>CM076574.1:1192425119-1193108497 GCA_034641835.2 Pinus albicaulis | reverse complement strand
TCACTTATCAAAGAGGAAGTAGGAATGTGTTTGCTTCCTCTAAAAGGCAAGGGGCCATGCCTTCCACTTCCACCAAACAACTGGACAAAGGCAAAGAGAAGGTCATGAAGGAAGAAGAAGAAGATCAGCATGAGACTAAGAGGGAATTTGAAACCATTCTTGTTGACAGTGATGATGAGAATGAGGCAAGGGTCACAAGAATTTTGCTCAAAGGTAAAGATGCCCAAATCAAGAATTTTCAAACCAGCCTCGCTAGGGCTAGGAATGTCATCCACTATTATGAAACTAAGAACAAGCATTTGGAGGCACAAAAAGCCATTTATGAGGTTAGGGAAATCAGAGCCCAGAAAGAGGCTAAGAGGACCAAGGTTATACTTGATGAATTCTTGGGTGTTTTTGATGAGAGAGAATATGAAGAAGGGCAACTATCAAGGAGAAGGCCAAGAACAATGGGCTTGAGGAAGGCCTTGGCCAAGTAGAGAGAACAAGAGACAGCCTTGGCAGAGCAGCTCACTCCAAGTGAGCTGCTTTCCAAAGAGATAGAGTATGATCAGGAGCCTTGGCTAGATAGGGCCAACAAACACTTAGAAGATCAGCTAGAGAAGACACAAAGGGACCTTGGCCATCAGAAAAAAATGGCAAAGCACTATGCCTTTAGAAATAAAATTGCAAGGGCGAAGCTCAAAAGAGCCCTTGCCAAAATTCAAGCACTCAAGGAGGCAAAAGACCACGCAAACATTCAAATCCTAGCTTATGCTTCTCTACAGGCATTCCAAACACCATGAGGGAGATGTTTGCAAATTTTGGCAAGTTTTTGACATTTTTGGTTTTTTGATTGACTTTGAGGGCCAAGGGGGGAGCACCTTTGGCATTGCGCTTTTTATACATGCATCCATTGGATTTAAAGTTTACATTTTTGGATTCATCAGGACAAGGACATCATTCACATCAAATTTCAGATCATTTGGAGCAGTTTTGGTCCTCCAAAAGGCCCAAAAACATGCAAATTTTCACCTTTCTACCATGTTTTCAGGGAAGGCGTTGCGCCTTTAGCAGCCTTGGAAGATTTGGTTTTTCAATAGTTAAATGGAGTCCAATAAGAAAACCAAGGGAAATTTTGGAAAGTAGACTTGATAGGATTTCCAACACACCATCACAGAGCTCATTCCAACATTGGGAAGGCCTTAAAAATTCAGCTGCAAGGTGACCTAGTTTTCTTGTGCAGGTGTTGCGCCCTTGGACCTCCCTGCTGCACCCTTATCTGCAAAAGTCAACAAAAGACACTCATTTATGGAAAATGGATATTTTTGTGGATTTTTGGGCAAATCACTCCAAATTTAGGTGCTAGAAGTTATTTTTTCATTTATTTCATTAGATATTTTGTGCCTTGGGCCTTGCATGGTCTCCTGGACATAAATGGTATTTATGGGTATTTATGACATTTTCAAACCCTGGTTAGGGTTTTTACCCTCCAATGCAAGTTAAATAGAGCATGGAGGTCTTGTTGTATTTTTTTGGATATTTTCTGAGTATATGAGATAGACTTGGAGTTTATTGGTGAAATTATTTTTGGTGCCTTGTGATGGTGTTGGACTGTGCTTTTATGGATCAAGCTCACCCTTAGGATTCATTAAGCTTGGTTAGATGGTGATGTATTCCATATTTCTGTTTGTTTTCTTTAGTTATTTATTATGTTTATGGTTCATTTAATCCTAGGACAGAAATAGAGAATAGGATTTGCCTTCTTGGTACCCTACTTATGCCTACTTCCTTGATTTCTATGTTTTCTTCCTCAAAGTTTTGCTAAAGAATCCTTAAATGCTCTTTAGTGTTACTAAGATGTTATGCTAAAATTCCATTTTTTTGCAAGTAAGTTTTATAGAATCCTTCACTGCTCTCTTAGCTTACTTATCTGTTGTTTTTAAGATCTGCTTAGCCCAGTTGATATTGAAGAATCCTTCATTTCTCTTCAAGTTTTGATTATGCTATCTGTTAGCCAACTATAAATTTTGTTATACCAAGAGGTGGCCAATTTTTTTCTTCAAAACTCCAAGAGATAATTCCCCTTTTAGAACCTATCATCCTTGAATTTTTTATGAAGATAACTATAATTTAGTTAATCTTTACTGCTGTTTCCCTTTTAAACCTGAAAACTCTGCTATTTGCCTAAAGAAAAAGACTGCTGAAAAACCCACTTTCCCTTCATTTTTCTCCTCACAGTTAACCTCCATTTTTATCCCCTTTTTCCTCACAAAATTCCTCCATTTTCCTCATTTCCTGTTTTTTCTCTTCATAAAAACCCCTTTGATAAGGTTTAAACTCCTTTTTTTCCTTATCGGAAGCTTTCAGATCCTTTGAAAATCCTTGAAAATTCATAAAAAACCCACTTTTTATATTATAGGCTTAAGCCCCTTTGGGCTAAGCCCTAAACCACTTCTCCATGATGCGACTTTACATTGGAACCAAGCATTAAGGTCCCTAGCGCTTATCGCAATCATGCGTTCCTGGTATTATAATGCCTTCCGCTTTTAGAAATTCCCAATTGCGATTGGCCCCTTTGTTATAACTCCCGATCCCCTCATATTTTCATATAACCCAAAAAGCCCCGCAATCGGGTGCTAAACCTCATATAAATAAACCCTCCCTAACACCTTTTTTCCCTTTGTTTTTCATATAAAAATTCATTTTTCTGTGTTAAAAGGAAAACTCGTCGGTTCATTTTTTGAGTCATTTCCAACCGTTGATCTGAAAATATCAAACGGTCTTCGGGATCTCGCATCAGAGATTTCCATCGGGCACGTTTGAATATTTTATTGATCTCCCCCGATTGGCGATCTTTCGATGGATTTCCAACCGTCGATCTATTCTGCCCTTCCCAGAACCGACGGCCCTTATCGCACCATCCCAAAGCCCTTTCCTCCGCCTTGGACTTCCGCAAGTAAATCTCCGTTTTCGTTATGATCCTCAAATCAATGGCTCTCATTCAATTGCATTGGAGATGTTTTGTGCACCATTCCTCTCTCCTCCTCTGATATCAAACCTTCTGATTGCATCTGGGGCGTCCATACTCAAAGATCTGATAGTCCAGATCAATCCTCACACCCTTGGTTAATTTCATAATCCCTGCTTTTTAAATTCCTCTGGTGAATATCTGCCGTTGATCTGTACAGATCAACGACCAATATTTAACTCGATAGGCCCAACTCTTTTGGGTCCTACCTTTCTCCAGATCCAATCTCCACCGTCCATTCCCTGATCGGACGGTCCAGATTAAAACCACCTGACCTCTTTTCGCCTGCGCATCTTGTCTTATCGTGCTCTCCTCTCGACTGTTCGATCTGACGCCCCAGATCTAATGGCCAGCGCGCATTTTTGCGTAAATTTAAGCCCGAACATTAATGATTTGAAATTACGTGATGAAGGTGGCTTTGAAATTCCACGTGTCGGGCTCTAATGCATATCGCGTTTGAAAAGTTAAAACTGCCCTTCCTCCATTTTGCAGCGTGAAACTAGTGGTTTCTATAGCCGAAACCACTTTCCCCATTTATATTGCATTCCATCGCATTCATTCTCCACCGTTGATCTCTGCATATCAACGGTCCTAGTTTAATTTCACCCTCAGTTCATTACCCTCCGCCATCTCCCAAACGACTTCTTAAGTCATTCTCCGTCATTGATCTCTATGGCTGATCTCATCCGACGGCCTAGAATTATTCTGAAACCCCAAATTCATTTTTAATCCTTTTTCCCTCCGCCAAATTTTTTTCACCTATTTTCTTTGCATTTTCCCCATTTCATTATAAATTTGACTCCCTCCGCATTACATATTCATGGTTGATCTCAACTGTTGATCTCTGCAGATCAACGGTTCTAACTTAATCTCCTGCACCGCTTATCCAACCGCCTTCATTTTTAAATCTCTATGATCAATCTCCATTGTTGGATGCTTTCATCCAATGGCTGCGGCCTAACCTAAGCCTCCAAAGCAGTTTTTACCTAGCCACGCAGGTTTTTCTTAAATGTTTCTTTGTTTGTGCAGGTTTTAAAGATTTTTCAAATGTTTTAAAGGAAATAAAAGGCTGAGGATGACGATCCCCCAGGCCTTTATCTTACAAAGGAAATCATTCCGCAGGGTTCCAAATTACATTTTATCAGTGCCTCATGAACACTGATGCCTTTATACAACCTCTGCGTGCCTATAACAACAAAGGAAACACATCAAACACCACAGCTGAAGAGTATCAGTTTGACAGGATGAAAGCAAAAGAAGGAAACCTATTTGAAGACCATTAGCACAGTTTTGGAAGGATTAAGGCATTAATTTGATTAATTAAAGACCTAATCCACGATTAAAGACAGTTTGAAGACTAGAAGACATAAATTAGGCTTCATTAAGCCTAAAACACAGAACTCAAGTAAATTAAAGGTGTTTTAGGTTAAAACAATAATATCTACGAGTCTGAGAAGCCTCCACTACCACATCAGAGGCTAATTTAATCCTCTGCATCTACCAAAAGACACCTGCAGCCTCAAAAGCAATCAAAGAAGGCTTAGTTATTGCCAAAACAGAAGATATTTATCTAAAGATAGCTGAATAGTTATTACCAAAGTAAGAACAAATTCTAAAACTGTCAGCGGAGTTATTACAAAGATAAGAAATAGGCCTCGAAGTCAATCTTTTTTCCCTTTGAGTTTAAAAGAACAAAAATAGAGCAAATAAACAGAATCATAATTCAATGCTCTCCTGCCTTAGGCCTTGCATGATTTTCGAGGTTTGGAGTTTCATTTAGTGTAAAATTAATCACACTTCGATCTTAAAGCCCTTCCACCTCCTCATTTCTTCTATAAATACTTCTGAAGAAGATGAGATACAGGTTGGTTGATCACTAGTTGTAATACTGAAACTCTCTGAAATAATACATAGTCTGTTGAAGTTGAAGAAGAAATTGAAGTCTTGGAAGCCCTGATGATGTTGTTGCATGCTTGTTCTTGAGAAGGCTCTATCATTGGATCCATGGGCTTGGCTGTTGGTGAAGTATTCTGAACTGTTTAATGTTTTCACCTGTTTTCATTTTGTTCAATAATTTCTTACTAAAGTAGGATGAAAGTTTTAGGCTAAGAAATGACTCCGAAAGCACCTTAGACCTGTTTATCCTTCACTGTTTTATGTTTTCTTCTTCTGAGGTATTTTAGAGTCTTTAATCTCTCTCTTTAGTCCTCATGCTTGCTTATTTCTCTAATAGTTCAAATAGTTGGTTTCAGCATGATTTATGGTTCTCCCTGCTTGTCTGCTGCCACTTAAAGGTTGTTATTGAAGTCTCCCTTTGAAGTATCTTTGTTTATAGTAAGCCAAGGAGGTTTGTTCTGATCATGCCCTTTGTCCTTTCTTAAACAGTTGTATTAAAGGACTTTTATAGTTGTGATCATAGATGTGTTAGGTGTTCCCTCTTCTATGACTGCAATTATCAGTGAATCTTTTATGTTTTCTATGTCATTTGAAATAAAATCTTTGAGGAAATAGGGTGTTCCCCGAATATTAGATTTAATTTTGAAAGTTTTCTTGAAGTCATTATTTGCTTAAAGAATGTTTGTAGAATTTATGGTTAGCCCTATCTATCAAATATCTCTTTATTGTTCAAGTTATGTTTTCAAGTTCCCTTTGTTGAGAATTAAATTTATCTTTCCAAATCATTGATGTCCATCTCATTCACAAAACCAAAGGATCTTGCGGCCAAGTTATATTTTCCCTCTGATATCCCATATCCATTGATGAGTGTGTTATGACCTCTTCTTGACTTCATTACCCAATGAATCGGATTTTTCTCCTTTCTAAATATCTTTCCTAGACCTTCCATATTCTGATGTATCAATTCAACCAAACAAACAAATAAACACTTGCACTTAATAACTAGTCTAAAACCGATACCCAAAGCACACAAGATAAACCTTTGCAAAAACAAATAATTTGAGAGATCCCTCTCTGAGAGTAGGAGGACTAGATCCTGTAACTCTAAAGATTGGTTCTGATGTTGCCTTGTCTTTTGATTTTCCAAACTATCAAAACACGGGACTCCAACATAATGGCGATCACGATGGGACACTGAGTAAAATCCTTAAAACAAAGTACTCATTTTCCATTATAACATAAGTAGCCTTCTTCAAGAACTACCTAACAAAAATGGTAATCATGATAATACTTAATTGAATCAGTGACAAACTAAGTAACCCTTAGGATTCTTGTAGGACCTTATCAAACCTTGAAGGAATTAGTTACCAAGCCATAAGAGTGAACTCTGTATGTTTTTAACAGCTTAGCTAAGTGTTAAGTCATATTTAGGACACTCTCATAACCCATAGGACTATAACTCAGAAAAACCAAAAAACATTTCAGTTTGGCTTCATAATAAACATGGTGGTGGAACCATCCAATATTTTACCTTCATAGAAGCTAAATAGTTTCCACCTAGCGACTCCACAAGCCCAAATAGGCCTATTACTCATCTAGGTCTCCAGATCTCTTTAGGACTGTGTTAACCAGCCTTGAAGAAGTTTAGAAGCCTAGTCCCATACTATATAAGACATTGTGAGAGGAAAGACTCCCAAAAAACAGTCCCTAAAACTTTAACCTCTCTCACTTTTTGAAAAACAGTCTGGCTTCACATAGGATCAACACTAGATCCCATCCAGACCCAAATCCTCCTTTAATAGTTGAAAATCCAGAGATAATTATGTGGCAGACTTCTAAGTCTGGAAAATCAACTGCTAATAGAAGCCTCTTAAGAACAAAATATGTCCTTGAAAACCTTGTTGACTTAGAGGATTTACACTTTGATTTACATCATACAAAGAACATCTTTAGAACTAGATCTCAAGGTGATTTAAACCAAACTGATCTTGACATTGCATATTTGCAACAAAGCTTTAGTAGAGAAGCCTCACCTTCCACTCCTCCTAATTCCCAGCTTCTTCATCACTTTAGCCTTTTCCATAACAAATCTGCTCAAAATCAGTTTGTTGGCCCAAGTGTTTCTTCCACTCCAATCCATACTACCACTGTGCAAAGCACTCCTTTTCAGCCCACTTTCACTCTTGTAAATCCACCTTTCTTTCTAGCCATGGCAACATGGTATGCCCCATTAGTGTTACCACAACCTCTGATTCCCTTACCAAATGAGTACCAGTCCAAAATTCCTCATTTCACTGGAAAAGAGTCTACAACAGCTCAACATCATGTAGATAGGATGGAATATGCATTTGATTACATGAAGATAGAAGAAGAAACTGTTAATATGAGGATCTTTGCCCAAATTTTAGGAGGAGATGTAAAGAAGTGGTTTAGAAACTTACCTCCTAACAGCATCAATGATTTCCCTACTTTGCATCAAACATTCATCAACAAATGGGAACTCAAAAAGAACCCTCTCCAAATACTAGCAGAGTATAGCAGCCTCAAAAGAAATCAAGGGGAGAGTGTTCATGACTACTCCACTTGGTTCAATAGCGTTTACAATGCCCTTCCACCTCACATGAAACCTCCCCAAGGCATGGCCTTAGTAAGGTATCCCGAAGGCTTTGATGCTGAAATGGCTTATCAGTTGAGGGAGAGATATTACTTAACCTTAGAAGACATGCAGAAGGGAGCTGTGAGCATAGAAGCAAACATAATTGAGAAGAGAAATAGTTTGAGATAAGAGAAGAGGGTAACTTATAAAGATGACATTGCACCCTCAAATTCAACTTTTGACACTAAAATTGATAACCTAGTGAAGGTGATGGAGAGGATGCTCAAGAATATCAACTTAAATGATAGAGTGCCACCAAGAGAACCTCAAAACAACCAAAATAGAAATAGAAATCAGAATTATAGAAGAGAAAACAATCAAGATAAGCAAAAAGAAAGTGACCAATAGGTTAGACCTCCCTTCCAAAAAAACTATGTGGATCAATATGAGGAAGATAGGGAGATGGAAAGGTTGGGAGAAGCTCATGTAAACTTGATTGGATCAGACAGTGGGGATGATGATTTCCTCACTGAATAAGAACAAGGTTTTTTCTCTGATCAAAATTCAAACACCTATGAAGATTCTAATGATTATAGATTGGGGTTTGAAAATGCAATCATGGAGGTACACAAAAAATATGATCTCAGGAGCAAAGGGAACGTAGACAAATCAAAAGATAAGAACACTAGCACTGTTGTCAAGAAAAACGCAGAAAGTCAGCCTAAGAAGACAGCAGACAAACCTATCATTTTGGCTAAAAAACCAGATTTAAACAAAGAGAAGAACAGCCAGCCAAATGTTGAACAAAGTACCCCTAGCACTTCAGCTAGTGGTCCTAACAAAATTGTCCCAATTACCAGTCCAAATAAGGTTCAACAAATCAAAATTGCTGAAAATAATTCAGTTGAAAAGACAGATGTAAATATGACCAAATCAATTGTTCCTTTCAGCCTTGAGGGAGAGATTGCAAAGATAAAAATTACCATCCCTCTAGCTAAACTAGTAACCCAAGAAGTGTACAAAAACCAAGTTTTAAAAGCTTTGAACTTAGGAAGTGATACCGACACCTTAAACTTGACAGATGATAAGCCTCAGTTGTTGTTTGGTCTAGAAGTTGAAGGAAAATACCAAGAAGGGGTTGTCCCTCCCTTCTATGTTAGTTTGAACATACATGAGAAAACTTTACACAATGCCATGTTAGATTCTAGAGCTTCACACAATCTAATGCCCAAGGTAGTAATGGAAAGCTTAGGCTTATAAATTACTAAACCATACAAAGATTTGAATTCTTTCGACTCAAGCAGAGTCAAATGTTTGGGTTTGATCAAATATTTGTGTTAACTTATCTCAAATCCCTGCTAAGAGTCTAGTAATGGACATAGTTGTAGCTGACATTCCCCCTAAGTATGCCATGCTCTTATCAAGATCATGGGGAGCCAAACTTTAGGGAAGCCTTCAAATGGACATGTCTTATGCCACCATCCCTGTTTTTAACCAAAACAGAAGATTATACAGGGAATCTCACATGAAGTACATGGTGAGAAATATAGATAAACCAAACAACTCTCCAATATATTTTTTTCAATCAAGTTTAGATTCCTTTATCTTGTACAACGAAGATGAAATCACTCAACAAGAGAAGGAAAACATAGACCCCATCTATTTATCAGAACAATTGAAACTTCCCCCAAATCAGATTCAAAACATCGAAAATCAACAACAACAAGAAAATGACAATGAGGCAAATATACTTTGGACAATAAAATTTGATGGATTCTGTAATAAAACAAGTGCAGGGGAAGGTGTGTGGATTCAAAATACGAATCAGATTTTTTCATATAAATTAGATTTCCCATGCACTAACAATATTGCTGAGTATGAAGCACTTCTCCTAGACTTACAATTGCTTAAACAGTTAGAAGCCCAAAAGATATCAATCTTTGGAGATTCTGAACTTATCATAAGACAAATCAAAGGAGAATACTCAGCTAGAAATCCAAGGCTTAGGGAATATCAGAATACTGCCCTTGATTTATTGAAAACCTTTGAAAAGTATGAACTTATTTTCATTCCTAGAGCATTAAATCAACTAGCAAATGAACTCGCTTTCAATGCCAGCAACTGCAAAATACCTGAGATAAATGAGCAGCTTAGTGTAATGGTAAAACATAGGCCTATAGTGCCTAATAAATAATATCACTGGCAGGTGTTTGATTCTAAAAAACACATAGATGATTTCTGAAAATCAGAAAACGATTTTTCCATGCCAATATCCGAAACCAGCCATAAAGAAAACTTCTTGTATATTGAACAAATACTAGAGGTTGAAATAACGCATTCTGCTGATATAAATCATTGTGAGAATCCTTTTGAGGCAAAATTAATTGACAACGTAGACCAAGAATACTTGGAAGTTTTACAATGCAAGAGTGATACAATTCCAAGAGGTCTCACACTTTTAGAACACCTTTTCTACTTTAACGATGTAGCCAAAGAACCAAGAATGGAGCCTATGGAAACAGATGTAGAAGAACATGACATAGGCATCCTAGCAGAACCCAAGATGATTAAATTGTCCAACACTCTCCCAGCTCACATAAAATTGCAATACATAGATTTGTTCAAAGAGTTTAAAGATGTTTTTGCTTGGGGGTACAAAGACCTAAAATCTTATGATACCAGCATCATTCAGCACAAAATCCCTCTCAAGGAAAATCAAAAACCTTTCAAACAAAAAATAAGGAGAATAAACTCTGTTTTACTACCTTTAGTTAAGGCAGAAATAAAAAAGATGCATGATGCTGGCATCATAGTACCAATTAGATATTCAGAGTGGGTATCAAACTTAGTTTCTGTTAGGAAAAAAAAAGGGGAAATCAGACTCTGTATTGACTTTAGAAATTTGAATAGAGCCTCTCTAAAAGACAAATACCCCTTGCCCAAGATGGACCATATACTTCAAAGGGTAGTTGGGTCAAAAATGATATCACTCTTAGATGGGTTCTCAGGTTACAACCAGGTGTTAGTGCTCCCAAGTGATCAAATCAAAACTGCTTTTACCACACCTTGGGGCACCTTTATGTATGTCAAAATGCCTATTGGATTGATGAATGCAGGGGCCACCTTCCAAAGGGCCATGGATATATCCTTCTCTGAAGATATTGGCTATTTCATTATCATTTACCTTGATGACATAAACATTTTCTCAAATATTGATGAAGAAAATTTGATTCACTTGAGAAAGGTTTTTGAGAAGTGTAGGAAATTTGGCTTGTCTTTGAATCCCAAGAAGACACTCTTTGGTCTCAAAGAAGGTAAACTTCTTAGCCATATAATTTTAGAAGAAGGAATCAAAATAGACCCTACAAGGATATATGGCATATTGCAAATCAATCATCCAAGAAGCCTCAAAGAATTACAATATTTCATTGGAAAGATTAATTTTTTGAGAAGGTTTATCCCCAACCTTGCTGAGATATTAAAAAACATTACAAACATGCTTAAGAAAGATTTAGGTGTAAAATGGACTTTACCAGCTAAAAAATCATTTGAACTGGTCAAACAAGCTCTTACTCAAACACCAGTCTTGATTAGTCCAGATTTCACCAAAGACTTTTATATCTTTTATTTTGCATCTGAGCATACAATAGCTGCAGTTTTACTTCAAAAAAATGACTTGGGGCAAGAACAACCAATATCCTTCTTTAGTAGGCCCTTAAGAGATGCTCCTCTCAAATATAACATCATGCAGAAGTAAGCCTTAGCATTAGTGAAAGCATTAAAGGACTTTAGAGTCTATATTTTACACTCTCACATAATTTATTTTGTTCCACATACTGTTGTCAAGGACATTCTAAGTCAAGACCCTGATGTTAAAAGGGAAAAATGGATTGCAACTATTCTTGAATATGACTTAGAAATCAAGCCCACCAAAATAGTTAAAGGGAAAGGATTAGCAAAACTTATGGTTGAGTCTAACTTCCAACCACTAGACATGAATATGGTAGATGTGTTGGAAGAAATAGAAGAATCTATTGCTCCTTTCATTGAAGAAACATTTATGAATTCTCCTCGGTATGCTGACATTATTTATGTGATTTTATATTTAAATGCCCCTCCTTCTTTTTCTAAAGCTAAAGATAGATTTTTGAAACAAAAAGCTTTGAGTTATTGCATCTTAGATGGGGTATTATATTGGAAAAATGTTGTTGAAATTTTGCTTAAATGTTTACTTAAAGATGATGCAGGAAATATCATGGATGAATTGCATGAAGGAGAATGTGGAGGACACCTCTACTAGAAGGCCACAACAAAAAAAATTCTTAGATCTGGTCACTATTGGCCTATCCGTTTCCCAGACACTCATAAGTTAGTCATGTCTTGCCACAAGTGTCAATTTTTTTATGGCAAAATAAAACTCCTTCCTTTACCATTACATCCTATCAGAGTTGAGGCACCTTTTCAACAATGGGGTTTAGACTTCATTGGGGAAATTCACCCATCTTCCTCAGCCCAACATAATTGGATCATCACGGCCACTGAATTCTTTACCAAGTGGATAGAAGCTATACCCTCTAGAAATGATAATGACTATGTCATTATAAAGTTCCTTGAAACAAATATCCTATCCAGATTTGGTTGTCCCAGAAAAATCATAACAGATAATGTTGTTGCCTTTAAATCTAAGAAAATGGTTGATTTCTGTTACAAATACCACATTAACTTGGGCCATTCTACTGCGTACTATCCCCAAGGAAATGGATTAGTTAAATCTTCCCACAAGAGCCTCATCAATATCATCAAAAAGCTGTCGGAGCATAATCAAAAATCATGGCACAGTAAGTTGGTTCATGCCTTATGGGCTGATAGATTAACTACAAAGAAGTCAATAAATATGTCCCCCTACCAGTTGGTCTATGGCATGGATGTGATCTTCCCCACCTCATTAGGAGTTCTAGTTATGAAACTCCTTCAAGAAGTGAAGATTGAAGAGAATGATATGCAGAGGAGAATCAACCAAACAATCCTCTTACAATAGACCAGAGAACAAGTCTATGAAAGAACACAGTTAGTCCAAGAAAATGTAAAGAAGCTATTTGATAAGAGGACTAAGGCAAACAATTTCCAAGTTGGAAATGTTCTTAAATGGGATTCAAGAAGAGAAGAGAAGGGAAAACATGGAAAGTTTGAGAACTTGTGGAAAGGGCCATATATTATTCATGCTGAGAGAGGTCACAATGCATTTCTCTTGAAAGAATTAAATGGAGAAGATCTGTATGGAGGTCCTGTCAATGGCAGGATGATAAAGCATTACTTCTGCCAAGAGTCATGAGTTTCAAAGCATTTTATTTTTCATTGTAAATATCATAGTCTGAACATTGCATTCAAAGTTAGAAAAATAAAAATACAAAACAATAGAAAAGATAAAAGAGGGTAGATTGTAAAACAAGAAAGGTACAACCCCATACCAAAAAGAGAAACAAAATCTGAAAGTGTGCAAGCTCAAATGCCACTCCTAAAAAGCACACTCCTAGTTAGTCATACAACCTAATCATGACTAATTAGTTTTAAATTTTCTGCTGATAGGTTAGTGAATAGATCAGCCAAACAGCATAATCTTGGCTTATGAGTAAGATAGATTAGGTTAGAAGAAAGAAGGTTCAAACATGCTCAAAACCTGAACCTTTGATATTGAAAGAAAACGGGTTCAAACAAAATCAAAACTCGAACCAGTATGAGAGAAAATACAGCTCAAATAAATTCAAAATCAAAGCTGAAGAGATGGTGAAGGAAGTTTTAATTTTTCAGATCTTAAGCCTTCATATTTTTTTTTTAATTTTCTGCAAAATAACAATCTATGTGCAACTTGTTTTTATGCCATAGATCAGCAACAAGTTAGATTGTTCAATCCTAACTTGTTTGCTTTTAAATTTATGTTTTCGAATTTAGAGAATTAAAGACTGTCATACAGTCTAATCCTGATAGACAATAGTTAGGTAGAGAAGCTTATGAACTCAACTGCTTAATCTGATTTCATGGAGGAATAAGATTAGACTTAGATTAGTTTTTTATTTTCAAAATAATAAAATGTTGTTGAAGAGATTTTGCTAGTCTAAATGCACTCTGAAAAGAATAAAAAATGTTAGGATCATTAGGAATGGGTAGGTATACATGATTGTTTTGATATAATTCCATTATTTCAAATTGCTGCAGAGATCATCAAAAAGAAAAGATGTTTCCCAATGGATTAAGACACTGGTTTAATAAAAGCCATAGATTTGCAGCTGAGGTTCTAGACACCTAAAAGAACTAGCTATCTTTCCGAAGTGGAGCCACTGTTAGCCACCTATAAATTTTGTTATACCAAGAGGTGGCCAATTTTGTTCTTCAAAACTCCAAGAGATAATTCCCCTTTGAGAACCTATCATCCTTGAAGTTTTTATGAAGATAACTATAATTTATTTAATCTTCATTCTTGTTTCCCTTTTAAACCTGAAAAATCTGCTATTTTCCTGAAGAAAAATATTGTTGAAAAACCCACTTTCCCTTCATTTTTCTCCTCCTTTCATTCACAGTTAACCTCCATTTTTATCCCCTTTTTCCTCATGAAATTCCTCCATTTTCCTCATTTCCTGTTTTTCTCTTCATAAAAACCCCTTTGATAAGGTTTAAACTCCTTTTTTTCCTTATCAGAAGCTTTCAAATCCTTTGAAAATCCTTGAAAATTCATAAAAAACCCAATTTTTATATTAAAGGCTTAAGCCCCTTTGGGCTAAGCCCTAAACCACTTCTCCACCATGCGACTTGGCACTGGAACCAAGCGTTAAGGTCCCAAGCACTTATCGCAATCGGGTGTTCTTGGTATTATAATGCCTCCCACTTTTAGAAATTACCGATTGTGATTGGCCCCTTTGTTATAACTCACGATCCCCTCATCTTTTCATATAACCCAAAAAGCCCCGCAATCGGGCGCTAAACCTCATATAAATAAACCCTCCCCGACACCTTTTTTCCCTTTGTTTTTCATATAAAAACCCATTTTTCTGTGTTAAAAGGAAAAACTATCGGTTCATTGTTTGAGTCATTTCCAACTGTTGATCTGAAAAGATCAAACAGTCTTCGGGATCTAACATCGAAGATTTCCATTGGGCGCATTTGAATATTTTATTCATCTCCCCCAATTGGCGATCTTCCTATGGATTTCCAACCGTCGATCTATTCCACCCTTCCCAGATCCAACAACTCTTATCGCTCCATCCCAAAGCCCTTTCCTCCACCTTGGACCTCTACAAGTAAATCTCCGTCGTCAATCTGATCCTCAGATCAACGGCTCTCATTCAATCCATCGGAGATTTTTTGTGCACCATTCCTCTCTCCTCCTCTGATCGAAAACCTTCTGATTGCATTTGGGCCGTCCATCCTCAAAGACCTAACGGTCTAGATCAATCCTCACAGCCTTGGTTAATTTCATAATCCTCGCTTTGTAAAGTCCTTCAGCGAATCTTTGCCGTTGATCTCTGTAGATCAACGACCCATATTTAACCCAATAGGCCCAACTCTTTTGGGTCCTACCTTTCTCCAGATCCAATCTTCGCCATCCATTCCCTGATCGGATGGTCCAGATTAAAACCACCTTACCTCTTTTCGCCCGCGCATCTTGTCTTATGGCGCTCTCCTCTCGACCATTCGATCTGACGCCCCAGATCTAACGGCCAGCACGCAGTTTTGCGTAAATTTAAGCCTGAATGTTAATGATTTGAAATTACGCGATGAGGGTGGTTTTGAAATGCCACATGTCGATATCTAACGCATATCGCGTTCGAAAAGTTAAAACTACCCTTCCTCCATTTTGCAGCGCGAAACCAGTGGTTTCTATAGCCAAAACCACTTTCCCCATTTATATTGCATTCCATCGCGTTCATTCTCCACCGTTGATCTCTGCAGATCAACGGTCCCAGTTTAATTTTTCCCTTAGTTCATCGCTCTCTACCATATCCCAAAGGACTTCTTAAGTCATTCTCTGCCATTGATCTCTATGGCCGATCTCATCCGACGACCCAGAATTATTCCAAAACCCCAAATTCATTTTTAATCCTTTTTCCCTCCGCCAAAGGTTTTTCACCTATTTTCTTTGCATTTTCCCCATTTCATTATAAATTTGACTCCCTCCACATTACATATTCATAGTTGATCTCAACTGTTGATCTTTGCAGATCAACGGTTCTTACTTCATCTCCTGCACCACTTATCCAACCGCCTTCCTTTTTTACACCTCTGCGATCAATCTCCATCATTGGATGCTTTCATCCAATGGCTGCGGCCTAACCTAAGCCTCCAAAGCAGTTTTTACCCAGCCACGCAGGTTTTTCTTAAATGTTTCTTTGTTTGTGCAGGTTTAAAATATTTTTCAAATTTTTTAAAGGAAATCAAAGGCCGAGGATGACGATCCCCCAGGCCTTTATCTTACAAAAGAAATCATTCTGCAGGGTTCCAAATTACATTTTATCAGTGCCTCATGAACATTGATGCCTTTATACAACCTTTGCATGCCTGTAACAACAAAGGAAACACAGCAAACACCACAGCCGAAGAGTATCAGTTTGACAGGATGAAAGCAAAAGTAGGAAACCTATTTGAAGACCATTAACACAGTTTTGGAAGGATTAAGGCATTAATTCTATTAATCAAAGACCTGATCCATGATTAAAGACAGTTTGAAGACCAGAAGACAAAAATTAGGCTTCAATAATCCTAAAACACATAACTCAAGTAAATTAAAGGTGTTTTAGGTTAAAAAAATAATATCTACCAGTCCGAGAAGCCTCCACTGCCACATCAGAGGCTAATTGAATCCTCTACAGCTACCAAAAGACACCTGCAACCTCAAAAGCAATCAAAGAAGGCCTAGTTATTGCCAAAACAGAAGATATTTATCTAAAGATAACTAAACAGTTATTACCAAAGTAAGAACAAATTCTCAAACTGTCAGCTGATTTATTACAAAGATAAGAAATAGGCCTCGAAGTCAATCTTTTTTCCCTTTGAGTTTAAAAAGAAAAAAATAGAGCAAATAAATAGAATCATAATTCAATGCTCTCCTGCCTTAGGCCTTGCATGGTTTGTGAGGTTTGGAGTTGCATTTAGTGTAAAATTAATTACACTTCAATCTTAAAGCCCTTCCACCTCCTCATTTCTTCTATAAATACTTCTGAAGAAGATGAGATACAGGTTGGTTGATCACTAGTTGTAATACTGAAACTCTTTGAAATAATACATAGTCTGTTGAAGTTGAAGAATAAATTGAAGTCTTGGAAGCCCTGATGATGTTGTTGCATGCTTGTTCTTGAGAAGGCTCTATCATTGGATCCATGGGCTTGGTTGTTGGTGAAGTATTCTGAACTGTTTAATGTTTTCTCCTATTTTCATTTTGTTCAATAATTTCTTACTATAGTAGGATGAAATTTTTAGGCTAAGAAATGACTCCCAGAAGCACCTTAGACCTGTTTATCCTTCACTGTTTTATGTTTTCTTCTACTGAGGTATTTTAGAGTCTTTGATATATCTCTTTATTCCTCATGCAGGTTTATTTCTCTAATAGTTTGAATAGTTGGTTTCAGCATGATTTATGGTTCTTCCTTCTTGTCTGCTGCCACTTAAAGGCTATTATTGAAGTCTCCCTTTGAAGTATATTTTTTTATAGTAAGCCAAGGAGGTTTGTTCTGATCATGCCCTTTGTCCTTGCTTAAACAGTTGTCTTAAAGGTATTTTATAGTTGTGATCATAGATGTGTTAGGTGTTCCCTCTTCTATGACTGCAATTATCAGTGAATATTTTATGTTTTCTAAGTCATTTGAAATAAAATCTTTGAGGAAATAGGGAGTTCCCCGAATCTTAGATTTAATTTTGAAAGTTGTCTTGAAGTCATTATTTTCTTAAAGAATGTTTTTAGAATTTATGGTTAGCCATATCAATCAAATATATCTATATTGTTCAAGTTATGTTTTCAAGTTTCCTTTGTTGAGAATTCAATTTCTTTTTCCAAATCATTGATGTCCATCTCATTCACAAAACCAAAGGATCCTGTGGCCAAGTTAGATTTTCCCTCTGATATCCCATATCCGTTGATGAGTGTGTTATGACCTCTTCTTGAATCCATTACCCAATGAATTAGATGTTTCTCCTTTCTACATATCTTTCCTATACCTTCCATATTATGTTGTATCAATTCAACCAAGCAAACAAACAAACACTTGCACTTAATAACTAGTCTAAAACCAATACCCAAAGCACACAAGATAAACCTTTTCAAAAACAAATAATTTGAGATATCCCTCTCTGAGAGCAGGAGGACTAGATCCTGTAACTTTAAATATTGGTTCTGATGTTGCCTTGTCTTTTGATTTTACAAACTATCAAAACACGAGACTCCAACACTATCATCTTAGAAGCTTTTTCTTGTTTACTAGTTTGTTAAAGGATCCTTGATTTCCCATTAACTCACTATTTTCACAAATCCATTTTTATTTCACTCTCCCTACACCTACTTAAATCCATTTGGCCTTGCCAACTTTCCCTTTGAACTATCCTTGACTCATTTTTTACACCTTTCAAGACCTTTGCAGACTCCATAGCCCAATGGATTGATACTCTCTCACTCTATTAAACCTGCTTGGAAACCTACCCAACCAACCAACCAAACAAACAAACCCTAATCCCTATAACCAGCCTAATATCAAAACCCTAAAAATCTATTAAGATACATCTTACACACAAACATAGAGAGAGCCCTCTCTGAGTCCAGGAAGGCTAGGCCCTAGGACTCCAAAGATTGGTTTGATGTTACCCCTGTTCATTTTTTCTGCCAATATAACAAATTACGGGAACCTAACATCGGGGAGTGACATATGAAGGGTTTTAAGGAGTGCCATCAATACAAAAGTTCTGATATGAACCAAGAGACGAATATCGGAGTATCCAGATATCGTAGGTGAGGGGTATCAGAGTTGTTGGCTATCAGAGCATCTGCGTATCAGAGATTTTTATGATGGTGAATGTTAATAACTTGCGATATTTCGGAGTTCCTATATGCCACATGGAAGTATGGTGGGGCCAGTTATTCATTAAAATATTCAAGCGGGAGTGCCTTTATAGTTTTATATTTGGGTATCAGGGAAGTTTGATCAGAGAAATGATTTTATCGTAACTTTATTATGAGGAATGTTATTATATTAAAGAGTTCCGATAGGATTCTCCTGATAATGAAAATTTTAAATAATAAAGGCCTATCAGGGTTTATGAAGGATCACTCCTATGGGATTAATCTCAAATAGGAAAGTTTCGATAAAGGGAGTTCTTCATGTGAAAAGGTGTTTTATGTACAAAAACTAAAAATTTCCTTATTTTATTGGAATCAAAGAATTTTATTAGGATTATAAAGGGTCCCCATTATTTATTAGCTAACTAAGATAAAAATAAATGGGGGTTGTTGAGCACTACAACAGGTTTTCAACGGGCATGGAGAATATATATTTGTGTGTGTGTGTGTGTGTGTGTGTTTATATATATATATATATAAATATGGAACTATTAATGTGAAATTAACAAAAAAAATATTACCCCATTCCTCTAACGGTAACCTGAGGGGTCGGGTGACGTTACAGGAGTGCATGTTCCAAACCTTACCATCCTAATCAAGACAAGGAGGAGGTGATTCTTCATCAGTGAAGAGAGAATAAACTCTTAGGTCTTACTCAACATAATTCACATGGGATTGGGGTATATTTTAAATATAAGGAAAGATCCTTCCCTCTCTCAAATTGATAATTTCTTGCCATATTTGGTTAGAGTAATATAAGTTTCATCCAAAGACATATATCCACCTGTTTTGGTTTTCCATTCTCTGCCAAAATAATCGAATTGATGTTGACTTTAATATCCATAACTTGGATACTACAAGTGGTTTTGATTTCAGGATGGGCACACAAGACTAAATTGATGACCTTAATTTCATCAATAGTTTCTTTTTAAGTATTATTATAGGCTAAAATTTTATTAGATCTCTTTATGATGCATTACAAGCCTAATTCCTCCATTATGATATTATGCTTAATGTTGGGACATAATCTACCATCTAATAGACAACAATGTGAAATTTTATCACAAAATTTAATGGAAACATAGAAAGGAGGGTTTTTAACAAAGTTATTTAGGTTATTTACAATGAAGACCTTATCTTCAGGAGGATCCTCTTCTAGTTGTGCCTCAAGAAAAATGGATAGGACCAGGTGTTTTTCCTCTAAGGAAAATCCTTAGATGTTTTCTATGGTCAATAATGATGACCATGTCAAGTAATGAAGCATCAACCTTAATGCTAGCAATTTCTTTTACAATGTTAAATTAAGAAATAGTTGGAGTGGGACAAGACGTAGAATATACATATGGATGAGAGCGCATAATATCGTGGGTTTTTTTATTGTCAGATTCCTTGAAGGGTTGATTTTTAGCATTTTTTTTTCTCTAAAATATCTTCTAGTTTCAACCATCATTGTGCCCTCATCAACTACCTAGTCTAAGGTTTCAATTGTGGAATCTATCCTCTTACCAAAGATTTTTTCCTAGACATTCTTTTTTACTTCATAGGTTGTTTTCATCATGGTAGTCCTCATAGAAGTTGCACCATGGTAAATAAATAAGAGTATTGGGTTTACATTTGGGGTGCATTTGTTCTAGGGGCTGAAGTAAAACTTTCAGCGTGAGGCTATGTTACTACCTTCTTTTCAAAAAATATTAAACTATTACTCATGTCTTGCATGAGTTGAATCATAGAGGAGATGTCGAACTAATCGGTTGTGTCTTTCGGAGGAAGATCGGTTCTGCATAATTATTCCTCATATTCTAAACATATTATTAAAGAAATTCCATGATTATCAACATTTTTCTCTTCTAGCCTATGGTGGAAATTAGGCGGCAATGTACTATAATAATACATCATGGCTACCTGATTCTGTGACCTAATGATCTCTAGAATTTTATTATGTAATTTAGTGAAGAGGAGATTGAATGATTTAATTATTTCACCTTTTGGAAAAGTAACATTATTATATTCTTGAAGGAGATCAACATGACTCTAGGGTTGACCATAGGTATATTTGACCCAATAATAGAGTTAAACCCATGTGGAGAATACTTGAGGAGGTGGTTTGAAAAATTCGATCAATGTTTTTCCTTCTAAAGAATTAATGAACAAACACGCACAAGGATCATTGTCATTAGCACCAATGTAGTGTTACACATTTGAAGAATCAATTAAATTTTCATTCTCTATAATAGTACCATTAAACAAGAACTTTGTAAAATGGTATTTAAAGTTAGATAAATGCACATTAATAGGTGTTAAATTCAACAGAGAGGGGACATTCCAAGTGGAATTTGCATATTCCTCAAACTGGAATAGACCATATTTTCTAATAACTTTGGCAAGATCAGTGTTGGGTGTTTCGTTTTGGGAACCAAGGTGACACTTTGGAAGACTGGATACATGTTTCCAAACATAACCCTTGGGAAGTTGCGGAGGAGACAGCTGGAAAAGAAGAAGGGATTCATTGAAGACCAGAAGTTTTGGAAGAATGTCTAGAGAATTCAGCACCTAGGCAACCACAGTCGAGCAAGAAGGAACACTGACAGCCAAACTATACAAGCAGTTGAAAGAGGAAAAATGCAGAGCCTAGGAGGGAGAAGTTTCAGTACAAGCAGACACAGGGATATCAAGAAGGCCGATGGGAAAAACAAAGGGAGAGATTGGAAGGGATACTGAAATGTTGTTGCGGGGTCGTTTGAGCCTGCACTGGTTCTTGTTATCTTGGTTGTGTATTTTTCTTTCATGTTAGTTTCTTGTTCTAATTATGAGGCCCTTGAGTCATATTTAATGTTGTAATGTTGCAAGGATTAATAGAAAAGGAGATTACAGTGATACACGAGTATTTTGTGTTTGGGTTTATGCGGATTTTTAAACAATTTAATATGGTTGCATTTGTATGATATTCTCCCTCTTTATGATCTTGATCTGTTGCGATTAGATCCCTAACTATTATAGTTCTGGGTTTACTGGAATTAATATCCTTCAAGTGATTCTTTCTGATACTAGATTCCAGCCCTTAACTAAATAAGGTCACGACAAGCCTCAGGTCAAATGCCTTATTCACCTTGAATAAGGTGAAAATGTATATGTTGTGCTAGAATACAGTGGAGCTTTTTTTAGCGCCTGTGCTTGAACCTGGGGTCTCAATCCAACCATTATTTTTGTACCAACAAATGGTTTTGGAATATGGTGTCGAGGATCTTTAAGAAGGAACTACAATATTGGTGGCATGAACAAGTAGAACGGTTCACCTCTCAACAAGATCAACTCCATTGACGAAATGTGAAATAGTTAAAGGAAGAGATATTGTATGTGGAACCTGCTAGCGATCAATACGAGATCTCCTAGTGCAAGTTCTGAGAGGATCTCTATAATTGGTTGCGGATATTGCAAGTAAAAGGAAAGACCAGCAGACATAACCAATCTCTTCGTACCTATAGACAAGAATATATTATCAAGATACATCGACTTGACACAGATCTGACACGAGCTATGGATTTTTGGGTGTAGACCACTCTAGAGGGATACATAATTGAGTTTTTCGCGGATGGTAATTGGTCCTTCTCTAAGGCTAAGGTTGTGTTTAATTCAAGGTTGCGAGGAAGACTACTGATGGAAATCTCGTTGTGGGTTAAGGCTCTTTTGACGGTGCTATAAATTCGTAAACCAAGGGGTCTCCCCAATGTGAAGTCACAATTATACCTCACACTATTTGGAATAGGAGCCCCATCTGGAATATTGGCCCGATTTCCATGTATTCTTATAGATTTTCCTTGGCTCTAGCTATCAGCAAGAGAGAGGAACGTGTGGTACCTTTGAAAATAAATAAGGTGTGCCTAGTGAGTGTTTGGTTGTAGGTGTGTCAATTTTATTCTACTGTGGAGGAAAAGATTAAAGTGAGCCTCTAAGAGAGAGGTAATAGTACCACCCAAATAGAAACACAAAAAAACAAGAAGGATTCATCTGATATCCAGTGGAATAGTCCACAAAAGATGTGACGGTCATTACAACCAATGAACGAGAAAGATCTATCTAGTATCCTGTGGAATATTCCACGGGGATGGGACAAAAATAGAAACCATTACAACACATTCTCAATTAGATAAGTACTAAAATAACCGAAATAGTTCAACTACTTTAGCACAGATGAAAGCAAACATGAAATACACAAATTCGCATAATAGTATTACAAATAATCATAATCCAAGCATGAAGAACGTGTCCACCATGAAGACTTTTGTTATTAAGTAAATGTTCCAGGACACATGTATACAATGATCATAATTAGCTCCAATAATGGAGCGTTGGAGCCAATCCTTGCTCCTCAAAAGAACTAGATTGTCTCTCTAATGCCTTGCGATAGGAGCCAAGGTGGAAAACAGGTTTTCTCATACAATGAGGGTATATATATAACTAAGAGGTGATGCTTCACCTTCCTTGTGACTCTTTGACTACCCTCATGATTGTTTGACTCCCTATGACTTTTCAGATTTACATGAATCTTCATATTCTAAATTTGTCATTTGGACTTCCACTTTAAGATACATTTTAAATATGTAATTACGTAATCCACAATAATGATGTGGCATATGATGAATGGTGATAGGACATGACATGACACTAATGACATGGACTACATGATGATGTGACAGTGTCAAGTTTTTCTTCTTGTTGCTTCTTTCTTTGTGTCTACTTGAAAAGATGGTACATGTTCTTATTCTTCATCCTTCGTATGACTTGAAGATGAGGAGTCTTCCACGTGATCTTGATCTTCCAACTTCTATTATAGTCTGGTGTTCCTTCGTCTTCTCGCCTAGTTATCATCTTATCTCTTTAGCTCCATATGTGTCCTCTAGGATGTCCTCCTTCTTCATCATCTTTCCATAGTATGATAGAGTACTTGCATCTGCAATCCACTCATGACAAGACAACATCAGTCTAATAAACCCCTAGTCTGAGATGGTGCATATTGATCCACTAACTGAGTCAGAACTGGGTGACAGGTTGGGAAAGAGGCTCACTAACTACACAATTGCGCAACTCGGACAGTTAAGGATGAAGCTTGAGCCTTCAGATTGTGCAACGTGTAATTCATCTAGACTGAGGAAGAATATTGTGTAGGTTTGGATCTCAATGATCCAGGATGAGAGGTTGGGTGTTTTTTAAGTCAACAGTGTAGTTCTATGAGGTAAAGCAGATTTGGTGATTGTGAATTTTCACAGCTCAAGAGATCAAGGATTGGGATTGAGGTATAAAACTATGCAATGCTCAGTTTAGGCCTAGATGGAGGGAATGATTGCATATTTTTGAAGGCCAAGGCCTAGGCTTGAGCACTAAAATTGTGAAATGCATAGTACTGGAAGGCTAGGAGGCCAGATTATTGCACAGGTGTAAAGTTAAGGAGCTCAAGACTGAGGCTTCGGGACTGATATTGTGCAATGTGCAGAATTGGCTAGGCTAGAGAGAAATATTGTGCAGTTATAGGACTCAAGGGTTGCGCTTGAGCATTGATGTTGGAAATGCACATTTCTAGGAGGCATAGATTATGCATTGCATAGAACCAAGAGACAAGGTCACTGTTTGAGGGTTGATATTGTGCAATGCGCAGTTTAGGAGGGCTTGATGAGGCTGGCTTGCTTGGAATTTTTCGAAATATGGTTAAGTGTGGGACCGAAGAGACTATTGTGAACAGTGATATGACTTGACTGTGATCACACACTTTAAGCACTCTGATGACACAACAACATAGATCATCCGGAGAATGTTAAAAACATATTTCCCTCAATGCGAGAACTTCACAATAATTTTATGACAAGTGCGACACTAAAGATACACTTTTCAATGATCGTGACGAAAATTTTGCAACAATGCTTAAAACTTTTGGAATGAGTGCGATTGATGTTTACATGGTTATACCAACACATTCACACAAATATAACCCCTTGAAACCACCATAACAAGCATACATACATTTTGCAATAGCTAACATGCGAAAAGACAACGATTGCTAAAGTGTGAACGACTCAGTCTGATATGTGAACGATAGTGAAAGTAACACATGCAAGATAAAAGATAACATGAAAATGACACCAATTAAAGTGAAATCAAGTGAAAGTGACAGTTGAAAACATGAAAATGACACTTGCAAGAAAAAAGTGTGCGGAAGCTACAGTTTTCAAAACTCACTGAAATGGAAGTACAAACATAGCTATAATGTGAGAAACTTCCGTTATCAGTGTGCATTGATTGTCGACATGGTTTGGACATCGCGTAGGCACAGTCTTGATGGAACGTGTTATGACTTTCCAACCTTGCATAAAATAATGTGATCATGCACTTGTTCTAGACTGAGCATGTGTGAGCAAGTGATTTCGACACTTCCAACCCAAGAAGTGACTATAGAACGATCGATCATGAGACCCATAGTAGGCTCCAAAATTCGAGTGTACGCAAAATTTTGGATGGTGTTTGTTGCAGCGAAAACACTTGGCGACACACTGGTAGAACTCCAACTTCTATAACTTGGTCAATTATTTCGAACATGGTCTAGTTCTTAAAGAAGTATTGATTCATTGTCAATATTACCATGGCTTCCCCACTTACCATGTGCATAAAAAGAGTCCCCTTCATTCCTTTAATCAGTTAAAAACAAACATAAGACCAATGATCATACAATGTTTCGAATTGGCATAGGGTAATGAAGTTTGTGAGCTTTATATTTTCAAAGTATAGTTTTTCATCTATGTTGTTGCTCTGCTACCAACAACCCTCAACAATACCCTGGTGGAGTCACTTTAGGAACACAAACATTTCTTCGATTCCAGGGAGCCTGGACAGTACCCTGGTGAATTTTCTTGCTTCACCTCTCTGCACATAAATCCTTTCTCTTCTTTCGCATTTATTTATTTATTTATTTATATAGGAGTGTGCATCGGCACTTTTTTTTTTCTTGGGCAGAAGATGGATCCTAGCTTATTGAGAGCGAGAGAGGTTTTCCCTTCATAGAATCATATATAAGACCTCTGATATTGGTTTTCTCATTTTGATTTCCCCCTTGTCCTTTCTACTTAATTAGATTATCCTAAAAACACTAAAACATAAAGACTTGAGTGTAGGCATGAGGTTTCCATAATAGACATGGAGATTGTTGTTCCTTGTGAGACAATCTCTAGCTGAAAGGAGATTAGTTCCCAAAACCTTTATTGTCACTTATAATTAAAAATTTTGTTGTCCCTTCATTTTGTAACCCCAAAATTTATATCTTAAACCCTTTAATATTTACAAGAAATATAACCCCTCAAAGTGTATTTAATTGATAAATGTAAATGAACAAGAGAAGATGAAATGTTGATGGAAAACCATTAACAATATGTTGTAATCACAAACTATTATCTCTGGTTTTGGTAGAAAATGGTTGCAAGAAATGAATTCAAAATAAAGGCGCACATTTTTAAGGAAATTTACTCTAACGCACAGATGTAAATCAGACACCATAAGAAAAATTTCTTTATTCCAAGAGAAGAGGCATACATAATATGGAACATGAAAAACTCAACACATTCAACAATCACTGGAAAAATCCTCTGAAAATATTTATTAATCTCATAAAAGAAAAAGAACAAAAATTGCCAAAAACTTCTGAGGCCCAAAGTTCAGAACCTCTCTTCTCTTTTGAAAAAGGCTTAATACAAAATTACAAAATAGACAATTATGAAACTTTCAACTTCTCAAATTGTTTCCTCTCGGTCATTACATAGAAAATATAAAAATAAACTTTTCTTTAGAAAATAAATTAAAAGTAAAATATGAAATAACATCTAATCACTTACTAGCAGTGGCCTGGGATCCTAGGAGAGAAGAGGTTCCTACATCTGCATCATTTTCTTGTGGAGACATCCACTCTTTAAACTTTCTCCACATGTCTACATTCAAGCTAGGACAATTAGTGAGCTTGACATGCGGCATCCTGAAATTTGTGATCGTGGAATATGTAGTTCTTTATGAAAACAAAGTATTCATCATCCATAATAGCTAAAAGTCTTTATGAAGATGATTCACAATGGTGGCTCCTTTTAGGATAGTAGTCATCTCATGGGTATTTCCAATCTTACTCTTTGCTTTTACCAATTGTGTCTCATAGTTTTCCCAAGGGATAATATTTCTATGTTGATCCCAACAGGATGGTAGACCAACCTTGGTCCTTTTATCAAACAAAATATTAAATTTCCCCACTACTTCTTTAATTTCCTTCAACTTTTTCTCTACAACCTTTCTGTATCAATTCTTCATGATCATATTGTTCAGTTCCAGCACACATTGAGTCATGTCTTTGATTCCAAAGTCTTTCAGTTCCTGTGTGGTTTTAGAATTTATAAAATCAATTAATCTCCTAGCATCTAAAGCCATATTTTGTGACTTATGTTTGTTTGTCACAATGAATTCCTCCAAGTCTCTCACAATGCTCTTTTCTTACCCAATTATAATCAGTAGATACCACACTTTCTTGAAAAATTCAATAATTTCATTCCAAATAATCTCCCTGGCCTAGATGAGGGAAATATTTCCCTTCACTTTATATTTCAATTCTTTGATCTCTTGATAGGAAATCTCGTAATCATGTTTGTACTTATCAACATTGTCCTTTCTCATCTGCACCTCTTTCTCTATAGATTTTATCACCTTGCATGTTGTTTCTAGTTCCCTTTGATTCTTTTTTAAATCAATCTCTGCTAACTTTAACATGGTCATGACTTGAGTTAATTTGACAGCAGGGTCTTCAGAATATGATGCAATGAACAACAGTATACACATGAGAATCTAAAATTTTCTGCAACATATCCTTTGCCTCTTTCAACTTAGATATTTCCCCATATTTAGCCACCAAAGCTTGCAACAACTGCTCTTTTTCTGTCTCGACTTGAGCTGCTTCAGTAGCCATAGGATGCTCACCAGTAGGAAGCTCAAGCTAGATTTAAATTTCAGATTCAACACTATGCAACAATTTATGAACAACTGGCTTATCTTCTGGATCAACAACAATCTTAACAGTGATCTTCTTCAACTCTTCATTTTGTGTGGAGTAAGCTTTAGATTTTTATTTTTCCAATTTCAATTGCTTAACTAACTTACCCAACATATTTTCATCTTTAGTAGCAGCTAAAGTGGTCTTGTTCAAATCATTAAAAATCAATTGTCCAATTTTCATATTGAGGTTGATATTATCTAGGAGAGGAATCTTTTTGCATCCACTATCACATTAACAATTTTGAAATAAGCAGAAGATGTCACATTCATAGCTTAAGGATGAGAAAAATTTATCCTTAGCTGATATTTTTCCAAATCCATTGATGTCAACATTCTAGTCTGCTCAAGAGATATTTGAGCCTCTGACTGAGATTTAATATTCTCCCTTATCCTTTTATTTATTTTCTCAATTTATGCAAATATATGCTTGATATTAGGAATAGGATCATGGTTTTTTCCCTCAGGAACATGAGATGAGGGAGTACAAGAAATTTCACATGATT
The DNA here is from genome assembly GCA_034641835.2 of Pinus albicaulis. NCBI lineage: Eukaryota > Viridiplantae > Streptophyta > Pinopsida > Pinales > Pinaceae > Pinus > Pinus albicaulis. The sequence continues at coordinate 1,193,080,331 of CM076574.1, read as the reverse complement.
TTCGAGAATATCCAGGCATAACTGAGGAACTAATCTCCTCCGCTATCTTTTCTTTCTTGGCTTCATTTTCCACATCATTCTCCAAATCAATCAGTTCCTCCCTTCCTCTTTTGAGTCCCTTTTCAGTAGGGTGTGGGGTTTCCACCTCCATCTGCACAGATTTAGAAGTCAGTCTGCCATTTTCCAGCTTCTCAACCTCTGACCTGGATTCATGAACAAAAGGAGAATATCATTTCTCCACCCTACAATTGGAAATTACATGATATGGGTCATAAGCCCATTTCTATACTAACAACAAATGCATATCAGTCAACAATTTGTGAACCTCTTCAATATATTGTCTAGTATTTACAATGAATGGGCCCACTATCTTGGGTGATCTAGGTGGATATTGGTGGCCACCCATCTATTCCATTTGGACCCCCACCATCGGTTCTTTGATTTTTGCACTTTCAGCACAACTTACTATTTTTAGCAGGTTTTTGGGTCATGAACTTCCGTAGCCGTTTTGGGGCCCTAATGATCCAGGTGGATATTGGTGGCCACTCACCTATTCCATTTGAAACTCCACCATCAGTTCTTTCATTTTTTCAGTTGCAGCCCAACTTACTATTTTTAGCAGTTTTTCGGGTCCTGAACTTCTGGAGCCGTTTTGAGGCCCTAAACGACGTTTTTTGGGAAAACGAAGAGAAACATGGGTCCATGGACCGATGTTTCTCACACCAAAATTTGTACTCCTCAGATAGATATTTATAATGAATAGATATTTATAACAAGGTATGATGCACTTCAAATGAAGATCATATGCCAAAGTTACTTCCCCGAGAAGTTGAAACACCAATTTACCCAAACGTGGCACATAGTTTTGGTGCTTCATCTCCTACGGTTACGTTTTTAGATGTTTATGGTTATTCATTGTTTCTCAACAATAAATAGGCCTTCAAGCCTCATTCTAACAGATTTCAGAGGCATGTAGCCACCACATCTCTTCTCAGAGATAAGCTACCATCGCCCTAGCTAGTGTATTTCCATTCTGTCTGTAAACATATTTCAATTATTTGATAGTAATGAAATGAAGTGTTATTTCCACTGCATCTCTGTGTTTATGTGTATTTCTATATTTTATTGTGTTCCTGCATAAATCTGGATCAGTGGTATCAGGGCAGTCTACTCTTTCTCTATTTTTCTTTGCATGTCCCCAACAAGGTCAGTGTATAAGGAGTTAGGGCTCCATCGGGTTGAACCCTTGCAAGATCAGCCTCGCAAACCCCAATGACCTCCCATGGTGAAAGAAAAGAAAGATGAGGGAGCAGGAGATCCTATTAAAATATTTCTCGAAGAGGCCCTCGAGAAACAAAGGAACGGGATGATGGATAACTTTTCTCATATCCTTCAACGGTTGCCCACCTACAGTGCATCTGCATCCAACAACCACTCTTGAGGCGCCATTCCCTTCAATGTATAGGTAAACTTTGACATTCATCTATTTGAAGGCTAAATAGATGTAGATGTCATAGATAGATGGTTGAATTTTATAGAAGGGTATTTCTCGGTCCATGATTTCTCCGACCGAGAAAAGATTATTTTTTCACTCCTCAAAGCTACCCCCCATGTCAAAGACTGGTGGGGAACCTACTGAGAGCAAAAGGACGAACGAGAACTCTATCTGTTTTCGGCCGCACCCAATTGGAATTTGTTTCGAGATGGCGTCAAGGAACAATATTTCCCCGTGGGGAGCTATGAGGACAATTACATCCAATGGACAGCACTGCAGCAGCAAAGGGATCAAGATGTGCACGAACTGACGAATTTGTTCCATACCCTGCACACAAAGTTGGGTATTAAAGATTCGGAGAGACATTTGGTGCTCAAGTACTGTAGCTGTCTGCACAGACACATTCAGGAGGAAATGGAGTTCCTCGACATTGCCTCGCTTGGCACATCACATCGCTATGCTACCAAGATCAAGAAAAAATTTAAGCAGAATAAGCAAGACTTTGGATCCGCAAATCTGAAGCCAAGGAAAGGCACCCCCGAACCATAGAATATGGGGCAGAGCCAAATCGGGGCAACTAAAAACACCACCACAAATCCAAAGAATGACACAGGGAAGTGGTGTGAATTTCATAATAGCCCCAGTCACAGCACAAATGAGTGTCGAGCCAAACAATCATTGGTAGTCAAACTAAAGGCACCCAAATCAGATGCATGTTCTGATCCTGAGCCAGAACCAGACAAGGGAGATGAAAAAGGGAAGCAGATCATTGATGCAGACCCCAGTGCCATTTTTTCCACCACAAAGCTCCAGAGGGAGGATCCTGAGGATCCAGAGGAGGGGGAGCGCCTCTTCCATTCATAGATGTGGGTGAAGGGTTCTCCACTGTAATTTCTTGTCAATAGCAGAAGCCAAAAGAACCTCGTTTCAGCAGAGGTCTTGAATGACTCGTCCTACTAACCAAAGCACACCCACAGCCGTATACGATCGGGTGGCTTCACTGAGGGAGAGATATGCGCGTCCGCCAATAGTGCTGCCTTCCATACAGCATCAATTCATTCACGGATGAGGTATTGTGTGATGTTGCTCCTCTTGATGTAGTTGATGTATTATTAGTCCAACCTTACTTGTGGAGGCGACATGATGTGTATGAGTCAAGGCCTCGTGTTGTTATTATTACTTTGGGAAATAACTTGTACATGATACCGGAGGTGGTACTGCCTTCTACCATCTCTTTGACTACTGCAAAACAACGCAGTAAGATTGTTTCCCAAACCAAGAAAATTATTTTCCTTACAACTCACTCACAGGGAAAGAAGAATATTGTGGCCACAACCTCAAAATAGGGCTCCCCTACATGGTTGCAGTAGATGGAAAAATTAATGGAGGAATGCGAGGACATTTTCTCCTCACTCACAAAGGTTCCTCTACACTGTCAGGACAAGCACTCCATTGAGCTGACCCCCAATGCACCGCCACCTGATGTTGTCATACCTGATCATGTGACTACATAAATAGAATCCACACATGTACTGTCTGAGGCTGATAAAGAAACCAAATTTACTAAACTCATCTAGCATGTATGCCCGCAGATCCATGACATCTTCGACAAATCTAATACCCAGTTCAACAGAATTTTCCTCATCTCATGGAGGATCTCAATGGAATGGAGGCCATTGCTTCCTAAGGGGAGAGGAATGATCTAGGTGGATATTTTTGGCCACCCATCTATTCAATTTGGACCCCCGCCATCGGTTCTTTCAGTTTTTCACTTTCAGCACATCTTACTATTTTTAGCAGGTTTTTAGGTCCTGAACTTATGTAGCCTTTTTGGTGCCATAATAATTGAGGTGCATATTAGTGGCCACCCTCCTATTCCATTTGAAATTCCACCATCATTTCTTTCAGTTTTTCAGTTGCAGCGCAACTTACTATTTTTAGCAATTTTTCGGGTCTTGAACTTCCAGAGCCGTTTTGAAGCCCTAAACGACGTTTTTTGGGAAAACGAGGAGCAACATGTGTCTATTGACCGATGTTGCTCAAAAAAAAAAAATTATTGGATGGATATTTATAATGAGGTATGATGCGCATCAAATAGAGATCATATGCCAAAGTTACTTCCTTGGGAAGTTGAAACACCAATTTACCCAAACAAGGCCCATAGTTTTGGCGCTTCATCTCCTACGGTTAGGTTTTTGGATGTTTATGGTTTTGCATTGTTTCTCAAAAATAAATATGCCTTTAAGCCTCATTGTAACAGAGTTCAGAGGCATGTAGCTGCCACATCTCTTCTCAGAGATAAGCTACCATTACCCTAGCTATTTTATTTCCATTCTGTCTGTAAAGATATTTCAGTTATTTGATATTAATGAAATGAAGTACTATTTCCACTGTATCTCTATGTTTATGTCTATTTCTATATTTTATTGCGTTATTGCATAAATACGGATCACTGGGTAATTTGAATAAATGACCCTTATTCATAGGCAAAATGAATCTGATCAACATTAAGACTTTTCCTGATGAACTCCAATGCAAACATCCTCATAGGAACATAAATAGGTAACCTGAAAGGCTCTACATTAGCTCCATACAATCTGATCTCAGTGTGTTCTTCATGGGAAAAACAATCCACATACTTTACATCTTTTCTTAATTCCAAAAATTATTGAGCTTCAGGCAACAAACTTGGTATAGGTACTCCATTCAAAATTGAATACAAAATAGGAAGAAAAGAAGAAGTAAACTCATATAGACCCTCATTTCCCACTTCCTTTCTTACTAAATCTGTCCAAAAGACCACTAACTGATTATTTTTATTCACATCAACAATATTTAATCCCAATTGAGTAAAATTGTCCACATGACTGTAAATAAATAAATAGGTAAACATGGATGGAAACCTAAAACTCCCAGTAAGTGATAAAATCATGAACTAGTTTTTTACAACAATATCCAAGTAAGTGGGAATATCTAAAACCACCCCAGGCTTCCCCATTAAAGAAAGCATTCCTAGAATTGCCCTATCTATCATTTCCACATTTTCTTTTCCCATGATTTTAGCCAAACTTGGGAGAATCAGCCTCATGTCTTCAAATAAGAGATTCAAAGGAAATTCATCTGAATCCATGAAAAAATTTTCCTTTTCAGGCATTAAGTAAAACATAATCTGGGAAAACTCGGGTCCGGGAAACTCTTGAAAGTATGTAGAAATGAATTCATCAGTGAAGCTTATATATGATTCTGTAGAGGGAAAACAAAGAGATTTCCTAATTAACTGAGAAAACACCTCGAAAATGTTTTTCCCTAATTGGTTCATGACAAATCACTTTTGAGGGTACATAGTAGAGACCAACCAGTGAATGAATTCCAGGAAAAAGTAAGTCTGTGGGACAAAAGCTGACAGGACTCCACACTTGATTAAGGCAGAGTAAACTGGGAATTTAGACTGGTTTAGGATGACATGTTGGTAAAATAATGGGTGGTCAACTGAGAAATTAGTGTCAAAAATGTCAATTTCCGTGTCCCTTAAAGTAATATGGGTGGAATATCCAGCCAAAACATGTTTCTTAGACATTTTTGACAAATTTAAGTACGGTTATATGGAATACCTTGCTCTGTTGAAGTGGTTGATGACTTGGATGTTAGTACAGAGGTTGAATAACTTTTAGTTGCTCGGGCGCATATGTGGACGACAATGAGGACAAAAACTCCTTTTATAAGCAGAAAATGACAGGGTGAGTAAAAATTTATACGGAAGTGAAAAGAATGTCAAAGTGAGTGACAAGATAGGTGAGGTGATGTAGAAGGATGAATTGGAGGGATATATGGATGGCTCACTTGCTAACGTTGCAGGCTCACCTGCTTTCATCACTGCAAGGGGACTCCACAGTACGAGATTGATCTTAGAGCAGTGCCCTCGCAGTTAATTTGGGTGGCTCATTCTAGTCAAATGGCGGGGGTCAAAGATTCCAGTGAAGGCATGTTATACAGAATTTTAATCTACGGATAAATCAAATTCCCTAATTTTGGTGTTTATCACCTAGAACAATAGGTGAAAGATAACTACTATTTTCTCTAAAACAAGCAGATATACAAAAATTAGAAAGAGCATTAGGGGAATTTTGAGGTCTAAAATGGGCCTCCTAAGAAAAATGTACAACAAAAATAAACTTTATAAGAACCAATAGGATTCAAGATGATGATGTCAACCATGGGGGATGATTCACCATATTTTAAGTAAAATGGTAAAACGATTAAAAAATAATAAAATAATAAAACTATTTTTTCAACTCGTATTTTTAAATTATCTCCCAAATTTTTTACTCAAATTTTGAGCGAGAGTACTCGTTGGATGGAAAATTTAATTCCTCATCCAAGGAGTACCCATGTTGCATACTTTCAAAATTTGAGTAAAAAATTTGGGAGAGAAGTTGAAAATACGAGTTGAAAAAGTAGTTTTTTCTTTTTTCCTTCTAACATTTGATGATATCATCCAATCTTATTTTATTATTTCAAATATTATTTTATAATTTCCTTAGGAGGCCCATTTTAGACCTCAAAATTCCGCTAATGCCCTACTTGTGCTTCCTTTCGCTGTCGTTCTCCTTCTGTCGTTGTTGGTGTCCCTCTCAATCCAACTCAAGTCGCTAGATCGATCCCTACAAACACAAACAGAGAACATAAAACAACATACATTATACAAATATATACTTATCTCACTCAAATCAACCGATTAGATCAGAAATACATATATCATTCAAGAATACATTGCACAAGAAATAGAGACATATGTATGGGAAAATTAACAACAATCTTTATTAAAGAGTAGGAGGAGAAGATTACAACCAATGGATTGATTTTTCGTCAACCTGCTCAAACTTCATTCCAACCTCATCACATCCAACATCATACCAGCAACATGTCAGTACTTTCGCTCTCTTATCAAATGATAATCCAACAGCATAACTTTTCACAAATTCTTCCTCCCTAGCACTAGGATGAGTGCTCAATTTATAGGGAAACTAATGGGAGTTTCTCAATGAATGGCTTTCTAATAATAGGAAAAAAATGTTTCCAAGTTCAAAGGTATTAGATGGACACTTGGATTCAAATTATGACACCTATGGACTCTTCTAGAAGGAAATAGAAATGTGGAGATTCCCAGAACAATGAGAATTATGCTCCCAGGTGACCAACACACTCTTGACTGTCGGGAAGTGCACTGTAGTGCACCCTTGCATGGAGGAATTGGCACTGCAACGTAGTTAGTCCCTTGTAGAGGAGCGTTGGTGAGTTAATGGGTCATATAACATATACTTCAAACCTTGGAAATCTCACAATAGAAGCTATGAATGAAATGTCTTCATTTAGGGCATATAGAAATTGAAATTAAGGGGATGATAGACCCTATACATTGGTCCTGGGGATGATGACCAGTTTGACCAAGTCTTGGGGGATGATGCCCAAATTGACCTATAACAGTTGCCCCCTAAATCATGAAGTCAAACTAATAATAATATATGGATGAGATTCTTTACGATGTGATGAGTAGGAACTAAAGCGAACGGTGACCTGCATCAATCTTGCAATACATTATCATGATATTTTCATTTTGATCATGAATTGTTGAGGGAGGCATTCCCATGCTCAACACATAAACTATCTAATAACATGTACATAATTTAGAAAGTCGTCTATATTGGAATGAAGCCCAATACAGACATGCCTTTAGATATAGGCCCATGACAATCTGTATCTAAAGCCATCGTATAGATGATGTGTACAAAAATCCTGAAATCGCAGCCCGGATGGATGAAACTAGATCCAAGGTCTTCTTATCTCGTTCACTCAATCATTCAGGTACAAGTCTAACCTGTAGAAATTTATTAATACTGATGTATTACCAGATTCTCCTGATCTAACAATATTTATCTTCTTGCTAAATACAAAATCCTTCCACTGTTAAACTTGTGGAAATTTAAACCTCAATTGCAAACACATGTGAATAAATTCAATCGCACATAACACATTTGTTTAATGGGAAATCTTAAAGCTAAAAACCCCAACTATCATATATTATGTATATCAATGGAATCATGTAATAATCTCATACAAAGCTTAGTACATCAAGCTCTCAGTACAATGTAGATTCATTACACACTGTCATGCAGAAATTTGCATCTCCATGCACCAATTTCTTGCCTCTTGACAACTTGTCTCCACTGTGCAATCCCTGTTGAAGAAGACCCCTGAATGAATTCTAATTTTCCTTGACTTGACTGCGCAATCCTCATTGGCAACTCCAATGTCTGTTAGATGCATTGAATGCATCACTATAGTCACAACGGATAGTCCATCTCACCCTTTCACATATCTCTCCACTGGGTCTCCACTGGAACTGACATGCACTGTAGTTAACTACTGTATTTGTTCAGTTTTTAGTGAGTTATTAGTTTTGAATTAATTAACTAATTAATTCACTTAACTCTCACTAGTGTATCTTTTAGTTAGACTAGATACAACTAGCTCAACTGAGTTTAACTCACTTAACTGAGTTAAACTAAATAACAACTCCATAAAATACTATTCCAACTCTTTCATAACTTTTCCACTTTAGTTCTAACTGAGTCCTTCATGCATGAGCCACCAATAACCCTAGGAATTGTGTAATTCCTTTAGCCCACTAATTTTCCAAATCTGTTCACTGAAATAAAGTGCTCCAAGAGAATAAGTTGAGGTTTATTATCGGATTATTATTAAGGGTTAATAATAATCGACATGCACCTATTTTTAGATTTACGATCTATAAATAGACTTCACCTAATATTATAAAAATAAAATTTCATCTATTTTCCACATTTGACCAACCATCTACAAATAGCATCCTACAACTTATAGAATATGCTCACATGTCTAAAAATAGACATACATCTAAAAATAGCCTACGGGCCCCACTTAATGAAGGTTCTTACTTTTCACTAAGCTCGTCATCTTGTTGAATCTCAACACTCCCTCTCAACAATATAGGGATTATCCTTCACCCCGATCCTAACTCTATGGTATTCGAATTTTCTCCTGTCGAGCACCTTCGTCAGAATATCTGAATCCTGATCTTCCGTAGGAATGTATTGAAGCAACATGATCTTCTGCTGCACACAATCTCTGATATGATGATACCAGATATCAATATGTTTAGATCTATCATGAAACACAAGATTAATCAACAGTTTAATGCAACTCTGATTATCATAATGTATCACTGCAGGATCTAAATGTGAACCGAACAAACCGACCAGGATCTTCCTCATCCATATAGCCTCACATGCAACTTGACTTGCTGCCATGTATTCTTCTTCCACTGAACTAAGTGCCACAGATATTTGTTTCCTACTATACTAAGAAAATTTTGTAGATCTGATACTAAAAACCCCTCCTAATGTGTTCTTTCTGTCCGTTGGGATGCCTACCCAGTCTACATCCGTGAAGCCATGCAAATTCACCTCATCCATCTATCTATACCATAAGCCATACTCAGATGTGCCCTTGAGATACCTCAGGACATGCTTTCTTGCCTTCCAAAAGAGCTTGGTCAGCTTAACCATCGCTTGTGAAATCTAGTTCATCGCATAGAATATGTCCGGTCTTGTGTTAAATAAATACATGAGCAAACCCACCAACTATCGATAAAAAGTGGCATCCACTACCTCTGCTGATGTAGCATCCTCTTTCCTCCAATTTCCTAGAAGAGGAGTATCCATGGGCTTGCAGTCCTCCATGTGAAACTTACCAAGTATCTCCCGAGCATACTTTCCTTGAGACACAAACAATTCACCTTCTCACTGCCATATTTCCAATCCAAGGAAATAATGAAGGAGGCCCAAATCCTTCGTCTCAAACTCCTTTGAAAGATATGCCTTGCATGAGTGTATGAAACGCTCATCACATATTAGTATTAAATCATCAACATAAAGAATAATGATTAAAAGCTTACCCTCCACCACAATTTGGTACAGGTTTTCATCTGCCTCACTCTTGGTGAAGCCAAGTCCAGTGAAATAGTTGTCGATCCGTGTGTACCAAACACGTGGTGCTTGTTTCAACCCATACAACACTCTTTTGAGTCTGCACACATGTGACTCGCTACTGAAGATCTCAAATCCTTCAGGCTGCTCAATGTACACCTCTTCCTCAATGATCCCATTCAGGAACACAGTCTTCACATCCATTTGATGAATGTGTCAACCCATCTACGCTGAGAGACCAAGGATGGTCCTTATGGAAGAATACCGTGCGACAGGTGCAAAGGTTTCTTCATAATAAATCCCCTCGATCTGTGAGAAGCCCCAAGCAAAAAATCTTACCTTATACTTCTCGACGCTCCCATCAGAAGCTTGCTTTACCTTTTAGATCCATTTCGAATCTACCATTAATTTACCCATCGACCTTGGAACAATTTCCCAAGAATTGTTTCTGACATTGGAGTCATACTCCTCCACCATGGCATCTACCCATGCGGGTTCTTGCGCTGCTTCTTCAAAAGAAGATGGCTTTGTCATGACACACTTTCTCATAAGATCCATGTATCCAGTAAATCAATCAGGTGACTATCTCTGTCTACGCTATGACGTAGGGACTCCTACATTTTGTGCCGCATCAAGCTTCAGTCTCTCAGCTTCTATGGTACACTTTCTTCCTGTTCTGATGTTTGGTTCTTCATGAGTAGACTCCTCCACTCCATGAATCTCCTCCTATGGTTGATCCACATCTAGAGGATCATCTTTGGGAACAAGAAGTTCCTCCTCTGCATGCAAGTGTAGCAACTTCATGGCTTTCACCTCATTTATTTTTATATCCCATCGCACCACAATCATTCAAATATTTGGAAAATACACACGATAATTATGAGGTGTTTCTGTGTACTCCAACAAATATCCCAACTTCTGCAGTCGGCTCCAGCTTCTTCTCGGCATCCTTTGTCACATGAATGTAGAAATATGAGCCAAAAATCTTCAAATGAGAAATATCAAGCTTCTTACCAGTAAAAGCTTCTTCAGGTGTACTCATGCCAAGTACTCTATGAGGACAACGGTTTTGCATATAAATTGTTGTGTTGCATGCTTCCACCCACAAGTGCGTCGGTAGGCCCTGGCCATGCAGCATAGCTCGTGCATCACCCACGATCATTATGTTCTTCCTCTATGTGACCCCATTCTGTTGTGGGTTATGAGGCGTTATGAGTTCTCTTCAAATTCCTTCTTTGCTACAGAATTCTTTGAATTCATTCGAGATATATTCACCATCATTATCACTCCGTAGAGCCTTCACAGCCTTCCCTGACTCCTTCTCCACCAATGCTTTAAAATCACAGAACTTTGAGAATGTTTCTCTCTTCTTCTACATGAAGAAGATCCAGCATCTACGAGAATAGTCATCAAAAAATATAACATAATACCTGTATTTTTCTGTTGAAGCAACCGAGAAATGTCCACACATGTCTGTGTGAATTCTCTCCAGGATCACCGAAGCACAGTTCTCCTTCTCATGAAAGGTGGTCTTCAAAAACTTACCCATAGTACATCCATTGCAATGATATGACTATGCAAGAGTACCCTTGGGAAGTCCAGTAGAAATATGCTGCAAAATCTTCAAAGCGCCATGGTGAAGATGGCCCAATCTCCTGTGCCATAATTCGCCCTCATCCCGGCTCAACACTTCTACTTTGCCCATCATTGCAGTGCAGCCATCTACCTCCATCTTGTGGAGATTCTTAACTCGAATCCCTATCTTATTGGTTCGACCTTTTGTTTTATGTCGCATAAAAGCTTTTCCCTCGCTGAAAACAATGTCATAACCTCTGTCTTCCAACATTGCGACTGAGACCAAGTTCTTCTTCAGACCTGGAACATGCATAACATATTTCAACAGAAATGGTTTACCTAGCTCCCTCTCAAACGTAATGGTTCTAATTCCATTTGCACTGTATCTACCATCGTTGCCCATCTCTATATGAATTTGGAGATCCTTCTCCTATAAGTCACTAAACAACTCCTTGTCTCCCGTCATATGGAAAGACGCACCACTATCAAGATACCACACTGATCCCATTGAGCTTGAAACCAAGCATGCGATCAAAGAGAAAATAAGTTCAAATTGCGAGGCTAAGGCCTCTCCAGCTGCAGCTCCAACAGCCTTTTTGTTCTTCTTTTTCTGTGGGCAGTTAGTGGCGAGATGCCCATGTTCGTGAGAGTGAAAACACTTCACTTTGGACAAATCCAGCTTCTTGCCTTTAGCCTCAGATTTTGGATGGGATTTCTTCCCCTTTCCTTTCCTTTCTTTGGCATCCAAAGCAAAATTCTCTTCATCATCATTCTTCGATGAAGAGCCATCCCTAGTACTTCACCTTATCTCCTCCTGCACAAGATCCAACCAAATTCGCTCCCAACCCGGCAGTTTCTCCTGTCCATTGACAAAGTCTTTGTAGCTATGCCAACTCTTTGGAAGCCCAAGGAGAGCCAAGCTCACCAAGTCATCATCATCAACAATAATATCCACACTTCCTAGTTCATCCCTACAATGGACAAACTTCGTGAGATATTTTGGAATATTGTTTCCCTTCTCCATTTTTAATTTTCTAAGCTTATCTTTCAACGCCAACTTCCTCTGGTTGCTGCTGCTTTGGAAAAGATGTGTCAAAGCCTTCCACATTGCAAATGGAGTGGCTTTCCCATTTATTCTTGACACAATATGGTCCTTCACACCTTCCAACAGAATTATTCTAGTCTTTTCTACCTTCTTTTTCCATGCGTCAAGTCTTGCAGCATCGCTAGAAGCAAGCTTAGGAACATCGCTATCGATGAACTTCTTCAATGCATTATCTTCAAGCACTGCCTCCATCCTATCCTTCTAGGCTATGTAATTTGAGTTACCCTCAAGGGCATACTCCAATCACAACCCATTGAAAGACATTTCAATGAATACTCAACTGTCGCACCAAGAAATTTCTGCAGCAAATTTGAATTGTCCACCAGCACAAAACTCAGCACTTATTCACAATTGCAATCTCCAGTGATCAATACTACTCCGATACCATGTAGAAATTTATTAATACTGATGTATTACTGGATTCTCCTGATCTAAAAATATTTGTCTTCTTGCTAAATACAGGATCCTTCCACTGTTATACTTGCGGAAATTTAAAACTCAATTGCAAACACATGTGAATAAATTCAATTGCACATAACACAGTTGTTTTGTAATATTCCAAAATTTGCATACAGCAATTTGGAATATTAGATTTTGCTACTTTCAACTAGGAGAGGAATAAATGGGTAAGGAGGCCCATGAACAATAAAATTATGAATAAATTACACCTTAGTAAGGAAGGAGATCACCTTAGGAGCTGTTTTTACACTTCCAAGTGTGAATAAGGACAAATTATATGGGGACATAGTCAAGTTTGACTAGGTCAACATGCACTCTTGAGGAGGAAGAAATCACTCAAAGAAACTAGCTCAATGTGAACAAGGATCAGCCTAGACGCACATATGAGAACCGGATTGAAGATCCCTTAGTGTGAAAAGAGGCATTGCAAGTGGATAAGTTCTAGTTGACCAAAGTCAACAATGTTGTACAAAGAGGAGGGAAACTAGCTAGGGCAGCGCAATTTTGAAAGAGGAAGCTTCATGAGGAAGTCACCTCAACATTGTGTGGGGTCTGGGGTGAGGAGGCTCACCAAAGATAAAAGGAAGGTATAGCATCAAAGGGAGGGCATTCATGTATTCGGCTATTTTTGTCTTGAGACCACTTTCATGCTTCAGTTGTTTAGCCGGAGTTGCTGCACTACTTAGTGCAAGGAATTCCCGTGCGGGAATTCCATCCTTTCTTTAGATCAGCTTGTTTAAGGGATCAAAGGAGAGTTATTTTAGCTTCATTTCATCATTTGGCTTGGGTCCATTCATCTATACTCAGCCACAACACAGTCTCCTTCAGAAAACTACATCTTTCATGCAGGGGCAGCAGCAGCTAAGTTGCACCCTTTGATTTTGTGCTAGTATTTGAGGAGGAGGTGCTTATTTCCCTCTGGGAGTTCTATTAGAGAGGAATTTGGCCATTTTTTGTATTATTCAGCTCTAATATGTCATATTCATCCATGTATAATTTATAGTTGTAGTATACTGTGTTATTTTCTACAGTACTGCTTTTTGTACATGTATATTGCCGGAAACCCTTGCTAGGTGTCTTTTTCTTTATGTAAAAGAGGCTAAACCTCGATTTCTTTATTATTTGATTAATATAGACTCCATATCAGAATCCTTATATCATTTTCTGTAGAAACCCTCATGGGACTTACGCTCTCACAGTATTCAGTAATTCTGTTGGAGAGAGTCATGGGATTGAGGTGTTTTTAAGCAGTATTGAGCCGGGGAGATCTGTTTAAGGTAGTTATTTTCATTTTTTTCACCTCTAATTCTGAAAATGGGTTATATATGAACTAAAATAACGGATCCAAGTCCTATTATCCACTATTATTGTGCAATTTTCTAAATACATTTATTTTATGCTCTATATTGTTGCATTTCCCCACCCGGGAAAGAGAATATAGATCATATTATTGTTGAGGTTTTTTAATCTCTTGGTGTGATGTTATTTTACATCTATTGAACTGCTCTACATCACCAAGCTCATGCTTTTCTGAAGCTCCACATTGATAATAACTCAGATTATTCCCAATCGTGTAGCTGTTCCCAGTTTGGGATATTACAGTGGTATCGGAGCTGCCATCTTGGCTCGGCCTATGGATTTCAGATCTAATCAGAAGATAAGAAGGATAGGAGAACAAAATTATGGAGAGGATGAAGTTACTCTCATCCATTTTCAGATCTAAGAAGAAAGAAGGAGAGAAATGCATTGAAACTCCAAGAGGGTTTCAAGGAGGAGAGAGTTGCAGTGAGACCTCTAGAAGGTTTCAAGAAGCAGAAGAAGATGCATGAACTTATTGTTCTTATGGAGGAAGTGGAGAGAAAATATACCATTTATAGCATGAAATCCTGAGTGGGTATTTGGCAGAATACAAGTGCCAACCTAGGGCTTTCAAAGAGACCCTAGATTTTCCTCAGTTTATTCAACTGAGAGAAGAGAGGAGACCCTGAAGCAAAGGAGAGATCAAAGGCAATAGATTCATATTGTCTAAATTTTATGGGTCAACTACAGCAAGAGCTTGGGCAAGAAATCTTGAGGCATTCTTCCTACTTCATCCAGTGGAAGAGAGGGAGGTAGCAGAAGTTGCAGTGCTACACCTGGAGGGTGAAGCCAATGCTTGGTGGTGCAGTCACTTAAGCCACACAAGAGTGACTTATTTTTCTAAGTTCACTCAAGAGCTGATCAGAACCTTTGATGGAGGAATATCAGAGGGGAGTAGACCCACACCACCATGGGAGGAGGCAAGTACCAGTGCTGCCATAACCTTGAGAGAGTAGCCTTCTAAACCAGCAGTTGGATCAACCAACACATTGGATAAAGGAACTATTGAAGCCATAGAAGATGTTACAAAGGCTCACAAAGGTATGCATAAATTTCCATGTCTTAAAATTTCAGAAAAAATTATGGAAATATTTGGAGATTTGTTTGCATATGGCCCAGGATCAAATAGTATTACTGAGATAGAGCAGCAGGATTGCACTGCGTTGTGCAAGCTTGAAGGGTTCAAGGGAGATTTGAACCATCAACCTCATGTATAACTGATGAGTTACATGCCATCCTTGAGGTTGGAGTGTGAATTATTGGAGGAAGGAGTGAACTTTGCTCCAAACAAATTCATGCAGAAGCAAATGTTCATCCAGGAGTTGACACATGAGATAGCCAAAACACCCTGGAGGAGGGTTACAGCGCTGTCAAGAGGTAGCAGCTAGGAGGCTTTGCCTTCAACTCCTTTGGATCCCTATGGATTCAAGATGATCATCGGTGAGAGATCTTCTCTAGGAGGTCTCCAAGGAGTTTCATTTCAGCATCCCACGGAATGCAAGGAGAAGAATTTTATATGGGAGGATGGTGATCTTATTTGGAGGGGTACAAATATGGAGAATGGTAGGAGGCATCCATCGGTGGATAAGTGGATGTGGATAGAGAGAAAGAAGCTGGAGAGCTACTTGCAAATCTAAGATACTGGGTAGCAAGAGGCAAAACTGCGTTGGCTATTCTTGAGAGAGTTTGGCCATCATAAGACATATCCTTTTTCCAATGGTATGTGGGAGAATAATACTTGGCAGGGTACTTGAATCATGAGGCAAAAAGGAGTGTGGATGCATTATGATGATATAATCATTATTTTTTCACCACATGAGTTATATGATGGAGGTATGTCAGGGCAGCAAAGACATTTGTTTCTTTTGAGGATTGGGAGAGAGCAAGGGCCAAATTGCTCTCACATTTTGCATGATGTTGCAATGGGAGGAGATGGAAACATTATGAGAGGAGTCTTTGACATTGAATATGTCAAAGATTGGATTTATGAGTTGGCAGGAGCGTATTTGCATAGGCCAGCAGCACTGTCACTTTGAGGCATGAGCTTGTTGATGGAGTGTTCCCATGATCACTTCATGTTTGATGCACTTGATGGGCATAGAGGAGGTGAGATTGGTAGAGTGGTGAATGGACTCATTAGTTATTGTGGTATGTTCTCCTTGAATTGGATTTCCAAGCATGAGAAGGAGGATTTTCATGCAGCGTGTAGTTCATTCCTCTTCGGATGGGTATGCCATACCACTATGGAGGATTCATTTATGGATCTTGTCACCATCTTGCTTCCATCACATGGTAAGAATTATATTGATTTTTCAATACAATATTTGCATGCTCTTACCTTTTTATTGCAGTGCATTTCTCTACAAAGGGGCAAGCTTTTCTTTAGGCTCCATGGTCTATTTTTGGCTAGCTATCATGATGGAGACAGCCATCTACTTTATGATTGAGGGAAAGTATGTGGTTACTTCTTGTGTGCTCAATTGACATATTCAGCCATCTACTATTTAATAGTGGGTGTGATGACTTATATAGCAAGTCGTTTGTCAAGAGACAACTTGCCATACCATTTTCTGAAGCTGTAGTGGGGAAGACTACGCTATGACCACTTGGGAGACTGTTGGTACTTTCCAGCAACACATAAAACCTTCGGTCTTTCTTTCATTATGATGTTGATCATGATCCTATTTTCTGATATCATTCTTACCTATATGAGGAGCATGATTGGAGGAGGGACACATGGAATGGATGTGTTCTATGGGGAGGAGGATTCCCTCACTTTCTGCATTACATGTTTTAAAGGGGAGCATGGGGGAGAGACATTGCCTCTAAAACCAAGTATGTTTATGAGGAGGTCCATGAGATGGATGGGATGCTTTATGATGATGATTTCTTATTCATCATGTATGAGATGGTTTGGGCCAGCTTGATTCATAGCACTGGGAGAGGGACCTTTGGAGGTCTATTTTCATTCTTGCCATTGGAGGGAAACATTATTGCAGCCCAAGATCAGAAAAACCTCTACACTTGTCTTAAGTGGAGAGGAAGCTAGTGTGGGGTAGGCTACTATGTCTACCATGACCAGAATTTTAGCCCACCTACTTTTCCGGAGCTTCAGGTGGGGGATGATTTGCATGAGTTACCATTTTGAAGGGTGGCTCATTTTGTTTGGTTGATAGCGTGGGGGGAAGAGATTCAAGGGGGGATGATGAATCCCAATTCATATCAGCCCTAATGCTTCAAGAGGATCTTCAAACAGCTCATTTTTGCTTCCATGGATGTTCTACTATCACATAATGTCAGCAATTTAGATAGCTTACACACTTAGGAGAGGCAACTTGGAGATATATTGATGATGCAGCACCTTGATCCTTGGAGTATTTTATCTTATGAGGTTGCTACAATGAAGAAGAGGATGTTCTTTAGTCTTATCCTTGCAATTGTTTGAGGACAAGCAACATTTGGGATGGGAGGACTGTAATATTCCAAAATTTTCACACAGTAATTTGGAATATTAGATTTTGCTACTTTCACCTAAGAGAGGAATAAATGGGTAAGGAGGCCCATGAACAATAAAATTATGAATAAATTACACCTTAGTAAGGAAGGAGATCACCTTAGGATCTGTTTTTACACTTCCAAGTGTGAACAAGGACAAATTAGATGGGGACATAGTCAAGTTTGACTAAGTCAACATGCACTCTTGAGGAGGAAGAAATCACTCAAAGAAACTAGCTCAATGTGAACAAGGATCAGCCTAGACACACATATGAGAACTATATTTAAGATCCCTTAGTGTGAAAAGAGGTATTGCAGGTGGATAATTTCCATTTGACCAAATTCAACAGCGTTGTACAAAGAGGAGGGAAACTAGCTAAGGCAGCGCAGTTTTGAAAGAGGAAGCTTCATGAGGAAGTCACCTCAACATTGTGTGGGGTCTGGGGTGAGGAGGCTCACCAAAGATAAAAGGAAGGCATAGCATCAAAGGGAGGGCATTCATGTATTCATCTATTTTGGTCTTGACACCACTTGCATGCTTCAGTTGTTTAGCCGCAGTGGCTACACTGCTTAATGCAAGGAATTCCCATACGGGAATGCTATCCTCTCTTTAGATCAGCTTGCTTAAGGGATCAAAGGGGAGTTATTTGAGATTAATTTCAGCATTTGGATTGGGGCCATTCATATATACTCATCCACAGCACAGTCTCCTTCAGAAAACTGAGTCTTTCATGTAGGGGCAGCAGCAGCTAAGTTGCACCCTTTGATTTTGTGCTAGTCTTTGAGGAGGAGGTGCTTATTTCCCTCCGGGAGTTCTATTAGAGAGGCCTTTGGCCATTTTTTGTATTATTCAGCTTTGATATGTCATATTCAGCCATTTATAATGTAGATTTGCAGTAGACTGTGTTATTTTCTACAGTCCTTCTTTTTGTACATGTATATTGTCGGAAACCCTTGCGGGGTGTCTTTTTCTTTATGTAAAAGATGCTAAACCTCCATTTCTCTCTTATTTGATTAATATAGACTCCATATCAGACTCCTTATATCATTTTATTTATAAACCCTCATGGGAATTATGCTCTCACAGTATTCAGTAGTTATGTTGTAGAGAGTCATGGGATCGGGGTGTGTTTAAGCAGTATTGAACCGGGGAGATCTGTTTAAGGTAGCTAGTTTCATTTGTTTCACCTCTAATTCTTCAAGTGGGTTATATATGAACTAAACTAAGGGATCCAAGTCCCAGTATCCATTTTTATTGCACAATTGCTGAATACATTTATTTTATGCTCTATATTGCTGCGTTTCCCCACCCAGGAAAGAGAATATAGATCATATTCTTGATGAGGTTCTTTCATCTGCTGGTGTGATGTTATTTTACATCTATTGAGATGATCTACATCACCAAGCTCATGATTTGCTGAAGCTCCACATTGGTAATAACTCAGATTATTCCCAATAGTGTAGATGTTCCCAATTTGGGATATTACATGTTTAATGGGAAAGATTAAAGATAAAAACCCCAACTATCATATATTATGTATATCAATGGAATCATGTAATAATATCATACAAAGCTTAGTACATCAAGCTCTCAGTACAATGTAGATTCATTGCACACTATCATGCAGAAATTTACATCTCCATGCACCAATTTCTTGCCTCTTGACAGCCTGCCTCCACTACGCAATCCCTGTTGAAGAAGACCCCTGAATGAATTTGAATTTTCCTTGACTTGACTATGCAATCCTCATTGGAAACTCCAATGTGTGTTAGATGCATTAAATGCATCACTATAGTCACAACGGATAGTCCATCTCACCCTTTCACCCATCTCTCCACTGGGTTTCCACTAGAACGGACATGCATTGTAATTAACTGTTGTATTTGTTCATTTTTTAGTGAGTTATTAGTTGTGAATGAATTAACTAATTAATTCACTTAACTCTCACTAGTGTATCTTTCAGTTAGACTAGATACAACTAGCTCAACTGAGTTTAACTCACTTAACTGAGTTAAACTAAATAACAACTCCATAAACTACTTCAACTCTATCATAAAATGTGACTTGATATAACAATGTTTAGGGACTACTGTCATGAAAATGAAGATTTATGAGTAATGCAGAGGATGATGAGGATTTACTGGATGACTTCTCTTGAACATATCGGCGACACTGAGATGAGTTGGAAGCATTGACCTTAAACTCAAGTTAAGGTATGATGAACCATCAAGAAGATTACCCAACCCACAAGTCACGATGATGGAGTGAAAGTGTCATGTTCAAGAGTGACATGCTACCATAAAATGTTTTGTTCTTTTTCCCAAATTTTCCCCAGTCATTGCTGACCAGTACCTATTTTTTTTTAACAAGCTTGAGGAGGGTAACATATGCTTGATCTATAATTTGACCCTTCAGGTGAATCCATCACTATTTAATAATTTAACGAGTCTAGCGATAAATGAAACTCGGTCTTTCCATGATCGACAAGTCCGTTGCTATTTTATTTTTTAACGAGCCTAATGACAATGACAACTCGATCCTTTTTCATGTTTATAGAGTTTGAAAAAGAGGACAAAATAAAACTCCATGATTCATTTCATAAATTTTTCGCTCAAGTTCGAAAAAGTATAAAATGATACCTGAGAAAACCTCTTAGCCATATTTGACTAAGGTTTTCCTTTTTCGTAAATAATCTATCTCAGTCCAGAAAAGGGTTAAACTTATACTGAGTAGATGTTGTTTCATTTACTTTTATGAGCTCGAAAATACAAGTGCTCGGAAATATTTTCACATTATCAGAGACTGAAAAGAGCTAAAATAATACTCCAAGGGGTTCCTTTTTCGCAGTTATCGAAGCTCAAAAAAGAGATAAAAATGCACTTCAAATCCTTTTTCATTTTTATCAAAGCTTGAAAAATAAGGATAAAAGTATGGTTTGTGGTCAAATCATTCTTGAATAAGTGTGCATGAATAATATCATTCTATCAGCTGTAAAAAATTTTCATAAAACCATCAAACGGATTAAAAATACTTGTTTCAAAGAAAAAATGAATAAAAACCATAGTCACAGCATTAAATATGATTTAAAATAATCAAATTTACTAATTAAAAGAGTTTTTACCATTCATTTTTACCATTCCAAAGTTACCATTTGAAAATTAGGAGCTCTGAACCAGTTTTTTCCCGAACTTCAGTGGTTGATTGCGACAGTTTCTATAGATGATTTCTCTTTCCGTTTGATCCAGGTTGGAGCTATGAACCTTCTATTTCTTTTAGTATCATTTTCATTGCATTTCATGGTCAATTTTTAGGGTTTTGAGCCCCTTAGGTTAAATATACTACGCTCAGAGGGCAACACACCCTTGAATGACAAAAGGTCCATTGTAGTGCACTGAAATTGAAGGCCCAATGCATTGCAATGCTCTGTCCCTTGTCCTGGGGTACGTTGGGTGCATTTCACATGTTTTTTTTTGGTTGTGTGCCCAAAATTTCCCAAGTTTTTTTCATGAAATGGATATCGATGAGTCTTATGATTGTGTTTTAGGTATTCATCAGATCAAAATGAATATTACATGGAGAGAAAGAGAACATGAAGAAGAAAATATTATTTCCCTAAACAATCCGAGTACAGTAAGAGCCCTAAGAGATTGCAGGTTGCTTAAATACTTCAGATTCTCAGGGATGAGGTAGCAAATGGAACTTTTAGAGTTCCTTGTTCATTCATGGGATCCGGTACTAGAATTTTTTCACATTGGGAACAAATTTCTCCCAATATTAGTGGAGGACATATATTTTCTCATAGGATTATTAAGACGAGGGTCTCCCATTTCCCTCGTTGGTTCTGATCTTGGTGGAGAGACAGTGAGAGATTACATACTGCAGCACTGCCATCAAGGTACTGAACCAAGTAAGGATGGGAAAATAAATGTCCGTGATGTACGTGATCTACCTTTGAGGACAATCATGTTTACTATCGCAAATATTTCTGGTTCTGCTACACTACATGTGGCAAACAGATCATACATGCAGCATGCATTGGAGTGTTTAGAACCAACATTATTTAACTGGTCTGAAGTTGTTCTCTTTCATATTAAATAATAGCTAACAAAATAAAAGGGAGGAAGGAAGAATAATTTCATCTATGTCTTGATCCTGATTTGCTTTGATTTAGAGCAGATTCCATTCATGCAGCCACATCATGTTACACTAGGCATATCTAGCCCTAGAGATCCATGGATCTAGAGATGGTTTGAATTGATGGCTAGACATGTTGATCAATCTACCATCGTATTCTCTATTGCATTATTTGCCTAGTTCAAACAACAAATGATTTCCATCAATGATTATGTGTATGCAGGCGTAGAGTTCTGCGAAGATCCAGACTTGATTCTACAAAACGACACTCAATGGGGTGCAATTGGTAAGAATTTTTTGACCATGTTTTTTTATTTTTCTAAGGTTTCTACATGTTTTTGTATTTTTATTTTTCCCAAGACTAAAATAAATTTTTCATGTACACAAATGTGGGTCAGGTTTGACTAGTGGGTTTGCCAGAGAAGGGAGCAGGTGAGCTAGCAGAGAGGGCTATCAGGAGAGAAGTCCTTCGGGATTTGGATATGACCAAGACTCTTGCTGAGCTACAATAGCATATAGAGGGATTCACTCTTTGGATATATGATTTTTGGATCGAAGATTTACCTATGAGACTACATCGTCATACTATTGGCATTCCTAACCATTGGATGCAGTTATTGTGTAGGATAGCTAGAACAGTAGCTTGCTATCACGAGCATCACTAGTTTACTTTGAAATTTGGATACATTTTGAGGTCAGATGACCAATGCGTCTTGGGCACAAATTTTGTAAAAACCTACAACTATATATCTATTTGTTTTCAATGTTTTCCTATGTTTATTGCACAATCCTATTCAATTATGTGATGTGAATTTAAAATATGTCTTTACATGTGTTGCAAATGTCTGTTTAAAACGTAATTCGCTAAGGAATCAGTTAATGTGTTCAAATTTATGGAAATGTGTTGATATTGAATGTAATCAAAATGTCTTTCCAAAAGTCGAACTCTTAGGAACATACGATGCAGTGTTGGATTTCAGACAATATAAATGCTAGTAAGTTGTAGTAAAATGAGTTGTGAGTCTAACCTTATGATGGTACAGTTAATACCAAATGAAATGGCATCAAAGAGAAGTTCGATCAATGCGCTATACTAAACGATATTGTTTGTAGATTGACCAATAAAAATACCTTGAAAACTCACTAACTCACCGCTTAGAGGAAGATGGCCCATGCCGTGGAGGATTGATTACGTACTATGTGTTTGGTCTCAATCTAGTCTCCTAAACTAAGCTCATTTAATTGTCAACCAGGATTTGTAAACTGCTGAAGTGAAGTGTACTGTATGTACCTAGGTACTTGTTTCCTAATGCGTTGTGTGTAGTGTTTTGTGATGTTTTTGGTCTTTTGTGATGATTTATGATGTTTTTGGTCTTTTGGTGTTTTATGTTCACAAGGAAAATGCCTAAAAAGCTGATGGAAATGAGCTGATGATTAAAAACAGAGTGGATCCTAATTGATGGATGACAAATGACAAATGCAATTGGAATACTAAAAACAGAGTCAAATCTAAACTATGACCAATCAGAAACAAAGCTTGATAATGAATTTTAAGCAAATGATTCAAAACACAAACTAAACTTGTCAAATTCTTTCATCAAAGGCATTTGAGAGAGAGCTTGAAACATGGTCAACTAAGCATGCAAATCTTCCTAACTAAACAGTTTAAACAACTAACTTATAATGATGCAACATCTTGTCCTTGATTAGAGATTTGTTGAAGTATGTTTGGAGTAAAACATTGATATCACCATAAGATTTTCTACTTTAAAGCTAATTCCTAACTCTATTCTGCAATTTAATTGAATGTCACAAAACCTTTACTCAAGAGTTATTGATTTCTTTTTCAAAGTAGTCTTTTGAGGGAGAGCTCTGTTTATGAAATGATGAGGAAATTGCAGAGGTACTTCAGGCCTTAAAATGATGTTGTCTTCTGTTCATATGGTTATAGATTAATTATGGATTTTAGAACAAGAAGAGGTTTGTGAAAAATGAAGGCTGTTTTGTTAATCCTAACAACTGAAGTAATCTAATGTGCAGTGAATAACAATTGAATGTGGAGTGCAAATGCAATGAGTTGAACTACAACCAAACCTAAGATGTCACTAACCTAAAACAGTGTTAAACTACAAGTCATTATCAAACCCAAAATAAAATAACTGAATCATGAATTAAGTGCAATGAAACTCCGGAGTATCCTAACTATACTATCATGCATTATTCTATGAAATTACACAATCTGTTTGTCCATCATTGTTGATATTTTGGAAGAGTTCCTTCTTTTGGAAGAGTTAGAACAATTATGACTGTGTAATTGAGTGCAAATGCAAATGTAAAGGCTGAAAGCAATGAAAAACTAAGATATCATATCCATATCCCACTCGTCATTATGATATTTTGGGCAAGCGTTTAAGAGTAAGAACAGAGATGATACTTAGTGCAAACACACAACTAAATCATTCATTATCACGGTCATGTCTTGAACATCTTAATAGTTTCTTGGAAGAGTTTCTTCTTGTGGAAGAGTGATTAGAACAAGTGTAACTGTGATAGTGAACAACAAAAACTACAACTAAATCCTACAATACTATAGCCATTCCTCATTCATCATTATAATCTTTTGGAAGAATTTCTTCTTGTGGAAGAGTTAGAATGAATATAACTACAGTAGCTAATTAAAAACAACTATGAATTCAACTTCAAATCCTACAATACTATAGCTATTTCCCATTCATCATTATAGTCTTTTGGAAGAGCTTCTTCTTGTGGAAGAGTTAGAATGAGTACAACTACAGTAGCTAATTAAAACAACTATTAATTCAAATTCAAGACGTAAAGGCAGCTAGAAGACTTATCTAATTTACGCAAAATAAATCCGTGCAAGAGGCAGGGGCCCTCTACCACCTGACGGAATTCAACTCCAAATTAAATCAACGCTTCCAAAACAACACTGTCTGCTTCATTAAAGATGAAATAACTTGAACATAGCACTCTGCGTCTTCAGAAATGTAGCACAGAATCTAAACAAAATCTAGCATAAAATCTAACATCAAAATCTAACCTAGCTCTCGGTTTCCCAAGTGTTTATATAACAAATGTAAATAACAAGATTTGCAACAATTCAGGAACACTGTCTTTCCTTATCGGAATCACATTAGGACTCTTTGAAGTGGCTGCGTGAAGAGGAAAAAGACATCTGGACTGAGACAGTCCTAATAGAAGTCTGCTTTCCTAAATGTGTTCCCACGTTCCAAAACCGTACCCAGAATTCGTTTCTTCCTCCATGATGAGCAACGAACCATGTAGACATGATGTGGATTATGCCCATATGCGGTTTTTTTCTTGAGAGGCCACCTGGAACATACCCAAACGTGAAGACAGTTGCAGAATCGCCGGTTAGCTACGGAATGTCTGCATTCTGCAGCTAGTTCCGGTCAAAATGCTTTACAATGGAAAAAATCACAAAACTTAGCAAGTCAGTCATGTAAATCATTCTAGAAGTAATTTTAACTATATTCATTGATCAATTGGGTCTAGGATGGCAATGGACAAAAGAAAATGAGGTAAAATGGAATGAAAGAAAGCACAATTTTGAGGCTCAACACTATGAATAACACGATCAGCATACCCAATGAATGGTTCCAAATATTAAGACATATGTGATCAGAATGTAAATCGGATTAAAAACTTCAAGAAATATCTAGAAAAACAAACAAAGGCAGTAAATTCAAATCAAAATCATATATACAATATAATACAAAAATTTTCTACGCTCATGTTTAAGCATAGTAACATTTGAGATACAACCCATTTCAAGGTTGTGCCAATGGAATTCCATCATAATCTACTAACTCGTAGGCACCCTTAGCAAGAACTCTTTTGAAAAAATAGGAGCCATGCCATAATGGCTCAAATTTTCATGTACCTATTACTTCAACTTCCTTATCATAAAGTAAGACCAAGTCACCCTCTGAGAAGATGTGAGGCTGGAAATATTGGTCGTATTGCATCTTAATTCATCTCTTATGTGCTTCGTTGGACAATGCGGCTTCACGATGCCTTTCATCAAGTTGGATGAGGTTAAAAAGAAGTGCTTCTTCATCCAAGGTGTCAGGTCACAAGTCAATAGCGAGTTTTAATGATGATATTTCACATTGGATAGGCAACATAGCTTCTAGACCATACACCAATTGAAAGGGGGTAAATCCAGTTGCATTTCTCACCGAGGTTTGGTATGCCCACAAATCCGAGTACAGGATCAAATGCCAATTTTGTTTATGGAATCCTATCATTCGTTTAAGAATCTTGTTAATGGATTCAACTTGTCCATTGGATTGTGGATAATAAGGAGTAGAAATATCATGTGAGAGTCCTAATTTGGCAGTCAACTCATTCATCATGTGATTTTGAAAATGAAAACCATGATCTATGACTATATCATGTGGAACACCAAACCATGAGATGACATGATTGAAAAATAATAATGCAGTTGTTTTTCCTGTGTTATTGAATGTCGGCATCGCTTCGGCCCACTTGGTAAAGTATTCTACTGCGACAATAATATAACCATTCCCCCTGGATGAATGAGGGTTGCAAGTCATGAATTCAATGCCCCATTTTGCAAATTTTCCCACCGCGATAACATGATGTATCAACATTGGTAGCTTGCAGATTTTACGATAAAATATCTTGTAGGCATGAAAACTTCTGATCGCAAGGATGCAGTTGTGAAATATGGTAAGCCAAAAGTAAGCGGCAGAGAATCTTATGTGTGGTAGCATATCTAGACAAGTGTCCACCACAAGCCCCATCATGATAATCATTTAGAACTTTCTTGGCCTCCTCATGAGTGAGGCACCTCCTTAAAATTGTATCGACACCAAGACGATAAATTGTACTGCCAGCGATCAGATAATCTTTGGCTTGGTATCAAATACATCAATGTTGAGAGTGAGAGGTATCAGGCCAGAAATTCTTGGTTTGGAGATAAATGATAAAATCCCCATACAAAGGATCAGATGATCCGATCAGAAACAGAGACTCATCAGGAATTGATAGTTCTGATGTAGTAGCAGTACTATCAGAGGGAAGGTCGCAGATAATCTCAGCCAAAACTAAAGACTTCTTTGACTTGGATTTGATGAATTCCAAATCAAATTCCTACAAAATGACAATCAATTTTGAATATTTCCCCCCTAGAAATTGATGTGACAGAATGTAATTCATAGGGTTTCAATCTGAAATAACAATGGTCTTCTAGAGTAGGATATAGTGGCGAAATATTTGGACATCTTGAATGGACACCAAGGAAATATTTTCAACGTATGAATACTTCACTTCCATATCATTGAGATTAAAACTCAAGAAATATATTGGATGTTCTATCCCATCTTCTTCTTCGAGCAATACCATAGAAATGGTCATATCAGCCGTGGCGATATATAGGAAATAATCACTCTGATAATTGGCGGGATACATTAATGATGCTTGGACAAGTGTATTCTTGACAGCATCAAAATTTTCTTGCGCAACCTTATCCAAATGGAAGATAATCCCCTTTTTTAAGAGATGAGTAAATCCTTTAGCCATTTTGGCATAGTTGGGTATGAACCTCCTTAGGAATTTAGCCTTTACTTGAATTTTTTGTAACTGAAGTAAATTTGATGGCGCAGGCAAATTAAGAATGTCCTACACCTTTAGTGGGCCGATTCGAATTCCTTCTTTTGAGATGACGAATCCTAGAAAACGACCAAAACCAACAAAAAACACACATTTGTGTGGATTGAGGCATATTTTGTAATGTCAACAGCGTAAAAAGATAACTCTCAAATGCATTGGGTGATTAGTCTGGTTTCGTGAATGTGTGGGTAAATCATATAGATAAGGTTGAACAGTGTGCTTGATGTCATTGAAATCACAATCCATTTCTCCCTGAAATGTTGCCCCAACATTCTTTAAACCAAATGGGAGTTTACGATAAGAAAATGTGCCCCAGGGACAGATGAACGTTGTCTTATATTGGTCCTCTAGGAAGATATTTATTTTATTGTAACTGGATAATCTATCCATGAACGAAAATATTTCACATCCGGCACATCGTCAATAATATGATCGATAACGGGAGTATGATAGTTGTCTTTTGGACAAGAAATATTGACATCCTAATAATTAACGCACTCTCTGATTGTCTCTTGTTTCTTCATGACAGGAACAATATTGGAAACCCAATCAGTAGGCAGAACAGGGTAAATGAAACTAGCATGCAAAAAAATTTCAACTTCTGCTTTGATGGCAGCAGCCTTCTTCGAATGAATAGGAAGAAGGCATTGACGTACCGGTCTGACATCAGGGTACATTTTTATTGTGTGTTCAACAATACTATTATCTATGCCTGACATTTCCTCGTAAGACCAAGAAAATATATCTCGGAATTCACAAAAGAGAGAGCAATAAGTTTTGAGTTATAATGAAGAACAACACATGCTGACATGAATGTTTTCTACAATGACGAGTTTGGTTGAAATATCGATAGAAATGGTTTCTTCAATATTTGATAAGTCTCGCTCGGATTCGATAGCATTAATGGGAAAATAAGGCAAAAATAATTTTTTGATCGATGGGTGATATTGTTCAATAAGATTATCTTCTTTGTAATCTTGAAGATGGGAACGATGATGATGATCATTCCATGGTTCTCCTTCTGCAATCATGGATTCCACAATGCTTTCATCAATCAATAAAGTGGATGAAAAAGGATCAGATGGAGTACCAAAATCTAATGAACGATCGATCCAAACGATTGGCGATGATGATTTCAGATTCGTCACCCATGCCATGTAGATTGATTTCTATGCCAGCTCAATGGGGTTGGGCAGAATAAATTGATCCAACGTAACAACTTCAGAATCATCCATAATCTTCCTTAAGCTAGATGGAATGGAAGACATCATGTAGTAGGTCTCTATGCTTGCAATTTATGTCGACGTCGCAGGTAGCGGTAATACAAAGGTGCCCATTAGGGAAGAATCCTTTAAGAGTCCTACACCAATTTTTTTAAGTGCTAGTTGGGGTGTGTGAACTAACAGAATGCTTCCAATTACCTAAGAACTGAAGGAAAAAAAAGAGAGTTGATTGATGACTGTGATGACACATTTATGAGGAAAGGAGACCATTCTAAAATAAGTAGAGATGATCACAGTCATAGCATATACCCATGGCCTTTCGAGTAAAATGTTGTAGTCGATGGTTCTGTCAACAACCTAAATTTCAAGTGTTACAATGTTCCCCCCTAGTTCAACATGCAGGTTATTGATGATACTCAAGGCTTATAAGTATGACCGTCAAAAGCTTTCAATGTCATAGGCGATTGAGATAGGCACGGCAAGCCAAGTGACTTCCAATAGTTTAGAGACATAATGAAATTAGATTCTCCCTCATCAATAATAGTATGATGAAAGAGGTGATTGAGAACATTTACTTGGATGGAGAATGCTAATTATGCTGGTAATTGTGGCACATAGCCCATATGATTAAATACTATAAGATTGGAATTTGTTAGATCGATTCCACCAATTCTCGATAACAAAGCCTGCTTCTAACAGGGACAATTTTTAAGTACCTCAAGTGTCGACAAAGTTGAAGGAGATTGAGCGAAATATTCAACTATATTATAATTTTGAGCACCTCGGGCTCAAGGATTGAATGTCGATTTATGAACGACTCCCTTCGGTGGCTTTATTTTTAACTCGAGAATTGCATTTTGCAGAATAGATTCCGTGGACGGACTCGTGGTCGAGGTAGTAGGTTTATCAATAGCCTAAATAACGTAGTCTTTGTTTCGTGTTGACACCAAAATGTCAGTTTTTGGCTTTGTGACAGATATCATAAGCACTTGAGAACCAGAAGATAGATCTGTAGCAACCATATTTGTGTATGGATTCAGAAAAGGATTTTTCAACAGAGTAGATGCAATCGAGGTCTTAATAAATTTTGAGACTTCAGCGTGGTGAGGACAGTCTCAAAAAAAGTGCTCCTCATTACATATTATGCAATGGTAACGAGGTTTCTTATTATTGCTAGATGTTTGATCAAATTATCATTCCTGCAAGGTTGAATTTTTCTTTTTATTTTCTTTCCCCTTCTTCTTACTTCTAGGTTGCTTGTCACTTTGCCTATGCCAGATGACATGGCATGAATTTCGGAAGAAGGCACAAGATCAGATGAAGTAGAGTGGTGAGTGTTCGCATTACCTATCATACTGTCGCTGGCACGGGAGTCCGGAGGAGGAACAGTAAAACTAGATCACGGTGCGTTGAAAATTTTCTCATAGAGTGTGCCAGAGTAAGTATAAATCAAATCTAAGTACTGGGCATGAGCAATGACCTGCTCTTCAGTGATGACGCCACCCTTAACTACATCCTTGGTGATAGATGGCAGAAAGGACTTAATGAACCACTCAGCAAGGATTTGATCAGGAACAATGGTTTTGACCATTATACGATGACGATGCCTCTCATGAATATGATCACAAATGTGAGTAACATTAGTCTGTTTAAAATTGGTCAAGATTTTTTTTCCAATTTTATATCGTATGGGTAACTGGAAGTGGGTGAAAAATGCAATAGCTAAAGTAATGAAATTATCAAATGAAGCTCTTGGAAGTTCAATGTACCATTACATGGCCAGACCTATGAGCGTACGCTGGAAAAGATGCAGTCGAAAGGAGTCATCATTTAAGGAGTTGGATGAACACCATAAATGATAATTCATAACATGAGTTGACAGGTCTTCTCCAGGGTTTCCATTGAACTTAGGAATATCCGAGGGTAATTTATGTGGTATCACCAGCCACCAAGGAGCATAATAGATGGGGTCATTGGTAATCATTTTTAAATAAGGTAGTTCTAAATTTGAAACAAAGGGAAACTATCGATTTAAGTCAAGTTGAGCATAGCCAGGCTATGATGGAATTTCTTGGGAAACAGGCCTTTGAGCACCAGCATAAGGAATTTTTTTCTATTAACCCAGATAGGGGTTGTTTTGATAAGGAAACGCTTGAGGATTCTATTGACCAAAACCTAGGTAAGCTGTTTTTTTTTAATGATGTTTTTGGAATTTGGGGTTGTGGTTGCCAAGGAGTATGTCCAACAAAATTATAGCCCAAACTAGAATAGCTTGGACCCGGTCATGGATAAAACCTAGTTGGGCATGTGACGTCCCATAATAAGGTAATCTAGCTTGTGAATAAATGATTCTGGATAGAGGTGGTTGTTGTAAAACCACTGAAGGAGTTGGAGTGTGAGGGCCCAAAACATAAGGGTATTGGGTTGAAGGACCTGCCTAAGACGGTTGAGATACAACAACCTAAGTCTGTAACATGGGTAAAGAAGTATTAACAAGTCGATTAGATGTGGGTGCAACAACTTGAACCGGTTGATATGAATGTACAATCATTTGTGGTTGAATGGGTGGAATAGGTTTCCACTGACAAACAGTCATTTTGACATTAGGTTGACCATAAAGCAATAGAGTATTGTCAAAATGGGTGACCAGAGGTTTCTCCCCAGCATGAGGAGTATAATAAGATGGAATATATTGTTCTAGAAATGTTTGGAGTCTAGTTGAGATTGTACTGGATGGAATATATCGAGATGGACCAACTTGATATTGCACTGAAGATGTATATAAAGGATCAAATCGTTCAGTACTCATTAGATATGTACCAGATAGAATACCAGAAGATGACATAGTTGAAGTCCATGGATGTGAGGATGAACTAGAGTAGGTTTCAGATAATGATTGGTAACCAGGTGGGATGGAAGGACCACGATATAGATGTGACTGGTGATGTGGTGAATATCGACGGGGTAGCAATATTAGATGATGTCGCAACTGTAACAGAAGGTACATCCGGATATGTTGACTCGATCATGGTCATACGACCCAATGTATACCCTATAGGATCTATGAGAACTCGAAGCGAAATAGGATCAAAAAAAGCAAAGTAAGGTGATTGAGGAAAAGACTCGTACATATGAAGCTCCTCCCAAAAATGGGTTGGATTTGAAGGTGTTTCGTCTTGTGGGATTTCTACAATCAAAATAAAACCAAGTGGAAGGTTTTCGTCATCAAGCCTGAGATATATTTCAGGTGGTTGACTGCACGATATGGGAGACTTAATGGCTATGATTTACTGTGGAGCAACCGATACAGTAACAAATTTCGGTTGTTCAACTTCAAGATCTAGATGTTCTGGTAAAAGAACGATGGGATCCAGATCAACTTCCAGTTGAAAAATGTTGGGTTTTGGAGGTATGGTCTTACTGATTGGATGGATCGTGACCACAGGTAGCTGTGAGGACTCCGTCTCGAAAATAGTGGATGAACCAGGATTTGTAGAAACAACTCGATATGACTCTGGTATTTGTGACGATGATGACGCACTAGAGGTACTGATAGTACTAGTTTCGGTAGAACGATGTCGCCTTCGCCGACCAGAAATGGCTTCCAGTGGTAAATGTGGTTTGAGTGTTATTATACACAAATGAAGGGGAAATGAATGTTCTTCTTCGAAAATGACTGATTGATTTTATTACAAAAACAAATAAACAAAATAAAAGGGTAATTCTAGGAAAAAGGTTTATCAAGTAATTGTGAACTGCAGAATACCTCATGGCGCAAAGAAGTACAGGCAGGAAATCTCCCCAAATGTTGTGTTCGGTGTATCACAAGTTACAAGGATGCCGACTCAACTACCTATGGATGGATAACAACCTAAATTTTTCCTCCCAAATATACCTGAAGGTACATGGAGGCCCAAGTCCGTATTAGCATTGTCTAATGTGAAACCGCACAGTGAGAGCACCCCCTTATACTTTTCATACTAGAACACTGCCCTATATACCCGAAGGTACATGGACGAGCTCCGATATACTTATGTATGTGGAATGAGGTATCACACTCGGAATGTATCGCAGGCAAGTTAATGACAACTAATATGTTTAATGATGTCGGAACATGTCTCTAGCCTAGAACTTCTAAATGTTACTGTTAATGCTACAATGCTTTCTTAGGTTGATTAAAAGTTTGTCTTTGATGTTCACTACGTGATGTAATGGAAATTCCTAAAAATCAAAAATAAATGATAAGAAAAATTTTCAATTTAGCTTTTTCAATTAAAATCCTAGCTACTAAAGGGAAAGAGAAATCAGTTTTTTAGCAAACAACAAAGAGCACAAACTAAATGCAGCTTTCCTAACTTTTTCCTATGGAACACACACAATTCACTATATGCACATGCATGTTTTTATTTTCATCTCCTTTTAGCATGAATGAAAGAAAGGAAAATAGATGAAAAAATCAATCAAACAAGTGTTTTCTTTTGCAAAATGAGGAATGAAACAACAATTTCTCTTTTAGGAAAATGAGGAATGAAACTACAATTTTCCTATAGGAAACGAGGAATGAAACAAAAATTTCCTTTTCGAAAACAAAATTGATCTAATGCAAAAAATAACTACTTTTAATTATATTTTCCAATGATAAAGAAAACAACTAATGAAACATTGAACAAATTACTTTTCAAAGGAGGAATAAAATGAAAGTTTAATGGTCTCTAAGAGGTATCAGACATTTGATAATACAACAAAAAAGTGGTTGAAAATTAAAGAAATGACAAGTTTTTATGGAATTTGATTGGCTGAGGGGGAAATGCAATATCTAAGGGGAGATAGTGTGTTGCAAAGCACCCATGAATGGGAGATAGGGAACTGTAGTGCATTGTGTCTTAACTGACAATGTGTTGGACGCAGCTAGGTTTATGAAACAAGTAGCAGAACACACTTCTAATGCAATTTGTTCATTCAAATGACTGATAAAGGAAAGTAGATGCTACTGATGATGATAAGCAGAGGTAAAAACACCAAGAATGATAGAAAATCCCTAGCGGAGTCGCCAATTTGTTATACATGATTTTAATATATGTATAAATCAAATTCCCTAAGTGTGGTGTTTATCACTTAGAACAAAAGGTGAAAGATAACTACTATTTTCTTTAAAACAAGCAGATATACAGAAATGAGAAAGAGCCTACTTGTGATTCCTTTCTCTCTCCTTCTCCTTCTATTGTTGTTACCGTTGCTGTCAGTCCAACTCAAGTCGTTAGATCGATTCTTGAAAACGCAAACAGAGAATAGAAAACAACATACAATATACAAATATATACTTATCTTACTCAAATCAAACCGATTAGATCTGAAATACATACATCATTCAAGAATACATTGCACAAGAAATAGAGATATATGTATGGGAAAATAAACAACAATATTTATTAAAGAGTAGGAGGAGAAGATTACAACCAATGGATCGATTTGTCATCAACCTTCTCCAACTTCATTACAGCCTTATCACATCCAGTATCATGCCAGCAGCATAACAGTACTTTCACTCTCTTATCAAATGAGAATCCAACATCATAACATTTCACAAATTCTTCCTCGCTAGTACTAGGATGAGTGCTCAATTTATAGTAAATTGATGGTGTTTTCTCGATGAATGGCTTTCTAATAATAGGAAAGACATTTTTCCAAGTTCAGAGGTGTTAGATGGATGCTTGGATTTGAAGTATGACACCTATGGACTCTTCTAAAAGGTACTATCCATGTGAATATTCCCAGAACAGTGAGAATTCTGCTCCTAGGTGACCAATGCACTCTTGAATGTCGGGAAGTGCACTGCAGTGCACCCTTGCATAGAGGAATTGGAACTGAAACATAGTTATTCCCTTGTAGAGGAGCATTGTTGAGTCAGCATGTCATATAACATATACTTTAAACCTTGGAAATCTCACAATAGAAGCTATGAATGAAATGTCTTCATTTAGGGCATATAGCAAGTGAAATTAAGGGGATGATAGACCCTATACATTGGTCCTGGGGATGATGACCAGTTTGACCAGGTCTTGGGGGATGATGCCCAAATTGACCTATAACAAGGCACTTTGTTTGATAACCCCCTATCACTTCGTGATGCTGGGCTTGCGCCATCACTCTAAAACTTTGGAATCAGTGGTCCCTACGGTATAACCCGCTCGCCCTTTAACATTACACATTGGATGTGGTCCCACTATCTTCCACATTTAATCTGACCATTAGTTAGTGCATCATTATTTTAAAAAATTATTTTGCGCATTTCATTTTCTTTTATATTTTTCAGGAGACATATTTTTCTATTTACAACATAGAGAAATTGAAAACATGCCACAACATCTAGCTCCACCTTGGGATAGTGTTTTTTTTAAATAACAGTAAGAACCACAGATTAGTGCCTTCACTTCGGGCATGGAGTCAAAAGGTGACTTACACATTTCAATGAGTTACTCACTAAATTATGTACAATGATCAAACCGGTATGTACAACTATGAAAATAAAAACTTCAATGCTAGAAATAATGCTTCAAATACTGCCCATTCACTGGTAATGGCAACAATTCACCATCCAAATTTTCTAGGACAAAATTATTGTTATATTTGGATTCGGTAATCTTGAAAGGGCCTTACCAAAGGGGTTCAAATTTCCCATGTTTACCTTTATCTTCCCTTCTGACATCCCATCTTAAAACAAGATCACATGGATGGAAAAGAACATCCTTGGATTTTCTGTCAAAAATTGTTTTCATCTTCTCTTGATAGTTGATTATATTTTCTTTGAACTTATCCCTACTTTCATTTAGTTCCACTAACCTGTTCATTATTCTGATTAAAGGGCTTGGTTCTTCCTGGACATATTGAATTAATTATACCATAGGATTTATCAACTGACTAGGGAACAATGCCTCTGTGCCATATACCAACTCAAAAGGTGATTTACCAGTTGATCTTCTAGTATTTACTCGACTTTCCCAGAGAGAAAACTTCAATTTTGAATCTCAATCCTTCTTATTCTCTTATATAGTTTTCTTCAAAATTCTTACCAATGCCTTGTTTGGATATTTTGCTAACCCATTCCCTTGAGGATGATAAGAAGCAGAATGTGGCAAGATAACATTGTATTTCTGGCAAAAATCAATCAATTTAGCAGATTTAAAAACTTGGGAAGTATCAGTTACTAGCTTCTTTGGACAATCAAATCTCCTGAAAATATTTTCCTCTAGAAATTTCATCACCACCAAGTCATTTACCTTTCTTGTTGGCACTCCTTCAACCCACTTTGTAAAGTGATTTTTCCCTATCAATATCCACCTGCATTGTCCACTAGATGGTGGATTAATTTCTCCAACAAAATCTAGCCCTCATTTCCTAAAAGGTTCTTCTGTGAACATAGGAATTAAAGCTATTGGTGCCAGCTTCTTTTTTTCAAAAAAAGTTTGGCATTTATGACAACCTCTCACTCATTTCAAAACATCTAAAAATAAATTAGGGCAGTAGAAACCTACTTTCAATATCTTATGAGCTGTCACTTTCCAACCATAGTGGCATCCACACATACTATCATGATATTATTTCAACGGCTTATCCTTGTTAGACAAAGCAACAAAATACCAACTGGATCTCTCCAATATAACTTCCCATTCACAATTACATACTTGTGAGCCTTCACCTTCAGAGCTATGTACTTTGATTTTTTCATCGTAGGAGGACAACAAATAAAACATAGATAATGTACAATATCTTTCTACCATTCGGAATGCAAGAATTTGTATTGAATTTTATCAAAAGATTTAGACTTTTCCAGTTTATTAACATTTTCTTTCTCTTCAACTTTAGCTAACTAATTAATTCCCAAATCTTGAAAATTAGTTTCTCTTATTTTTTTAGCTAAGCGTTGAACTTTTATTAGCTTAGTTGGTTTTATGTCCAAATCATATTCTTGTATGTTTGTTATCCACTTACCCCTTTTACCTTCAACATCACTTAGAACCAGAACATCCTTAACAACAACATTTGTCACATATGCAGTCACCTAGTACTGAAGAATATAAACCCTGAAATCTTTGAGGGCCTTAAATATAGCATAAGCTTGCTTCTCCAAATTATTGTATTTTAGTTATGCATCCCTCAAAACTTTACTGAAAAAGGCTACAGATTTTTCTCTATGCTCCTCATTCTTCTGCAAAAGTACAGCTGCAATAGTACAATCAAAAGCAAATAAAAATATCTGAAAAGATTTTTCGTAATTAGAACTTATCAATACAGGAGCTTTTTAAAAAGCTTCTTTAATTCTTGAAAATTAATCCCTTGTAGATTTATTCCACTTCACTTCCACCCCTTGCTTTAGCATATCAGTGATTTCCTTGACAATTTCAGCATAATTTGGAACAAACCTCCTAAGGAAGTTAACTCTTCCTTGAAAACTCTGAATTTATTTCTTACTTCTTGGCAAAGGTATCTTACCTATTTATTCTACTCTCACAGGGTCTATCTTCACTCATTCTTTTGAAACAATATGCCCCAATACTTTTCCCTCCTTAAGAGAAAACTGAGACTTTTTTGGGTTCAAGGATAAACCATACCTTCTACACTTCTCAAACGTCTATTGTAGATGCTCCAACTGCTCTTCATATGACTTAGAAAAGACAGTTATATCATCTAAATAGATCACCAAAAACTTATATATTTATCCTACAAACACTACATCCATAGCTCTCTGGAATGTGGTGCCAACATTCATCAACCCAAAAGGAATTTGGGCATTCATGAAGGTACCCCAAGGGGTTATAAATGTTTTTTTCTTCTGATCCTCTTTTTCCATTGAAATCTAATTATAGCTGGAGAAGCCATCAATCATGGATAATCTATATGATCCTATTACTTTTTGTAAAATATGGTCCATCTTGGGCAAAGGATAATTATCCTTCAGATATGTTCTATTCAAATTTATGAAATAAACACATAACCTTATCTCTCCATTCTTATTCCTTACAGGTACTAGATTGGCTACCCAATCTGAATACCTTAAGGGAAAAATTATTTTAACCTGCAATAATTTCTTAACTTCATTTTCAATTGAAGGCAACAACAAGGGATTGATCTACCTCAACTTTTTTCTAAAAGCTTTAACCCCTGGCTTCAAAATTATTTTGTGTTGGATGATATTAGTATCATAGATATTCAAGTCTTCATATGACCATGAAAAAATGTCAACAAAATTCTTAAAAATTCTTATATATCTCTATTTAAAATTTTTACGAACACCTTTAAACAATCTTACCATCTTGGGTTGCTAATCTGTTCCCAAATTACAATATTCCAAGTCCTCTTCAAGGTTTTCTTTATGTGTTCCTAGCAACATCATCAGAATTAAATAACTTTTCCAGGGGCACCAATCCTTTTGGTATCAAATTATCTTTGATTTGTAAAATATTTTGATTACCGATTGAATCCTTGAAGGAAACTGCTCCTTCCTACTGCTTCCCAACCTCTTCGTCCTGATCAATTTCTAGATTAGAAAATTCTCCTATCATCCCAAAAAAATGCTTAATTTTTTCTTCATATTCAAAAACTTGTCATTGTTTCACATTATCTAGAATTGAAGCCATGTGACGGATTTCCACTTCATATCTCAACCTAGGATTTAGGGGAGGCTTAAAAGTGTTAGCTGCAACTACCAAAGAATCTTCCAAATTGTTCCCTTCCCTAGGAACAAATTGTACGTTAAAAGCAAGGAAAAATTTATCCAATGAGTACCACACTTCATTTTTGTAAGTTATTAATCTTAGGTGTCTTTCTTGAAAATTATTTCTAATCTGTTTAACCACTATTTCAGAATCTCCAAAAATAGATATATTTTCCACTCTTAATTGTTTGTCAGTTTTCAACCCAAGTATTAAATCTTCATATTCAAAGATATTATTAGTAGAATCAAATTCTAACTTATATGAAAATGGCATCAAGTGACCATTTGGGGTGATCAAAATAATACCTGCTCCAATTCCATCCTTCGAATAAGCACCATCAAAGTAAAGTTTCCAAACTCCATTTTCTATCGGCTCTTTATTCTCAATTTCTAAAGGGAGCTACACTTGAGTATCTTCAGCAATTTATGCAACTTCTTGTAGCATGAAATACGAAAATTCATCTTTTTCCTGCCTGCACAGAAGAGAATTACTTGCATTCTCCTCAATAATGATTTTCACAAACCTCGTTTCTCTATATAATCTGCTCTCTTCACCCCACAAAATTGTAATTATGTCATAAGTAAAATCCAACCTCAAAACACCTCCCAACTTATCTCCCCAAGATCTAGAAAGGAGCATCCCAAAATGAGTTTTGATATCTACCACTACCACATCCATCACAAGGCTTCTGGATAGAATTTGAGCCAGTGAAACAACCATATCTTTGATCAAACCCACACATTTAACCTTTTTAGAATCAAATGAGTAAAGATCCTTATAAGGTTTAGTGCTTTGTAAATTTAATTGCTTCATCACTGATAATGGCATCAAATTGTGAGAAGCCACCGAATTTAACATACAATTCTAAAGCATGAAATAATGTACTAAAAAATAAATGTAAAAGGGAGGAGTGGATGAATCCACCTCTTCTACATGAGGACCAAACATTACCACTAGTCTGTCTTCTTGCAAGTTCATTGTATCTGCTACATCATTATCTTGAGAAAGGTTAACAAAATCTAAAAATTTAATTTTATATGTTGGAGTCTTGACCAATTCAATCAAAGGAATTGGTATCTTTATCTTCTCCAATTCCTTTTTTAAGTTAAAAGTATTTGTTGGTCTTATTAACTTCTCTAGATATTATTCTTCAAATATGAAACTTTTTCAGATGAAACAAAATTTTTGTTTAAATTCTCACCATTTTATTTCCATTGTGAGCTTCCCCCTTGTTGAAATGTGGTTTTTTCTATTGCATCAATTTGTTGCTTCCCTTTATCAAGTTGCTTTTAAAATTGTGGCGGAGTCGCCATTTGTTGAGGTACTGAATCTTCTAGTACCTCATGACTATTCAACAATATTGTTCTCTTACTTGATCTTAGATCATATTTATTATGTGATTCAGATTGCATATGATCAGTCAACTATTTACAATATTTCTCAATTTCTTGCTCAGTCAAGGATTCTCCTGTTTCGACATTCACTTCCTCATTTTCATCATATTCAATTGCATCTACATACAATGTTGATATTTGATTGTCCTGTTCTTTTTCACTTTCTTCTACTCAATCTTCACTACCATCTTCAATATACAAAGGAGACTGGATCAAATCTTGATCTTTCTTCGCCACTTGTAAAATATGAAGGGGTTGTTTTCTAAACTGTGGGTTGAAATTTCGATTTTGAGCTTGTTTCACTTGTCTAGGAGGGCTTTTATTTTCTATTTCTAACTTTACCAATTTATTTGATAAATTTGTAATGACCTTAGTCATATCTTCCAATCTTTGATCATGTGAAACTTCTTCTTTTCCTTCTCCTTTATCTTGTGCCTATTTTTTTCATTTGGATTTTCCTACTATAGTCAAATTTTCCTCAATATATAAGGCATATGTTTGGATTTGGTCTAAAGTGGGAGATATCCTATCCCTTAGAGTGAAACAAAAATCTGACTCAAAGGCTCCAAGAAAAAAAAACAAAAAAAAAACCACTTTTTCTCTAGCTAGTGGAGGCTTTATTTCTGGTGGAAGATTATTATACAATTTGATAAATATTTTAATAAAATATGTGACATTTTCTTCTTGTTTTATTTAATAGCATTAAAATCAGTCAAGAAATAAGCATGATCCTTCTTTTCACCCCATCTCTGAGTGAAGTTGTTCTCCATTTCCTCCCAATTATTAATTGAATTGGTTGGAAGTGTTTTGAACCACTTTCTAGCCTCTCCATTTAAAGGCTGCACAAATAACCTTAAAACCACATCATGATACTCAACACTTAAATTTTCTGCAAAGGCACAGAAATAAGTAATGTGTTTCTCTGCTAAGATATCACCCTCCCTTGTGGAACGGGGCAACAACTTAAGGTAGTCTTGTGGTATTTCATCCATTGGTCGGGCCAAATTCAATGGAGCATATCCATTCAGAAGGAAAGCAGGAATAGCCATATTGGGTTTTTGGTTAGTCCCTTCTTGAAAAACAAATGGTGAAGGAGTTCATACTGATGTAGGGATGGGTTTCTTTATAGCATAAACAGATTGTTGTGAGGATTCAATATGAAATGTTGAAACCTCTTGAAACTCAGGGAATGAAAAATAAATTGACTCAAAAGATATTTCTTCCAAAGTTGGTTCAGGAAATACTAAATGAGAGGACACAAGTCCTTCCTCAAAGAAATGAAGGTTTCTGACTACTTCTTCTGAATGAAAAACAATGGTTTTTAAATTAGAACTACTACCCAGAGTAGATAGGGTAGGACTGAAAGTGACTGAGGTTTTGGCTTTCCAAAACCTTCTTGATAATAGTTTTTCTGGGTCAGATAAAACTAGATATTTTTGTTGCGAGGTATCAGACCTCATTTGTGGTCTTCTGGAACCCAGGTCTAAGTTGATGAAAAACACATCCTAATCACTTTCTTTATTCACCAATAAAAGAAATGGCTTTTCAAATAAAACCTAGGGAAAAATGGCTTCGTGTCTTCATTCCCTGGAAAAGGGGCCAAAAATGTTGGTCCTTGGGAGAAATCTCTGGTTGTAAGGAGATCAGTTCCCAAGACGTTTATTGCCACTTATAATTAAAAAATTTTGTTGTCCCATCATATTGTAACCCCCAAAATTTATATCCTAAATGCTTTAATATTTACATGAAATAAAACCCCTCAAGGTGCATTTAAATGATAAATGTGAATGAACAAGAAAAGATTAAATTCTGATGGAAAACCATTAACAATATGTTGTAATCACATAAACTATTATCTCTCGTTTTAGTAGAAAAAAGTTGCAAGAAATGAATTCAGAATAAAGGAGCACATTTTTAAGGAAATTTACTCTAACTCACATATGTAAATTAGACACCAGCAACTACATTACTTTATTCCAAGAGAAGAGGAATACATAAGATGAAGCGGGAAATACTCAACACATTCATCAATTGATGGAAAAATCCTCTGAAAATCTTTATTAATCTCATCAAAGACAAAGTACAAATCTTGCCAAAAAATTCTGATGCCCAAATTCTAGAACCTCTCTTCTCTTTGGAAAAAGGCTTAAATACAATATTTCAAAATAGACAGTAATGAAATTTTCAACTTCTCAAATTGTTTCCTCTTGGTCATTACATAGAAAATACAAAAATAAAGATTCTTTAACAAATCAAGTAAAAGTAAAATATGAAATAACAGCTGATCATTGAGTGGTAGTGGCCTGAGATCCTGGGACATAAGAGTTTCCTACGTCTGCATCATTTTCTTGTGGAGACATCCACTCTTTACACTTTTTCCACAGGCCTAAATTTGAGCTAGGAAAATTAGCGAGCTTGATATGTCCCATCCTGAAATCTGTGATCCTGGAATATGTAGGTCTTTCTAAAAACAAAGTCTTCATCATCCATAATAGCTGAAAGTCTTTATGTAGATGATTCACAATGGTGGCTCCTTTTAGGATAGTAGTCTTCTCATGGGTATTTCCAATCTTACTCTTTGCTTCGACCAGTAATGTCTCATAATTTTACCAAGGGAGAATATTTCCCTACTCATCCCAACAGGATGGTAGACCAACCTTGGTCCTTTTATCAAACAGAACATTAAATTTCCCCATTGCTTCTTTAATTTCCCTCATCTTTTTCTCTGTAACCTTTCTGTATGAATTCTTCATGATCATATTGTTCAGTTCCATCACACATTGAGTCTTGTCTTCGATTCCAAAGTCTTTCAGTTCCTGTGTGGTTTTAGAATTTATAAAATCAATTAATCTCCTAGCATATAAAGCCATGTTTTGTGACTTTTTTTCGTTTTTCACAATGACTTCCTCCAAGTCTCTCACAATGTTCTTTTATTCCCTAATTATAATTAGTATATCCCAAAAATTCTTTACAACTTCAATAATTTCATTCCAAATAATCTCCCTGGCCTAGATGAGGGACATATTTCCCTTCACTTTCCCTTTCAGTTCTTTGATCTCTTGACAGGCAATCTCATAATCATGTATGTACTTCTCAGCATTGTCCTTTGTCATCTACACCTATTTCTCTATAGCTCTTATCACCTAGCATGTTGTTTCCAGTTCCCTTTGAGTCTTTTTCAAGTCAATCTCTGCTAAATTTAACTCAATCATGACTTGAGTTAATTTGGAAATAGGGTCTTCAGAATCTTATGCAATAATAACAGTACACACATGAGAATCTAACTTTTTTTGCAACATATCGTTTGCCTCTTTCAACTTAGATATTTCCCCATATTTAGCCACTAGAGCTTGCAACAGCTACTCTTTTTCTGTCTCGACTTGAGATTCTTCAGTAGCGATAGGATGCTCACCAGTAGGAAGCTCAAGCTTCTTCTTCAATATCTGGATTTCAGATGCAGCACTCTGCAGCAATTTCTGAACAACTAACTTATCTTCTAGATCAACACCAATCTTAACGATGATCTTCTTCAACTCTTCATTTTGTGTGGAGTAGGCTCTAGAGTTTTCTTTCTCCAATTTCAATTGCTTAAATATTTTTCCCAACATATTTTCAGCTTTAGCAACAACTGAAGTGGTCTTGTTCAAATCATTAAAAATCAAATGTCTAGTTTGAATATGAAGGTTGATCTTATCTGTGAGAGAAATATTTTTTGCATCCATCATCACATTAATAGTTTTGAAAGAATTAGAAGATGTCACATTAATAGTTGAAGGATGAGAAAATGTTATCCTTAGGTGATATTTTTCAAGGTCCATTATTGTAAACAATCTAGTCTGCTCAAGAGATATTTGAGCCTCTGACTAAGATTCAATATTCTCCCTTATCCTTTTATTTCTTTCTTCAATTTGTGCAAATATATGCTTGATATTAGGAATAGGATCATGGCTTGTGCCCTCAGGAATAGGAGATGAAGGAGTACAAGAAATTTCACCCAACTGCAGTGAATATCCAGGCATAACTAAGGAACTACTTATATAAATTATACAAACAATGTGTATACCAATGGATTCAATCCAATCATGCAATGTAATAAAGCAAGATATCAAATCCTTCTACAAATAAATTTCGCAAAATAAACATGATCGCCAATCACAACAAGTAAATAAAGAAGAAAATCAAACCACAACACAGATATTTTCCAGGGGAAAGCTTGTTGCTCAAAACCCCTCTATCTTCTATTGTATATTCACCAAGGAATCATGAAACAATTACAATGTACTCTTTTCGTAAGAGTCTCCTGCACTCTCACAACTGTCTCACACTAATCTGGAAAAAATTTACCAACACTTAGCTAATTTCCTGCCTCTGCTCGGCCTTCCTTGCTTGCGCAATTCATTCAGAATGAAATCCCTATTCTTTAGGAATTTTATCCTTCCAAAAATGTGCAATGCTCATGGGCAATCCTATATTTGCATTGCTGCATGCGGACAGACTACTAATGATACATATGATAGTTAACATCTCTTTAACCTTTTTCTAAACTAGGTCTCCACTGGAACTAACATGCATGCAGCTATTAATAGTAAATCATCAATTGCATGACAGATCACTGCATGTGAATTAAATATGATTTAATTCACTTGATCTCTCACTAGTGCAACAAACAGTTACAACTAGTTCAACTGACTTTAACTCACTTAACTGAGTTAACTGATTTCTCATGCATTAAAATAATGCACTAACTGCAAGTCGAACTCCATAACTAATAGAATCACTATGCATGCCTCACCAACCACCCTCAAATAAAAATTCATGAGCTAACTAATTTTATCACACTCAGTTAACTATTACAAGTGATTATGAGATAATATTGCATTTTATTGTCCAATTTAATTAAGGGAAAATAATTAAATTAGACACATCTCCAATTTATTAAATAAATTGCCTTTCACACTAATGTATCGCTAGGACCTATGGTCCCACACTCGTGTGTGTGCTGCAATTTCTTGTTAACTTTCAACACTCCCCCTCAACAAGAAATGTATTATCAGCCACCTCGATCCTGCCTCTATGGTATTTGAATTTTCTCCTGGAGAGCACCTTCATCAGAATATCTACATCCTAATATTTTGTGGGAATGTACTGAAGTAACATAATGTGCCTCTGAACACAATATTTGATATGGTGGTACCAGATGTCTA
This sequence comes from Pinus albicaulis, assembly GCA_034641835.2. Lineage (NCBI taxonomy): Eukaryota > Viridiplantae > Streptophyta > Pinopsida > Pinales > Pinaceae > Pinus > Pinus albicaulis. Next base: position 1,193,035,471 of record CM076574.1, on the reverse strand, counting down.
TGTGCTTGGACCTATCATGGAATACCAGATTAATTGAGAGTTTAATGCAACTCTGATTATCATAATGTATCACTGTCGGATCCATATGAGGACCAAACAAACCAACTAGAATCTTCCTCATCCAGATGGCCTCACATGCAGCCTGACTTGCTTCCATGTACTCTTCCTTGGCTAAACTGGGTGCCACAGATCTTTGCTTCCTACTGTACCAATAAACTGTTGTCGATCTTATGCTGAAGATCCCTCCTCATGTGCTCTTTCTGTCTGATGGACTGCCTGCCCAATTTGCATCCGTGAAGCCTTGAAGCTTCAATCCCTCTATCCATTTGTACCATAATCCGTAATTTTTAGTGCCCCTAAGATATCTCAAGACATGCTTCCCCACCTTCCAAAAGAGCCTGGTAGGATTAACCATAGCTTGACTCAGTTGGTTAACTGTGTAGCAAATGTCTGGTCTGGTGTTCACTAAGTACATTAGTGAACTGACTAGGTTCCTATAAACAGTAGTGTCCACTACCTCACCTGAATTAGCATCCTCCTTCCTCCAGTTTTCTGGAAAAGGATTCTCCATGGGTTTATAGCTCTGCATGTGAAACGTGCTCAGAATATCTTCGGCATACTTTCCTTGAGAAAAAAATATCTCACCATCCTGCTGCCATATTTCCAAACCAAGGAAATAGTGAAGGAGTCCCATGTCCTTCATCTCAAACTCTCTTGCAAGATCCTCTTTACAATAAATTATGAGTTGCTCATCACCTGTCAAAATTAGATCATCAACATAAAGTATAATAATCAAGAGCTTACCATCAACCACAATCTAGTACAGGTTCGCATCCACTTCACTCAACGTGAAGCCCAACATGGTGAAATAGTTGTCAATCCTTGTGTAGCAAGCATGAGGTGCTTGCTTCATCCCATACAGTGTTATCTTGAGTCTGCACACATGTGACTCACTATCAAAGGTCTCAAAACCTTATCACTGCTCTATGTACACTTCTTCCTTAATAATTCCATTAAGAAACACAGCCTTCACATCCATCTAATGTATCTGCCACCCCATCTGCATTGATAGATCAAGGATAGATCTAATCGCTGAGTACCTCGCAATCGGTGTGAAATTCTCCTCATAGTCAATCCCTTAAACTTGTGAGAATCCTCGGGCTACAAATATAACCTTGTACTTCTCCACACTCCCATCAACTTCCTGCTTCACCTTATAGATCCATCTAGATGCAACCATTGATTTTCCGACTGGTCTTGGGACAATTTCCCATGCACTTTTCTTGACAATGGAGTCATACTCCTCAACCATGGTGTCAAACCAGATTGGTTGCTGCACTTCTTCCTCAAAGGAGGATGGTTCTGTCACAATACACTTGCTCATAATAGCCATGTATCTAGTAAACATATCTGGGGATTGTATCTATCGACGCAGTAAAGTAGGTGCTCCTACCTATTCTGCCACACCAAGTCTCAATCTGTCATCTTTCATCGTGCACCTTCTACAATTTCTAGTCGATGGCTCTGCATGAATGTTTTCTGTCATTCCATGATCCTCCATATGTGGTTGCCCCACATATTGAGGTTCATCCTTTGGAACCAATAATTCCTCATCTACATGCAATCAAGCTCCCTCTCAAGGGACAATCACATGGCTTTCTCCTCAGCAAATTTTATATTTTGTCTCACAACAATCATCTTGTTGTTTGGAAAATACACCCGATAGTTGTGGGGAGTATCAGTGTACTCCAAAAATATCCTAATCTTAGTTGTTGGTTCAAGCTTCTTCATGGAATCTTTGGTCACAGGGCAGTATACAGATGAGCCAAAAATTTTAAAATATGAAACATCAGGTTTCTTACCAAAAAAACCCTCCTCTAGTGTACTCATGCCAAGTATCCTATGAGGACTACGGTTTTGCACAAATACCGTTGTGTTGCATGTCTCCGCCCACATATGTAACAGTAGGCCCTGATCATGCAACATCGCTCGTGTTGCACCCACAATTGTTTTGTTATTTCTTTCTACGACCCCATTCTGTCATAGGTTATGAGGCACAATCAACTCTCTTTGAATTCTTTCTTTGCTACAGAAGTTCTTGAATTCATTGGAGATGTACTCACCACCATTGTCGCTCCTAAGATCCTTTACATGCTTCCCTGTATCTTTCTCTACCAATGATTTGAACTCACAAAATTTTAAGAACATCTGATATTTCTTCTGCATGAAGTAGATCCAACACTTTCTAGAAAAATCATCAACAAAGATCACATAGCACCTATGCTTTATTGTTGAAGTTGTAGAAAATTTTCCGCACACGTCTGAGTGAACTCTCTCAAGGATTTTTGCTACTCGGTTCTCCTTCTCATGAAAATTCTTTTTTTCATACTTCCCCATGGTACATCCCTTACATGTGTCTATCTACACAAGATTACCTTTGAGAATACTCATAGAAATATTTTGCATGACCTTCAAGGCACTGTGGTGTAGATGGCCCAATCTCCTGTGCCATAACTCACCCTAATCCCAGCTCACCATTTGTCTTCCTTACCCATAAATGTTGTGTAGCCATCTACATAAAGTTTGTAGAGATTCTTCACATGAATCCCAATCTTATTGGCTTGTCACGTGGCTTTGTGTTTAAGGAAATCTTTCCCTTCACTGAAAAACCACATCATAACCTCTATCCTCCAACATTGCGACTGAAACTAAATTCTTTTTCAAGCCTGGTACATGCATTACATCTTTTAATAAGAAGGGTTTATCGACTATCTCTGGAAGGTAACTGTACCAATCCCGGTAGCATTATACCTCCCGCCATCACCCATTTTGATATGCATCTGGAGGTCCTTCTCCTCCAAGCTACTGAAAAGTTCTTTGTCTCCTGTCATGTGGAAATATGCACCACTATCCAAGTACCACACTGATCCCATCGCACTTGACACAATGCATGGAATGAGTGAGAATTCCAACTCAAATTTTGACGCCAAATCCTCACCAGTTGCAGATCCTGAAGCCTTCTTGTTCTTCTTCTTTTGTGTACAATTAGTGGCATAATGTCCATGCTCATGATATTGAAAAAAATTCACTCTAGACATGTTGTGCTTCTTTCCTTTTTTTCTAGTCTCAGATTTGGAATAGGATTTCTTTCCTTTCCCATTCTTTGCCTTACCAACCAAAGTGAAATTCTATTCATCATTTGTCTTAGATGAATATCCATCCTTGGTATTCCGCCTGAATTCTTCTTGCACCAAATCTGACCAAAGTCGCTCCCAATCTAGCATCTTCTCCCTCCCATTGACAGAGTCTTGATAATTATGCCAACTCTTGGGAAGGCCTAGAAGAGATAGGCTCACCAAGTAATCATCCACGATAGTAATTCCAACGCTCCCAATCTCATCTCAAAATTGGACAAACTTGGTTAAATATTTTGAAATAGTGTCGCCTTTCTCCATTTTGATTTTCTTGAGCTTTTCCTTCAATGCCAATTTTTTATGATCACTACTACTCTAAAAAAAAAATTTCAAACCCTTCCACATTGCATATGGATTCTCTTTTCCATGGAGACTTGAGACAATGTGGTCTCTTACTCCCTCCAGTAATATCCTCCTCGCTTTTCCAACCTTCTTTTTCCAAGCATCAAGAAGAGTGGAATCTGCTACAGTGGGTTTGTAAATGTCATTACCAATGAATTATTTCAACATGTTGTCCTCCAGAACTACCTCCATATTGTCTTTCCATGCAATATAATTGTAACTTCCCTCGAGTGCATACTCCAATCTCAAGCCATTGAAATCCATCTTGATCCTGATCTGCATGTCACACCAAATAATATTTTTTCAAATTCGAATGTTATTCAGTCACAAACTCAATTTCTTCTCCACTAAAGTGATTTCATGTGCTCTGATACCATGTAGAAATTATACAAACAATGTGTATACCAATGGATTCAATCCGATCATGCAATGTACTTGTTAGCACTGAAAATGTTAATGGTGTAATCACCATTGTGTCACTGTTCTCAAATTTTTATTGTGTCTTAGTCCATGTCCAAATTTTGAGTCATTTCCAATAAAAGTTAAAAAAGAGTCCCAACACCAAGGTATTTTTAAGTGAATAGGTTTCATAGTGTTTTAGAGTCCTAAAATAAGTTAAAATATATGTTTTGGCTTATTTTAGTGTTGAAGGTTAGTCAATGTTTGCATAATAAAATTGTAGTCATCTAGTTTGGAATAATAACTAATTTTCTTGCAAATTTATTGTCAAAATAGTAAAGGGAAAGTATTTCTCAGAAATGGAAGTCATATATTCCACACAGTGAAAAGCACAACTATTTCACTGAGATTTTGGTTATCTCAGAAAAGAGGCTATGGGTAAAAAAGTAATCAGTTTTCGAAGCAGGAAAATTAAGGCTTCATGGCAACCAGATTTCTTTAAAATCAATGGGTAGCCAGAAGAAAAAAACTTAACCAACAGAGTGGGAGATCTAGAGAAGAGAAGCATAAAATATTTAAAGGAATTTGGTCAGCCAATAGACTAAGGAATAAAGCAACGGAGAAGAACAGCGTGAAAAAGGAACGGATGGTGTGAAAAAGGGGAGCAAACCGACAGCTGGATTAAAACGCACATGGAGCGACTTCGCATAGAAAATTTTTTAAAATTTATTGTTAACTTAAATCGCATGGTATGTAAAGTGATTTGCGATGCAATGAGACGAGGAGCGAGCAAGGAAGACTGTCAGATCTGGGCGCAAATCAACGATGGAGATTAAAGTGCAGATGAAGCCATTTCGCAAATCACAATTTTTAAAGTTTATCGTTAAAGCGATCACATGGTATGTTAAGCGATTTTCGATGCGATGAGGTGAGGGGCACGAGTCGGCATAGCGCACCAGTGCGATTTCGCATATCGCAGAGTTTACGGTTTAGCTGTTAACAGTGTAAAGCTAAATTACCGAGTGGCCAATTTATTATCACTTCCAATTGGTCACCAGGTTGTGGGGCCCAAGAACCATGGTTTTCTGTGTAATCCATGTTAAAAGGTAGTTTTGTGTTGCATTAATATTTATACAAGGAAGAAAGCATGACACGAAGAAATCATATGTAATGATAAGGTGGAAGCGTGAGAGCTTAGTGGGATGACTTGGCACTAAATTTTGAATCATTAAAAAAAAAAAAAAGTGTCATAATGCCTTGTCGTAATTGCAGGCACGAAATTAGAGAAGAGAGCTCAATGAACACTCAACCTAAGGCCTCTGTGTATGATACAAGTAAAAAAAAAACCAATCCTCCAGCAACTAGTCTCAGGTTTCAAAGAAAGCGGTCTTAGGTTTCGTGGACAACATTTCAACTAGAGTTCAATAGTTGTATTCGTGAGCAGTTTAGCTGTCGGAAAATGGGAAAGGAGGAAAGATAAATAGGTCAGAGCCTGCTAACACAAGATTTGTGGATGCACAAGCAAAATCACAATTCAATTCTGTAGGTTGGTATAAATTCCTCCATAAGTTTTCAGGGGAGAACGTGGCACTGGCTTAAGCTTTCATTGAGTCTTTCGATGGCGAAAGGGTTAGGTCAGGCAGAAAAACATTCATCATTTCTGAGGCTATCATAGCCCATGCAACCCAGAGTTCTACAACCGGTGAATGTTGGTTTAAAATCAAAGCGCTCCCTGAAGAAGTAAGTTGCTACCTTAAGCCTGAATATGCTCATATGAAATGGAATTAAACTGCTCATATTTCTTGTTTAAAAGCCAAGTGGTAGCATGTTATTACCTTAGTCCAGAAATACATCACATGCGAAGGGAAGTTTTCTTTTGTTCATCGTTATCAGTTGAGATTCCTGGCCCACATCTCAAAAGAAAAACCTCTAAACCTACCCTATTTTCTATATAAATCTCTGCTTAAAATGTCCCTCAAACTACAGAAAATTCCAAACTACCCTTTGCATGATTTGTATCATAGAGGGATGCTTAAAATTTTAGTTGTCTATCATCTCAGAAAGAAGAAAATTACTTTGGATAGATTTTTAAGAGAGGAAGGTTTTGGCAATATTAATTCCAGAAGAAAGGTAGGGAGGCCAAAGAAAAAGGATATCCATGAGAAAACCAGTGTTGCCCCTATTTTACATAATTCACCATCTTCTCCTAGAAATCCTATGTCAAAGAATAAAAAACAAATTGCCTCCTCTTCACGAAGCCAGCCTAAGAAGAAACTTTTCATGTTAGAAGAACTAGTGGAAGTTAACCCTGGTATTCTTGCACCTAAGCATGTTTTCTCGCCAATGGAATTCAACCTTGGTATGAAAAGTGCAATCCAGATTCCTGAGTCATCACATCAAGTGCAGCCAAACAGTGGCACATCTCTCACTGAGTACACCCTCTCACATGTTTTGCTTTCTCTCAAGAAAGGAAAACAGAAAATGAGAGAGCCTACCATAGAAGTAGAGCCTACCTTGGCTAAGTTAGTATCCTCTATCTTTCTTCAATCAATAAGAGGAAAAAACTTGAGATACATTCATATTCCTCATTTTAAGACATAAGTGATCCTGATTACACAGAGTTAGAAGATGAAGAGGCAAAGTCTAGTAAATTTATACATGGAGGAAAGAGGTCCAAATTCATTCTTGGTCCCTATGTCAAAAGACCTCATACTAGACCAAGAAAAAAACTCAAGCTAAACAGCAAGCTCATTGCCAATCCTAAACTGAGGGATGAAATTATCAACATTGAAGAAAGCCCATAAGACAAATTTGAAAAGAAGAAGAAAGCTCAGTCAAAGAGCCAAGCACAGAAAAAGAGGTCTGATAAAAGGGTGACTAAAGTAGAAGCCATAAGAATATTTTCTTATATTTTGGACCTTTGATGAATGAAAAATAGGGCTAACTTGGAGGAAAATTTTTGGTAAATGTTCCATGTTTTCCAGTTATTTCTACCTTTTCTGTGAAAGTAGCAATTACTTTGAAATATATTCATGTGATTGAAATGGGCTACTTTTGTTTTGAATCATGATGGTGACATTAAACAGATAAAGTGGAGAGGTTATTTAGTTGAAATGGATGTTGTCAGGTGTCTTATATCCAGCCTTCTCCAAAATATCATGTTTCTATTTTGAAAGAGACAGCCACATGTCATTCCCACTGTTTTTGCACTTTTTGATGAAGATTGGTTGCACTAAAATAGAAGAGTGGTCTTCGACTAAGCTACCACTTCACACAACCATTTTGGAGTGATGGCCTTCATGATGTCTTCATGATGTTTATCTTGTTTTTAATGTAGCACTTTGTAATTAATATTAAGGGATAAGCCTCACTTCTTGCACGAGGTTGCTAATAACTTTTGAAACATATTTACCTTTTTTGTGGAAGATGACAGTATCATATTTTGTATATATATGCCAAAATGATAGGAAGTTAGGGTTGGTTGGTGGTTATGGAATTTTTACTTATATGAACTGTAATATTTTTTGTGAATGAAATGGAATGATACTACCGAGGATTTATTACAACTTTTTTGTGTGTACTATCTACTTTATTTGTGTTTTCATATCTCCTTTCTTCCGGTTCCAGTTTGCAAATCATCATACTGTTATGTGTTTTTATTAGTCTCTTAAGCATGTTCTGTGTTTTATCAGTTTTCATTAGTCTCAAACAGTGAGCATTCCCGATAAAATATATGTTATAATAATGGAAGAGCATCACTCATGATAGTTATTCTTCATGATATTTCAGTGAGAATCTTTTCAGACTAGAAATAGATTTCTCTCAATGGAATATTGTCAAACTGTTATTTTTGTCAATTTCTACTAAATCAGTAGATTTATGTTTTACAGACCTATTGATTCTCCTCTCATCATAGACTACAAACTTGCACCTTGCTACCACATCAAGTTACAATACCCTCTTTAGTAGAACTGTGGATTTGACCGAAATATCTCTTTAGTGAATCAAAGTTTATACCATCTTCCAATCCAATAAAAAAAAACATTAAATTGCCTTATAGTTTAGGATGTGTCTGGTTAGGAACTTGCAGCAGTCCAAGTGTTGATTCCAACGCCAACATATTTTGGTATGTCTACCGGGAGACAAAGGCTTTGTAACGAAGTATTCTCCCAATTCTATTGTTATGAATTGTTGATAAGCAGTTCTTGATGGTGAACAAGAATTGGTGACCTGAATAAGACTGCAAATTTGTTCACCTGGCAAGTCCACAAAGAGGAATAGGGGTTTCAAGACTTCCTTCTACAAGGAGGAATCATAGATCTCCAACTATGACTCCAGTTGCTGACCTAGAGAAAATCATCAAAGATTCTAAAGGAAAATAGACATCAGTTGAAGCCACATCTTAGTCAGTGAAGAAGGTACACAAAAAGTATGTTCCAAAGAAAAAGGTACCTCTATCTACTTTACAATATAAATAGGTTTTAGTTTCAAAAGATTCTTTTGAAAAATATCAAGTTGAAGCTACTCCTCTAGAAAATAAAGTGGATGTTGTTAACTTAGGCTCAGCTGAAGGTTTTTCTTACTCATCACCTAGTAAATCTGAAATAAGTATTGTTCTAGTCAAAGAAGGAAAAACTAAATTTCTAAGTATTGAAAAGAAGTCAGAATATTTTCTACTCCCCATCAATTTTATAAGTAACAATTCTAATTTTCCTCTAGGGGCATGTATTTATTAGTCTTCTTATGGAAGAAACTTGTTTTTTTGCAGCTTTGCTTTCATTTCTACCAGGGATGTACTTGGATTGATTCAAATAATGAAATTTGGTGCCATTTTTAGCTTATAAATCTTGGTATCCTTCATAGGACTCTGATTATCCTTGGGCTTGGCCATCTCCGGAGCCTCAGAGCCCTTTTGTACAATTTTTATTTCTTCTTTTCACTTCTTATACACATGCATTTGTTATTCTTGTTTTTCCTATTTCTGCATTTAGTATTGATACTTCTTTTGTTGTAATATTAGGTTAAATGATTGAAGTGAGTTATTTTGAAATTTATTTATAAATTCAAAGTAATGATTCATCCTTTTAATACCTTTTAAAATTCATATTCATCATTGATCTACTTGAATCGGTTTACTAGTTCACAAATCTTGAATTTATGGAAGTCCCTTGTAGCAAAAAGTAGTAATTTTCTGCTATTTTTTAGACCATCTTAATGAGATTCAATTTATTTTATTACACTTATATTGGGTCATAAAAATATTGAAATTAATAACAAAATTTACCCCATTTCATTTTTAGATGATTAGGCTAGGCATTGTATAGGTTAACTAGCTCACTAGTTTTTGAATTTTCGATTTTTAGAGTAGTAATTTTCTGCTATTTTTTAGCACATGTTAACAGGGGTATTTTGGAGTGACTCAACTTGGAATGGAGTCCTAAGACACCCTTATTAATAAAAAAAAATTGTCCCATCCCATTTTCATTTGATTTACTTGGTCATTCTATGAGTTATCTCCTCTTGTAGCAAAACAGTACCTCATGTAGCAATTTTGTTTCGCTTGTAGCAACCTCCTGTAGCACTACGATAGCACGTGTAAAATTGACCATATTTTCTCCAAAATATTGTTTTTTGTCTCTTATTCTTGAATCATGACCCCTAGGCTCTATTTCCATGATTTAGGAATAATAAACACCACTTAGGATATGCCTTTTTACAAAGTATATTAGGCTTATTTATTTGAATTCATGCTCTTAGGATTTCAATTACAAATCGTTGTTCTTGTCTAGGATTAATTTCTTTTCAAAGCAAAATTTCCATTTCTGAAATAATTTTAGGATTTGATTTCATGACATTCACTCCATTACATCAAATCAACAAAATAAGGACACATTATATGTTGCACACATAGTGCAGACACCTCTTAAGTCTGTATGAACCCCTAGTTGATAATTTAAGTTTGTACCCTTGGGAGTTGCGGCATTCTTCTTGCAATACTGGGGCTCATCACTTTGTGGCACCATTTTCGGGGAGTTGTCAAAGTATGCATTATTTTCTTCCCTGTTTTATGCATTTCTTTTACTTTCTGCAAAAATAAAAAATAAAAATAATTGCATTGCATTAGCATTCTTATTATGCATTTGCATTGGGCATCTTTTATTTAAAAAACCAAAAATTTCATTACATTAGTATTTTCATTCAAATAACTATAAAAACAAAAAATAATCTACAATTCCAAACCCCCCCACCCAAATTTGATCACGTGGTGCAGCAAGAACCACGTCACCATCCACTTTTGCAGGTAGAAGAAGAATAGGTGGCAAAGAAGGTAGAATAAATGGATGGAGATGATGACAATGAAGAATATCCTCTTGGATTTCCCATTCAAGATAATGATGTCAGTGTGTATATGAAGAACATCCCTCCATATTTCCTTCCCAACTTCCATGGTATGAAGTCAAAGGATCTGGAAACATTTATCTTTGAATTTGAAATACTTTGTAGATATTATGGTTACTTACTAAACACTCAAAAGTTGAGATTGTTTCAGGCAACATTGAAGGAAAGAGCTCTTAAATGGATCATGAGTTTATGGACTAATTCAATAAGATCATGGAATGATATGAGAAATATGTTTCTAAAAAAGTATAAATATCATGATCTTAAAGAAGAAATATTTAGAATGACTCAAATAGAAGAAGAGAGCCTTGAGGATCTAATAGAGATATTTATGTATAATTTTAATAGGGAAAATTTGCATCATTTAGGATTTGACACACTAAAAACCCTCTTACTTAGAACAATTAGGGATGACTAGATTGATCTCCTTAATCTCATGAGTAGAGGTGATGCATATCAATTATCATTTAAAGAAATTTTTGAAACATACAAGCGCATATCAAGAGGAAGGGCAAGAGTAAGTAAATCAACATCAATATTGGTAAGTCAAGTTCAACTTGGAAATTGTAGAAATCTGCTGAATAAATCACTTATTAAATGGAGATTAACCTGATCACACATCAATTTCGAATTGCATGCATAACACATAATCTCTTCTACAATTAATTGTCACATGCGGAAAGAATAGAAGCGATCGCACATCAAATCATCACACACATTAACACAGTATGTATGGGAAAAGCTTATAGCTGAAAACCCCTCAGCTATTCTGTATCTTAGATGGAGAGAACATGCAGCAAATACATAGTACAAACTCCTCACAAGTACTCAGTACTATCTCCCAAAGCTACACAAAAACTAGCTTGGTTTTGAACAAGTCACAGGTTCAAAACACACCCACTAATTCTCTTGCCTCTATTGCGCAGTCAAGGCTGGTCTAAATAGAGATCCAAGTTCGAATCTCACTGGCTCCAATTGCGCAATTGTCATTGGTAATTTCCTCCAAGTGTAGTGCAAATCTCATGCACAACTAATGTCGCAACTAATAGCTAACTCAACCCTTTCATCTACCTCTTTCACTTGTCGCCACTGAACTGTCCATGCACTGAGTTAAACTGATGTGTTCTTTAGTTGAATAATGAGTTAATAATTATTGAATTAAATAATATTTAATTCACACAACTCATCTCTAGTGTATTAGCCAGTTAAACTAAATACAACTAGTTCAACTAGTTAACCAGAACACCATCTCCATTAACTGTCGCATCAACTCCACCGAACTCCGCCACTTGAGCTCTAACTGAAGTCAACCATGCATTAGCTCACTTAACCCATAGGAAAAGCATAAATCCTTCTGGCAGCTGCATGCCCCACCTCCGGGGGTCAAACTGAAGTGCTCCAAGAGAGTAAACTGAAGTTTAGAGTCCAAATATTATTAAGGGTAAATAATATTTGACTGTTCTATTTTTAGCCCGTCAGTCTAAAAATAGACTTTGACCTAAATGCTAAAAATATAGGTCCATCTATTTTTACCAACATGACCAATAATCCAAGAATAACATACTGCAACCCCTGGACCATGCTCCATATGTCTAAAAATAGACTTTTCGACAAAAATCACATGTGTGGTCCCCACCTGCCGAGGGTGACCACTCTCTCCAACTAGGATCGTGAAAGATAAGCCTGTGGAGGCCTCCTTCATCGTTTCTCTTTGCTACATTTTCAACAAATTTGTTTGATAACTTTAAATAGAAATTCTTAGCAATCTAAGAGAACAAGTAGAAATGTTAAGCATGCATGTTGAGAATAAGTAATATGTTGATATTTGTGTTGTCCATATAGAATCACATGTTATTAAATATTTCCCATCATTATCGAGGTTGAAGAAAGTATACCAAGAGGACAATGGAGAAATTCAATCACCAGAGCAGTTATTTTATGTAGCTCCAACAAGACCATGGAAGCGAATTCAACCTGGTATGTTGCAAGAACCTAATTTATAATTTCAATATTATGCACATCCATCTCAAATTAATTGGAACACACTCTTTCCTTGGCAACTTTTTCCATCTCAACCCCAAAACCAATCTTTGCAACAAGGTTGGAAAGAAACTTATGGGACAAATAAAAATATCCTAAATATTTTCTTCAATATCCTCCATACCCAACTCCATGTTATCCCTACCATCCACCTCCACCAAAACCACATCCATCTCAAAGATCCAATCCCACTCAACTACCTATACCACCATTTCCACACCCAAACAATCTAGTAACTGAACCCACTTACAATGTTGAGGTACAACACTTCCAAACAACTTCTCTTGATATAAATGTTACTCATCTTATATAAGGAAGAGTATTGAAAAAAATATATATTCTCTTGATGTCATTGAAGAATGAAGAACAACATCCAAAAGAAGAAGATCCAAAAGAATCATGGACCACATTCAAAGAAGAGCAGCCATTGGAGCCTAAGAATGAAGAATTTATGTTATGCTTATCATGAGATTATTTATGTGTTCAAAAGACTAATCAGAAAAAATGTAAAATATAAAATAAAATAATAAATAAAACAAAAATAAAAATAATTAATTAATGAAATAAATAAATAAAAATAAAAATAAAATAAATAAATTGAATGTCATGGTAGGTGAGGACACAGAAAGAGATCCAACTGTGCAAGTGGACCAGGGGAATCACAACTATATTGAATATGGTTCAAGCCAATCATCAATTTGCAGCAACTCACTCTTCTTTGATTGTGCTTGATCTCATCTCAATCAAAGAAATTGGTCTCTCACATTCAGGTACATGTCAAAGAATATATTTCGACCCTACACATGTGTTTATCTATCATTTTGATGTACACATGGCCCCATTGGAAGTATTCCTATACTTGAAAAAAAAAATTGTTTTTTTCAAGTAGAGTAGGATAGAAAAAAGATATAAAAAATGAAAAAAGAGAGAAAAATAATAAAATATCAGGTTAAAACCTCCTTTTAGGCACTTGAGATTGGCTCATTGATTGAAAGCTCCATGAGGCAGTCAATGGGTGGGAAAAAGAGAGAGAAAAAAAAAAGATCCTAGGTGAAAACCTCCTTTGAGGCGCCTAGGCAGACCTACTAGTTGAAAACCAAATTGAGGTAGCTAGTAGGCCTAAAATTAAAAAAAAAAATGAAAAAAATATTTTCTTCATGTATCTCTCTTTGATGAATGCATGTGCTCTCCAACCTTTGCAAGCAACAAAAACAAGTTAGCATCAAAAGAAAAAGAAAATTGGTCAAAAATCTAGTCAAAGGAGCTCAAACTTGGGCTTTATCCTCCTTTGCTAAAATTCTCCAACAGGACCAAGTCCATGTTAATCCATCACCCTCATCCATTTCCAACATTCACCCATCATTTCCAATCCTTTCACATTCATTTTCTCATTGTCCTAAAATGCTACAGGAGGGTTATGTTTTGCTACAGGAGGCCAAAATATAGAGAGCATAAAATTATTTTTATTATATCTCAAAAAGTTCACATCCATTGGCTGAGCTATTTCATGGAGAGATGCATATGGATTATGGTAACATTCTCAATAAATTTCAACAAATTCTAGTGCACGCTTTTTTAGAAATCACCCTCCATCACCTACAACCATTTCTTATTTTTCTCGAGATTAGTGCATCCATTGGCTAAGATTTTTTATGGGGAGGTTCATAAGGATGATGGAAATATGATCAAAACATTTCATGACAATCCAATCTACCATTTGAGATATAGGGATAAAAAAATTCTACTACAAGGGGTTGTCCTGACATGCTACATGAGGAACGTGAAATGCTAGAGGAGCTAGGTTTGATTGGAGAAAGATGCCAAAAGGTCATGTATCCTTTAGAAAATGTTGAGAGAGGTCCACCATATCCTCATAATTCATTTTACACACCACTTGACCTTCTCCTCCTTCATTTTCACCTATATACATGAAAATAACCCATTTTCACCCCTTCTTCCATCCCTTCCACCATAAAAAATACCTTTGATTCTTGTCAACATATTACTCATGAATTATCAGTCTTTTTAAAGGCAGAACCTGAAGGAAATTGTGATCTTAACAGGTTCTATGTGACTGCTACAGGAAGAATACCTTTTGTTAGTTTTTGCAAGATTCGTGATCATTTATCAAATAACAACATCAGATCCAAGAACATCTACATGAAGGACAGACTTGTAGCATCAAGCGTCAGCCAGCAATAGAACATTAAAAAATACATATTTTACTCAGGAAATTTCAAAATATGCTCAAGAAAACCTCACTCATGTCCAGATCTACCATGCAACCATCAAACGATCAACACATCAACAAGCAATCTCTGACAACAAGCATCAATGATAAATTAGGCCACCATGCAACACCTGCAACACAATATTTGGCTCTAGCATCACCTACAAAAACACACCCAGGGTAAGGCTCAGGTATGCAATCTTCCAAAAATTTCCTATGAAATTATTTTATCTTGAAAAATGTTGCAAGTGTATGAATGAAAATATTTTTTTTATATATCCAAACTGAGTAGCATAGCATCCTCAGCCTTATCTAGCAGAAAACTTTACCTTTCCACCAACACACCCACATGTGTGGGAGAGGAACGAGACAAAATTGAAAAGGACTTGAGAAATTTGGTTGTAATAATCTAGTAGTGATGGAGGACAAGGAGTGTGAACGAATAACTGAGGGAAAACTCAGTTAACTCAAAGCACTTTGAGTTTATTTTGCATGAAATGAAAAAGGAGAGAAAAAAATTGGAAAAAAAATAATTAAAAAAATCAAGAGAAAATTAAAAAGAAATGAATAAGAAGGTGGACACACCACCTCTTGGCATGCAAGGAATTGCTGCTATAAGATTCAGGTTGCTTGTTTCTTATGCAGGAAAATCCTCTCTATGGAGAGAGATGATCCCTCTAGCCCTAGGGTGGGTCTAGTAACAACAGGGAACAATTAGAAACCTACTTTCCTAGATTGTAAATACATACAAATCGCGGATAGATCATCTACCTCAATCTAATGCTAATCCTCGTTCGAATCCTTTGATCCTTCGCACTCCATGGTCATATATTTCACCGACACCGATGCTTGGTTACCTGCACAATGGATCAAACAATGGAAAACGTGAAAGCATAACATATATCTTTCATATACAATCTACTTATTTGATCAAGGAAAACTAAGAATCCAACCACGCATTGAAGACAGGAATGGAAATCACGAATCAATTGTATTATAATAAAATAGAGAGGGGGAGTTACAACCTGCGCTCAAGCTTCACTTCCATTCTTAAAAAACTTTCTAGAAGAGGATCGACGCGGGTATGATCCTCATTATAGTGTCGATCGACACTGCCTTAGACCAAAAAAGGATCACCCGCATGAGAGAGACACAGCTAGGGTGCGTCGCTCCAGATAATTAATTTTTCAAGGAGCTGCTTCAGGAATGGTCAACAGGGAGTTTACTCATAGTGCTGGAAGGGATATGATGGCATATTTTCATGATGGAAAATAGATACAGGGGTCACTTTTAAGGGTCTCCGGGATCAAGAACAGAGAGTTCAGGGATAGTGACAAATTACTGTGTAACAGATGCCCCCTAAAGCATGAAGGATGAACGAGAGTGAGGGGTGAAATTCTTTATGAATACGTGCCAGGACGAAGACATCATTGTCAAAAAACCTACGCAAACAAGCACACATATACATAAATTGATATCTCTGAAATAATCACATGACATGAGGTATTGACACAACCATCCATAGAAGAGATCATAAAATAGGATCTGAGGTATGGTCGTAGCCATCCAAATAAAGAGGATCACAAATATAGACTCAGGGTATGGTCACATCCATCCAATGAAAGAGTTGTGTGTACAATCATAAATAACACATATCGCCTCTCAACCTAGGCTTTATCAGAAAAAACCTAGGGTCCTGTGCTCCATCACTACCTAATCAAGTACAAATTCAAGCATGTGAATAAATGGGTTGAAGTCGAACATGTGAGAAAATCGCCTGATTACTAGTCAATGATGTAAATTGTTAACGGACATGAGAGAAACCACCAATAATGATAATGGATCTCAAATTACTAGTAGTACAATCCACGAGATGTGAATAAGATCTGACGTCGCTCATTCGTGGAATCACCCGATCGAAGGCCAATGATGCAAGCCTGTCGTCAGATGCGAACAACCTACCATTAGGGCATGCAGGCTCTAAGGTACTGGAAAATGGATCTCTAGGTCAACTTCTCGGATAATGTGTTGAAGTCGAAAAGAAGTAATATATCGAAGGAGGGCTATAATGTATCCCATATAATCGATACGCGATGAAGGAAATAAGATAATAATGAGAGTGATCAGAGAACCAGGTAATGAATGAGATGTAGAAGGAACTTCTCTTGAACATATCAGAGACATGACTCTGGAGTTTGGTAGTATTTGACTCAAATGGAATCAGATATCATGTTTGATCAAAATGGTGATGGCATGAGAGGAAAAAAATAGTTCACAAACCCATGGAGGCAAAGTGACAAATGAAGGATATCCCCAACCCGACCCGAAATGGAGGATGTGTCATGTTCAAGAGCGACATACTGCCAACACAACTGACTAATTATTTTCATTTTCTCACACCATTTCTGGCGAGTACCCTAATTATTTTTGTATACAAGCTTGAAGGGGAAATCATATGCTTGTGATATAAGTTTCTCCTTCAAAAAAATCCATCCTAGTACATTTTATGAGCCCTAGGAAGGAGGAACTCAGTATCATCATGATGACGGATCCAATGCTGTTAAATTTTAACAAGCCCGACAAAAGGTGAAACTTGGAATCTTTTCATGTTTAGAGAGTTTGGAAAGAGGCGAAAAGAAAACTCCAGATGGCCCTTTTCGTAAATAGTCCCTCATACCCAAAAATGTAGAAAAAGAAGTGTGAGAAAACCTCTTAGTCGTGATTAACTATGGTATTCCTTTTTCGTAAATAATTTATCCCAGCCCAAAAAAGGGGTAAACGTATACTGGGTAAATGATGTTTCGTGCACTTTAACGAGCTCAAAAAGAAAACAACTCGACAATATTTTCATGTTTAGATTGTTAGAAAAGAGCTAAAAGATGACTCCAAGTGTAATATTCCAAAATTAGCATGCAGCTAATTGGAATATTGATTTTTGCTTTTGACACCTAGGAGATGAATAAATGGGTAAGGAGGCCCATACATTTCTAAAATAGTAATAAAATCCCTCATGATATGAAAAGGGATCATAATAATAGCTGGATTTTGCACCCTCATGTGTGAACAGGGGCAAATACATGTGGACAAGGTCAAGTTTGACCAAGTCAACAACGCTGGAATGAAGGGTGGAGATCATCTATGGAGACAGCGCAGTGATAGTGGGAGGAAGATTCCTTGGTGGAGGAAAACCTAATGAGTGGGGCCCAAGGTGATAAGGCTTCCACTTTTTTATAAGGAGGGCAAGGTAGCCATAGCAAGACATGATATGGATTATTGAATTTGTGGTCTATAAGAATATTGTGCATTCTTCAGTTGTTTAGTTGATATTGTTGTGTTGCTTAGCACAAGGAATTCTTGTTTAGGAATTCCATCTCCTTTCTTGAGAGGCCTCTTGAGGGATATTTTACTTCATTTCTCCACATCCAAGCTTGAGGCCAAGCTACCTGCTTTAGCTACAGTGCAATTTCTGTTTAGAACTGGGTTTTGTTGCAGGGTGTTGCAGTGGAGGGTTGATAACACCACTTCCAGAGCTTGTTTTTAAGAGGAGGAAGCATTCTTCCCTTTGGGAGATAAGTGAGGAATAATTTTGAGCTGATTTCACTATATTTGGCATCAGGCCAACCATTTTCTATCTCCTACAGCGTAGTGTCCCTCTATGACTGCGTTATTTTAGTTAGCAATTGCAGTGAGGGGTTGCAGTGTTTAATTGGAGGGTGAGATATTTAGTGATTGGATCAGCCTTTCACTTGAAGGATCCTTTGGATGAGATTCATTCATATTATGCATCATCTTCAGCCATATCCATCGATTTCTTGAGTTACAGCTGCTACTCAGCCCTAGGGCTGCACTCCGACATTTTGTACTTTTTGGATATTTCAGGAAATCCTTTCCAGATTGTCTTGAAATTGTGTTTGGGAGCTTAGATATTTGCTCCCATAATTGTATGAGCCATAAATTTTCATATCCACGTATTTACATTCTCTATTAGCATTTACATCTAATAAAATTGTGATGTTATAGCCTTGGGCATTTGTGGTGTAGCAGTGATCTTATTGTACATGTTCTCTTGACGCTGTTTTTGCCTATCTTGAGTGACTATTTCCTCAAGGGCTTGTATACATTTTGTTGATATGATATTAATGTGATGGATATATGGTATTCTTACATTACATGTGTTTATTTATCACTGTTATTTCTAGTTTTATGTCTTGTATTGCTGCATTCCCCATTTGGGAATATTACAGTGGTATCAGAGCATAATCTTGGCTCAGCCTGTGGATCTCAGCCATTATGCTATCAGGGGGACAAAATTAAGAAGAAATGAACATAAAAGACAAGAAGAAGACTCTATTATTTGGAGGAAGGAAGGAGGAGAGGCTTTCAAATCTTATTTCTCAAACTTTGCAGAGCATTCATGGAGATCTTAAGAATATGAGGAGGGAGATGTGTAGAGAATATCCAAGAGAGTTTGAATCTGAAGCAAACTATAGATCTTTACATAATGAGTGTGAGCATGCAGCCACACATTATGATGCACAGCGCAGTCATATGCCCCGATCTGCTATGAGGGAGTTGGAAAAAGAAGAAATGCCTAAGAAGGAGACTCTTAGGGATTATCCGCAAGAATATGAATCTCAAACTAAGAAGTTCAGAGATCATATCACCTTCCAAGAGTTTTGCAAGATCAAGGTGAAGAGGAGAAAGCAGCATGACATGGGTAGATTTTTCCTATCTACTTTTGATGGATCACAAACATGTTCATCTAGAGCTTGGGTGGAGGAGCTACACACCTATTTGCAGCAGCACCAAGTTTCTAAAGATGAAGCCATCAAAGTTGCAGCGCTGCATTTTGAAGGTAAGGCCTATGCTTGGTGGATATTTGAGTCCTTTTCATTAAAAAATGCAAATACTTCTTCTTCTGCAAAGTTCACTAAGAGATTAGTAGAAAGGTTTGATGGAGGACCTTCTGAAACACCTTTGATGAAGTTAAACAAACCAAAACAAACCAAACTTTTGCATGGGTTGGAAGGACCTATAAACTCAAATCCATTTTAGAAAATTGTTGGAGAGGTAAGATCTTTGTCTCATATTCTTGGACAAGAGGGCATGGTGATTCCTTTTTCAAAAGAGGATCCACTTATTGAAAAGTTTCCCATTCATATTAAGGAGGAAGAGAAGGTTGAGGGCAACAACGTTGTCATATATAGATCATATCTAGCACCTCATGCAGAGGTAGATGGAGCACTTGCTCCAACAAGAGGGATTTTTGTATCATTGCAAGGAATTCCCTAGGATCTCATATGTGAAGATCAAGGCACAACCCATGATCAGCATGTGCCATTTTTGTCAGATTGTGAAACCATGCAGATAAAAGGAGGTAGGGAGGATTACCAACATCATATGATGGGGCGCATACACCCCTATCTATTTCAGAGGGTTGATGCACGGAAGAGGAAGACTGATCTGTGCAGTGAGGGCAGGGACAAGGTTGTCCATTTGTATATGCAGTCCACTCTTGCTATTGATGTCTCATTGCATGGAGGCATCTCACCGAGGAGACCACCAGATCAACAGATGATGAGGGATGCTTCACATTTGGATGCACCACTCATTGATTCTAGAGGGGTGAAGACCTTGGGAGAGCTTGGCACAACTCTGAGAGTCTTGGGTAGACTCAAGAAGAGGAGAGGCATTCTCCCAACATCATCATTACCCACTCTCATTCCAGATTCT
Organism: Pinus albicaulis; assembly: GCA_034641835.2. Taxonomy (NCBI): domain Eukaryota; kingdom Viridiplantae; phylum Streptophyta; class Pinopsida; order Pinales; family Pinaceae; genus Pinus; species Pinus albicaulis. The sequence goes on along the minus strand of CM076574.1, from coordinate 1,193,015,134 downwards.
GTGTTGTGGCAGGAGCAGCATGGGAAGGATAGCAGCCTTCCAACTTGCATCTTTGGCATGGGAGATGTCAAAGAGGAGGACAAAAAATGTTCTTTGTGAGTGTTGTCACTATGGAGGATAGATCCATATTGGAAATCCCAGCTGTTGGTGGATTATTCCAAGGATATTTTTACTTGTATGATATTGGATGACCAGTTGCATAAGGAGGGATATTCCAATAGAGATGGGGTCATCTACTATCATGGTATGATATTCTTATCTAGAGCTTCCAAGCTCAAGAAGAAGTTACTACAAGCAGCTCATGAAGATTTCCTTTTCAGCCACACTTATTCTATGAGATCATACCACACCATCATGGAGGGGTACATTTGGGAAGGCTTTGAGGAGGAGATATATCAGCATTTGAGGAGAAGAGTTAACACGGCCACCTCTTTTCTCTTTGAGAATGAGAGGGGATTCATCTATGAGCCACTCCATTTTCATGAGCAAATCATATGGTAAGGATATTGTTTGGTTGCATAATGATTTATATAATGAATATGTGCATTCCTTAACCATATATGTGCAGGACATTGCTCAAAGAAGGATTATTCCTTCTTCTATACTTTATGGTCTACTTAAGGCCATAAGTAGCATGGATGATGGCCACTCCCTAGGAGGTCTTGGGGAGATGATATCTTATGCAGAGCATGCTCACTTTTCACCATACACCATCCACTTTCTCCAAACTTGTTAGGAGATTGGGGCAGCAAGCAAGTGGTTGGGAAGCCACACATCATGCCATTTTCTGATGCAGTTAAGAGTAAACCTCTATTGCATTTGAGGGACCATTTTCCTTCTCCCTTGTTACATATGGCAGCTACTATGATTCTCATTATGGTTCCCTATGTTGATGTTGTTCTTATATTTGTGGGGAGTATGTTGGGAGGAGATACACATTGGTTATATGTGTCCATGGGGAATGAAAATTCCCACATATTTTATGTTCCATGCTTCAATAGGAGTATGGGAGATGGCTTGCCATGTTATGATTGGAAACAACAGTTAGAAAATTTGTGCTGTGACCACTTAGGAGACTGTTGGTACCTTCCAGCACTACATGAAGCCTTCAGTATTCCTCTCATTTGGATGCCATATGTGGTGATTTCCTATTCATCATATATGGGATGATTTGGGCTAGCATGATTCATAACGTTGGAGAGAAGATCTTTGGAGATCCAGTCTTCTTCTTGCCACTTGAGGGCAACATTATTGCAACCCAAGATCAGCAGCTACTCTACACTTATCATAAGTGGAGAGAGGTATAGCGTGGGGTAGGATATTTTGTCTACCATGATCAGTTATTCATCCCACCTACATTGCAGGAGCCAAAGGTGGAGGAGAATTTTCAGGAGTTACCATTTTGGAGGGTGGCTCATTTTGTATGGATGATAGCTTGGGGATGGAGGATTCACATGGGAATGATGGTTTCCAATGAATTTAAAATCCCATACCTCAAAGGGACCTCTAGACAGCATCTTTTTGCCTCAAGTATTTTACTTCTTCATGATAATAGCTATTTAGCTAGCTTGCATACTTGGGAGGGGCAATATGGAGATTTATTGATGAGACAACATCTTATTCCTTGGAGAATTTTATCATATGTGGATGCTACAGGAGTAGGAAGGGAGACTTCTCAGTTCTATTCTTGCAGTTGCTTGAGGACAAGCAACATTTGGGAGGGGAGGACTGTAATATTCCAAAATTAGCATGCAGCTAATTGGAATATTGATTTTTGCTTTTGACACCTAGGAGATGAATAAATGGGTAAGGAGGCCCTTACATTTCTAAAATAGGAATAAAGTCCCTCATGATGTGAAAATGGATCATAATAATAGTGGGATTTTGCACCCTCATGTGTGAACAGGAGCAAATAAATGTGGACAAGGTCAAGTTTGACCAAGTCAACAGCGCTGGAATGAAGGCTGGAGATTATCTATCGAGACATCGCAGTGATAGTGGGAGGAAGATTCCTTGGTGGATGAAACCCTAATGAGTGGGACCCAAGGTGAGAAGGCTTCCAATTTTTTATAAGGAGGGGAAGGCAGCCATAGCAAGACATGATATGGATTATTGAATTTGTGGTCTATAAGATTATTGTGCATTCTTCAGTTGTTTAGTTGAGATTGTTGTGCTGCTTCGCACAAGGTATTCCTGTTTAGGAAATCCATCTCTTTTATTGAGAGGAATATTGAGGGAGCTTGCACTTCATTTCTCCACATCGAGGCTTGAGGCCAAGCTACCTCCTTCAGCTACATCGCATTTTCTGTTTAGAACTGGGTTGTGTTGTAGGGTGTTGCAGTGGAGGGATGATAACACCACTTCTAGAGCTTGTTTTTCAGAGGAGGAAGAATTATTCCCTTTGGGAGATAAGTGAGGAATAATTTGGAACTTATTTAACTATCTTTGGCATCATTCCAACCATTTTCTATCTCTTACAACGCAGTGTCCCTCTATGACTATGTTATTTTAGTGAGCAATTGCAGTGAGGGGTTACAGTGTTTGATTGGAGGGTGAGCTCTTTAGTGATTGGATCAACCTTTCACCTGAATGATACTTTGGATGAGATTCATTCATCTTATGCATCATCTTTAGCCATATCCATCCATTTCTTTATTTGCAGCTGCTACTCAGCCCTAGGGCTACACTCCGACATTTTGTACTTTTTGGATATTTCGAGAAATCCTTTCGGGATTGTCTTGAAATTTTGTTTGGGAGCTTAGATATTTGCTCCCGTCATTGTATGAGCCATATATTTGCATATCCATGTATTTACATTCTCTAGCAGTAGTTACATCTAATAAAACTACGTTGTTATAGCCTTGGGCATTTGTGGTGTAGTAGTGATCTTATTGTACATGTTCTCTTGAGGCTAGTTTTGCCTATCTTGAGTGACTATTTCCTCAAGGACTTGTATAAATTTTGTTGATATGATCTTAATGTGATGTCTATATGATCTTCTTACATTACATGTGTTGATTTATCACTGCTATTTCTAGTTTTATGTCTTGCATTGCTACATTCCCCATTTGGGAATATTACACGAGGGGAGTTACTTTTTCATTTATTTTTAATCGAGTCTGAAGAAATAGTAGACTAGAACTCATGAAGGTGTCATCCATGAAGAAATCTAACCCGTCACTAAGAAAGAATAAACCATAAATTGTTTTCGAGGTAAGAGAATTAAAATATTATTAAAATAATGGTAAAAACCCTAAAATGACATTGAGCATTTACAAAACATGGAGAAAGTTTTAAAAAAAATACTTTTCACTTTTACATTGTTGAGAAAGATTTTTTACCCTCTTTTACCTCAAATCTTCAGGAGCACATTGTGGGAGATCCGGGAGGTTGATCAACAAACTGTCAATGTCGGGTAAGAGGCACTACCTTTCCCTCCATTTAAATATTCATTTCATCATGTTTTAAGGCATATTTTCATTTTGGTGAGAGTATTTCAAATTTGTTAACGCGGCGGATCAGCACGGGTATCCTATATCGGGAGCACGTCAACTTGCCCTTTTTACAATGGGCAGGTCACTGATTGGTGCCACTATTTTTAAAACAGTCGTGCCAACCATGGAGCGAAAAAATGCATAAGAAAATCTCAAGAAAATTTATTTTAAGACAATTTTTGAGGCAAAACACTAACAAGGGGCTTGTTTAATGTTTTTTGCAGGGAAGAAGAGCCATCAATCATGGCGATTAACTGGAAAGAAAGAGATCATGATGAAGTTGATCAGGAAGCTATGTAGAATAGAACTTGCATGGATGCATTGAGGAGTTATGGGCTCCTCAATTTTTTCATGAAATCAGGCATAAAAGCCCAACCATATTTGCTACAATATCTGATCACCATCTGGGACAGGGATTAAGAGAGATTTATTCTCGGGGTCTAGGAACTGGAAATTCAAGTGGTAGATATCTACTTCATAACTTGCTTCGTGTAGAGGGGAAAGAGCACGGTTTTTCGAAGCCCAAATCATGGGCGAGAGCATGGACATTCTCATTGGGACAACATGCTTTGAGGCAACAAGATCCTTGAGTGGAAATATTGCCATAAGTACAGTGAATCATATAGCGCTCAAGGTAGTGATATATACCATCACACGCATGGCTGGGGTGGAGGCTCCACATGAGGCCACCAAGGCTCAACTGCAGATGGCAATGGATTGCATGGCACCCACCATTTTCAATTGGTGTGAAGCCTTGGTGGATAATATGAAAAAGCATCTCATGAAGTGCAAGAACAACAAACTAAAGCAGTTCAAATATGGGTCCATCCTAACAGCGATCTTCTTAGAATGAGTACCCCTATTCCAATACTAGGGGATATAGATAGAGGCACCATCACAACGAGATCCATGGTTGGCAAGGCGGGTAGCATTGATTCCTTGTGGAGGAGGCAGACAACAGATGTCTTTCAGACCTGCCTTCTTTACATGGTTGAGGTGTCAACTGATCATAGTGGAAGACTGGCCATACTCCGAGACGGATTTCCGAGGTGACCCTGATTTACCACTTCTAGCGGGCAAACGCTGGGATGACAGAGGTAAAAACATGTTTTTGTTATTTTTGTATGTTTTTATTTTTATTTTTTTAATATATGTGTTGATGTGAGACTTTATGTGTCGCAGATCTCGAACCACAAAGGCCGGCGGGAATTTCACCGATCACTAGGAGGGTGGAGAGAGACTTCAAGGGTGCCCATTATATGGAAGGAGCGGACCCAGAAGAAGAGATTGCACGAAATTTGGATGCCTTGACCACTAGGACTCCAGAGTACGCACAGTTGGGAGACATTCCCCGCCAGTACCAGTGACAAACTGTCGGGGTATCTGATTGTATTCATCGACTGCTGACTTGAGTCATTCAAGCAGTAGCCTGATACTGTGATCATCACACGGATTAGTTTAGATTTTCCTTTTCTAAAGTTTTGTCAAGTCCTGCGAATCTCGCGATGTACCAGAACATATATTATTTTTTATGGGGGTTATGATGTAATTTTGAACACTATTGAAAACCAATCGATATATATATATATATATATATATATATATATATATGCTATTTTCTTGTTCTATGCATGTTGAAATTATTATAAATTTTGCAAATGTCTATCTATAACATGATTATCTAATGCATATGTTAATGTATTCATGTGTCGTGGAATGTGATGATACGTAATGTAATCAAAATTTCTTTCTAACAAATGAACACACAGATACATTCTCAAGATTTGAGGGTGTCTAATGGAATATTTCTCGTTGAGATGTAGAACAACAAGTTGTGAATCTAGGTTAACAACTAGTTCTCTAATGCCGAGAGAGATTGCTTCCAATAGAAGCTCAATAACTACACTGTATTCAAAAATATTATTGGTTATACAACCTAAACATATACCTTGCAGATCTACTAACTCACCATTAGGGTCATAGATTACCCAGGCTGCAGAAGATAGATTTCGGGTACTATGGGAGGCACCATCACCGAAACCGACATGGGGATCCTAAGACATCTACAAATCAAGTAAAACAAGATAAGAAGGAAAACTTCTTGCAAACGCACACCAAACCAAAAATGTACAAAAATTAAAAGCACACTAACGTAAAAGAGTAGATACAGGAGAAAATCATGCATAATATTGCTTTAGATAAAACCCATTTCAGGGTTTATCTAAAGGATTACCTTCATAATCAATCAGCTCATAGGCCCCTTTCTATAGGACACATTTCAGGATATACTGCCCATGCCACATAGGCTCGAATTTTCTCATTTCCTGGGCTTATCGGTGTTGGTCATAGAGAAGAACCTCCATTACTTCTGTGCTTCAGTAACCAAAGTGGTGAAGTATCGAGTTTCATCAAGTCGTTCCAAGTACAAGAGACCTTCCTCTTCTAGCGAGGTATCTGGAAGCAATTCGACGGCTAACTTGAGCGAAGGAATTTCACATTCAATCAGAAAGGTTGCTTCGAGGCCATATACTAACTGAAATGGAGTGAATCCAGTAGCATTCTTGGCCAAATTTTGGTATGCCCAGAGAGCTGAAAACAACATGAGATACCAATTTGACTTGTGCATCCCAATAGTGCGTTGAAGCATAGTAACTAAGACTTTATTTACTGCTTCAACTTGGATGTTGTCCTGAGGGTAATATGGATTTGAGTTGTCGTGACGGAAGCCCAAATGAGAAGTCAGCTCAGCCACCATGTAATGGTGAAAATGAGATCCATGGTCGATAAAAACGGCCTGAGGAACATTGCATTGTGCGATAACATGATTGAAGAGAAATTGAGCCACAGGTTTATCGTTAACAACATATGTAGGCATCGCCTCAGTCCATTTAGTGAAATATTCCACAGTGACTATGATATAAGCATGCCCCTCGGCCAAGTGAGGGTTACATGTCATTAATTCAATGCCCCATCTGGAAAATGGGCCGACGGTAACAACTGGTTGTAAGGGTGCGGGTGGGGAGTGTATCTTGCGCTGATAAATATGGAAAGCATGGCATTCACAGACGGAAAGGATGCAATCTTTGAAAATAGAAGGCCATAAGTAACCATCACAAAGGATTTTTTGAGTTGTTGAATAGTCAGACATATGACCACCACATGCCCTAGAGTGGCAGTCGTTGAGCACTCTCTCAGCCTCTTCGAGAGTCAAACAGTAGCAAAGAATCGAATCAATGCCGACTCAGTATAAAGTATTCCCAATGATACGATATGGTTGGGACTAATGTCGAATATGTCGATGATCAGATTTTTCCAACTCAGATTGGAAAGTTTGGGTCTGGAGATACATGATGATATCACCGTACCATGGATCAACAGTGCTAATCATGAAGAGAGTGTCGTCCGGAATGTGCTCATCGATATCAGAGAGAGTGGAAGCAGAGGGAAGGGAGCATATTAATTCAGTGAAAACCAATTATTTCTTTGATTTGGCAGCAGTGAAAGCCAAATCAAACTCCTGTAAAATGACAATCCATTTTGAATATCCCCCCCCCCCCTAGCAATTGGCAAGTCAAAATATAAGTCATAGGATTGCAGTCAAAGATCACGGTAGTCGTGCATAAAAGAATATAATTCCAAAATCACTGAACCGCATTTACCATAAATAAATCCAGTTTCTCGACATGGGCATATCGAGTTTCTGTATCCATAAGGTTACGGTTGAGGTAATAGATGACATGTTCAGTACCATCGTCGATGTCATGGACGAGTACCATAGCAATAGTAATGAAGGAAGTTGCTAAGTACAGGAAATAGTCACGATCATAATTCAAGGGACACAGTAAAGGAGCATTGATGAGAACTCTCTTTAAAGCATCAAAGGAGCATTGAGAAACTTTGTCCCATAGAAATGGGACCCCTTATTTTAGTAATCGTGTAAAACCCTTAGCAAGCTCTGCATAATTGGGAACGAAACGACGTAGGAAATTAGCTTTCCCTTGCAGACTCTGCAATTGTGATAATTAGGAGGGAGGGGGTATATTAATGATAGCCTCGAATTTCAAAGGATAGAGATGAATGCCTTATTTAGAGACGAAAAACCCAAAGGGTCTGCCATATTCAACGCAAAAAACACACTTATGCGGATTCAAACAAATATTGTAGTGTCGGCAATGTAGAAAAACCTCTCGAAGGTGTGCAGGATGGTTATGAGGCTTAGCTGAATGGGCAGGGACATCATCCAGATAAGGATACATGATGTGCTTAATGTCATGGAAAGCATAATACATCACGCGTTGAAAGGTAGCACCGGCATTTTTCAGACCGAAAGGGAGCGTTTTGTAAGAAAAATTTCCCCATGGAAATATAAAGGCAGTCTTGTGTTGATCAGCCGACAAGATGTTAATCTGGTTTTAGCCAGAAAATCCATCCATAGAGGATAATATATCAGTCCCAGTGCATTCATTGATGATCTGGTCAATAAACAAAGTGGGAGAATTATCCTTCGGGCAAGCCCGATTAATATCTCTATAATCAACACAAACACGAATGGTACCCTAATTTGTATTGATAGGGACAATATTAGATACCCAATCTGTCAACGGGATAGGATAAATGAATACAGCCTTAAGAATTTTTTCAATTTCTCCCTTTATGGCGGCCACCTTTCTAGGGTGCACAGGGCGAAGTCGTTGACGAACAGGCTTCACATCAAGATAAGTTGGTATTTCATGCACCACTATACTTGGGTCGATGACAGGCATTTCCTCATAAGACCATGCAAAAACATCTCGAAATTCTAGAAAGAGACTAGTATAGACTCTTGACCTCATCTAGAGAGAAAGTCACCCCAATATGAATATTCTCGACAATTCCTGGTTTCATAGAAATTTTGATAGACATAGTCTTAGTAATATTTCCCATGTTCCCTTCAGACAATACCTCATGGGCCAAAATTGATGTCGGGAACATATCATGTGGAACATGGGGAGTGAGATTTGCATGACACGACTAAGCTACTCCAGGACTCGAGAGAAACGATGAACGATGATGGATATCATTCCAAGGGGTTTCCTCGAGAGACTTAGTTTCCATGATACTCTCGTCAGATGGAAATGTCTCATTTAAGGGACCAGATGAATCTGAGGAATCGAGCCAAGGAGATTGGGAGTACGCGTCAAAACACATGCTAGAAGTATAATTTTCATAATCATTAGCCGAAGCCGAGACGATTTCACAATAATCTCTACCGAGCTTAACGACATTACATCACCAAACGATTGACCTGATCAGGCGAAGGGATGACCCAGGGATCAGAAGAAGTGGATATCATATTGACCTGAGTAGTGTTTGGCGGAGGAATAGAAAAAAGACCCATAAGGGAAGAATATTTGAAAATCCCTACCCCCACACTCTCATAAGGCATGGTAGTATGGTCTACATATGGAACATTGCCTTTTGAAGAAGTGGAAGTGAAAAAGGACAACTGCTCAACAGTGATAATATTTCCTTCGTGTGGGAAACTGAGAACACAAAAGAGATTGGATGGCATGCACAACATAGCATGAGTCCAATCGCGACCGAGGAGAAGATTATAATTGAGCTTGGCATCAACAACTTCAACCTCAACGTTGACCATTTTTCCTACCAACATGATAAGCAAACTCGAGAGGATACCAAGAGGACTATAATCCCTTCCATCAAAAGCCTTCAAAGTATTTGGAGACTGGTTAAGGGTTGGAGAACCAATGGCTTTCCAAGATGAAACAAACATGATGCAAGTAGATGCACCTTCGTCCATGACCACCCGATGGACATTCTTGCCATTAATACCAACTTGAATAATCAAAGAAAATTTATGAGGGAGACGCAGAACGAAATTCTCCATATCGAAAGTAATAAGGCTTGAATCAGCTGGATCAAATCCTTTGATAGCGAATAACAACGCTTTTTGTTGTGACGGACAGCTCTCAAGCACCTCTAGTGCGGACATAGTGGAGGGCGCCTAAGCCAATTCCTCAACAATATTTTAATGTTGATTGGCACGGGCGTTCGTATTATAAGAGGACTTGCAGAGCACACATTTAGAAGGCGGTCGTACAATGGGGTCAGGATTCGGCCTTTCAATATGAAGAGGGCTAGAAGTGCGTGGAGGAGAAGCAGAAGGAGCATCGACAATTTCTTTCCCCGTCGACTGCCATGGTTCCATATAATCTTTAGATCTTGTAGCGATAGATATGGGTGCAACACCATTCATCATGAATAATTGAGAACCAAAAGAGGTGGAAGACTGAGGTTGTTCCACCATTTGAGTTGTTGCAATGGAAACGGTTCTTTAAGAACAGTCAGAGTCCCTTGGGTGCCCTTCAACAAACGACTCACTTCGGCTCGTCGAGGACAGTCCTTGGTGTAATGCTCATCATCACATATCAGGCAAGGATACTTCGATTTACATTTACTCCATCATCAGTGTGAGGTTTGGAGGAATCTTGTTTTGGGGCATCATATTTAGACTTACCTTTGCCCTTCTTTTTTCCTTTAGAGGATTTATCGGCTGCAGAAGACTGAATGGAATTGACCTCTGAATTATTTCCATGATTCGAAGGATTCTAAGGAATAGAATCTAATAAAAAAGATGACCTATTCTTGGAAGAAGAAGAAGACTTCTAGGAAGTCTAGGAAATAGAACCAATGAGATCATCCACTGGTGGTGTCACCAGGGCTTTCAAGGATGCAGACTGAGAACTCGAGTGCGAAGCGTTGGGTAAAAGAGCATATAACGTTTCAAATTGGGAGTAAACCAAATTGAGATACTGAGCACGAGCTATGGCTTGTTCGTGACATTTTCCCCCATAGCAATATCCTTAGCAATCTGATTGACGAATTATTTGGTAAATCGTTATGTCAACAGTTGATCATGAATATCAAATTTGATCAAACAATGACACCTTCTCCATTCATGAATATTATCTGAGATATGCGTAGAAGTATATTTCTTTAAGGATGTAAGGAGGTGGGTTCCTATTTCATATCGAATAGACAACTAAAAATGTGTAAGGAAAGCCATGGCTAAGGAGTTGAAATCCTAAAAAGTTCCACGTGGAAGTTCAATCTACCACTTTGTAGAGGCACCAGTGAATATTCTATGAAAGAGATGTAAACAAATGGAATCATCAACCCAGGAATTGGAGGAGCACCAAAGATGGTATGTCATAACATGCGCCTGGGGGTCTTCCCTAAATTTGCCTTCAAACTTGGGGAAATCGCTCGGAATTTTGGTTGGAACTGGGAACCAATATGGATTGTGAAGAATTGGATCATTGGTCAATCTTGACACATCAGGAAATTCCAAATTTGCAAGAAATGGAAATTGTGGATTGAAAGGTATTTTGTTTGGTCTTTGATACATGCCCATTTGCGGATGCCAATCGGGTTGGGAGAAATTCTACCCCCAAGGGTTCTATCCCAAAGGTTTTTTCCCATATTTATATTTTCCATAAGGATTGAAACCTTTATGATTCTAACCATATCCTAGTTGCTGACCCAAAAACAGATTTTGACCTGCAGCAGGCCACTAAGGTTCAGGCTGACCATAGTTTGCAGCATATGGATTTTGTGGCTGCTAGAAGGTTTGGTATGGATTGCTCTGGGGTTGACCCTGGGGTTGCTAGACCGTACCCTAAGTTTTCTGAGGTTGGCCAGGTTGTGCCTGAGGACTAAGTTGTACCTGAGGACCAGGTTATACCTAAGGACCAGGTTATACCTGAGGACCAGGTTATACCTGCGAATCAGGTTGTCCCTGAGGAACAAGTTGTACCTGAGGGCCAGGTTGTACCTGAGGACCTGGCTGAACAAAGACCTGATTGGATTGAACAGAGGGTTGTCCTTGCTGGACAAAAATGTTGACCCCGCTGAAATTGGGGTTGACCTGGTTGACCAGAAGGTTGACCCTGCTGAAAATAAGAAAACTAACCTTGATGAAAAAAATGTGGATGAGTTGTACATAAGGTGTTTCCTGTTGTACGAAAGGTTTTCCTTGTGTTCCATAAGGTCGATTTTGACTATAGGTAAAACCTTGCTAATAGATGTAACCCCCTGGCTGAATGCCAAGTTTCCCTTGAAATCCCTGCGGATTTACCAGCTGAGTTTGAAATTGTTGGGAACCATACAGGAGATAATGATGTTGGTTGAGACTCTGCAAAAATTTCTAATATTAGTCATATTATAACCTTGTTGTACTAGAGGATCCAGCGGGCATAGGAATGTTGCCAACAGCTTGGGAGGAACTTGGAATGTAAGCTTGATTTCCACTCACAGATGGTCCAACAGAAGGTTGGGAAAAATTCAACAGGTAGGACCTCCTCCAAAAACCAAAGTCGGTTGGATCAACATAGAAGTACTGATAGGAGGCATTGAGACACCTACGTAAACAGTTGGCGTTGAAAAATTAGGCGTGACTATACTTCGAGTAGGCATGGAAACGGTTATGTTGGAAACACTCGGACCAGGGAAAATACTCCAGTACTTTGCCAAATATTATTTTAATACAAAGGTGTACCACTTGACATACTCGAGATCAAGTTTCCTAATGAGGTTTAATTCTACAGAATATACGGCTGGAACGAAGGTTGAGAGGTCGTCAGATAAGGGAAACCCTCAAATTGGAATTGAGGTCCCTCATATATAGTCTCATCTACACCAATTATGGTGCTTGAAACCTCCAAGGGGGATGAAAATTCTCCTTCAAGAACCATCGGGAATAATTGACGGGCAACGCTCCAAGATGGACACTGTGAATTCACAAACAGTACACCAGGTATATCATATGGACTATAGGATTTCTTAGGGGAGATTTAAATGGGATCAAATAATGGATTCGAAGGGTAGGATATACATCCTACTGGAACATCAGGAGGAGATTGAGAGGTGAGAGGTTGAATACTCAGAACAAGAGCGAACTCATCAGTTTGAGTCTCAGTCGAAGGTGGAGAATCAGAAGAGGCAGGTGATAGTGTCTATTCAGAAAAATTGGATGGAGAAGAAACTGAACTTGGTGGTTCAGCCACGATGATTTTATCTCAAAAATAAAAAGAGGAGAAAGATGATTAATTCAAGGCTTTAAACAATGTATTTATAACGAGTTACTCATAATAAGGGCTATAAATGTTTTAACAGGTAAGTCATGTGACCGTGGGCAATTAATTTTAGGAAAAAATAAATAAATCAAAAAGGGGTAAGCTAGGAAAAAAGGATTACCAAGTATTCATGAACTGCAATATACACCTTGGTGATCAATTGAAATAGAAATGACCAAGGACTTAATGTACGACAACCAATCTCCCTGAATGATGTGTTCGGTGTATCACGTCTACAAGGTGGTCAACTTAGTTACCTATGGCAGGTTTGTAGCCTAATGGTATATCCCAAAATATACTCAATGGTACGTGGGAGTCCAAATCGGTAGTAGTGTTGTCTGATGCGTAACCGTTCTATGAGAGCATCCCAAAATATACTTTCATACATCAATATACTTCCGTACGCAGAACAGGATATCACCCCCGGGTTGTAACGCAAACTATTAGCGACAGCTCTGACGCTTAACGACGCTGGAACATGTCTCTAGCCTAGACCTATAAATGTGATTTGTTAGATTCAAAATTCTCCTTATATTGAATGAATAAATTTTAATGTTGATCTTGAATTATGTCCTAGTTTAAAAGCCATACCAATGTCACCTGAATCCCTAAGATGCATCTAAATGAGAAAATAATTATTCATTTCGATGAATACTATGCTAATGAAGGAGAGAGAAACTCACACAATCAACATAGAAACAAAACAAATGCATAATATGACATTCACTTTTCTCTTCAATGTAGAATTTTAAAGCGAAACAAAAATTTCACGATTTTTTCCTTTCACTAATTGCACTAAGAAGCGAATCGAAATGAAATTTTCATTTTCTAAAGCGAAAAGAAAAAAAATATTTTTTGTATTTTTCTTATAAGCTCAATGCGAAATGTAGAATGGAAATCACTCAACAAAGCTTTGAGTACTAATGAAATATCTCAAAAATGAATTTAAAAAGAAAATATTTCGAAAAATCAAAGAGAGATTGAAACCATTTTCTTCAAAACAACGCACTCTTCATTCACACACTGATCAATCACTCAAAGAAAAAAAACTCCAGTCGGAGGACAAGAAATTGTAATCTATGCTTAATGGCGAATAGAAACTCAGATGCATTCAGAATTGACACTTGAAAAAATTCTATCCATGAGAACTGACCGAAAAACGAAACTCAATCAAACACAAAACCTGCAAGGTATGACAAAACTTGATTCAATGAAAAGTATGGAAGTCAACAAAGTAAGCAACCACTCGAATTTCCCAAGGACACCTAGAAACCCTAAGAAGACAAGGATGCAGTAGCTTTGCAGAAGAGACAACCAAAGGTGAAAAACTTGAACCATAAACGTCAATGAACAGAGAAGGACAAGAGCTATCCAAACCAGGAAGAACACTAACAATAATAAGACCCACTGGTTGACTAAATGAGCGAAACCCTAAAAAATTCACACACAAAAATTGGCGCGACTATTAAGCCGCAATCCGTGCTGGAATGGTAAAGCTGTGACTATGTAAAATGCACTTAGCATTGATCGACACGACTGTTAGATCAATATTAGAGCCGATCGAGGAGAGGACTGAAAAATAAAAGGGTTTTCTAAACTGACACCAGGCTTATTACTTCAGCAGAGAGATAAGAGTCTGTAAGAAATTACAGGTACAAGGAAAAGGAGATGGACGCTCAATGAAAATTGAAGACAAGACAAGAAATCAAAAAATTGAAAAAAGGAGATTGAAAGGCTAGCACTCCCCGGTGGAGTCGCCAATTTGTTAAGCAGGAAAATCCTCTCCACAAATAGAGACAATCCCTCTAGCCCTAGGGTGGGTCTAGTAACAATAGGGAACAATTAGAATCCTACTTTCCTATATTGTAAATACATACAGATCGTGAATAGATCACCTAACTCAATCTAATGCTAATCCTCGTTCGAATCCTTTGATCCTTCGCACTCCTTGGTTAGATATTTCGCCGTCACCGAAGCTTGGTTACCTACACAAGGGATCAAACAACAACAAACATGAAATCATAACATATATCTTGCATATACAACCTACTTAGTTGATCAAGGAAAAATAAGAATCCAATCACACATTTAAGATAGGAATGGAAAGCATGAATCAATTGTATTATATTAAAATAGAGAGGGGAAGTTACAACCTGCGCCTTGATGTTGCAGCTCTCCTTCGACAAGTCCTAATCCAGGCACGTCTCCAAAGCGCTCTTTCAACTTGATGTAGAGGACGAAAGGTCTCAACTCTCACTCGATAAATATAGCAACAAATATCTCTCGGTTGTTCTTCTATCTCCGTTCTAAATAGCAGAGCTATGGGAGACTGTCCATTTTATAGCAAAGGAGAAGGGAGCATGGATCCAATTAAGGTGGGGAAATGGTTTATCCCTTTGAGTGGTTCCACTTTTGTAGGAACAAATATCCCAAAGGGAGAAGCTCGGCTCTATCCTCAGGAACAAAAAACCATCTCTTCGCCATTAAGCTTCCAGATCTTGAAGCTTCACTTCCATTTTTAAAAAAAATTCTAGAAGAGGATTGGCACGGGTATGATCCTCATTCCAACGCCGATCGGCACTGCCCTAGACCAAAAAACTATCATCGGCATGAACGAGACACAGCTAGGGTGCGCTACTCCAGATAATTAGGTTTTCAAGGAGCTGCTTCAGGAATGGTCAACAGGGAGTTTACTCATTGTGTTGGAAGGGATATGATGGCATATTTTCATGATGGAAAATAGACATAGGGGTCACTCTTAAGGGTCTCCAAGATCAAGAATGGGGAGTACAGGGATAGTGACAAACGACTGTGTAACATTGTTACAGCAAAAAACAGAGTTGCTACAGACATACAGATTTTCTACAGGAGGTTACTACAATCAAAACATATTTGCTACACGAGGCTAAAAAAGTGCTATAGGAAGGAAAAAATTTCCAAGAATAGCCACTAGAGCCTTCAGAATCAAGGAAATATTCAAAGTTAAAGTAAGTAAAAATTCCTTCTCTCCAAATTTTGGTATAAGGATTCTGAAATCACCTCAATCATCAAGAAAAATTATCCTACAAATTTACAGTTTGGATTCCAGTAAGATAAAACAGATGGATTGGTTGAACCTTTACTTAATTATATGGTGTGTTGAATAGGGAAAGGGTGCATGTTTTAATTTTTCTTTCCTCAACCTTGAAACAAGACAGTCAAAAACTCCTTTTGCTATAGCAACCTCCATTGCATAGGAACCTACAGGGTCTCAAAAAAGTGCTACAAGAAAGTCACAAGTTGCTACAGGAAGCTTGGTAGTGGACATAATTAATCTCAAATCCTAAGAAGGATGAAAGAATCATGAGGGAAAGGATAAGTACAAATTTTCCCCACCAACACTTGGCATGAAAACCCTTAAAAATCTATTAATTCTCAAAAGCATTCTCAGTTGTTTCCACATATCTAAATCTCAGTAAGAATTATTATTGAATTTGTGTCACTGAGGTTAAAGTGTCATGGGTTGCATGTTTAATTCTCCCTTCTCCTCACCATCATAAAAATAACATTTATTCTACCTTTATTTCCATAAACACTCTCACTTGTGTAGCGTAAAAGATAAACTCCATGTTCCACATTGATAAAATTTTATTGAAGCATGAGAGGAGGAGAATCAACAGATACTTCTGAAATACTAAAACTAAAAGGGAAAATCAAAGGAATTATGGTAAATTGAGATAAACAAAAATCTTATCCAAGGGAGAAACTACATCCACATCAGTATGGCACATAATTAAAGTCATTTGAGGCATAAAAGGAGGACAACGGGGCAATAATATGGACAGGTTGCTCATAGGATGAGTAACAGTTTCAGTAGGGGGGTATTGTTGGCTTGTTTGGGCTTGACCCAAGATCAGGTTGGACTTCGCACCAAAGAAACCATCAAAGAACAGCCCTTTCGGGAATGACCTGCAAGTAGATCGTAGTCTCACCCGAGGTAGACATGGATGGTTGCAGAACCAGGTTTTTGTAGCCTTGACGGACTGTGTGAGGTGGATTTTACTTCACTTCTCTATGTTTAATCGATCCCTTAACATGTATATTACTACTACGCTATGTATTCTAATTACTTACTTCAGCACATTCAAACAAACATAAACCCATCACAGAATAATATAAATTGCGCTATCACAACATATACTTGCAATCATTACTTCGCATAAACAGATAAACAACAACATAACACATAAACATAGAATATGCCCAAAAACTTATTCTTCTTTATTAATATGGATTTTTTCAGTACATTCATATTCTTGACCTTCAGATATAGTTTCAGGTGTTCTGCGCACTAAGCAATAGACTCTTCCAAAGTCTCTACGCACTTAGTTGCGAACCCTTTCGTTAGGGCCAAAACATAGAAAGATATATACAATTAACCCTTGACCATAGACTTAATTCATGATTATATTTTCAACAAATCATTAGATCACTTTATATACATTACATAGACGCAAAACCATGGTCCACATACCATGGGCTTCGACAAAAAAATCAATTAATACCCTCAAACCGTCACAAAATGGGGGGCTTCAACCCACCCCAAATACCCTAGAAACTGTGCATAGAGTATGACTTTGCGGTACCGCACACTCCACTCCTCAAGATGCAAAGTCTTTTGACCAAAATTGGACCAATTTGGGCTATGCCCAACAAGCCCCCAACACTCACATGTGATTCATCCCAAATCACTCATTTTTTGTGCCCTGAATATTATCTGCAATGATCATGTGGGGTGCATTATATTGTGGAAGTATTTCTACTACCTGCTTTTCCTCTTTGCTTACTTCCTCTAGTAGCGCCTTTGATGTTTTTCAGGTTGTCTTCTGTAGCACTTATTTTTTCCTCTGTCACAGATCCTTAATACTTCCATCTATTTTCTATGAAATCTATAGGGCCTCATCCGTCCATGGCTTAGTCCTCGTTTTTATAATCCTCTCTTTCCTCCGAAGATCCTCGATCTAGCTCTGAATATTCTTTCCTTTTGTGGTTCTCACGAGCCTTTGTGAGACTGCTAAGGTCTTTGCAGCTGCCCAAATTTCTTCCAGCTGCTTCTACTTCATCTGTATCTCCTCTTCAATCCTCTGCATATTTGGATCCTTCTGTAGTGAGGTCCAAATCTCTAAAGTGTCATCTAGCAGTTTTCCACAATTTTCCATAGTGTCAGAGATGCCTTTCATTGCTGCCTTTAGGTCCACCTCCCTCTGCTCGCGTACTTCTAGTGGCATGGCTGGCTGCATCCTCATTTTCACCTCAGCAATCTTCACATCATACTCAAACTTCATCTCAACGAACTTATTCTTTAAATCCTTGATTGTGAGGGAGAGCTTCGCAACCTTCTCTGTTGGTGCTTCTTCCTCATGGACATGTATGTCCAGCACTTCACTAGAAATCTTCCCAATGTCTTCTTCTAGTTTATATTATTGTTGGCATGCCTCATCTCTTTCATTGATCATTCGATCGAGCTCCTTCTTTGTTGCAGTTATTTCCTTCTACACTTGCATGCTTATCAGCAAAGTGCAATGTTCTCGCTCCTTGAGCTCAATTGTTATACTTTCGTTGAAATCGTGCAATATCTTAATGGGTAGGGAATAAATTTTCATATTGACATGATCCCACCCTTTCACACACTCTCTATCTTCAGTGTCTTCAAACTACAATGCTCCTCCTGGTACCTGCAAAATTATTACTCCAAATGTTGTTTCTAATCGGTGCTCTGGCTGTGTTAGTTGACTTGGTTGTTCTTGTTGTTTGGTTTTTTTCTCCTATTGTTTGGTTGTCTACACCAGTACCTTTAATTCTTCCATTATTCCCTCGACTTCAGTTAGGAGCGTGTTGTAGGGATCCTTGTCATGTTCCACGACTTCGCTGTCACTTCTTGAACTTGTCCCCAATCTCGTCGATTTCCCCCTCAGTGAGGACAAGTAGTGTTACTCCCTAAGATTTTTCCACCTTCTGCTTCTTCCTTATGCTCATCATAGTCACTGTAGGGACCCTATTCTAGATGATTAATGATGAATCCTCTAGCTCTATGTTGTTGGGAGGGTCCTAGCCACCTTGGTCGGTCATGCTCTGACTTTATTCGCTCTACATCTCTATCCTTCCCACTTGTACATGCATGATGTGTGGTGTCTTTCTTTGTTTCACTGCCTCCTATGGGTGGAGTCATCCACTCCACTAACCAACGCTTTATTATGATAACAAGGTCATCTTTGGTGACCAGATGTGACAGAGGATTCCATTCCACCATTGGATCATTTTTGTCTTTAACATGTACCCGGTGAAAATCTGACTTTAAGTCTTCTATATTACGATATTGCTCAAACAAACTAGGTGACATCTTGGGACACTAGTTCACCACCATGCACAAGTCCATTTCCATCAATACCAGAGAAAATCTCTTTTTCATGTGCGTGTGTCAGCTCCTTAGTAGACCAGAGCAAGGAGTACCGTGCGGCTTCACATACATCTGCTTCAATTGTAGGAATTTGTGAACATTTTGGTTCCTTCCATGCTAATAGCATGATGATCAATATCAACCACGCGTAGTGAAACATCTTTCCCTCCTCTTGTGCTTCTTATCAGTCCTCCAAAAACTCTTGCATAAATATTCGTCCCAATTAAATTGAACCTCTTTACTGCACTGCGCGGCTAAGGAAACTATGGCCGCAGGGACTTCATTCGCTCTGCATTTCCTCATGATCTTCCCTACTTGAATGTGTGCGATGAACTACACCCCTTGATCAATGATAGATTTTATACCATAACCTCTTGACTTATTTATTAACCCATACTTCTTTTTCATATTGTCTGTGAATGCCTTGTCCTTTTTTTTGCCAAAAAATTCTTCAGCAGGATCCTTGCCTTGGTAAGGCAACCCAGTAATCCTTTTGATCAAAATTGCATTAATCAGGATCCTCTCTCCCAGCTAGAGGTACCCATCATGCACAGGTACAAGAAATTTTCGAATACAGACAGTGTTGATGGTGCTTTGACCGAAGTGTGACACATTGAGCATGTTCAGCAATCCTGCACTTTGCAATCCTTCAGCCCACAGGTGTGGTTCCAACCTGGTAACATCATTCTCAAGATAATACACCTGTAAGAGGTACCTTCTCGGCTCGAATTGTGGTTACTTACTGTGATCATTGAATTCCCAATCCTCCATCTTCAGTTTCAGGACTTTCCATAGTGGTTCTCCGTCAAATGGTACTTTTTCTGGTAGTAACGATATGAAAATGTGTAACTTCGCATTTTTGGGGTCTTTAACTAGCTTGGCATATATATTTCTGGGTGGAAAATATGGTGGAAGCACAGAGGGAAGTTATGCACCCTCTGTCTCCATATTTTGCATCTTAATTTCTTCCGCACTATCATGGATTTGTTCTAGTTCTTTCTGCTTCAGTGATTTCTTCAGCTTCACTGCAGGATACTTGTCCTATTTTTTTTCCTTTTTGTTCTTTCACTAACTTATTCCTTGGGGATTGCCTTATTCTAGAGACTTCATCTGGCCTCTTTTCTTTTCTTTTCTTCAGTACTTCTTTTGTCACTCTTTATTTCCATGGCAACCTCATGCGCAGTGGGGACACAGGTACACTTGGTGTTGCATCTTCCATGATTCTGCTAAACCTTTCTTCAAAATTGTTTGTCAATCTCTTCAAAACTCCTCTGAGACATACAACAAGATGCTCGATTATCACTTGATTGAAAAATCACAATTTGAATTTTCAGAAAGCAAAGTGTAAAAATGTGGAATTGGATATAGCTTTTATAGTGAATTTGAATTTCAAACCTCATGATATCTTAGATATTGTTCATTTAATGCAGATATGGTGCTATATCCGATCATTTGTGCTTTGTAAATGTGATTCTCTTGTGACTCTTAACGACAAATTTTTCCTTCTGACGGTCATATTTCTGGTCATCTTTGACATGTCCCCTTTGGTATCATAGTAATATTTCATTTGCCTTGGTTCTTTCGGACTTTGACATACCCCTGAATATCGTGCAGTGATCATTCTTCATCAAAATCCCTTTTTGCATAGTATTTAATAGTCCCGTGCCCACTTTCAACTGCGGGTGGCATTAAATACTATCCTCCCTTTTGTCTTTCAGTGTAAAGCTCCAGGGATAGAGTCTTCCCTATATACCTTCAATCTACTACCATTCACTCGTCCTGGAATCAGCTCACCATTCAACTTCGGGAGTTGAATTGCGCCACCATAAAAAATGTGCTTGGTGATATACGTTCCCAACCAATGTGTTTTAAATTTTCTTGGGAACTTCGTGAATTTTCTATCATATGAAAGTACAAGATCTCCATCACGGAATGTCTTATGCTTGATTTTCCCGTCATGCCAAGCTTTCTCCCTTGCTTTTTGCACTTGCTGACGAAACCTGCTATAAACTTTTCTTCTTCCAAAGCAAGAAATTATACCATCGTTTCCTCCATTATATTGGAGTCTACCAAATATGTGAAGGCTACAATTATCAAACTTGGAATGTACTCCATAAGCATGGCTGATTCTTGTCCATATACCAACTTAAAAGGTGTATGGCCTAGCAGTTTCTTGAATGTTGTCCTATATGCCCATAACACCGCTGGAATCCTTAAATATCAGTCATTTATGTTCACATTGCATACTTTTGTGAGTACATTCTCCAAAATCTTATTGAAATCTTCAATTATCCCATTAGCTAGCAGATTATACGGGGTACTTTTCTGATGGTACACTTGAAATTCTTCAGTTCGTGCCTCATTAGTCTTATGGAAGAAATGTGAACCTTCGTCACGCAACAATATCTTTGGACACCCAAATCTGGATTAAATATATTCAAATATGAACTTCCCAGCGGTGTCTACATTGCAATCCTTCACTGGATGTGCCTCGGCCCATCTCATCAAGTAATTAGTTGCAGTGTTTATATCTTGGTTTGGTATTCTTTCCTGGTGGATTAATAGGTCCAACAAAGTCAATAGCCCATTTTTCGAATGCTTACAACGTCACCTATGGATTTAATGGAATTTTGTCTCTTCTAGATGTCTTTCCTGTTCTTTGGCATACATCACATGCTCGACAAAAATCTTTTTCATCCTTATGCAATGTGGGCCACCATAACCCAACTCTCAATGTTTTCTGTGCAGTGGCCCTTCTAACATAATTTCCACCTGCAACTTCTCCATGAGCTTCTGCCAGAACACTCTGCCTTTCATGTTCAGGAACATATATGTGAAGCATTTCATTTTATCCCATTCTATACAAATGTCATGCAATTAACAAGAAATCGGTTGCTTTGACTACCACCTCCTTATTTTGTTCCATAGTGTACTCCGTGGGCACCATTCCTATAGCCAAAAACTGAATAATATCTATGAAGTGAACATCTACGACCCTGATTGTGAATAATTGTGTGTCGGGCAAGTTATCCTCGATACTTGTGCGTTCTTCTCCTGTATCCAATCTTGACAGATGATCAGGTCCGGAATTCAATATTCCTAGTTTGACTATAACTTCGAAGTCATAATCCTAGAACAGAAAAAACAATCAACATATTTTTCCTCTTAAAACAGGTTTTTTCACCAAATATTTCACCGTAGAGTGATCAATGAACATCTTGAAATGCGCTCCTAAAAAATAATGCTTCAAATTCTACAAGGCATAGACCATACCTAACCCTTCCCTTTCTATCGTGGAATAGTTCTTCTCCGCCTTGGATAGTTTTCTGCTTGAAAAATCTATGGGGTGATCAATTTCTCCTACTTCTGGTTGTGCCAGTACTATACCCAACGCTATGCAAGATGCATCTACATGTACATGAAATTCCTTATTGCAGTCCAGGAAAACCAAAATAGTCGCAGTCACTATCTTCTCTTTTAGTATGTTGAGGCTCTTCTGGAATTCTTCATCCCATTTAAAAGTGACATATTTCTTCAATAACTTCTCCATTGGTGCAATTATCTGTGCATATGCCTTTATAAACTTTCTGTAATAGCCAGTGTGTACAAATGGTCTACACAATTTTATCACTGTCTTAGGTGGATCCCGGTGTACAATGACTTCAATATTCGCGGGATATACCATGCATCCTTGCTTACAAACCACATGGCCCAATAGTATCCCAAATGGTACACAAAAGATACGCTTCTTCAGATTCAATGATATTTGATATTTCCTGCATGTATCTAACATCAACCTCAAGCTTGCAACGTGATTTTTCAATAGCCCAAAGATTTTCCATCCATCAAAGTAAACTACCAAAAAATTGTGTATATATTCTTTGAAAGTTGCAACTACGGCTCTAGATAATATGGCAGAAGCATTCTTCAGCCCAAAAGGCATCACCATATACTGGTAGGAACCCCATTCTGTAGAAAAATTTGTCTTATGTCTATATTTTGGTGCAATTCTAATCTAATGGTAACCTAAAAAGTCATTTGTGAAATAATAGGCTCTTGTCCTCTTACATTGTCCAATACTTTGTCTGTAAATGGTGTGGGAAAAGGATCATACAGGCATGCATCATTCAACTTTCCAAGGTCTACACATATCCTAATATCACTCTTTGCCTTCTTTTCTTGCACTACCATGGGGCTTACCCATTCTGACTCTTCGACTGGTTCAATGATCCCAGCTTTGATCATTTTATCTAACTCCACCTTCACTTTTTCCTTGTATTTCAGATTCAACCTGTAGGGTCTTTGCTTTACTGGATTCATGTCAGGTTTCAAGGGAATCCTCATGACTCCTTAGTCCCCTACTATGCCCTTCAATTTAGAAAACATCGTGGGAAATAGCTCTTGATACTCGTGCAGCAGCTCGGCAATTTTTCTAACTGTGTCTTCATCCCAATAATCTCCAATCATCGCAAATTTGGTTCTTCTTCTTATCCAATATTCACCTTCATTTTTTTTGTAGGCTTTTCTATATCAAATATTTCAGGTTCTAGTCTGAAAAATTCGCAATGTCCTTATGATTTAGCAATATCAATTTTATATGGATCCTCATCATCTTCTTTTGCAATAAAATTATAGCATTCTTATGCTTGCTCCAACTGTCTGGTCCAATCTGGTTACTTACATGTTAGCGAAGTTGTGTTCTCAAAAACCTTTTCTCTGACTATCTGAAGGGTTGAATCTATGCTTGGAAATTCATCTTCAAAACTAAATGTTAGTATGAACCCTTCAACCAAATCTATGTAATTTTCAGTTCCATGTCACAGTTCTGTCTCAAGATACCAATTCATAGGAAGCATTTCTAGTGTGTGGATATACCCATGTACCCACTCTTGTTCTGTAACTTCTTTCCAAGCTTAAGTGCAGCGATGAATGTGTTAGGTCCCTATATTACTAGTATAGTCCCTTATTGTTGTTAGTGTAACCCTCTTATTGTTATTATTGTACCCTTTTAACCCCCATTTTGTTATTATTGTGCCCTTAAATTATTATTGTTAGGTCGGCTAGGATTACATTGTGGCCCACTAGGATTACATTATGGCCCCATGGACTCCTATATATAGAAAGGAGGTTTTGTAAATTGTATCATCCAAGAATTGTTCATTTATGTAATGTATTGGAGGTTTCCCCCTCGAAGTGGCTTATTTCTAAGGTGTGGATATCTCTTTTCTTCTATTTTTGGAGCTGGTTACACAACATTTGGTATCAGAGCTTGGGATTCTGGGGTTTCGCTGCTCCAAACAGGTCATCGTGGCATTTTCACTATAAATTTTTTTCTACAAATTTTCAGAAGCTGAAATTTTTAGGGTGCAAAGCTGAAATCCTGAGGAAGATTTTCTAAAAATTTCAGAGCTTAGTTCGCAATATTTTCGGAGATATCATCTGTGGAAGTTAGGTTTTTTTTCAAGCTCCTAAACAGGTCATCGTGGCATTTTCGCTATAAGTTTGTTTCTACGAAGGTTCAGAATCTGAAATTCGTATGGTGCGAAGCTGAAATCCTGGGGAAATTCATCAAAAAATTTCAGAGCTTGGTTCGCAATATTTTTGGAGATATGATCTGTGGAAGGTAGTGCTTTTTCAGGCTCCTAAATTGCATCTCAAAGAGGTGATCGTGGGAAAAGTTCAATAACTCTCTCTCTGGGAAGTGGATTTGAGTGCCGTAAAAAGTGGTCACAAGTACACGGACTTTATTTTCTTGGCTATCAATTTCAGAGACAAAGGAAAAAACAGTGATACGTGGCAAGTCGTACAAGTTCGCACTACTGAACCAGTCCATAATTAGGTCATTGTGGGAGATTGGACCTAGCACCCTATATTAGTCCAATCAAATTCAGACCTATTATAACTTTGAAATATAATTCAGAGGTACATTTGTACAAGTGAATATTGAGGTCACCTACACAATCAAATAATCCATTCATCTAGAGCTCCTGAAAGAAAGAAAAAGGTGTCTTTTTCTGGTACACAAGTCATTGATAATCAGATTAAATTGATCCCAAGGCATATTGTAGAATAGATATCAGTATTCAAAGTTCTAAAATGGCCCTAAAAAATTAACACCATTAGCCTTCAAAAGGCTCCTACTATGGCCTCATGAAGAAGATGAAGAATATATGACATATCAAAATTACAGAACAAATTTTGCTCTCGCAAAGAGCAACAAAAATGAAATGGAAGTTTTGAAGAAAGGCATGGAAACTAAGATGGATGGTTTGAAGAAAGGCGTGGAAGCTAAGATGAATGGTTTGGAAGCTAAGATGGATGGCATGGAAGTAGGCATGGAAGCTAAGATGGATGACATGGAAGCTAAGATCGATGAAAAAATGAAAGACAACATGGAAAACATGAAGAAGGATCTAAAAGTAGACATCGAAGGTTTGGCAAAGTTGATACAAGAAATGTTTCCTAATGGTGAAAAGATAATAGAGGAAACTCATGATGAGAACAAAATAAATGTTAATCGTGATTTCATAAACTCTACTGTTGGAGGGAAGAACCACCATATTCCAAAAATGGATATGAGGAAGTTTGATGGAAAGGATCCTGTAACATGGATACTACAGATGGAGCAATATTTTGATCTCCATAATGTGCAAAACACACAAAGGTACGCATTGCAACTTTACATTTAGAACAAAATACATTTGTATGGTATCGATGGCTTTGCTCCCGTAAAAAAATTGTCACTTGGTCAATTTTTACGGAGAAAATGATAGCACATTATGAGGATACAAAGAGCAACACCTTCTTTAGCCAATTGATAAATCTCAAACAAAAGGGTTTAGTGGGGCAGCACATTGAGGACTTCCAAAAATTGAATATAAGGGTAACTAATATTCCAGAGGAACACAGGATTGATCTCTTCTTAGGTACTCTAAAGGATAACATCCAACATGAATTTCGTGTTTTGGAACATGATTCATTGGAGAAGGCATTCAGGTTGGCAAGAAAAGTTGAATGTAAAATTATGGCGACAAGGAAGCCTACCACTCAATTCTATAAAGAAGGAAGTGTTTCTACGCCTAGATTTCCACAACCTACAAGGTTGACACCACAACAATTGGAAGAAAAAAAGAGCAAAAGGGCTTTGCTACAGTTGTAATAGCAAATACACTAAAGGTCATAAGTGTGCTGAGAAGAAATTATTTTACATAGATTGTGAAGAGGAAGAAGAAAATGAACAAGAAGAGGATATACACGAGGAACTAGCCCCAGAAGAGGAAGAAATGAATCCAACCATATCGTGTAATGCACTGGCAGGAATTACCACTCCTCAAACTCTCAAGATAAAAGGACAAATCAAGAAGAGAAAGGTAATAGTGTTGATTGATTGAGGTAGCACCCATAATTTTATTCATTGTAAAGTGGCAAATTATTATTCCTATCTGACACAGAATTCAAGTAGTGGTTACAAATGGAAGGTATAAATAACTAAGAGAGAAAATGTATATGTCAATAACATGAAGACATTGACAAAATCTAGAATAATAAAGCATTTAAAGAAGATTCTCTGATTAACAATTCACTATGTAGTTGTTCAGAATGTAGGAAGAAATACTTGGCCTCTACTCAACATGTCTGAAGAAAAATCGCATTTCATAGGCTCCACGAAGCAACTAAGGCCTTTGAACATCTTAAAGAGGCAATGTGCCTAGCACCGGTCTTAGCTACGCCGGACTTCACAAAAACCTTTATTGTGGAATGTGAGGCCTCAGGAAATGGAATTGGTGATGTTTTAATGCAGGAAGGAAGACCCATTGCTTTTGAAAGTCGTCCAATCAAAGGAAAGTATTTACAAAGCCTATTTATGAGAAGGAAATGTTAGCAATACTGCATGCACTAAAGAAATGGTGAAATTACCTAATGGGAAGACACTTCAAGGTAAAAACTGGTCATGATAGTCTTAAACACTTTTTGGAACAAAGACTATCTTCAGAAGAGCAGCAAAAATGGGTCACAAAGATGTTGGGTTATGACTTTGAAATAATCTACAAAAAGGAAAGCTTAATATTGTTGCAGATGCACTCTCAAGAAAGAATGAAGAGGTGGAAGCATTGCTTTGTGCCATTTCTATTATCCAACCAGATTGGATAACCGAAGCAAGAGATGAATGGAAGAAGGACGAAGAAATGTGGACACTCATTCAAAAGTTGCAGCAAGATCCTAGTACATCTGATACATTTAGTTGGAAAAATGATTCCTTATGGTACAAAGATCGCTTATATCTTTGTAAATTCTATTGGACAATTCTATGCAGATGCACACCTTCTCTTCAGGAGACATAAAATTTTAAAAGCGCAGGTGAAAAGATTTTTGGGATGGCCTTAAATCTGACATCAAAATTTTGTGGTGAAAAGTTTGGTTTTCCAGCAAAATAAAGTTGTGACAATTAAGACCCCGGGTATTTTACAATCTTTATCCATTCCAAGTCAATGTTGGGAGGATATTTCAATGGATTTATCACAGGTTTACCTAAGTTCGAAGGAAAGAGTGTCATCATAGTGGTAGTTGATAGACTTACCAAGTATGCACACTTTTGTGCATTATCTCATCCATTTAAAGCAAGTACAGTTGCTACTACATTTGTGGATAGAATTCAAAAGCTACATGGAAGCCCAAGGGTTATTGTGAGTGACAGAGATCCCATTTTTACTGGAAATTTTTGGACAGAGTTATTTTCTTGTTTGGGTACTCAATTAGCTCATAGCTCATCTTATCATCCTCAATCTGATGGTCAAACTGAGATAGTAATAAATGTTTGGAAGGATATCTTCGTTGTTTTGTATCTGATAAACAAACACAATGGGTCAAGTGGTTACCTCTCGCTGAATGGTGGTATAACACTTCCTTCCATACTGCAGCAAAAATGACCACATTTATGGCACTTTATGGATATCATCCACCATCCATCACATCATCTTTAAGAGAAAATTCGAAGGTTCAAGCAGTGGAAGATCACATCGAGCATCAGCAAGAAGTTCTCCAACTCTTAAAGGATAACCTGAATTTGGCAAAAAATCGAATGAAACAACAGGCAGATCAACATCGCAGCGAGAGAAGTTTTGATGTAGGAGATTGGGTATTTTTACGGCTACAACCATACAAACAAATGTCCCTCAAGCAAGCTAAGAAGGATAATAAATTATCGCCAAAGAACTATGGTCCTTACAAGGTGTTGCAAAAGATTGGTACTATGGCATACAAATTGGAGCTTCCTGCTTCTTCACGAGTGCATCCAGTTTTCCATGTTTCATGCTTAAAGAAGGTTATAGGTGAAAATGTTCCAGTTCAAACAATATTTCCAGAACTTGATGAGGAAGGAAAAATCATATTGGAACCTGAAGCGGTCACGGAAACAAGAACTCGACAACTACGGAATCGATCAATTTCAGAGTATCTCATCAAGTGGAAGAACTTACCCACTGAAGATTCTACATGGGAGGATGAAAATTTTATACAAAAGCACCCAGAGCTACTCAAGCGTTGAGGACAACACTTTTTTTTAAGGAGAGGGGCATGTTAGGTCCCTATATTACTAGTATAGTCCCTTATTGTTGTTAGTGTAACCCCCTTATTGTTATTATTGTACCCTTGTAACCCCCATTTTGTTATTATTGTGCCCTTAAATTATTATTGTTAGGTCGGCTAGGATTACAGTGTGGCCCACTAGGATTACATTATGGCCCCATGGACTCCTATATATAGAAAGGAGGTTTTGTAAATTGTATCATCCAAGAATTGTTCATTCATGTAATGTATTGGAGGTTGCCCCCTCGAAGTGGCTTATTTCTAAGGCGTGGATATCTCTTTTCTTCTATTTTTGGAGCTGGTTACACAACAGAATGTCCTTACGGGGGTTATCCTTACTATCATACTACTTCAAATTATGTATCTACTAGCTCGAATAAGACCCACATCATCCTTCGAAACTCTTCCCCACTTCCTATATTTTTTTTATGAGTACCCCACCATCTAGTAGGTGTAGATCTCAGGGCTACATCCAAAGATTTCAGCCTCTATTATTTTGGTATTTCTCTTTCGTACTTATCAAGAAAAAGGCTTGAATCTCCTATCCCATCATAATATGGAATATTACATACCTTTGAGGTTATGCAATGAAGTGATCTTGTGATTCTAGCACACCGTCTGGTAGATACTTCATGTAACTGGTTCTGCCAATTTTCTAGTTCTTCCTCTGAGTATGAAGTACAGGAACTATCCCTTTATAAGCTTAGCCTACCATCCGTAGTGGGAATAATCCAATCTTCCTCCTTGTTTTTCATCTTGTAAATTTTGTCGACATTTGCATCGCAGTACTCATCTCAAACAAGCTTTGTATAGCGCACTCCTTATGAGGAGTCCAAAGGTACAATGACCCTCATATTTTCTTTCTCTAACACCATTTGTCTCTTCTTTAAATTGATTATAACCACAATATTGAAAGCCCAATCCAATACAAGTAGCATCGGATAGGTATTGTTATCATCTACAATTTCAATCACTTTGAAGTCTGCAAGAGTGCACACTCCTTCAATATCTACTACAACATTAGGTAACCTTCCCATAAGGAGGATCTTCTATTGGCTGACCATCCTCAACTGGATCGGCGACCATTACAACTTTTGTATTCCCATTAAATCCAATGTTTTCTTAGGTAACATGTTGGCATAAGATCCCAAGTCTAGGATAACCAGATCCATATCATATTCCCTGATATGTGTAGTTAGTCTCATCTCCTTCTTCGTTCTCTTCTTATGTTGATGTAATTTTTTTACTGCGCATTGATCTCTTTGTGGCACTTCTTTAACAACGCAGGAGTCTAGCAACTCCTGGAGTCTTTTGATAGCCTTTTGATTCCTCAACAACTTCATGCAAGTCTATAAGAATGATCTCAAGATACTTTGATAAAATTATTTCGTCTGAGTAATTAATTTGATGTTGTTTGTCTTAGGTATTAACGTCGACATCAATTTCGCTTTATATGTTGAAGCACTAAGATCCATGAAGCTTTGGTTCGCCTCCATGAATGCTTATTTTTCCTACTGAATACTGAACCTAGGGGCTTTTTCTACAGTCTTTCTTACCCATGTGTCTTCCATTTTCTTCTTCCCTTTTTCTTTATCATCTCCCATCGCAGCTCCACTCCTTGTCACGATGTTAATGCATGGTTCATCCTCCCTTGGTTCAGCGTTGGTTCCTTTTCTCCTGCATATTTTCCATAAGGACTCGACATTATTCTATCACATGATCCAAATATCTGTAGTACTTACAGGTGTAAGTAGGAATCTGACAATCTCTTGCATAGTGTCATGTTTTTCCACAGTTGTAACAAATAGTTTGGCCGCATCCTTGACCAACTCCTCCTCCACGTCCTCATCCTCATCCTTGGAAACCTCCTCGACCATCATGTTGTCCTTGATACTCGTGAGCACATCTTTCATCTTGCATTCGATAAGCATCAGTAGTGTGTTCCACCATCAATTCATAACTTCGACATTTTTTCTCATCATGCCCTACTGATTTACAAAAGTTGCAAAATAGCTCCCTTGGGGTCTGCATATACTTCTGTAATAAATAAAAATGTTCTGGACGATGTTTTCCTGTAGTTTTTCATATCTCACACCACATCTTTGATCCCAGATTCAATGGATTAGGTTCTCCACTAACCAAGTAATCTTTGAACATAGGGAATTTTTCCTTATAATGGCCCTCTACTTTTCACTTTATACACCAAACTTCCTCTCTAACTTTCTTTCCCTTCTTTAGATCTTGCAGTTCCAAGGTCAATTTTTCTAGTTGGCTCTGAATTTTTTCTACTCCTACGTGAGTATCTCCCACCGGCGAAGCTTCAAACTTCATTGCAATTTCCAGAGCTTTGTCTTAAGTTGTTATTTTCTGTTGTGTCAAAGGTAACCTGATATGTGGAAACAGTGCAGCTATGAACCACTCCTTATGCTTCTCTTTGGGAATGCTAAAGCTCACTTGTCCCATTAACATTTTGAACCCTTGATCCTGTTAGGGTCCTATAATAATAGAATTCATAATTTCGAATTGACTTTGATTACTCTTGTAACATGTACATACTTTGTGTTCTGCAAATTTTTTTCCCATATTAGAAAAATAAAAAATGTAAAGAGGGTAAAAGTCCTAAAATAAAAATCAAAGGACTTGAAAGAAAAAATATTAAGAAGAATATAAAATTGGAACCCAAACAAAAAGAGATAAAAATAAAACATGAAATTGATGCAAATCCTAATGCCACTACTATTTAATTTTATTGCAAAACAAATATTGTGTAAATCTTGTTAAAATGCCACAAGCCATGAAGGTCAAAATGCTTAATCTTGACCCTTCCTGCTTTAAATTTCATATAGTTAGATAGAGAATAAAGATCTAGACAAACAGTCTAATCTTGGCAGATCATGTAGTTAGGTAGAGAATAATAAGGATCTCAACAGTTTAATCTAAGCCCTTGGAAGAAATAAGGATAGAATTAGTTAGTTTGTTATTTAAAATAAAAATGAATAAGGTTTCCAAGCTCAATTGCACCCATGTAAATGAAGAAAAAAATTTAGGGTAGCAGATGGGTAGGCAGAAGTAGTTTTCACAAGCATGGATAACAGATAATTGGTCATTTCATTTACTAATTTCCCTTCAAAATCATTCCCCTTGTTAAAATATCCCCTCCCCTTCATTTTTTCCCTTTTTTTCCCATTATCGCTCATTTTTCCTTACAAATGCTCCCTTTCCTAAGTTAAAACACATTTTTCCTTTGGAAAGTAAAATAATACTTTTAACTAATTCCCCTTTTATTCAAAAAACAAAAAAAAAACCAAAATTACTTTTATCCTAAGTATTTCTTTAAAAAATGTTATGTCGGGTCCCACAGTGAAAGGAA
Source organism: Pinus albicaulis (assembly GCA_034641835.2). Classification (NCBI taxonomy): domain Eukaryota; kingdom Viridiplantae; phylum Streptophyta; class Pinopsida; order Pinales; family Pinaceae; genus Pinus; species Pinus albicaulis. Next base: position 1,192,983,115 of record CM076574.1, on the reverse strand, counting down.
ATCTATTCCCAATAGCATTTTTAAAGTTAAAACTTAGTATATTATACATATCCCGCAGTTACATTACATTATTAACAAATTAACCTAATGTATTAAATCCCTTATAAACCTTTACGCCATATTTTTATTAATTCCTTTATATGTATTTTTCCCCACCCATACATTTTATTTAAACATGCAGTTTAATATTTCCACATGTTATTTATCCCGGACCCGCTACGTATTACCCCCTCCTATTATAATATTCCTTGCTCCCTAACCCCATTGGTTATATTACAAACCTCAACCATATTACATATAACCAGTAGCATAATAATTTCTGACTATATGTATTAAACCTTAGTTTTAATGCATATAACCTACCGCATAGTCTAAACCCCAAGCCCCATGCCATCAATACCCAATACTCTGTCGCATCTTCCTAGCCGTCAGATCATCACCCTCCAAATCTAACAGTTATCAAACACTATCGCACATTCCTTTGCCCAATTGTTAACATACTACCAACCATGCGAAAATCGTGGTTTGTGGAGTATCCCTCCTTGCTACGTGTTGGCTTTCTATTCGATCACACCAATCAAAACATTACCACTAATCACCTCTGGAGCTTGCGAAAACCACTGAACGGTTTTCTCCCCGGCACGCAAACCACCCGCTCATTTAAAATGACCGCTCATTAATGTAAACATTGTTTGACTTAAATTTCATATAAACAGGCCTTTGCTAATTCTTTCACCACTTTCTGTTACATTTTGCGCTGAATAAGCACCGTCAACCTGTTTCTGCGCAACCAGATAACTAAACCAACCATATTTCAGGCCTTTTCACCTAAATTCAAGACCTTTGTTGCTACAAAACATTGCAAAATCAAATTGAAGCATTTTAAAGACCTCTGAAGCTTCAGAAAATCCCTCTACTGCCTCAGACACCCTCCTGCAAATCAAATCTTCGTTTTTCCCAGGTATTCTTCAAAGAAAAGGCATGTTCTTAATCTAAAAAGCAAAATTAATCAGTAATTGAATCAAATTAACATTACTAGCAGACCAAGAAAGCCCTTTTGCATTCCAAAATCTTTTTCCGCATACCCTAAGTAATATTTTCACATATTCACAAAGTCATGAGATTTTTTTTTGGACATAGAGATCACAGATTGAATAATTAAAGAATTTTAAGCCTCTCTATAACTTAAAAAGCCTCTTGCGTTTCAATCCATTTTATGCAGACTCTAGGCATCTTTTTACAAAATTCCAAGGTCTTGAGATTGTTTTTTGTCACAGAGAGTGCACTATAGGCCCTAGGCCTCTTTTGCAGAAACTCTAAAGTACTGCAGTTGCTATTTTGTTATAGATATTACAGTTTGGTTAATTGAATAAGTTTAAAACCTTTTTGCAGATAAAAGATAATCCCATGTTTTATCCAAATCCTTCTACAAATTGTTATAAACTTTCAAAGCTGCTCCTACAGGCCTAAATCAGTTGTTTATAAGTCAAAAGAGTAATAAAATTGATAAATCAAGTAAAGAAATGGCTTCCAAAAACAGTATATTTGTCAATCCTCTGCAACCCCCTATTGTAGATGTAGAGCACATTCCCCTAGCTGACACTGACTTCAAGATTACTGACACAGTCACAGAATTTAACCTTCTTAAGCTCCACTAGTAGAGCCAAGAAAAAATCATAGATCAGGCTGATGAAGTTTTCATCTGGGAGCCAAATTTTCCAAAATATGTTGTCCCACAGACCTTCCAATGCCTAGAAATGATTAGACTTTGTCAATCCTGCTATTTCCCTGATCAGAGAGACATAAGAAACCCTGAAAAAAGAAATTATATTTACCATTAATGTTGAGTCAATCAATCAGATGCTGCAGATACAGCCTAGGGCTGATAAAATCCCTTTATCCATTGAGGCCCTCACCCAATTATACCTGAATATGGACTTCCCCAAGAGGTTCTAGATATTCCAGACTTTCATGCCTTCTTCTGTAGAAATTCCCAAGATAAATCTCCATACCCTTCTGCAAAATTCTATGAAAGGAAAAGACATATCATCTCCACGTTGTCTTTTATTCTTGGCTATTTTACAGATTAACATGATGATGTTGTAGTGCTAGGTTTTTTATCTAATTTCACACCTGGTCAGCTTCCTGCTACCATTTTTAATTTTTCCCAATACCTTGCTGACAGTATTCATGAGCAGTTGGTCAAAATTACTTCTAAAGGTGTTTTCAAGTATTCCTCATTCTTATTCCATATGTTCTTATACTTTCAATCTGAGATATTTTCTATAAACCTTCATAAGCTTGATGTACAAGGAAACCCACAATCAATCATCTTTTGGACTTCCTTGATAGACTCCAATGAGTTCACTTATACATATTTTATGTATTCTTTCATTCATCCTATGGTCAATTTTCTAAACAGCAGCAGGCGACCCAGAATTAGTGAAGATATTAAGAAGGTCCTGTAGTTGTCAGAGCATAATAGGACAGGTGATTGGTACTTGTACCAAAATCATACTAAGATAAGAGTATATGGATCAATTCTTGTTCCTTATAAACTGCCAAAATACCTCCCTATGAGGTTATTTGCCCTTGAATACATAAGGAAGATTCTTAATTCAGATGCAATTAATTTCTTGGCAGCAAAGAAGAAGACACGGTTCAAATTGAAAAATCAGGTTGGACCTTTTATCTGTAACAATAGAGATGCAGGTCTTGAGGCTGAAAAAAATTTACAAGAGTTCAAATTTAGTAAAAATTTTCTGTGGTATTATGATCCCCTTGGATTTATAAGTAAAATGAGAGTTAAATGCAAATTGACTCCCTATGTACATAAAAATAAACCAGACATAGATAAATTCTCCAATCAATCTGAATGGTTGGAGAACACCTTGGTAGAGGCAGAGAAGAAAAGTGATACTAGTCAAACTTTGCAAACTCCAACCCAAGAAGACAGGAATGTAAAAATAAACATAGAGGAAGGATCATACACTGCAGAGACTACAACTGAAACTAAATTTAAATTGAGATACAGTAAAAATCCAAAGTTAAATCCTGCCAATAAGGAAGTGGAAACAATAGAGGTGATTAATACAGAAATAGCAGCAAAGGAAAATGCACCTCCTACAATAATTGAATAAGAACAATAACCTACTACTTCAAACACTCAGCTATTCAGAAGCAGCACAGTATTGAAGTTTCCTCATCTAAAAAACCAGCAAAAAAATATATGGATATTAAAGAAATATACGAAGAAATCAAAGCCAGAAATGAAGAAATTAAAACTAAAATATATTCTCAATATTTGAAACAAAATCCTCGCATATAGAATAGGCTAATTTCATCATTTGAATATAAGAATAAAAAGATGTAGATGACATTCCTTCAACCCACAGTTCAAACTCCCAAGTCATCCTTTGATTACAAAGAGACAGATTTTGAAGTCTTGGCCCAGGATATTCATCCTCTAGACCAAATTGAGTTTCATAAGCAGGTAGGGGAGATGATCTATTCCACAATGACTACCAATGCCATGAGTGTACAAAAGCTGCAAAACACACTTCCAAATATCAAATATCAGCTCAAATTGGAAAAATCATCTTCACAGGAAAAAGACACTAGAATTAAATCTTTGGAAGAATTAGTAATTGAAGTAGGATATGATCCTAAAAATATCAAAGTTGCAGATGAATTGATAAAGAAGAAAAATGCAGACATTTTTTCATTAAAGAAACAACTAAAGTTGCCCCCTACAGAACATCCTCAAGCAAAGGAAGTATTACAGGATACAAATCAGAAAGATGAGATGATGAATCTCATTCTACAGTTGACTGCACAGATAAAGGAAATGGAGAATGAAATGGACAAGTTGGTCTAGGAGAAAGAAGCCAGCAAAGAACCAGTCCCAGTCACTACCATTCCTGTAGTCACTACTTTTTTTACCTTCTACACTAATAGAATCACTGGCTCCTACAGTCCTCATGGCTACAGCATTACCTGTCACTTCATCAACAACTTCAGCAACAGAATCTTCAACAACAACAACACGACATTCAAATGAAGCAAGCAAGTTGGTAAAATCTATGCAGGACATGTCTATTCAGACTAATGAGATTAACAGACTTACAGAATAGCTTAAAATTCTTGAAGATGAAAAGAAACTTTCCAAGATAATGCATAAAAATGAAGAACAAAGAGAAAACAAATTAAATGAGCAGTTGAAGAAATTAGAAAAAGATCTAACATTGAAAGAACCCGTGGCTCAAATCAGGCAACAGCTATGGGCCAATATCATTGAAGCAGTCAATGATATTTGGCCATCAATCCAGGTTATATATGAGCAAAAATATTTAGTCAAATCAGCAAAAGAAGCCATTCAAAATATCAAAGAAGAGCTTGGTAAGAAACCTGAAGACGCTCTTGAAATCATCAAGTTTCTAAATTCTAAGAACAAGGACGAGCTAGAATAAATTGGAATTAATGACAGAATAGAAACCATCCTATAAGTTAGGAAGGTAACTTCTAAAAATAATTTGATGATATAGTTAGAAGAGAAATGCCAAAACATGGAGGTTTCTCTCACAAGGTTTATGATAAAATTTTATGTCCTGAGGAAGAAAGGCCTTCCAAATCCATTAGTTATTCATGATAAACTAATGAAGCTAGATGAATATGACAAGAAAATGAGAGAAGTTCTCAAATATCAGGCCAATCTACCTTCATCACAATGTATTCCAACAGGGAAGGTAATCTACAAGAATCCTGAGAATTTTTTTTACCTACAGCATGAGGTGAAACACATATTTATCAACAAGCCCAGATTCTCAAAATATACTAAAGCTGATGAGATTTTCAGAAGGATGATGAAGATAAAACTGCCATAGGTAGAACTATGGAAAAAAATGACTGATTTACTGTGAAATCATATTGCAATAAGCACAAAGTAGTAAAAATAAAATAGAGCATGTTTTTTTTATATTTATAGTTATAGTTTTGCAGTTAAAGACAGGACAGTAAACAGTGAAAGAGTATCAGTTCAAATACAAAGTGTAAAGTTAAATCAAAAAATTAAAAAGCAGAGATAAAGCTGCCAACGTAAAGGACACTTCACTATCTAGCTATAGCCTTCGTTGAACAGCAAAGAGAGAAAACAGCAACAGCAAACAGTAATTTCAATAAAAACAGGGATGGCTAGCATTAGTTAGAAATTTGTCACTATCTTCTTGCATGAAGATATTTCTTTTCTATAAATGATTCCTAACTTTGTTTTAGGATATTTTGTAAATGATTTTTGTATAAATACTTCTCATTTAGAAGTACTGAGTGTGGATGAATTGTTGAACATTTCTATAGTTGTACTATTCTGAACCTAAGGGTGATTGTACCAATTTCAAGTCAGCAGATTGGATTAAAGCAATAAAGCATCATATTACAGGATTCATGTGTTGGGCCACTCCAATGAAGTATTTTCACTTTTTTATTTGTCAATTTCTTATGTTTTTCATCAATACTTGTATGTTTTTCTAAATCTAAATGATAAATCAGAAATTGTTATTTCCAAATATGTTAAAAGCACTATATCATTGAATTGTTTATCATTTACATGTTTTCTATTGATATCTAGACTAAGGAACCCTTAATTGCTCCATAGTTTCAATTGACCTCTGCCTTTTCACTCATTATCCGGATTTGAGAACCCTTAATTTCTCTCTTACCCCGATTGAAACCATTTTCACCATCAACCTTGAAGATCTGAAATAACTCAACTATATTTCCCTATAAACATTTCCCTTTAGAACTTGATCCTGATCTAACTGCTTGACACATTAACTCCATTAACCAAATGGAATACAGACCTACATCTATCCATCTGAGTAATTGATTTCACCACCAAATCAAATCAAAATCCAAAACCAATTTACCCTACATAACTAGCCTAAATCAATTAAAATCAACCAAGTTAATTCATATCGAGAGAGCCCTCTTTGAGCATTAGGAAGGCTAGATCCTAAAGCTTAAAAGTAGGTTTGTGGTTACCTCTAATATTCTTTAAACCAAAATCAAAAATTCTAACAACTCTTGAGAATTATTGGAGTGATAACATACTGGCGACGCCGCTAGCAATGAACCAATCCTCAATTTTAAAATAGATCTTAAAGGAAATATGTTTACTTACCTTTTCACCTTAAGATTGTTTTGAAGAGTTGTGAGTATCTTTTCATAAAAAACTGTAATTCTAGCTTCCATATGAGTCTACTATACCAGGTCCAATCCAGATCCATAACCTGCTGTCATGGTAGATAATCCTGACAGAAATGTAAAGAAAAGAAAAAAAATAGAAAGTTTAGGTAATAAGAATTCAATGATCAAAGAAAATTCTCTTCAAAATAAATTATCAAGTTTACAAGACATTGAATTTGATCTAGCTTTTGAACAAACTTTGTTTAGAAATAAATCAGAAAGTGACATACATAATAGTGTAATAGATCCTGATTTCATTTCATTCATTGAAAGTAAGAAGGAAACTGCTCCACTAGATTCAGATGAAAAATTCTTAGAAGTTTATGATAAACTTGATTCTATAACTGCAACTTTGGTTAATGAAATTGATGAAGCTTATTTACAACATTCAGTTGAATTGACTGCTTTATCGGCCTATACCCCTAAGCCTCCTACCAATCATTTAGATACCAGTCTTTTAGAATCTATAGGTTCATCCTTATTTACTGCCACTTCATCCATTGTTTCCACCACACTTCATTCCACAGATTCATTTTTTCCCAAGAAAAATTTTCAACCTAGAGTTTTATTTCCATCCCCAAATAGTTCAAGTTCATCCGCTAGCATTTTCGCTGCATTTTCAAATACTTCATTCTCATTTCCAAGCTCTTCCTCTATCATCCCAACTACATATTCTAATATCCCAATCTCATCTGCAAGTGCTTTAACTACATCTGCAAGTACTTCAAATTCTTCACTAAGAACTTCAAACTTACCTCCTAGCCAAGCTAGAATCCAAGCCATGGCTACCAGATAGCACCATTGGTCCTACAAGCCCCTCTAAATTCCATGCCCCAATATTATCAAAGCAAAATCCCTCAATATTATGGAACCACTCACTACACTGCACAACAGCATGTTAAAGTCACTGTTAGCCACCTATAATATTTGTTATAGCAAAAGGTGGCTAAGAATTTTTGAGCCTAAGAAAAAATTTTATTACTAAAGTGTTGCCTCTTGAAGACTCTTGAAGGCCTCATGCCTCTGTCCAAAATCTTCATTGATGTTCCCATTTTATACTCAAAAATTCTGCTAATTTCATGAGAAAAGACTGCTGAAAAACCATCATTTTTTCCCTTCTTCCACTCAAAACTAACCTTCATTTTCTCCCCTTTTTCTCCATAAAAACTCCCTTGTTTTCATGATTTCTTTCCTTCCCTTCATGAAAGTCACTCTTACAAATTTAAAGACTCACTCTTTAACCATACTGAAACCCCCAAATCCATTAAAAACCTTGAAAATTTTCATGAAAAATACCTGTTTTTACATAAAGGCTTAAGCCCCCTTGGGCTAAAGTCCTAAACCACTTCCCCCACATGCCCACACCCTAGAATCCAGCGCTAATCTTGTTCGGTGCTAATCGCATCGGAAAATTTCAAATACACGAGTCTTTTCCATGTTCCGAAGTTCTGATGTGATTAAGCTCTGCATCATATAAACTCCGATGCGATTAGCCTTTATATATAAATATACCATGGGCCCGCCTTCGCGCTTAAAACATTGAAAATTATTTCCTGATCTGTTTTTTCCTTTGTAAAACCCGAAAACCCATTTATCCAAATTTTTGGTCTAAAAGTTAGAATCACGTGTTAAAAATCAATGGGTAGATTAAAAATACTGATCGCGCAATCGCATCGCAATTTTTCAAATGGGTTGATTGAAAATCCCAGGCACGAAGGCCCAACCTCGATTAGCCCCTATATACATAAAGCCAGGGGCCTATCGGAGGTCTATATAAAGCTAGGCCCCACAATCGGACGCCCAATCGCATCGAAACTTTTCCTTTGGTGTGGTTTAAGTGTTTATCACCGCCGATTGCAATGGCCCGATCGCACAATCGCATCGCTTCACTTCTGACTTCCGATTGCGATCCCCCGATACATATCCCACTGTCAATCTGATCTACAGTCTTTCAAATACACGAGTCTTTGCCATGTTCCGAAGCTCCGATGTGATTAAGCTCTGCATCATATAAACTCCGATGCGATTAGCCTTTATATATAAATATACCGTGGGCCCGCCTTCGTGCTTAAAACATTGAAAATTCTTTCTCGATCCGTTTTTTCCTTTGTAAAACCAGAAAACCCATTTATCCAAAGTTTTGGTCTAAAAGTTAGAATCATGTGTTAAAAATCAATGGGTAGATTAAAAATACCGATCGCACAATCGCATCACAATTTTTCAAATGGGTTGATTAGCCCCTATATACATAAAGCCCGGGGCCTATCGGAGGTCTATATAAACCCAGGCTCCGCAACCAGAGGCCCAATCGCATCGGCACTTTTCCTTTGGTGTGGTTTAAGTGTTTACCTCCGCCGATTGCAATGGCCCGATCGCGCAATCGCATCGGTCTTTTTTTCGATCGTGTAATCGCATCGCTTCCCTTCTAACTTCTGATTGCGATCCCCCGATACATCTCCCGCCGTCGATCTGATCTACAGATCGACGGTCTGTAATTAATCGCATCGCAAATTTTACGTCGCACGCACTCATTTTCTCCCGTTGATCGGCCATACCTCGATTTTTTTTTCCACCGTTGATCTAATCCTAAGATCGACGGTCTGCGCCACATCGCATCACAACTTTAGATCGGTGTATTTTCTTGCCACCCACGATTGCGATCCCCCGATTGCAATCCTCCGATTAGATCTAGACCGTCCACATGTCCATATCGAACGGTCCAAAATCACCTCATCTCATTCTTTCCCCCGCTCTTCTTTGACCTATTCCGAAATAAATCTCCACTGTTGGATGCTTTCATCCAACGGCTACGCTCCTTCCCCGCCTTCTGAAGCAGTTAAACCTAAAAAACGAAAGATTTTCTAATATTTTGTGTGTATTTGCAGGGATAAATGGTTTTTTCGTTATAACAAAGGAAAAGTCAGAGGTCAGGAAAGACGTTTCTTGTGCCTTTGATTCATCAAAAGAAGTCGTTCGCAGGGTTCAAGATCTATGTTTCATCGATACTCTATGAGCATTGATGTCGTGAAGAGACCTGTGCGGCCTGCACATTGACAAGACACTGTGATTTAAATCACATTCAAAAGAGTATCAGTTTTTGAAGACATAGCATAGCCGAATGAAGATTAAAGACAGATTTTGGAATTATGGCTAAGAATGATTATCAAAAGCCTAATTCCCAGAATTAAAACACCATTAAAAGAACATCATAAGTGTTTAACAGATAGAAAGGCCTCCACCATCACATTTGAGGCGAATTATTTCCTCTCTACTACCACAAAGCCACCTATTGCCTCAAACCATTCAAACAGAGGCTGAAGTTATTGATTAACAAAATATCTGTCTCACAGCGTAGCCAAGCAATTAATTCCGCTAAGGAAACTAATGCAAACAAATATCAGCGGAGTTATTTCGTCCTGGATAGAGCCTAAAATTCAATAAAGCTCCCACCAAGCTTTGATATTAATTGTAAAAAAGTTAATACAGTGAAACACTTGTAGACTTCGTCATCGAGCCCTTCAAAGGCCGAGAAGTCATCACTCTGTATTAATTTCCTTGAGAGATATTTTATCAGATCTCACCTCCTCATCCTTCTATAAATACCTCTGTAGAAGATGAGAATCTGTTGGTTGCAGAACTTTGATATACACTTGAGCTTAAACTTTTGATTGTAAATAGTGTTCACTAGCCCTTGGAGCTCTGCTTGTGATATATTAGTTAGGTTGAATAGTGAAGATGATTGTTGAACTGAAACATTGGATCTGAGTACTGTAATTTGTTTGACATCAATAAACAAGATGTTTCTTGGGATCCTGGCCTATATCACTGGTGAAGTGCCCCTTTCTTTGTTATTGTTTTTCCTTCTATGTATGTCATATTGTTCACTATTCTCTGATAAAGAATAGCATTTATAGAGTTAGGACCTACTATATATCAGTAACCTTCTCTGACTGAAAATCTTTATCTCAATGTTTTCCTCCAATTTGTTTATTTAAGAACGATTTAATACAGTTTAAGAAGTTAGGAATGTTGGAGTTCCCTCGTCCTAATGTTTGCTTTAAACATTGTTTGTTGTGTAAATAGCTCCAAAAATAGAAGAAAAGAGATATCAACGCCTTAGAAATAAGCCACTTCGAGGTGGCAACCTCCAATACATTACATAAATGAACAATTCTTGGATGATACAAATGAACAAAACTTCCTTCTATATATAGGAGTCCATGGGGCCACAATATAATCCTAGTGGGGCCACAATGTAATCCTAGCCGACCTAACAATAATAATGTAAGGCACAATAATAATGATATAGAGTTCCTGGAAATTTTTCAATAATAACAATAGAGGCTACACTTATACCTATTAATATGAGGACACTTGCTCTGTTCAAACAAGTGTTGTCCTCAATGCTTGATTATTTCTTGATGTTTCTATATAAAATTCTCATCCTCCCATGTAGAATATTATAAAGGAAAGTTCTTCCACTTGCTAAGATACTATGAAATTGATCGTACTTGTTGATTTCTTGTTTCTGCGACTGCTTCAAAACTTCTTTCTATGTGATGTTAATCTTCCTGTTGTTTCATTAGATTATGCACCAAAGTTGGGTTATCCTTTGAGAGTTGGAGAACTTGTTGTTGATGCTCGATGTGATCTTCCACTAATTTATCATCCATATTGGCTATTATTTGATCCTTCAAACCATCCAAATTAGCCTCCATTTACGCACCAAACCATCTATTTCATCTTCAATTGCTCTTCGTAAGATTGAAACATTTGCACTTGATGCAGTAATTTTGATATCTCATACGCAACTCTTCCTCTTCATGCGTCATAGTATAGCTTTTTGAGGGATTAATGGGTATGGAATTATTTTTACGGGGCATATTTTAGAACCCAATACTGATATCTATTCTACAATATGCCCTTGGAATCAATTCAAATTGATTCTTCAAACAAGACTTATGCAATTCGGAAAAAAAAAAATACACACCTTTTTCTTGCTTTTGAGGAGTTCGATATTGAAATTGGATTATATTTGTTGTTGCAGCACTTCAATATTTTATTTTCAGCACCAATGTATCCCTCTGAATTATCTTTCAAATGCCACAGGTCTGACCTGATTTGGATTCTCCAAGACAAAGTTGTGTCCAATCTCCCACAATGACCTAATTATGGACTGGTTCAGTAGAGCGAAATTGTACAAATTTCCACGTGTCACTGTTTCATCCTTTGTCTCTGAAATTGATAGCCAAGAAACTACAATCTATGTACTTGCGAACACTTTTTACGGCACTCCAATCTGATGCCTAGAGAGAGAGTTATTGAACTTTTCCCACGATCACCACTTTGAGATGAAATTCAGGAGCTTGAAAAAGCACTACCTTCCACAGATCATATCTCCAAAAATATTGCGAACCAAGCTCTGAAATTTTTCGACGGATTTCTTCAGGATTTCAAATTTGTACCATAATAATTTCATATTTTGAACCTTCGTAGAAAAAAATTTATAGCACAAATTCCACGATGACTTGTTTAGGAGCCTGAAAAAATACCTAACTTCCACAGATCATATCTCTGAAAATATTGCGAACCAAGCTCTGAAATTTTTAGAAAATATTCCTCAGGATTTCGGCTTCGTACCCTAAAAATTTCAGCTTCTGAAACTTTGTAGAAAAAAATTTATAGCGAAAAATCCACGATGACCTGTTTGGAGCAGCGAAACCCTAGAATCCAAAGCTCTGATACAATGTTGCAACCGGGTCAAAAATAGAAAGAAAGAGATATCATAGCCTTAGAAATAAATGCTTGAAGCCTCAATACATTACATAAATGAACAATTATTGGATGATTCAAATTACAAAACCTCCTTTCTATATATATGAGTCCATGGGACCACAATGTAATCCTAGTGGGGCCACAATGTAATCCTAGTCGACCTAACAATAATAATTTAAGGGCACAATAATAACAATATGGGGGTTACAGGGGTACAATAATAACAATAAGGGGGTTACACTAACAACAATAAGGGACTATACTAGTAATATAGGGATCTAACATGCCCCTCTCCTTGAAAAAAGTGTTGTCCTCAGCACTTGAGTAGCTCTGGGTGCTTCTGTATAAAATTATCATCCTCCCATGTGAAATATTGTAGGAGAGTTCTTACTTCTTTCTATACTTTTAAATTAGTCGTACTTGTCGATTTGTGGTATATATGTTGCGTCATAACTTCTTCGATGTGATGTTGATCTTCATTGCTGTTAGATTGCACGAAGTTGGGTTATCCTTTGAGAGTTGGAGAACTTGTTGTTGATGCTCAATAGTCTTCACTAATTATCATCCATATTTGCTATTTGATCTATTGTTCATCCGTAGCCTCCATTTACGCTTTTTAAACCATATTTCATCCTTCAATTTCTCTTCGTAAAATTAGAGGCATTTATATTTTAGTAATTTTGATAGATCATGTTGCAATTCTTCATCTTCATGAGTCATAGTAGAGCCTTCTAAAGGCTTAATGGGTCTTGAATTATTTTTACGGGGAATATTTTATAACCCAATACTGATATCTATTCTACAATATGCCCTTGGAATCAATTCAAATTAATTCTTCAAACAAGACTTATGCAATTCGGAAAAAAAAAAATACACACCTTTTTCTTGCTTTTGAGGAGCTCGATATTGAAATTGGATTATATTTGTGATTTCAAAACTTCAATATTTTATTTTCAGTACCAACGTAGCCCTCTGAATTATCTTTCCAAATGCCACGGTCTGACGATTTGGATTCTCCAAGACAAGTTGTGTCCAATCTCCACAGCCCTAATTATGGGTGGTTGATGAGCGAAATTGTACAACTTTCCACGTGTCAGCACATTTCATCCTTTGTCTGCGAAATTGATATCCAAGAAACTACAGTCCGTGTACATGCGACCACTTTTTACGGCACTCCAATCTGATGCCTAGAGAGAGAGTTATTGAACTTTTCCCACGATCACCTCTTTGAGATGAAATTCAGGAGCTTGAAAAAGCACTACCTTCCACAGATCATATCTCCAAAAATGTTGCGAACCAAGCTCTGAATGTTTTGATGAATTTCCTTGAGATTTCAGCTTCGCACCATATGAATTTCATATTTTGAACCTTCGTAGAAAAAAAATTATAGCGCAAATTCCACGATGACCTGTTTAGGAACCTGAAAAAATACCTAACTTCCACAGATCATATCTCCGAAAATATTAGATAAGCTACGAATTTTAGAAAATATTCCTCGGGATTTCGGCAGTACCTAAAAATTGAAACACGAAACTTTGTAGAAAAAAAATTTATAGCGAAAAATCCACGATGACACATTTGAACGGCGAAACCTAGAATCAAATGACACCTACGTGCAAATGTTGTTCTGACGAGGTCCAAAAATAGAAGAAAAGAGATATCAACGCCTTAGAAATAAGCCACTTCGAGGGGGAAACATCCAATACATTACATGAATGAAAAATTCTTGGATGATACAAATGACCAAAACCTCCTTCTATATATAGGAGTCCATGGGACCACAATATAATCCTAGTGGGGCCATAATGTAATCCTAGCCGACCTAACAATAATACTGTAAAGAACCTGATATGTATATAAAGTTACGAAGTACAATAATAACAATAAGGGCTACACTAACATAATAAGGGGCTACACTATTAATATAGGAAACAACATGCCCTCTCCTTCAAACAAGTGTTGTCCTCAATGCTTGATTATTTCTTGATGCTTCATATAAAATTCTCATCCTCCCCATGTGAAATATTTGTGAGAGAAGTTCTTCCACTTGCTGAGATACTCTGAAATTGATCGTACTTGTTGATTTCTTGTTTCTGTGACTGCTTCAGAACTTCTTTCGATGTGATGTTGATCTTCCTGTTGTTTCATTAGATTCTGCACCAAAGTTAGGTTATCTTTTGAGAGTTGGAGAACTTGTTTTTGATGCTCGATGTGATCTTCCACTAAATTATCATCCATATTAGCTATTATTTGATCCTTCAAACCATCCAATTTAGCCTCCATTTATGCTTTTAAACCATCTATGTCATCTTTGGTTGCTCTTCGTAAGATCGAAATTTGTTGCACTTGGTACCGTAATTTTGATATCTCATACTGCAATTCTTCCTCTTCATGCATCATATTATAGCTTTCTAAGGGCTTAATGGGTATGGAATTATTTTTTTGAGGCATTATAGAACCCAATACTGATAAAAATTCTAAAATATGCCCTTGGAATCACTTCAAACTGTTTTTCAAACAAGACTTATGCGATTGGAGAAAAAAAAATACACCTTTTTCTTGCTTTTTTGAGAACTCGATATTGAAATTGGATTATATTTGTTATTGCAACGCGATATTTTATTTTCAGCACTCATGTATCCCTGAATTATCTTCCAAATGCTGAGTCGGCTGATTTGGATTCTCAGAACAAAGTTGTCGCCAATCTAATGACTAATTATGGGTTGGTTGAGTGGCGAAATTGAATTTCCAAGTGTGCTGTTCTCTTGTCTGCGAAATTGGTAAGCGAAACACAATCTATGTACTTACCGAACACTGGCCGCCAATCGATACAGAAGGAGATTGTTGAACTTTTCCCACGATCACCTCTTTGAGATGAAATTCAGGAGCCTGAAAAAGCACTACCTTCCACAGATCATATCTCCAAATATATTGAGAACAAATCTCTAAAATTTTTTGAAGAATTTTCTCAGGATTTCAGCTTCATACCATAGGAATTTCAGATTCTAAACCTTGGTAGAAAAAAATTTATAGCACAAATGCCACGATGACCTGTTTAGGAGCCTGAAAAAATACCTAACTTCCACAAATCATATCTCCGAAAATATTGCGAACAAAACTCTGAAATTTTTACTTCTCGGGATTTCGACGTACCCTAAAAATTTCAACCACGAAACTTTGCTTAGAAAAAATTTATGAAAATCCTGACCTGTTTGGAGGCAATGAAACCCTAGAATCCAAAGCTCTTGTCTACCAAATGTTGTGTAGCAGTTAAAAATAGAAAAGATATCATATGTAGAAATAAGCCACTTGAAGCAGCAATAGCCATAATGAACAATTTACTTGGATGATACAAATGAATAAACCCTCTACCTATATACAGGTATGGGACCCTAGACTATAATCCTAGCTGGCCTAACAATAATAATGTAATGGCACAATAATAACAATATGGGGGTTACAGGGGTACAACAATAATAATAAGGGGGGCTAAACTAACATAATAAGGGACTACACTAGTAATATAGGGACCTAACACGCATCACTCCCTCAAACAAGTGTTGTCCTCGACGCTTAATTATTTCTTGATGCTTCTGTATAAAATTCTCATCCTCCCATGTGGAATCTTCTACAGGAAAGTTCTTCCACTTGTTGAGATACTATGAAATTGATCGTACTTATCGAGTTCTTGTTTCTATTTATTGAGTTATACTTCTTTCGATGTGATGTTGATGTTCCCGTTATTTCATTTCATTCTACACCAAAGTTAGCTTATCCTTTGAGAGTTGGAGAACTTGTTATTGATGGTCGATGTGATCTTCCACTACTTTATCGTCCATATTAGATTTTATTTTATCCTTGAAACCGTCCAACTTAACCTCCATTTTTTATTTTAAACCACCTATGTCATCTTTAGTTTCTCTTCGTAAGATCGAAATTTATTGCACTTGGTACCATAATTTTGATATCTCATATAGCTCTTCCTCTTCATCGTCTATAGTGTAACTTTGGAGGGATTAATGGGTATGAATTATTTTTAAAGACTTATTTTAGAACCAATACTGTGTTCTTAATGTTATGAATCAATTCAAATTGATTCTTCAAAGAAGACTCGTGCAATTTGGAAAGAAAAAAAAATATACACACCTTTTTCTTGCTTTTGAGGAACTCAATATTGAAATTGGATTATCTCTATGATTGTAGCACTTAAATATTTTAATTTTGGTATCAACGTATCCTTCTGAATTATCTTTCGAATGCCACAGGTCTGACCTGATTTGGATTCTCCAAGAAAAAGTTGTGTCCAATCTCCCACAATGACCTAATTCTGGACTGGTTCAGTAGAGTGAAATTGTATGACTTTCCACGTGTCAATGTTTCGTCCTCTGTCTCTGAAATTTATAGCCAAGAAACTACAGACTGTGTACTTGCAACCAATTTTTACGACACTCCAATCCGATGCCCAGAGAGAGAGTTATTGAAATTTTCCCACGATCACCTCTTTGAGATGAAATTCAGGAGCCTGAACAAGAACTACCTTCCACAGATCATATCGCCCAAAATATTGTGAACCAAGCTTTGAAATTTTTTGACGAATTTCCTCAGGATTTCAGCTTTGCACCATACAAATTTTAGATTCTGAACCTTCGTATAAAAAACGTTATAGTGCAAATTCCACGATGACCTGTTTAGGAGCCTGAAAAACGACCTAACTTCCACAAATCATATCTCCGAAAATATTGTGAACCAGGCTCTGAAATTTTTAGAAAATATTCCTCAGGATTTCGCTAAAGGTGAGGAAAATTTCAGCTTGAAACTTCATAAAAAAAGTTAGCGAAAATTCCACAGTGACACATTTGAACCTTGAAACCTAGAATCCAAACTCTAATACCAAATGTTGTGTAACTTGACTCCAAAATAGAAGAAAAGAGATATCAACGGCATAGAAAGAAGCCACTTCGAGGGAGAAACCTCCAATACATTACATGAATGAACAATTCTTGGATGATACAAATGACCAAAACCTCCTTCTATATATAGGAGTCCATGGGGCCACAATATAATCCTATTGGGGCCACAATGTAATCCTAGCCGACCTAACAATAATAATGTAAGGGCACAATAATAACAATATGGGGGTTACAGGGGTACAATAATAACAATAAGGGGGGCTACACTAACATAATAAGGGGCTACACTATTAATATAGGGACTTAACATTGTTTCTTGAAAGTTATTTTCCTTATTTGCTTATTAAAGTTAGACTAGAAAAGTGATGGTTTGCCCTATTTCTAGCTTCTTTTCTCCAAAGGAAGATTCTGAAAGTTTCCCTTGGTGTTGAATGAAAGCAGACTAGGTTTAAAAATACTTTATCTGATCTTAAGTTTATACTCTGTCTTCTCTTATATGTTTTCATACTTTCTGAAGGTAATTATGTGGATTACTGGATTGTTTGTCAATTAAGCTACTTTAATACAAACTTGCCCAAGAATTCAATGGTTAGCCCTACACTTGGTTGGTTTTAAATAGTTACTTAAAAGGCTTTTCTTGTTTGGACTGACTATAAATCCCTTGTGAAATTATTATCAGTTTCCGCCTCTCCAACACTTTATTGTTCCCATTCCATCATTTAAATCTCAATAATCTTGTGATGTAGATGACTTGCCCCTTGGATCACTCTTGATTTTGTTGCTCAATTAAAGCCCTGTTATGACTCCATAGCCCAATGGACTAAAAACCAGCGTTATATCTATCTTTTTAGCCTAGTTGTTCTATTCACTTGCAACTTCTCACCTTTGAAACTCTTTGCACTTAGGACTTTCCACCTCAAACAGTATTCATGCTCAACCATCCAAAAACAAAACAAACACTTGGCCTTCATAACTAGCCTAATATCATAACCCCAAACTTCAAAGACAAATCCATCTTTGCACTTATTGGAGAGATCCCTCTCCGGATTCAGGAGGGCTAGATCCTAGAATCCCAAAGTGGTTGAAACTATGTTGTTTCTGTGATCGGACTTTGCCAATCTTGCTAATTACAGATTCCTAACAAATAAAATGACAGACTACTTTGAATTTCATGAATTAGATAATGTTGATGTTCAAATGATACTTTTTGCTCAAACTTTAGCTAGTGATGTTAAAAAGTGGTTTAAAGGTTTACCTGCTGGTAGTATAGCTGATTTAGCTGCTTTCCATAGGATGTTTCTTAATAGATAGGAGAAGAAGAAGAATCCATTACAAATTTTTTCTGAATTTGAAAACATGAAAAGAGCACCAAATGGAATAGTTCAAGATTATTGTACAAGATATAACCGTATTTACAATTCAATCCCTACTAATCTTAAACCTCCTCCAGATTCTTCCCTTATCAAATTCCTTGATGAATTTGATATAGATATGGCTTACCAAATAAGAGAGAGAAATCCAGAAACCTTAGATCAAATGCAAAGTAATGCTATAAGTGTAGAGGCAAACTTGTTAGCAAAGAAAGCTAGATTAAGAAATAAAAAAAGAGTGACAACAAAAGAGGAAACATCAACCTCATATTTGAAAATATATAACTTAGAAAAAACATTAGAAATAATGATGGATAGATTAGATAACATGGAAAGGAAGCCACAGTGGGATAACCAACAACAAGGACCTCAAATTAGAAATCCAAATTTCAGGAAAAACACCAACACTGGTAAATCTAGAGAATCAGCACCTGACCAAACAATAAGACCACCTTTCCAAGAGAACTATGCTGAAATTTCTCACCAAAACGAAAAGATGAATACACTCAGATAAATCTAATGGGTATTAATGATGATAACAACATTTTTCTTACACAATAAGAACGGGAGTTATATGAATTACAACTACTACAATTATATTCTAGTGAGCCTTTTGATTACAAGAAAGGTTATGTGTTTGCAATTAATGAAGTTCATAAGCAATATAATCTTAGGAGCAAGAAAAATGTAGAGCCTTCTATTAAGAAATCTACCCAAACTCAAACAAAGGAGACAGTAGAGGCTCCTACAACTAAAGTTCTGTAAATTCTTCCTAGGGAAGCCTAGCAAAACTCTAGTTCAACTCAAAAGATTTCAAGTCCCAAAATCTCACCTAGTCCTAAAATTGTTGACATAACAAATACCGTTGTTCAAACAATAGCAGATCCTCAAAAATATGTTGCTGACAAGACAACAACTTCTACTAAAACAATAATTTCAGATCTAAAAACATCTGCTGCTAATCACCAATCAGCTGATTCTAAAATAGCCACTACCAAAAGAGCTGCTGAAACCTCAAAATCTGCCAAAAATTCCACTGCATCTCAAACTTTCACTGAAAATAAAATTAAAGCAGTAAAACAGTGGAAAACAAACATAAAATGAAAAACCAACCGTAGAAAAATAAGATAAACATACCCAAACTGCAGTGACAAAAGAAGAAATAATTCAGTTAGGAAAATCACAAGCACCATTCAATATCCAAGCTGAAATTTCCAAACTGAAGATACCAATTCCTTTGATAGAGTTGGTAAAACATGACCTATAAAAATCACACATCACTGAAACTTTAAACATGAATGATGGAGAAGACTCTGTAAATTTAAGTGATGATCAATCAAAACTAATCTTTGGTCCTGAAGTTAATGGAAAACACCAAGAAGGAGGAGTTCCTCCTTTCTACATTAGATTAACTGTTCATGATCATATTTTACATAATGTCATGCTAGATTCAGGGGCTTCACACAATTTGATGCCAAAATAAATCATGGAAACCTTGAATTTAGACATTACTAGACCTTATAAAGATCTCTTCTCATTTGATTCCAATAAAGTGAAATGTTTAGGCTTGATAAAATATTTATGTGCCAATTTAGTTCAATAGCTAGAAAAAGCATATTCATGGATATTGTAGTAGCTGACATCCCTCCTAAGTATGGAATGTTGTTATCTCGCTCATGGGGGGCTAAACTGTAGGGATCTTTACAACTAGACATGTCTTATGCAACAATATCAGTTTTTGGCCAACCCAAGAAACTTTACAGAGAGACATTAATGAAGTACATGGTTAGTATTGTAGAAAGACCTCGAAACTATACTATTTATTATACACCTACTGATATGGACTCCTTCATTTTATGTAATTCTGAAACTTGTATTGAGAACAACACTGAACTAAAATAGAAAAAGAAAGCACCAGACAGTGACAACATTTTTCATGAATCAATGTGGCACCTAGATTTTGATGGATCAGTGAAAAAATTAGGAGCAGGAGCAGGATTTTGGATACACAACATGGAAAACAATCATGCAGAAGGTCATTCCTTTAGATTAAATTCCAAATGTACAAACAACATGGTTGAATATGAAGCTTTGATTTTAGGACTGCAGATTGTTAGAAATTTAGGAGCCAAAAGAGTGTCAATCATGGGTGACTCTGAGTTAATTGTGAAACAGATAAGAGGATAATATTTTGTATATAATCCTATATTAAGCCAATATAGAGAAATAGTTTTAGATCTGATTAGTGAAATGCTTGAATCTAACTTTGCTGCAATTCCTAGAAAACAAAACATGCAGGCACACAGTTTAGCAACTTTTGCTAGCACCTGCAATCTGCCTTTTCAACCAAATCATAAATATACAACAGAATTTAAATACAGGCCTACAATACCAGATAATCTAAAATATTGGTAGATATTTTCACAGGATGAGCAGATTTATCATTTCATGAATGTTGAAGGAGAATTTCAGAATTGTAACATAGACACAGATTATACAGTAGATCAAACAATAGATAGTGAGATTGATGTAAATGTTGTAGATGTAAATAATTTAGATTTCACTAAACCCACTAAATTTACTCAAGTATAAATAGATAATTTAGAAAAGGTGGAGATTGAAGAATTAGCAGATGATGATTCTGACATTTTAAACCTTAGGAACAACTTTTTACCTAAGGGATTAGCCCCTTAGAAGATATTTTTTATTCAAATGATGTTGCAAGAAAACCAAATATGGAACCATTAATATCTAACATAGAAGAATGCAATATAGGAACAGAACTGAAGCCTGATATGATAAAACTTTCAAATGCCTTACCTCAAGAAGAAAAAATGAAATACATAGCTTTGTTTAAGGAATTTCAGGATGTATTTGCATGGAGTTATGAGGACTTCAAATCTTATGACACTAGCGTAATACAACACAAAATACCCATAAAAGAAGATAAAAAACCTTTCAAACAGAAGCTTAAAAGAATCAATCCAGTTTTAATGCCTTTAATTTAAAAAGAGGTTAAGAGAATGTATGAAGCCCAGATAATGGCACCTATCAGATATTATGATTGGGTTTCAAACCTAGTTCCCACTAGGAAGAAGACAGGGGAGATCAGACTGTGTGTTGATTTCTGGAATTTAAATAAAGTGTCCTTAAAAGATAACCACCCTCTTCCCAAGATGGATCACATTTTATAGAGGGTGGTTAGTTCTTCCAAGATTTCATTGCTTGATGGATTCTCTAGATATAACCAGATTTTAGTTCAACCAGAAGACTAACCAAAGACTGCATTTACTACTCCTTGATGTGAAAATTCCTTTTGGATTAATGAATGCAGGAGCCACTTTTCAAAGAGCTATGGATATAGATTTTGCTAAAGAAATTCTTGATTTTCTTGTGATCTATCTAGATGATATAACTGTATTTTCAAAAACTGATAACGAACATCTAGATCACCTAAGACAAGTGTTTATCAAATGCAGGAAATTTGGTATTTCTTTAAATCCAAAAAAGACTCTATTTGGACTTGAAGAAGGTAAATTTTTAGGACATATCATATCTAAAGAGGGACTTAGGATAGACTCAACTAGAATAGAGGTCATTCTGAACTTAAGCCATCCTAGGAATATTAAAGAATTGCAAGCTTTCTTAGGTAAAATCAATTTTCTCGGAAGATTCATTTCAAACTTGGCAGAAATAATTAGAGAACTCAATAACATGTTGAAAAAAGACTCAATACTTAAATGGATTGTGGAGGCCAAACAATCATTTGAATCAATCAAACAAGCCTTGACAAGAACACCAGTCCTAATAAGTCCTGTTTTCAAAAAATATTTCATTACTTTTTCCTTTTCTTCAGAACATACTATTTCTGCAGTCTTACTGCAAAAGAATGATCGGGGCTATGAGCAACCCATTGCTTTTTTTAGTAAATCACTTAGAGATGCCACTTTAAAGTATAAAATAATGGAAAAGCAGGCACTAGCTTTAGTGAAGGTTATCAAAGACTTTAGAGTATACATCCTATATTCATATATCATTTCCTATGTTCCAAATTCAGTTGTGAAGGACATTCTAACTCAGAATGGGCCTAATGGTAAAAGAGGAAAATGGATTGCCACCATTTTGGAATATGACATAGAAATTAAGCCCACCAAACTCATTAAAGGACAAGGTTTAGCCAAACTCATGGCTGAATCAAATTGTCATGATTTAGATATAAATTTTATTTCCCAATTAGATGATCAGGAAGAGATGGCGACTCCAGATATCAGTAAAGCCTTTTCAGACTCACCATGGTATGCATATATCATATTTGTATTACTTAATTTACAAGCTCCTCCTGGATTATCAAGAAATAAAGCTAGATTTTTAAAGTTAAAGGCAATGAATTTTTGTATTATAGACAATGCACTGTTTTGGAAAGATCATGGTAGAATTTTATTGAATTGTTTGCTTAAAGATGAAGTTGATAAAGTTTTGGAAGAATTTCATGCAGGTGACTGTGGAGGACACCTTTATTGGAAGAAAATTGCAGATAAAATCTTGAGAGATGGTTTTTAATGGCCTACACTATTTTCAGATGTAAAAAAGTATGTGACCTCCTGTCACAAATGCCAAAACTTTGAAGAGAAGAAAAAATTGCTACCTTTACCCCTTAAACCCATCTCCACATAAATTCCTTTTCAACAATGGGGTCTTGACTTCATTGGTGAAATTAACCCTCCATCCTCAGCCCAACACAAATGGATTTTGACAGCCACAGACTATTTCACTAAGTGGATAGAAGCCATTCCTTCTAGGCAATCCATTGATACTGTCATAATCTCATTTTTAGAAACAATATATTGTCAAGATTTGGATGCCCCCAAAAGCTCATTACTGATAATGCAGCTTCTTTCAAGTCTAAAAATATGATTGAATTCTATAATAAATACCACATTACCCTTGGCCATTCCACTGCTTCTTACCCTCAAGGTAATGGTCTTTCTGAATCCTCCAATAAAAGCCTTGTGAATATCATCAAGAAACTACTAGAAGACAATAAGAAAACCTGGAACAAAAGGTTAGTAAATGCCTTATAGGCAGACAGACTCACCACAAAGAGGTCCATTGGTACATCCCCATATCATCTTGTTATGGGATGGATTTTGTTCTTCCATCTTCTCTAGCAGTACCAATGATGAAAATAATACAATAACTGCAGGTAGAAACCAATGATATCCAAAGAAGGATAAATAAAACCATACACTTGCAGTAAACCAGGGAAGATATATATCTCAAGTCTCAATTTGTTCAAGTAAATATTAAAGAGATATTTGACAAGAATACTAAGGAAGGTGATTTTTATATAGGTGAAAAAGTTCTTAAGTGGGATTCCAGGAGAGAAGAGAAAGTTAAACATGGGAAATTTTATTTCTTATGGAAAGTCCCTTATGTCATTTATGGTTACAGAGGTAACAATGCATTATTTTTGAAGGATTTGGATGGATCAGATCTACCAGGTGGGCCTATCAATGGTAGAATGTTGAAGCATTACTATTCCCCAGAATAACAGTAGTTCACTTTGTTTAATTTACTCACTGTACATAACATTGCATATTTTAGATTGGATTGGATGTTTTTCTAGAAAATTAGAAGCCCAGAGAGAAGGTTATAAGCTTTGAAAGAAAAAATATTAAAAGTATGAATAATGCAGAGCTCAGAATACAGTTTCAAGGCCAGCACGGTCAAAATTTAAAGGCTACTAGTCTCAAAGTTGTTGACATTTCACCAAGAAATGTCATCCCCTTGTGGAGCCATTGTTAAGGTCCAATAATAATAGGATTCATAATTTTGAATTGACTTTGATTAGTCTTGTAAAATGTACTTACTTTGAGTTCTGCAAATTGTTTTCCCATATTAGAAAATTAAAAAATGTAAAGAGGGTAAAATTCCTAAAAGAAAAATCAAAGGACTTGAAAGAAAAAAGATCAAAAAGAATATAAAAATGCACCCCAAACAAAAAGAGATAAAAATAAAACATGAAAGTGATGAAAATCCAAATGCCACTACTATTTACTTTTACTGTAAAATAAATATTGTGTGCAGCTTTTTAAAATGCCACAATCCATGAAGGTCAAAATGCTTAATCTTGACCCTTCATGCTTTAAATTTCATATTGTTAGATAGAGAATAAAGATCTAGCCAAAGAGTTTAATCTTGGCAGATCATGTAGTTAGGTAGGGAACAATAAGGAGCTCAACAGTTTAATCTGAGCCCTTGGAATAAATAAGGATAGAATTGGTTTGTTTATTATTTAAAAGAAAAATAAATAAGGGTTTGCAAGCTCAAATGCACCCATGTAAATGAAGAAAAAATGTTAAGGTAGCTAATGGGTAGGCAGAAGCAGTTTTCACAAGCATGGATAACAGATAATTGGTCATTTCATTTACTAATTTCCCTTCAAAATCATTCCCCTTGTAAAAAGACCCTCTCCCCTTCATTTTTTCCCTTTTTTCCCATTATCACTCATTTTTTCTTACAAATGCCTCTTTTCCTAAGTTAAAACACATTTTTTCATTTGGAAAAGTAAAAAAATGCTTTAAACTAATTCCCCTTTTACTATAAAAAAAAAAAACCCAAAAACACTTTTATCCTAAGTATTTCTTTAAAAAATGTGAGGTCGTGTCCCACAGTGAAAAGAAATCTATTCCCAATAGCAATTTTTAAGTTAAAACTTAGTATATTATACATATCTTGCAGTTACATTACATTATTAACAAATTAACCTAATGTGTCAAATCCCTTATAAACCTTTACCCCATATTTTTATTAATTCCTTTATATGTATTTTTCTCCACCCATACATTTTATTTAAACATGTAGTTTAATATTTCCACATGTTATTTATCCCGGACCCACTACGTATTATCCCCACCTGTTATAATATTCCTTCCTCCCTAACCCCATTGGTTATATTTCAAACCTCGACCATATTAAATATAACCAATAGCATAATAAGTCCCAACTATATGTATTAAACCTTAGTTTTAATGCATATAACCTACCGCATGTCTAAACCCTGGGCCACATGCCATCAATCCCCAATACTCCATCGCCATCGTCCTAGCCGTCAGATCATCACCCTCCAAATCTAATGGTTATCAAACCCTAGCACATATTCCTTTGCCCAATTGTTAACATGCTCCCAACCATGCAAAAAGCGTGGTTTGTGGAGTATCCCTCCTTGCTACGTATTGGCTTTCTATTCAATCACACCAATAAAAACATTACAACTAACCACCTCTGGAGCTTGTGAAAACCACTAAACAGTTTTATCCCCGGCGCACAAACCACCCACTCATTTGAAATGACCGCTCATTAATGTAAACATTGTTTGGTTTAAATTTCATATAAACCACCCTTTGATAATTCTTTCACCACTTATGTTACATCTTGCGCTAAATAAGCATCGCCGACCTATTTCTGAGCAACCAGATAACTGAACCGACCATATTTCAAGCCTTTTCACCTGAATTCAAGACCTCTGCTGCTACAAAACATCACAAAATCAAATTGAATCGTTTTAAAGACCTATGCAGCTTCAGAAAATCCCTCTGCTGCCTCAAAAACCCTCCTGCAAAGCAAATCTTCATTTTTCCCAGGTATTCTTCAAAGAAAAGGCATGTTCTTAATCTAAAAAAAAAAAGTAATTAGTAATTGAATCAAATTAAGATTACTAGCAGATCAAGAAAGCCCTTTCCCCTTCCAAAATCTTTTTCTGCATACCCTAAGCAATATTTTCACAAATTCACAAAGTCCTGAGATTTTTTTTTGGACATAGATATCACATATTGAACAATTAAAGAAGTTTAAGCCTTTGTATACCTGAAAAAGCCTCTTGTGCCTTTCAATCCATTTTTTGCAGACTCTAGGTGTCTTTTTACAAAATTCCAAGGTCTTGAGATTGTTTTTCGTCACAGAGAGTGCACTATAGGCCATATACCTCTTTTGCAGAAATTCTAAAGTCCTGCAATTTCTCTTTTGTTACAAATATTACAATTTGGTTAATTGAAAATTTTTAAAACCTTTCTGCAGATAAAATATAAGCCCCTGTTCTATCTAAATCCTTCTGCAAACTGTTATAAACTTTCAAAGGTGCTCCTACAGGCCTAATTTAGTTTTTTATAAGTCAAAAGAGTAATAAAATTGATAAATCAAGTAAAGAAATGGCTTCCAAAATAATTGTAGCTATCAATCCTCTACAACCCCCTGTTGTAGATGTAAAGCACATTCCCCTATCTGACACTGACTTCAAGATTACTGACACAGTCACAGACTTAAACCTTCTTGAGCTCCACTGCTGGAGCCAAGAAAAATCCACAAATCAGGCTGATGAAGTTTTCATATGGGAGTCAAATTTTCCAAAATATGTTGTCCCACAAACCTTCCAATGCCCAGAAGTGATTATACTTTGTTAATCCTACTATTTCCCTGATCAAAGAGCCATAATAAAACCTAAAAAATAAATTATATTTACCATTACTGTTGAGTCAATCAATCAGATGTTGTAGATACAGCCCAGGCCTGATGAAATCCCTTTATCCATTGAGGCCCTCACCCAATTATACCTGAATCTGGACTTCCAAGAGGTTCCAGATATTCCAGACTTTCATGTCGTCTTCTGTAGAAATTCCCAAGATAAATCCTCCATACCCTTCTACAAAATTATATGAAAGGACAAGACATATCATCTTCATGTTGTCTTTTATTCTTGGCTATTTTACAGATGAACATGTTGATGTTGTGGTGCTAGGTTTTTTATCTACTTTCAAACCTTAGTCAGCCTTTTGCTACCATTTTTAATTTTTCCCAATACCTTGCTGACAGTGTTCATGAGCAGTTGGTCAAAATTCTTTATGAAGGTGTTTTCAAGTATTCCTAATTCTTATTCCATATGTTCTTATACTTTCAGTGTGAGAAATTTGCTATAAACCTTCAGAAGCTTAATGTAGAAGGAAACCCAAAATCAGTCATCTTTTGGACTTCCTTGATTAAGAAAGACTCCAATGAGTTCACTTATACATATTTTATTGATTCTTTCGTTCATCCTATAGTCAATTTTTTGAACAACAATAGGTAACCCAGAATTAGTGAAGATATTAACAAGTTTTTGCAGTTGTCAAAGCATAATAGGACAGGCGATTGGTACTTGTACCAAAATCATACTGAGATAATAATATATGGATCAAGTCTTGTTGCATATAAACTACCCAAATACCTCCATATGCGGTTATTTTCCCTTCAATACATAAGGCAGATTCTTAATTCAGATGTAATTAATTTCTTGGCAGCAAAGAAGAATACACGGTTCAAATTGAAAAATCAGGTTGGTTCTTTTATCTGTAACAATAGAGATGCAGGTCCTGAGGCTAAAAAACATTTATAGGAGTTCAAATTCAGTAAATTTTTCTGTGGTATTATGATCCCCTTGGAGTTATAAGTTAAATGAGAGTTAAATGAAAATTGACTCCCTATGTACATGAAAAGAAACCAGACATAGATAAATTCTCCAATCAATCTGAATGGTTGGAGAACACCTTGGTAGATGCAGAGAAGCAAAGTGATACTAGTCCAACTTTGCAAACTCCAGCCCAAGAAGACAGGAATGTAAAAAGAAACATAGAGGAAGGATCATACACCGCAGAGACTAAAACTGAAACTAAATTTAAATTGAGATGCAGTAAAAATCCAAAGTTAAATCCTGCCAATAAAGAAGTGGAAACAATAGACTGATTGATACAGAAATAGCAGCAAAGGACAATGCACCTCATACAATAATTGAAGAAGAACAACAGCCTACTACTTCAAACACTCATCTTATTCAGAAGCAGCACAGTATTGAAGTTTCCTCATCTACAAAACTAGCAGAAAAATATATGGATATTAAAGAAAGATACAAATAAATCAAAGCCAGAAATGAAGAAATTAAAACTGAAATATATTCTCAATATCTGAAACAAACTCCTAGCATCCAGAATAGACTACTTCCATCCTTTGGCTATAAGAATAAAAAGATGCAGATGACATTTCTTCAACCCATAGTTCAAACTCCTAAGTCATCCTATGATTACAAAGAGATAGATTTTGAATTCTTGGCCCAGGATATTCATCCTCTGGACTAAATTGAGTTTCATAAGTAGGCAAGGGAGATGATCTTTTCTACAATGACCACCAAGGCCATGAGTGTACAGAAGCTGTAAAACACTCTTGAAAATATCAGAGATCAACTCAAATTGGAAAAATAATCTTCACAGGCAAAAGACACTAGAATTAAATCTTTGGAAGAATTATTAATTGAAGTAGGATATGATACTAAAAATATCAAACTTGCATATGAATTGATAAAGAAAAAAAATGCAGACATTTCTGCATTAAATAAACAATTAAATTTGCCCCCTACATAACATCCTCAATCAAAGGAAGTATTGCAGGATATAAATCAGAAAGATGAGATGATGAACCTCATTCTATAGTTGACTGCTCATATAAAGGAAATGGAGAATGAAATGGAAAATTTGGTCCAAGAGAAAGAAGCCAGCAAAGAACCAGTCCCAGTCACTGGCATTCCTGTAGTCACTACTACTATACCTTCCACACTAGTAGAATCATTGGCTCCTATAGTCCCCATGGATACAGCATTACCTGTCACTTCATCAAAAACTTCAACAACAGAATCTTCAACAACAAAAGCACAGCATTCAAATGAAGCAAGAAAGTTGGTAAAATCTATGCAGGACATGTCTATTCAGACTAATGAGATTAGCAAACTTAAAGAACAGCTTAAAAGTCTTGAAGATGAAAAGAAAATTTCCAAGATAATGCATAAAAATGAAGAACAGAGAGAAAACAGATTAAATGAGTAGTTGAAGAAATTATAAAAATATCTAACATTGAAAGATCCCATGGCTCAAATCAAACAACAGCTATGGGCCAATATCATTTAAGCAGTCATTGACATTTGGCCATCAATCCAGGTTATATATGAGCAGAAAGATTTAGTCAAATCATCAAAAGAAGCCATTCAAAATATCAAAGAAGAGCTTGGTAAGAAACCTGAAGACGCTCTTGAAATCTTCAAGTTTCTAAATTCTAATAACAGGCAAGAGCTAGAAGAAATTGGAATTAATGATAGAACATAAACCATCCTAGAAGTTAGGAAGGTAACTTCTAAAAATAATTTGATAATACATTTAGAAGAGAAATGCCAAAACATGGAGGTTGCTATCACAAGGTTTCTGATGAAATTTGATGTACTAAGGTAGAAAGGCCTTCCAAATCCATTAGTTATTCATGATAAACTAATGAAGCAGGATGACTATGACAAGAAAATGAGAGAAGTTGTCAAAGATCAGGCCAATCTACCTTCATCACAAGTTATTCCAACAGGGAAGGTAATCTACAAGAATCTTGAGAATTTTTTTTACCTACAGCATGAGGTGAAACACATATTTATCAACAACCCCACATTCTCAAAGTATACTGAAGCTGATGAGACTTTCAAAAGAATGATGAAGATAAAACTGCCAGAGGTAGAACTATGGTAAAAAATGATTGATTTATTGTGAAATCAGATTGCAGTAAGCACAAAGAAGTAAAAACAAAACATAGCATGTTGTTTTTACATTTACAGTTACAGTTTTGCAGTTAAAGACAAGACAGTAAACAGTGAAAGAGTATCAGTACAAAGTCAAAGTGTAAAGTTAAATCAAAAAATCACAAAGTAGAGATAAAGTTGCCAGCGTAAAGGACACTTCACTGTCTAGCTACAGCCTTTTTTGAATAGCAAAGAGAGAAAACAACAACAACAAACAACAATTTCAATAAAAACAGGGACAGTTAGTATTAGTTAGAAAGTTGTCACTATCTTCTTGCATGAAGATATTTATTTTCCATAAATAATTCCTAAGTTTGTTTTAGGATAATTTATAAATATTTTTTGTATAAATACTTCTCATTTAGAAGTATTTAGTGTGGATGAATTGTTGAACATTTCTATAGTTGTACTATTCTGAACCTAAGGGTGATTGTACCAATTTCAAGTAAGCAGACTGGATTAAATCAATAAAGCATCAAATTACAGGATTCATGTGTTGGACCACTACAGTGAAGTATTTTCACTTGTTTCTTTATCAATTTCTTATGTTTTTCATCAATGCTTGTATGTTGTTCTAAATCTAAATGATAAATCAGGAATTGTTATTTCAAAATATGGTAAAAGCACTTTGTCATTGAATTTTTTATCATTTACATATTTTCCACTGATATCTTGACTAAGGAACCCTTAATTTCTCCATAGTTTCGATTGACCTCTGCCTTTTCACTCATTATCCGAATTTGAGAACTCTTAATTGCTCTCTTACCCTGATTGAAACCATTTTCACCATCAGCCTTAACGATCTAAAGTAACTCACTATATTTCCCTGTAACCATTTCCGTTTAGAACTTGATCCTAATATGACTGCTTGAAACATTGACTCCATTAGCCCAATGGAATACAGACTTACATCTATCCATCTGAGTAGGTGATTTCACCACCAAATCAAATCAAAATCCAAAACCAATTTACCCTACATAACTAGCCTAAAATCAATTAAAATCAACCAAATTGAATCATATAGAAAGAGCCCTCTCTGGGCATTAGGAAGTCTAGATCCTAAGGCTTGAAAGTAGGTTTGTGGTTACCTCTAATATTCTTTAAACCAAAATCAAAAAATCTAACAACTCTTGAGAATTATTGGATTGATAACATATTGGTGACTCCACTGGGGATGAACCAATCCTTAGTTTTAAAATAGATCTTAAAGGAAATATTTTTACTTTCCTTTTCACCTTAATATTTTTTTGAAGTGGTATGAGTATCTTTTCATAAAAAACTCTAATTCTGGCTTCCAAAAGAGTCTACTATACCAAATCCAATCCAGATCCATAACCTGCTGTCATAGTAGATAATCCTGACAGAATTGTAAAGGAAAGAAAAGAAATTAGAAAGTTTAGGTAATAAGAATTCATTGATCAAATCAAATTCTCTTCCAAATAAATTATCAAGTTTACAAGACATTGAATTTGATCTAGCTTTTGAACAAAATTTGTTTAGAACTAAATCATAAAGTGACATACATAATAGTGTAATAGATCCTGATTTCATTTCATAAGGATAGAATTAGTTAGTTTGATGTTTAAAATAAAAATGAATAAGGGTTTACAAGCTCAACTTCACCCATGTAAATGAAGAAAAAAATTTAGGATAGCAGATGGGTAGGCAGAAGCAGTTTTCACAAGCATGGCTAATAGATAATTGGTCATTTCATTTACTAACTTCCCTTCAAAATCATTCCCCTTGTAAAAATACCCCATCCCCTTCCCTTTTTACCTTGTTTCCCATTATCACTCATTTTTCCTTACAAATGGCCCTTTTCCTATGTTAAAACACATTTTTTCCTTTGGAAAAGTAAAAAAATACTTTTAACTAATTCCCCTTTTATTCAAAAAAAAAAAAAAAAACCCAATGTTGGGGCCCTTGTTTTGGAAACCCATTTTGAATATTTTGAATTTTGAAAACAGGAGGGCTTTTTAGGTTGCGGCATGATGACACATGGCAAACGCGACCATGTCGCAAATACAGCAAGTCGTGGAGCTATCGAGGTGGCACAGAAGCAAGAGATAGCTGAAGAAAGCAGATGCATGAGGATATACAGAAGAAGACAGAAAGCGGAACACGCAGACAACATGAGAGAAGCCGGAAGCAGCTGAAGAAGAACACAAAGAGGAACTAACAGTTGCGAAAGTGGGTGAATAAATAGCAGTCACCCAGCCGAAAGAAAGGAATGCAACAAGAGAAGGAATGCAGAGCGACGGAAGGAGATCGGCCAGGATGTCTCTGTAGTTCCTAGGGTTATCTCATTTACCTTTCTATTATGTAAGGCATCTGTATCAGACTGTAAGCTCTCCTTGCGGAAGCTATGTAACTATGAATGTGGGTGAAGATATCAATACAATTGCAGGTTGTTGTCCTATTGTGTAATTCTTATGCATGCATGTTGGTTATGGTGATTTAAACTTTGATTCGCTTGATACCTATTCGCTCTATGAATGTTCTTGCGTATATACATATGTTTATGCAATCAATTCAATAATAATCATGAGTTGTGGATCCTTCCCCTGCTATCGATCTATTCCCCTTCTACATGTGGTTGCGGCACACCTCGGGTGAGACTCTCTGCTCCCCAGAGTAGGGTGATAATGCCGGCGTGGTTCTAGACTACAGCGGATTCCTTTGTTGGCCTCAACCCTTGAACCTGGGTCTTGCCTGCGAGACCTGTTTCCTCGCCAACAAATGGTTCCGTTGCCGGGACCTGCATGTTATGAGGGGAACTAGATCATGGTATCAAGGATCTATGAAGGCGAAATACGGAGATGGTGGGATAACCATCTGGACCAGTTCATTGCTCAGCAAGCAGAGTTGACGAACCAAAAGGAGAGAGTGCTTAAGGATCTTGTCCTTTTCTCAGATTCTGCCAGTGAAACTTACGAGATCCTCTGGGGAAATTTTCCTAGTGACCTCTATAATTGGTTGCGGAGGTTACAGACGAAGGTGCCTAGGGATAGCTCGCGGAAGATAAACCGCAAGTGGGTGCACGGGGATCTGGTGGCTCTGCATCGGTTGGATAATGAATTGACCCACGCGGTGGATTTTTGGGCAGAGACCACTTTGAACGGGTATATTGTAGAGTTTTCCACAGAATGCTACCAATCCTTCTCGAAGGCTGAAGCTATCTTCCATTTTGGGTTAAGAGGGAAACTGCTCAAGGAGATTCCGCTGCGGATTAAGGCCCTAATGGTGGAAGACAGGCTGCTGGAATTTCAAAATTCAAGCATGGAAGCGTAAAACCCCAATGCTGGGGGAAGGGCTGAAGGAACCGATGCTACATAAAGTGTGAAGAGGGGAGTGGGGATGGATGCTGACGCCGCGAGAAGGTTAAGGGAGAGACGTGCACATCAGCGGGCGCAGATCGCCGACAGGTGGCGAGAAAGGGTGATGCGGGAGTTAAGACGACAGGAAAACGACTGGAAGAATCAAGAGGAGGCGCCTCAGCGGATAGATATTATGGACACTCCGACGGATACCCTGGAAAGAGAAGGGACCGTTATGGGAGTATGGCGGGTGCATGGGAGCCCGGCTAGGAGAAAAGGAGAGACGACGACTGATGAAGACGATGCAGGAGGGCAGCCCGAAGAAGGTTCCGATAGCGAATGGTATGTCGCAATGCAGCAGTTGTTTCAAGAGCAGGCGGCATTCATCTCTCTAGGCAGCCCTACTTCCAATAATTTGCATGGCAAGGATCCCTTCCTTCCCCTGGTACTTTATCAACCTTTAAGTAATATTTTCGTTAAGTTACAAGCATTAAGTCAATTGCATGGCAGTTCATCGTCGACAGCGACATACGTCAGTAGCAATGTCACTAGTAGTGTTGCATTCCCCAACGGTACAGTTACGCAACCAAGACCCAGAGGGTTTATCCTAGTTACCCCTTCACAATTCAATATGGCCGGGTCATTCACCCGGTATCCAAAATTCTCTAATCGAGGCAATGATGATGTGGAGCAACACTGGTATCTCTGTGAAGCCATATGGATGGCTCGGCAGACGCCAGATGCAGGGAAGCTAATAGAGTTCCAAACCACGCTCAGAGAGAGGTCCGAGGCCCACCCTAATCCTGTACTTGCGGACGTAAAGCGGGATTTTGTCCGAGAATTCAAACTACCCCAGATGGACCAGCAGGGCCTATCCGAGCTCTGGGAGATTAAGCAGAAAGAAGGAGAGACCACATGGGAGCTGATGCGGCGATTCAAGGACGCGATCGGGAAACTTAGCTACCCGATCGATCCAAACCATCAGATGGATTAGTTCATCAAGGCTTTGCTGCCCTTGACACGAACCCCCCTCACACAGCAGAAGATTGACAATTTACAGGACGCTTTAGAACATGCCATGAAGATAGAGGCCATGGCGGGCTATCCTCAGGAATATCGCGGGGGGCCGGCTCCGCAGGATCCTTCCTTAGTGGGAATACAGCATCAGATCGCTAGTCTGACAGAAAATCTCAAGGAGATGCAACCTATAAGACCAGCCAGGCCAACGTTTGGTGCACTCACTGCCTGGTTGAAGGCCACGTCGCAACCGAATGTCCTAGGTTGTGTAGCACGGGTGTGGGACCCTCTGTTGCGGCAATCCAGGGGGGTCCACCCATGGTGGGTGGCGCAGAAATGAGTCCGTAGGGGGTATACCCGTCGCAACAGCCCTATGCGGGGTTCCCACCTCAACCGAACACAACCGCTATGGAATACTGCAAGATTTTTCGGACGATGGGACATCCTCCTCGGATGTGCCCGATACTACAAAAGTACTCCATAGTCCCAAACAATGTATATTGTGAGTTTTTTGTTTCCACGACTCATAACACTGAGCAGTGCAGGGCTCTCGATGCACTTGTAGATAGATTGGACCGTCCCTCTACAGGGTGAACGAGGCTTCCAGGGGGAGAGGCGGTGGTATGCGCGGAGGCCGCACAGGGGGATGCAGTCCAGTGAAATGTTACAACTGTGACAAGGAGGGTCACGTGGCTCTGGAATTTCTCCTTCCCCGACGTCCCTGGTGTTCCCAGTGTCGTGTGAATGCCCATGCCGCAGAGGACTGTCCAGAACTCATCAAGAAGTGGGAAGGACAGGCACGGCATAGGGCCATGAATTTGGTAAATTTCGAGCCGTGCGGAACCGCGATTCTGGCCATGCAGAATGCAGCGATCGTCACACGGGGCGGCAAGAAGACGGGAGAGGACGCTCATGGAAAGGAGCTGGACCGGGCTATTCGGCTCGCCTCCCCGAAACACCTGATCCGACCGAACACACAGAAGCGGTACTTCCAGGAGGCCGTGGAGGATTTTGCTCAGCTGAAGGAACTCGGGGGCCTTGAGGCACCCCCGCCGACTGGCTCTGGAGAACAGGCTGCTCCGGGGACCTTGGTTAAAGAATGGCTTCAGCTGTTCCTCAAGATTGTTGATAATGCTTCCATGAGGGACCAGCTCAACCGTACCCTGCAAGACGCACTACAGGGGAATACAGGGCCGAGGGAATCTGGGGACACAGCACCCCAGTATGTGCAGCGCGTCAAACAGAACAAGCGATGAACAGGAAAAGAGTTCTGGCTTAACACGCAGGTTGCGGGATTCCAAATCAGTGATACCATGCTTGATTTAGGGTCTGACGTCAACATCCTGCCGCGGAAGACATGGGAGGCTCTTGGACGGCCACGGCTGACCTATTCGCCAATCCAACTCAGAATGGTGAACCAGTACTATATTGTGCCAATTGGACGACTCGAAGGCATCGAAGTCGACATTGCGGGGGTGAAGACTTAGACGGACTTTGAAGTTATCGATATTATGGGGGACAAGGATCCTTACCCCACCCTATTAGGCATCGATTGGGCTTTTGATAATTATGCCATCATCGACCTCAAAAAGAAGCTGATGATATTCGAAGATGGAGAAGTCCGGGTCACTTAGCCCCTCGACCTGTATCAAGGCCCGCGATACACAGAAACTGTGGACAATTGGGCGGACGTGCAGATGATGGACCATCTTTACTAGATGACTGCAAGGAAGCGGGAGGACTATATCAACTCGACCACAACAGGCTCTGTCAGCTGGCGCAGTGTCCAGAGCTTGAAGCTGGGCTCGGAGCTCGCATGGGAAGATTGGTAGCAGGGTGGGTACGAGACCAGTACGCGGAGATTGGGGATGAGTTCAGAAACTACCCCACCCTGTCGAACATGCAGGTTGTCAATACCTTTATCGCCAAAGTGGAGGACGTTGTACCAGAAGGACACAGGATACCACTTCTGGACGTTGCACTACAGTCCACGTCAGCAAGGTGGTGGAGGAACCACTGCAACACCTTGTCGCAGTGGAGTTGCGTGGCGGAGGCGTTGTGGGTGCGGTTTAAAGAAGACGAAGGCCCTCGAAGCAGGCACAGGTACAAAGGGATTTCCGATCTGCAGGACCACCTGAAGAGTTGTGAGGAACAGTGGCAAGGTTTGGGATACCCGCAAGAGCTGTGGGACATCGGTTCATTCACTCCTTAGATACCATTCCCCAGGCCTGCTACTTGGAAGAAGAGCGGAAAAGGGGCACCGGCTATTGGCAGGAAGTCACGGACAAGTTTGTTCGGTGCTTCTCGTTCGAGGGAGAGACCGAGATGGTGACCAAGGCACTACAGGATATCAAGGGAGTATTATTTTTTAGTAACCCCGAGCCCGATGGGGGCACGTCTGCACCG
Source organism: Pinus albicaulis (assembly GCA_034641835.2). Classification (NCBI taxonomy): domain Eukaryota; kingdom Viridiplantae; phylum Streptophyta; class Pinopsida; order Pinales; family Pinaceae; genus Pinus; species Pinus albicaulis. The sequence goes on along the minus strand of CM076574.1, from coordinate 1,192,946,445 downwards.
ATTTCTGAGGCCTAGCACGAGTTGGTTTGCCAACGGATTGACGGCAATCTAGATGATGACCATCTGGAGGACCTCAGGCACTTATACTTCGACAAGAAGGAAGGCGAGTGGAACATCAATGAAGAACCGACTACCGAAGGCGTCCATTTACAGCCGCTAAAAAAAAAGAATTTGAACATAGGTATGGATGAAAAACCCAAGCTGGCGACAGTTGGGGATTACTGGGACAAGGAGGCGACAAAGGAAATTTTCAGCCTCCTCCAAGAATACGAGGACTTGTTCCCTTCGTCGGTTGCAAATCTGAAGGGCATCAAGGGTGACCTCGGCAAAATGCGTATTGTGCTGAAACCAGATGCCAGGCCCGTAAAGCACCGACCCTATCGGCTGAACCCACGGGTCAAAGAAAAGGTCAAGATGGAAATTGACAAGATTTTGGCCACAGGTCTCATCTTTCCAGTGGAAGAAGCAGAGTGGGTGAGTCCCATTGTCATTCAGAACAAGAAGGACAAGGTGGAGATACGCGTCTGTGTCGACTACCGGAGTCTGAACAACACCTGCATCCATGATCCATTTCCAACTCCGTTCAGTGACGAAGTATTGGATCATGTTGCAGGAAACGAAGCTTACTCCTTCACTGATGGTTTTTCCGGCTATCATCAGGTGCGCATTGTAGAGGAAGACAAGACGAAGACGACGTTCACCACCGAATAGGGATCGTTCGCATACCACGTAATGCCATTTGGCTTGAAGAACGCCCCGGTTGTGTTTTCCTGGATTGTCATCGCTTCTTTCTGGGAGTATATCCACAAGTTCCTGGAGGTCTACATGGACGATTGGATCGTCTACAGCTTATTGAAGCAACACGCCACCCTATTGCGTATTATGTTCGAACGGTATCGCCAGTTGCAGATTTCGTTGAACTTGAAGAAATATATTTTTGCAGTTCCTTTCGGCACCCTGTTGGGACATGTGGTATGCAAGCAAGGGGTCTGCGTCGACCCTGCTAAGGTCGCAGTGATATTCCACATGGAAGCCCCCGAAACAGTGAAGCAGTTGCGCGCACTGCTTTGGCACACCGGATATTATAGGCGGTTTATCCAAAATTACGCAAAGATCACTTCCCCTTTAGAAAAGCTGTTGCGGAAGTCTGAAGTTTTCCAGTGGATGGAGGAGTGTCGGGTGGCCCTCAACACTCTAAAGGAAAAGCTGGCGACGGCGCCTATTCTGTTTCACCCAGACTGGGATAAGCAGTTCCATGTGCACATTGATGCGTCCAGTATTGCAATTGGGGCTGTCTTGGTGCAACCCGAGGAGACGAAAGTTGACCACCCAGTCTACTTCGCCAACTGCAAGTTTTCCAATGCAGAGAAGAACTACACCACGACTGAGCGGGAGGCCCTGGCAATGGTGTATTCGCTCCAGAAATTCCGCCACTACCTCCTAGGAGGCAAATTCAAGTTCTTCACGGACCACTGTCGTTGGCTTATACTTTTCTAGGAATTCACGTTTGAGGTGATTTTCAAGCCCAGGAGGTTGAATGTCGGGCCCGATCATTTATCCAGGTTGGAGACGGGGGAGAACGATGGCTCTCTTGACGATCAGTTGCCAGACGCTAACCTCTTCCGAGTCGAAGCTGTCCCGGATTACTTGGCCGACATTGCCACCTATCTGACCATAGGGCAGTGCCGTCAACACTACACCCCACTCCAGAAACGCCACTTGGTAGTCCGCGCTGCCGAATACCAACTAATTGCGGGGCAGCTATACAAACTGGGCCTCGATGACGTTCTGTGCAGGTGTGTACTTGACCACGAGTGCGACGCTGTGATGTGGGAATGCCACAGCGGTGTTGCGGGAGGGCATGTTGGAGCAAAGCCCACTGCGAGGAAGGTACTCCAGGCTGGCCTATGGTGGCCGATGGTCCATGCAAACTGCAAGACATTTGTTAAGTGATGTGATGTCTGTTAGCGAACGGGGAGGCCCTCTCACAAGGACGAGCTTCCGTTACACCCAGTGCATGTGTTGCGACCGTTTGAGAAATGGGTCGTCGACTTCGTAGGTCCCATAGCCCCGGTCACCAGACACTCCAAGGCCCGATACATCATTACCACAACTGACTACCTCACCCGGTGGGCTGAGGCGGCAGCGGTACGAGACTGCACGGCGGATACCACAACACGGTTTATCTTTGAAAACATCATCAGCAGGTTTGGATGCCCGTGAAGTTTAACCAGCAATCAAGGTACGCATTTCATTAACGACATGGTCAAGTCGCTGTTGGACACATTTATGATTCAGCATCACAAAATCAGCCCGTACCACCCGCAAGCCAATGGTACTGTTGAAGCGTTTAATAAATTCTTGAAAGGGGCTTAACTAAGATCTGCAATGCCCAGCGCGAGGATTGGGATGAGCGCCTACCCGCTCCATTATGGGCCTACCGAACTACGGTGAATCGTTTGACCAATCAGACACCTTTCCAGCTGGTGTATGGCCGGGAAGCTGTGGTTCCCGCCAATTTAACTATACCAAGTCTTTTAATTGCCACATCCCACAAGTTTTAGGAAGAGGAGTCGCTTCAGGAACGCCTCCACGAGCTACAGGAACTAGACGAGTCTCGGTTCCTGGCCGAATTTCACCCGAAGGTTCAAAAGGATAGGCAGAAAGCGTGGCATGACCGCCACATCAAGAACAAAGCATGCCAAGTTGGCAGCAAGGTCCTTTTATACGACAGCAAGTTCTAGAAGTTCCCAGGAAAGCTGCAGATGCACTGGTTAGGACCTTACTTTATCATCGAGATTAGAGAGCCTGGCGCCGTTCGTTTGGCTCAGCTGGACGGTACTATTTTACCAGGATGCGTGAACGACGCACGCCTGAAACCTTACCAGGAGTAATTTTATTCCAACATTCATCAATAACTCTCGCAACCGAGAGCACCCGTAGAGTAGCGTAGTCGAATAACTCTACCACAACCGGGATGAGCATAGGTAGTGTTTTTCGTTCCCGCATTAAATGTCAATAATCGCTCTGTTGCGGGACCGCATTGCAACCGACTGTGGTCGGGGAGGGGCGCGTCCAGCGTGTCATCCCCATCGGATTCATAAATGTGTTAGTGTCAATCCAGGTCATTTCAGTCAGTACTTGTGTCAGTCCATAGGATCGTCTAGATTTGCACCATAAATTACCATAATTGGAAGTAACCTTGCCATAATCATTTTGCCATCATCCGTAGTTACCTCAGCCGTCACGTCCTCCCATTTCCCCATGCCATCGTCAGCAACTGTCAGAATACCCATTGGCACACGTTGATCGCACGATTATCGCAGAAAAGAAGGCCAGCAGGAATTAACTCGTTAAGGGGTCTCATCAACTCCACTCGTGCCAGGTGATGACATAACTTGCATGAAAACCAAAAGCATGAGAATGCCGGACCAGTTCGAATTAGCAATTGCAGCAGTACCAGAGCAGTTTAAGTCTCAAGACGCACAGCACCAAGAGAGGATACCAAGGCGAATTCTACAGGTCTATCAGCGCCGAGCAAAAATGTCGAAGGCCATCCCAGCCGTCACGAAACCAGAGCTCGATAGTCGAATTCACAAGACCGAGTCCCTTGCCGGGAAATATGATAATGCAGCCCTGATCGATGCCAACCTTTCAGACGCTTTCGAATTCCCGACATTCCATTGGAAGGTGTACATGGAGCACTACTACACCCCAGCTAGAAACTCGGCCAGCCGAACGTTACCAAAGTTCAGGGGCCTTCAGCAATCGTCTCTGATGAACTTAAGAAATATTCCGGTCTTCGAGACCACAGGACCAGCTCTGCAGTGCACACGCTTCCTCCTCAACCGCATCCAGAATGGGTCCTTGTGGCTAAACAAGGAAATTCCCATTCATGTTGAATATATTCATCGTCTCACAGGGCTTTCGTATAATGGCGCTGACGTCTCGACTGCTTGTCAGACCTCCTCCAATCGCACACGAAAGTCAGGAGACGCGGACCTCTATGTAAAATATGGCACCCGCCGGGGGGGGAAAGGAGCCAAGATAAACCTCATCAATAAGCCCAAGATTAGATTCGCCTGCTACCTCATTGCTAGCAAGACAATGAGGCATTATACCAAAGGCGAATGCACTCTGGACACTATCTCCATTGCAGAGCACTGTGTCCAGGGCACCAGGCTGAATTGGTGCTCCTTCTTGTTAAAAGAACTGTTCGACGTGTGCGAGGAGAACTATAAGTGCACTACTACATTTATTTATGGATATTTGATCGTTGATTTTTCCATGTGGAAATGGCACACTCCCCTCATCCAGTTCCCAGTGGAGATTCCAGAGGGCCAGCCTCTCGCGATGAAGTTTGTTCCATGGAAGGTGTCGACTGATCCGAGCACCAAAAAGGTGAATGCCAAAGCGTTCCGAAGCTGGTATGGGTTAATGACGGACGTCGTAACCAGCCAGCAACGGGTGCCCAAAAACCTGTTAGATGACTACAACGAGCAAGTGTGGTTCGGGGTAAGTCACAGGCATACTTACCTCTGACCCACTTGCGTGCCGGAGGACACCTTCCGCATGACTCCATTGAAATTCGAGCTAGACAATGCCACCTTCCACTACGAAGTCTGATTGTGGCCAGGGGTCAAGAGGGAAACCCGCGACGGGATCCCCAGGTACAACTTCGAGCGGATGTTGCCATTGTAATAGTTTGCCGAGACGGATGCGGCAACGCCACCACATGAACTCCCTGAACCGCTCATCCCCTTCGTCCGCCACTTCAACACACAGGTACACAATTTCAATCTGGTGGCCTAGGTTACTTCCAGCGGTGCTGCTCGGTTCCCTTTATTTTCTGAGTTTCAGCTCACTCGCTCCACTGCGCACCCCCATACCGCTCCTCTCACCTCCCCCATCCCCACTATCCTGTTTACCTCTGCGAGTCCAATCACGACCCCGATGGGCGAGAAAATAAAACCTACAGATCAACCATATGCCCCTCAAGCCAAGAGGGCCCGCACCACCGAGGCCAATCCGGTGGTGGACCTCACTGTTGATGATCCACCACTGCCACCGAGCACAGGGGTGTTGATTCACGAAGAACCCCTCATTGACCCATCTAATTTCATCAATATTCGCCTTCCACATCCCTCCACCACACTTTCCGCCACTCCGTCCATCGTTCATCCGCCTACCACTTCATCCACCCCATCCAATTCATCTGCTACCGTGTCCAACCCCATCATCCGGGAACTTCTTGGTGGGGACCGCGGGGCCGAAGTTGACTCTAGTACTGCCGCGGTAGTACCACTGGTCAACCCAGCGGGAGAACCCCACATTTCTCTTACTGATATATTCACACAGCAGACACACATTGTGTCCAACTCTGCTGATGCTCAGCCTGAGCCAACAGTCCCTCCACAACCGGGCCACATTGATCAGCAAGAACAGTCGGATCTAAACATGGATGACTCAGCACACCTGGAGGCCATGCCACCATCCCCTGCCAAGAATTCTAACCGCTCAGTTACCAGTGGGCAACCCTTGCAGAAAAGGAGGCCAGAACAGGGCGCTTCAGGGACCACCAACTTAGAGACCTGGGATACAGCTCAGTTGTACTTCTTTATTCAAAGGGTGGACTAGCAAGCCGAAAGGCTTCATTCGGAGCTCCAGCAGCGGTGCGATGAGCAGCAGCAGCAAATTACCATGCTTAATGAACAGCGCGACCAGCTCCGAATGGCATAGGAGTAGTTGGAAGGACAGCTAAGCAACGTCACTCAGGTGTTCTCCGAACTATGGCCGCATGTCAGGGATCATTACCCTCAGTTGCCTCCCGATGTCATGAAGACCAGCCTCATCGTACAGGCTTTCCACCTCTGGATCGCGTACAACAGCCTGCACGGGGAGAACCAGGAGCTTCACACAGCGTTAGCCGCACGGCCAGCGCTACCCAACCCTGAGATTGTATATTCCGCACAAGTTGCAGCTAAGCAGGGCCAGGCCACTCAAATGCAGGTGACCCTTAACTCTATGGTGCGTGAGGCTTACGACCTCATGAAAGGTCTGCAGGAGTGTTCACTAGCCCTTACAGTCAAAACGCAGCCTATTTCTGCGTAGCTGCAGCAGATTTCAAGGGAAATTCAGGAGACCGCGGACCCCGTGAGGTTGGACCAATTATATGCCCAAGCGGACGAGCTCGAAGTTCAGATTCAGCAAACCGAGGCCAACTCAGCGGTGGCCAAACGGATAATTCGTGAACGCTAACCGCCCATTCAATCCAGTGCCCGATCAATGCAACAACTAGCCACCGAGGCCGAAAACCAGCTTAACACGGTGTTCGGGGCTGTCCCGGCGCACATAGAGGAGGCCGTTGTCACCAAGATCGCTGAAGAAACAGATTCACTGATGCAGGGGTGGCAGTAGGCTGTGTCGGCCTTCACTGAGCTCAAAGCTACAGCGTTCTGCAGATTCCCGGAGTTGGGGCCCTTGTTTGAACAACCGCCTGGAGGTGCACAGCGAGAGCAGGAACAAGCTGAAGGCGCACAGCGAGAACAGGCACAAGATGAAGCCACACAGGGCGAACAGGGCACGGGATCAAGTAGGGCAATGGAGATAGAGACCGTCATTTGTGATTGACTCGGGTACGAGTCAAGAAACTGTGGTCGGGGCTTGTTGGGGCCCTTGTTTTGGAAACCCATTTTGAATATTTTGAATTTTGAAAACAGGAGGGATTTTTGGGTTGCGGCATGATGACACATGGAAAATGTGACCATGTCACAACTACAGCAAGTTGCGGAGCTATCAAGGTGGTGCAGAAGCAAGAGATAGCTTAAGAAAGCAAATGCATGAGGATATACAGAAGAAGACAGAAAGCGGAACACGCAGACAACAAGAGAGAAGCTGGAAGCAGCTGAAGAAGAACACAAAGAGGAACTAACAGTTGCGAAAGTGGGTGAATAAATAGCAGTCACCCGGCCGAAAGAAAGGAATGCAACAGGAGAAGGAATGCAGAGCGACTGAAGGAGATCGGCTAGGATGTCTCTGTAGTTCCTAGGGTTATCTCATTTACCTTTCTATTATGTAAGGCATCTGTATCAGACTGTAAGCTCTCCTTGCGGAAGCTATGTAACTATGAATGTGGGTGAAGATATCAATACAGTTGCAAGTTGATGTCCTATTGTGTAATTCTTATGCATGCATGTTGGTTATGGTGATTTAAACTTTTATTCGCTTGATACCTATTCGCTCTATGAATGTTCTTGCGTATATACATATGTTTATGCAAGAAATTCAGTAATAATCATGAGTTGCGGATCCTTCCCCTGATATCGATCTATTCCCCTTCTGCATGTGGTTGCGGCACGCCTCGAGTGAGACTCTCTGCTCCCCGGAGTAGGGTGATAATGCCAGCGTGGTTCTAGACTACAGCGGATTCCTTTGTTGGCCTCAACCCTTGAACCTGGGTCTTGCCTGCGAGACCTGTTTCCTCGCCAACACCCAAAAATACTTTTATCCTAAGTATTTCTTTAAAAAATGTTATGTCGGATCCCACAGTGAAAATAAATCTATTCCCAATAGAATTTTTAAAGTTAGAACTTACTATATTATACATATCCCGCATTTACATTACATTATTAACAAATTAACCTAACATATTAAATCCCTTATAAACCTTTACCCCGTATTTTTATTAATTACTTTATATGTATTTTCCCCACCCATACATTTTATTTAGACATATAGTTTAATATTTCCACATGTTATTTATCCCGGACCCACTACGTATTATCCCTGCCTGTTATAATATTCGTTCCTCCCTAACCCCATTGGTTATTTTACAAACCCTGACCATATTACATATAGCCAATTGCATAATAAGTCCTGACTATATGTATTAAACTTTAGTTTTAATGCATATAACCTACCGCATAGTCTAAACCTTGGGCCCCATGCCATCAATCCCCAATACTCCATCGCATCGTCCTAGTCGACAGATCATCACCCTCCAAATCTTACAGTTATCAAACCCTATCACACATTCCTTTCCCTGATTGTTAACATACTCCCAACCATGCGAAAAGCGTGGTTTTTGGAGTATCCCCAACCATGCGAAAAGCGTGGTTTTTGGAGTATCCCTCCTTGCTACGTGTTGGATTTCTATTCAATCGCACCAATCAAAACATTACCACCTACCACTTCTAGATCTTGTGAAAACTACTCAACGGTTTTCTCCCCGGCGCGCAAACCACTCGCTCATTTGAAATGACCGCTCATTAATGTAAACACTATTTGGTTTAAATTTCATATAAATGCAAGAAGAATAGAAAGAATATTAGCAGGAGGAGCAGTGCATGGGCCAATAAGAAGAAAATGAAATAAGCCAGCATGCAAGAAGAACCTTAAGGCGGGGAGGATGAATAGGTTTCTCAGAGGATGAGCAACAGTTTCAGTAGGGGGGTGATGATGGGCCTCCAAATTATACATAAATTAAGGCCCATATAACCTTAGGCCCACCTACCTTTCTTATGCACATGAAAATATATATTAAATCTCTCCTTTTGCAGTTAATAATGTTTTCTTATGCTTTAATATGTTCTTAGGAAGGTTTAAAGTTAATTGCATATTTGTGCCTAACATTGTTTATTTTTGTAGAATATTGTGAGAATATTGGGCAAATTATGCAGATTTGGAGAAGGAGATAATTTAGGGAATTTCTCCCTGCCATTGGAAAATCAATATTGAAGAATAAATGAGAAAATATCAGGAAATTATTGAGAAATATTGGAGAGATTCAAGGGGGTTTTCCACCCCCCTTAACTATCAAATGTAGCCAAGCAAACTGAAGACGATTTGCACTCAATCTATGGTTTACTTGGATTCAAAGTGGACTCAATCACTATTTTCTAGGGAGTTTTTTGGTAGCTTCCCTTGATGATAAATAAATATGATCAAGAGCTAATTAGGGTTGATTCTAGTCCATTTGATTCCATTCAGAACTTTTGCTACAAGCTATTAGGATTTTGTTGTTTAAGACCTTCGGGATGTAATAAGGCTATATTTTTGTAATGCAATGAGTATTCAGATGACTTTTTATTGATCTAGTTCCAGAGAGTTGGGCTTGTGGGTTAGGGCTCAACCCATGTGCCTCAGCTTCTGTGTTGTTTTCATTCTTTTCTTTCTGTCATTCAGCTAGTTTTTCTTCTGATAGTTTTGTTGTTGTTTTAGTTTGTTGTTGTAGGTTTTAATATGCTTATATGAGTAATATAATAGGTGATAAAACTCCAAAAGCTATGGATCATGCCTCCCCCTCTCATCTCTATCAATAGAGCTCGAGGAGGGTAAACCGTCCCACAGACCAAAAGTTCTTTATGTTTATGATTCGTTGTTTTTGAGTTTAGGATCGAAATTGTGTTACCAGTTTGAGTCTTTCTTTCACTGTCTTATCACACACTTGTCTATTTTTTTTCATAAGTAGGTAGGGTTGATTGCAGGTACAAGTATCTTCACCTGGAAGAAGTTCATTGACACCTCCCCGCTTCATTTCCCATCTCCCTTCCATATATGTTGTTACACTTCTATTCCTTTCTATTTCACTTATTGTAGCTGTCACACCCTTTTATTCCCAAAAACACTTCAAAACGACTAAGTCTGCCTTATATTCCTTCATTTTCACATTTCATAGCTATCACAACAATTTTAGCGAAAAATCACTTCAAAACCTTATATTTTGACCTCTGACTTTTTCTTCTTGAATTTCATGCTTATCACATTTCGCATCCTACAGATCCTCCCTGCTCTCCCTTCCATTTTCCTACTAATGATTGTGATTGCGATAACCCTTCCACCTTATCGCTACCGTTTATTAACAAAAAACTCTATAAAACATTGAAATATGAACTTTTTCCTTTAGATTTACCGCAAATTCCCTTTTCGCTCTATCACAAATCACTTTTTCCATTGATCCCCTGTTAATACTCTGCTCCTAAACTCTGATTGTGATGATATATTTCACCACCCGATAGCCTTTTTGCCTTACCTTTTCCATTTATCATCGAAAATCCTCCAAAAACATTAAATTTTGGCCCTTCTTTATTCTTCTCACTTATCGTAGCGATCGCAATCACGCAAACCACACATTCTTTCGTCATTGCCCAAGTGCCGCTCTGAAACCATGACTACGATATCGTTATCGCAGCTTTTCCACCCACCTTTTTTCCACATCACTCTATCGCAATACCGCATCGCATTCTCTCATCGCAATCATCGCATTTCTGTATTTCGCAATCATTGCATTATCTCTCATTCGCACTCAGCAAACTACATTCAATGGGTTATCATTCATCGCATTATCACTGGTCAAATTTTAGCATTATCCACCCAACAGCACATTCATGACTTTGTTAACCTTGCGATATTGCAAATTGTGATATCGCATATTGCATATCGTATCGCAGTACTCTAATAGCACTTCTGCCACCGCATATTTGAAAACTTCCCACTCCAAAGGAATTTTGTTATTTAATAAGGTTTTAATAAATCATTACCCCTCATTCACCTTCAAGCCTTGCCCTCATGTGTTTAAGCCTTCCATACCACCCTTACCCCTTTCTTCTTCAAGCTAAAAAATAACACATTTTCAAGTTTAGTTAGGTCATACATAGTTGCATGAATAAAAGCATGGTAGATAAAGCAATGGATAAGTAGACGTGTGTTTAGCCCTTTGGCCAGCTAAGTGTGATTAGAATTATTTTCCTCTCTGTAATTTCCCTTTAGCAAGTTAGAATTAGTTTCCTTTCCTAACATTTCTTTTCAACAATTTAAATTAGTTTCCTTTCTATTATTTCTTTTTAGCAAGTTAGAATTAGCTTCATTTCTTATCATTTCTTTTCAGAAATTTAATTTAGTTTCCTTTATGTCATTTATTTTCTGCAATTTATTTTAGTTTCATTGAAGTGTGATAGACTTCACTAAGAAACCCTATAAGTAGCACCCTTTCGTATAGAGGAAGAGGATGACATGAATAGAATGCATTTGTTGTGTATATAGCACTGTCACCTCCAAGTTTGTACGAACCCTGGGTTGATAGAGTAAAGTAGGGCAGCCCCTGGGAGTTACAGCACCCTTGGTGCAATATCAGGGCTCACCACCTGCCATAAGTTTTTCATCTACCATTCCTTTTCATTTTTCTTCCGTTTATAATTGGATTAGATTGATATAGAAACCTAGAACCCCCAAGGCTTTTCCTTTATATTGTTTTCTCAATATCAATCCTTTTAGTCTATGAGTGTTGTGGGTAAGATATCTAGCCTGGTTATTTCTTATTTAGTGCAATATGTCATAGCATCAAATGCGTTGCTCCCATGGGTTTGGGGGTAGGTCCCCTTAGGTTAGGTCACAAGTCCCAGCCCAACCCTAGGATGTTGCAACTATCTTCCATTTTTCCACCCCCATTGAAATTCATGATGAAATTCGCTAACTTGAAGCTTTAAGCGCCAATGATTGATAAGATTATTCTAGTTTAAAAACCCAAGCAGAGGTATCCAAATGGGTTCTTTATCCTAGTCATACCAAGGGGAGATGGAGCTAGTACCTAAACTCCATCACCCTCAATTGGAAAATTAAAACATTTCTGGGTAGGGTCCTGAAGGAGAAACATGAAGACCAAAATGATATAATCTATTCTCTGATAAAATCAAGTAGGTGCAATGTTATTAGTGCTCATGTATTTCTAGTTTGGATACACAGCTTTCCCATCTTAAAATCCATCTTCAGTGTGATATAAAACCACCTGCTCCAGCTAGAACAAGTGCTTATACCTAGCCCCAGACACTCCTTCATACTCTTGATGTTATGCTTTTCCTCTTGGAAATTATTTTTCTTACTTTATATAGTTCAGTCATGGTAGATTTTAGTAATTTATCAATGTTAGATGCTTCTATTTTGAATTATCATAATTGTGGTCAATGGTCAATAGTCTAGTTTTCCTAGAGGCAAATTGAGACCGAACATTACATGAACAATGATATTTTTGCTGTTGTATGACAAAATTATGAGGCAATACAATCTAAATTCAGAAATTATTATATTCACACACAAAAAAGTATATTTGTCTTGCTATTCAGATATGAATTAAATATGGAAAATACATCATCTTTAGGAAACAAGAAGTAATATGCAACTTTACTCCAAAGAGAGAGGACTACTTAGTACTAGAACTTCAACAAAAGTACCTAACCTAATAAATACAAAACAAACATGTCCAAACCTTCATCACAGAAATGCCACTTGGAAAAACAACAGAAATAGAAATCCCAGCACCAAACCAATCTACAAAACAACATAATCACCTATAATTATGCTTTACAATTACATAGTCATGCATATGAAAAAGCTTCAAAAAAAAACATTGCACTCAAAAAGACTATAGTTTTCTAAGCCACAACATACTAAAAGGAAGAATTAGTATCCTTAATGGTTCTTATGTCCACAAATATTTCTCCTTTAATTCATGGAAATTGAACCAACCTTCAAAAAGAGTAAGAGCCTTCTTAGACATCCTCTCAGCTAGATAGTTATGTTGATGAAACTTTATGGTTTAAAGAAAGAGCATGAAAAATCTCTTTAAGTCTTTGGATTTTTTCTTGCTAATGTGAAATAGCAAGCACCTACAATTGAGACAATTGAGACCAACAAATAACCCAATCAATGATAACCTTTGATTCGCTAAAGATACATAAAGGAAGAAAGCATTTTCCGAAAGAAAAGAACAGTAAACCACATAAAGCCACCATTTGTGACTCTGTTATTGGTCCCTTTTCCAATTCCCAAATATATATATATATATATATATGACTAGGACTAATGATCAGCTGAAATCCACCCCCACAGCGATCAAATAGTGAGGTCCCATTAAAACAAAAAAGGACCCTAAAATGAAGAGAAAGGTCCATGGAGTCTCTCAGGTTTGAGGGCGATCTCCACCTAAAATTATTTTAAAAATAAAAATCATTGTAGAGTCGAAACTAGCAACTAAATTTTCATCATCTTAAAAAAGGATAGCATCCATTCGCTTCCAGACCCTCCAAATGACAAAAATAGGCAAGATATTAAAGGGTATTATTGAGTTGTACCAGTTTTTAAAACTTTCTTCAAGAGAAACAAACTCCCAATATAAAGACAACTTTAACAGACAAGTAATATCCTTCCACACAAGTTTGGAGAAACCACAGTGGACAAAGAGATTATCAATAGTTTCAACATTCATCCTAGAGAGAATGAAAACTTTAAGATCACATCCTCCCCACTTGATGATGTTGTCTCGGGTCAAAATATTATTTTGAAGCACAAGCCAACAAAATTATTTTAGCTTTAAAGGTCCCTTCCATTTCCACAAACAATGAAACCAACACTTTTCATGGAAATCCACCTTGGAGGCCACAATAACTTCATAAGCATCTTTAGCATAAACATGACTAGTTGACACATTCTAGATCCAACTTCATATTTCATGTTAGATAAAGAAATTTCAACATGATTTAACCCAAAGATAAATCTATTTCATTCCTCCTCAAAGGGGAAAGGAAGCCCCACATCCATAGCATGTAACCAACCATCATTAAGCTCATTTGAACAGACTATTTTTTAAATGAGATAGAAACTTGAATCCTTTTATGTTTAAGAGATATAAAAGGTCAAGAGATAATATGAAGAATTCCTCACCACCAATAAAATGATCCATTCCCAAGATAATACTAGAACCGTCTCCAACTTTCCAAGTGATCCATCATCTAAGAGAATCAAAGGATTCTTTTAATGCTCACTAAACAATTGAAGCTTTGGAGGTAGATTTGTTATGTTTTCTGATCCAATTGATAGGAAATAGTTTTTAAAGGTAATTTGAGTTCATAAATTCACTCCAAATTCTAACCCCTGTCAACACTCTCCACAAAATTTTCATTCTCAATGTAAGTCTAAAATCGTCTTCCTAACCAAGAGTGCTTAAATTTAAAAGGGAAATTTTCTTTATGGGTCAATCAAGTTCTAGATAGGCATATAATCATAAGTAGAAACATTTTCTGCCCAATATATGAACATGAACATCAAATCCAAAATATTTCAGACATAAGAAACATTTCCAACCTTTTATCCACTCTCGCCTCACCAGTCCTACCATTAGTCGGGTGGGAATTAACAAGGAGGGAACAACATCAATCAAACCCAACTCTTAGAATTTTTTAAGAAAATAATCTACTGATGAATTAGTTCAAGGGATTGACCCCCAAATCTCTCGATCTTACATAGAGATATTTAATTCCCCCTCCCAAAAAAAATCAAATTGTTATCCTTTAGAATCCCTAAAGAAAAAATCTCTTCCAAAAATTGTTGGCAGTCAAAATAGGGGCTATAACAGTTTATGACCCTGACCATATAATAAAATCCCCTAAAATGTACCTCCATTAGGATTCCATCACAAGTAAGAAATGGGATGAAGGAAGCTACTTTGGTATTCTAGACCGACAATAGACCCTCATAGTGATTTTTCACATGCACATAATAACACTCCCATCTAGGAAAAAGCCTTAAGAAAACCTCCTTGGCTTTCTGACCACTGACCATAATTTCCTGGATAACTATAATATCAAGGAAGAAAACTTCAAAAATTATCTTGAGATCCCTAAATTTTGGGGCTCTCCCTACCCTTATTATATTGAAAGAAAGAATGATCATTTGGGTAGGGAACCATAGGGTTGCAATGCTATAAAGGCCCTATCCATCTCATGGTGAAAAGTAAGAATAAAAAAAACCTCTTCACTAGCTGGAAAAAAAACCATGGGAGCTAAACCTCCAAAAACCCGACCTTATTTGTGGGCTCTTCATTTACTTGGTTTGGGTTTTTTAATGGTGACATTTTGACGGGATCATTCCGTCTGGTTGCTCCCAACGTCAGGGAGAGTAGAAACATCCAAGGTCCCCATATTAGATTTCAAAACCACATTCAGAGGGACCTTCTAGAGGGCCTCTTTAAATAATGGGAGAAATGTCTTATCCACTGACAAAGAGCATTCTCTCTCTTTTTTCCTTTCATTACTAAGAGAAAGGGCATCCCTATCCAAGTATGATCCCAGCTCCAAGGGAGAGAAAGTATCAGTAGAAAGGTGTAACTATGACTCGCTTGGATAAATTCCCCCACCCTTAACACTAAGAGTGTTAACCTCATGATAACTAACACATAAAGGGTTCTCTGAATTGGCTACCCTAAGAACCTAACCTCCCGACCATTTTTTAGCTTCAACATCCAAGACAAATTAAACCTCTTCATCCAAAAGAGCATTGAAAAAATGGGGAAAATAAATTTAAAATTACCAATAAAGGAGTTGGTTTGTGATTTTTATGAATACATTGACTTCTCAAATTCATTCCTATGATCTCTATTCATAACCTCCACCGTGAAAACATCAAAAACATACTCTAGGGAATCAATTGAGATCTTTCCAAAAGCTCTCTCGGGAGAAGAAACTCCCTGCCTCCTTGAAATTTCTAGACAGACAGCTTTTAAGAGCCCCATCTCATCAAAAATGAGACAACATACAGGAATTTTCTAGTAGTCTATCCATTGAAAAAAATGTTTTTCCCCCTATAATATTTCTAGTTCTCGAGGAAGGCTCAAGAACATGTCAAATTCCACCAACACTCATGCTCTTCTCTTGTCATCCACAAGAAGAATTATGTCATCGAAATGAAGGAATTTTTAGAGCTTATTTACAATATCTACAAACACCTTTCACGACCAAATCTCCAAAGAAAACCCCAAGAGAAATATCCACAAATGTTGAACTAATCTCTTCCCATTAAGGGGATTGAATGTTGGGTGCCATTTTCATAGAATAAGATAACTTCACTCACAAACCCAGGACTTAGAGCTGATCTTCTCTAGGTTTTCTTCATTAAGGAATTGGAAGCACACCCAATTATTCATGAGCAAGTTGACTTTTGGGAAATAACCCAAAATGGGTTTCCATTGGTTTCTAACCCAAGCACCCCACTCCACCCATTTCATAATATTATATTCTAACTGGCATAATAAGGGGTTCTAGCAGATAGAATCTCCACTTTATCCATGTTAACATCTTTTCCTAGAGTTAGGGTTGTCATGCGAGTTTGAGATGAAAACACCTTCCTTACTCTCTTCTCCTTCACTTTACTACCTCTCACTTTTGACTCATGAGCAGCTTGAATCTCCTTTTTTCTGGTGAAGCCTCCACTCCATGGAATAATTGTTTTCAGAAAACATTGAAATGTCTTATCTCCTTAGGAAATAGGTTATGACCCTTTCTTCGTTTAAGGGACAATGGCCCTACATATTGGGCTTGAAACCGTCGATCAATCATTCAAGATGGACCCCTTCCCTATCACATAGGTATCACATGCATAAGGTAGGGCAAGTGTTGTTTATCCCATTTGGATCCTCACTAGTCTTTTAGCACTGCATACAAATCACATTAAATACCAAATAATTAAAGTATGTATTTTCCTAGAAATCCTCATCTTCCTCCCACTCCATATTTTTTATCCACTCCATCGCACTAGTCATGAAAATCCTCCCCCCAAAATAACCAGCTAAGAAACCTGTGACTACTCCAATGCAATATCCTATCTAAACACTTCTCTCTTCAAACAAATCCTTGCATATGCAACTCTCCAAATAATTTGATGATTCTATACAGATGGAATTACCCATCACAATGTCGTCTATTATATATAAAAATTCCAAAAAAAACATATAAAGGAAACAAATTTACAAGAAAAACACATTAAATATTTTTTATAAGGAGAACACATTAAATGTGCTCTTTTTTTTCTGTAAGGTTAGACAATTTGTATTAACTTTCAAAAAAGGAGATACATTATTGTGTTTCCTTTACTATTTTTTTACCACTTGGGAAACCAAAATAGTGGTAGATATTCAAAATATTCACATTACTTATCACCAAAGAAACTAATGTGCCACTTAAAATGAAAAGATAACTAAAAAAAATACATTACCAATAATTAATTTTCATATTCAAAACAGTTCCATTACATAAAATATTAATTAGTAAATTGGCTTGGTTGATCATTTCATGACGTGGGACAGTCCACCTAGATTGTTGGAGGAGAGTCATTGTCTTCATCAGAGGGGTTAAAGGTGATGTCTACTTGTATATTTGTCGTTATAAATAATTTAATTGAAAAACCAATTATTCTTGCCTTTCATTTAATGCCTTGCTATGTTAACTAATTTGTGTGTTGTAACTTTTGTATGTGGGAAATACAAGACATGAAAATATGAAATTTCGTGCATTGAAAGGTTATAGCTATGTGAATGGGATTTGATTGGTTGATAAATTTGTAATTTTAATGTGACTTAGTTGGTTAGTAAAAAAATGTGACATTATTTTTTATTAAAATTATAATTTTTTAAATATATTTTTATTTTTATAAATTATTATGTTGTATAAATAAGATAATATATATATAGTGTAGAATAGGTGATGATTTGGTGTTCTATTAAGGAAATTGAGGGCTAAAAGATATTTATCAACCTTATAATTGTTGGAATAAAAAATCAAAACGAGGACACCACATTAGAAATAGTAAAATACAACTGAAAATTAAGTGAAAAATTCAAACAACTTATCTAACATAAGCAAAAAGGGTGGGAAAGGTACTCAAGCATAAATATATACTAATTCATATTAAGGTAAGTTGTAATGGCCATAAATTATATATACTTAATATATCTCCAAGCCTAAAAGGGACAAGAAACTTTATAAATGAGGATCGTATTCCACAAGACCAAGTTGAACTAAAGAAAGAGGTCCATAAGGTAAAGGAGGTAAGAACAGAAGGAAAATAGGAAATCATTAGAAATAGGAAAGTTATTATTAGAGATAGAGACCAAAATAAGAGTGATAAATAGGAATTTGAAACACTCTGAATCCTCTTCTGGAACTATCTTGGTTTTCCATGGCGTAAAGGTCCTATGTCAAGTTGGATCGCAAGTGATATTGATTTTATATTCTTAATTGAAACTTGAGAGCATGATGAATCTAAGGTCCCCGGCCCACATAGGTGGATTCATTCTTTGGTCGACCTGGAACAAGAAATCCTCTCATAGAGGTTTTGGTGGAATATCATGTTATATAAAAAATAATAATTCTTCTCACATTCGGGTTTATAAGATCAACCCCCTCAACCATGACTCTAACTTGCCAATAGGATTTATCTCACAATTTTTTATTTTTCTCATATCAACTCTACCTCCTACAAGAAAAAAAACCATGATAAGAACCACCCCTTTAATACCTTAGAATAGTATATTCACAGTTTAAGAAATGAAGGCAATATCCTCTTGTTATGGGACTTCAATTCTAGAAGTGCTACTAACCAAACTACTCTCCTAAGTAATAACTCTCATAATAATCCCCTTTGACTAGATGAGTACTTTAACCTTGCTAATAGATTCAAAATCATTTTTGAAGACATAACTAAGAACTTATTTGGTATCAATCTATTCAAGCTCTGTAGTTCTGAAGACCTGATAATTTGTAATGATATTAATAAGTGGAAAATATTTGGCTAGATGACTTGTATTCATGGACTTGGCAGTAGTGTCGTGGATTATGTGATATATGATACCCATATTCTCAATTGTATTGTAAATTTTTACCTCCTAACTAAACACGAGCATGATTTTGACCACATACCTTTAACTTTAACTCTAAACCTTCACATACACATTAGCCGTATTTAAGAGAATTTCGAGAGTCAAAGACACATTAATTTTGACAGAAGTAAAATGGACCTCTTCTTAAAGGATTTAAAAATGGATTTAGCTTTCTTAGCATATAATGATCACATCTACTAGAGTTTTACTACAACCCTTTCCACTACCATTAAGAAGTTCGCTACTAATTTGTCTTATAAAAAGAATAATATAACCTTCAATCCTTAGTTTGAGAAAGATTGTAAAATTGTTGGGAAAGTCATTACAGATGCTCCTAATGAAACTATAAATATTGAAAAAATAAATGTGCACAAAGCTCTTATCAAAAGGAATAAAAGATATTATATAAATAGGAGTCAAGAGCATCTCCTTCACCTTTCTAAAGTCAAGCCTCGAATGTTTTGGAAGAAAATTATTGTTCATAAAATGAAAGAAAATAATTTGATACCCTTAAAGAACTGGACTATCTATCTTAAGAATCTTTGTGATTCCCCAAACACCATGGGTATCATGTTGGACATTCCTATAGAGGAGGATATATTTTTTTGGAAGAAATGGAGTTCAATATTAAGAAACTTGTTAATGGGAAAGCTAGGGATATTGAAGGCTACCGAGATGAAATTTTCAAAATGGGAAGGTATATCCTCATCCCTCATATACACAAACTCCTCAATTTTGTAGTGAAACAAGGCTTCCCTAAGCCTTGGATGCAAAGCCTTATTGTGTTTATCTTTAAAATTCGGGATAAAAACACTCCCTCTAACTACAAGAATGTTAAGATTAGCCACATTTTAGACAAAATATATGGGCTCATTTTGGAAAGGAATATTAGCCTTTGGCTTAAAATCCAGGGTAAAATAGCTAAAGGGAAAGTTTTATTAAGGAGACATCATTCAACTATAGACCATATTGTTGCTTTTAGGATCATTGTTCAAGAATGTTGCAATAATAAAATTGATCTCTTATGTTTCTTTGTTGACTTTAGACAATATTTCGACACGGTTCCTTGAGATAAGATATGGAAGGGAGTAGAAGAGATAATGGTTCCTCTCAAGTTAATGGTTGCAATGACTAGGTTATAATGAAAATTTTATTTCCAAGATTAAGACCACCGAGGGTTTGTCAGAAAAAATTAAATGCAATATCGGGGTTAAGCAAGGGTTCCCCCTATCCCCCAACATTTTTTGAATTTACATTGATAAGTTAGAAGAGTGTCTAGAAACTATATCATGTGATCGCCCCAGGCTCACTGGTATAGTCATTACTCTTCTCCTTTATGCTGATGATATCGTTCTTCTAACTAGGGGTCATGATGATATCAACAAGCAGCTTAGAATCCTCCAAGATTACTGCTCCAAGATGGGTATGATTGTTGATACTGTGTTATGAAACCAGCTCCAAAAATAGAAGAAAAGAGAGATCGGCGCCTTATAAATAAGCCACTTAGAGGGGGAAACCTCCTTTACATTACATAAATGAAAAATTATTGGATGATACAAATGGAAAAACCTCATTTCTATATATAGGAGTCCATGGGATCACAATATAATCCTAGCCGACCTAACAATAATAATGTAAGGGCACAATAATAACAATATGGGGGTTACAGGGGTACAAAAATAACAATAATGGGGCTACACTAACAACAATAAGGGGATACACTAGTATTATAGGGACCTAACATGACCCTCTCCTGCAAACAAGTGTTTCCCTCAATGCTTGATTATTTCTGGATGCTTCTGTATAAAATTCTCATCCTCCCATGTGGAATATTCAATGGGTAAGTTCTTCCACCTGCTGAGATACTCTGAAATTGATCGATTTGGTGGTTTTCAAGTTCTTGTTGCTGTGACTACTTAAGAACTTCTTTCGTTGCGATGTTGATCTTCCTATTGCTTCATTCGATTCTACACCAAAGTTAGGTTAGCCTGTGAGAGTTGGAGAACTTGTTGTTGATGCTCGATGTGATCTTCCACTAAATTATCATCCATATTAGATTTCATTTGATACTTCAAACTATCCAACTTAGCCTTCATTTATGCTTTTAAACCATCTATGTCATCTTTTATTTCTCTTTGTAAGATCGAAATTTGGTGCATTTGCTCTTGTAATTTTAATATGTCACATTACACTTATTCATCTTCATGAGTCATAGTAGAGCCTTCTGAAGGCTTAATGGGTTTTGAATTCTTTTTAGGGGACATTTTATAATCCAATACTAATATATATTCTACAATATGCCCTTGGAATCAATTCAAACTGATTCTTCAAACAAGACTTATGCAATTCGGGAAAAAAAAAATACACACCTTTTTCTTGCTTTTGAGGAGCTCGATATTGAAACTGAATTATCTATATGATCTAAAAACTTCAATATATTAAATTCAATCTTGTAGTATCCCTCTGAATCTTCTTTCGAATGCCATAGGTCTGACCTGATTTGGATTCTTCAAGGCAAAGTTATACCCAATCTCCCACAATGACCTAATTGTGGACTAGTTCAGTAGAGCGAACTTGTACGATGTACCATGTGTCATTTTTTCCTCCTTCATCTCTCAAATTGATACAAAAGAAACTAGATTCCATGCACTTGTGGCCACATTTTACATAATTCCAATCCGATGCTCAGAGAGAGAGTTAGGATGATTTTCCCACGGTCACCTTTTGAGATGAAATTCAAGAGCCTGACAAAACCCTAACTTCTACAAATCATATCTCTGAAAATATTGCAAACCAAGATATGACATTCTTACACGACATTCCTCAGGATTTCGGCTTCACTCTGTAAAATTTTCAGCTTCTTAACCTTTATAAAAAAAAATTATAGCGAAAATTCCACGATGACCTGTTTGGAGCAGCGAAACCCTAGAATCCAAAGCTTTAATACCAAATGTTATTAAACCAACTCAAAAAATAGAAGAGAAGATAGATCAACGCTTTATAAATAAGCCACTTTGCGGGGGAAACCTCCTTTACATTACACAAATGAACAATTCTTGGATGATACAAATGACAAAACCTCCTTTCTATATATAGGAGTCCATGGGGTCACAATATAATCCTAGCCGATCTAACAATAATAATGTAAGGTCACAATAATAACAATATGGGGGTTACAGGGGTACAACAATAAAAATTAGGGGGCTACACTAACAACAATAAGGGGATACACTAGTATTATAGGGACCTTACATACTGACATACTAAAACCATGACAATTAAATCCAAAAATATCAACTATGAAAATTTCATTTATGATAATAACTACTTGGAGAAAGTTTCCTCATACAAATATCTGGGAATTGAAATTCATCATCAGCTCAAATGGAATTATAGCATTGATCAAAGGATTAATGGATGTTGGAAAACTTTTTACGGGATTGAAAACAATAGTAATTTGATTTATCTTTAGGTGTGGAGTAAAAAAGTTCCTCTTTGAGACTGTCACCATCCCTATTATTTTATATGGATGTGAGGTATGGGGATGCAAATATCTACAGAATCATGGAGGAATATTGATCTAATCCAAAGGAAAATTTATAACCTACAACCTCATGATTAAAGGGAATACTCCCTACCCTATCCTCTTGATTGAAGCTAGCCTTTCCCCCATTGAAAGCATGGTTATGATTAGGTATATCATATATACGAGAAAACTATACAACATGGAATCCAAGAGGTTCCAAAAATTTCTTCTAACTCTAGCCAAAACCCCCACCTCCAACTCAAGCAAGGTTGACATAAGGATGCCCAGTCTTGGCTAGGCCATTAAAGGCAAAAGAGGAGATCATCTTGGAGAATAAATACAATATTAAAAGCATCATTACTTCCAAATTTAAGGAAAAGTTGTGGGAAGATAAGGAGTTAGAGGGAAAAAGGGAGCTAAGGTATGATAAGAAGGTGATCAACCCCAATCTTAATAACCCTAATTATCTTTTTGTCTTGGCCATTGCTAAAGAGAATGAAAATTTCCAAGATTAGAACTAATTCTCATGAGCTTGAAAGTTTAACTAGGCATTGGTCAATTCCAAAAACACCTTGGGACGAAAGAGTCTGTCACCTTTGCGATACTAAGAGGGTTGAATATTAAAATCATTTTCTCTTGGATTTCCCAACTCTTACTCACATTTATTATAAGTATTCTAATTTTCTAAATCTTTGCCACATTGCCAACCTTCTTGACTTGTTAAGTCAACAAAACTGTAGTAATCTAGGAATGCTTCTCTCCCTCCTTTTCAATTATATAAATAAAATATTAAGGAATATTAACTAATAGATCACTTTCTTAAGGTTTGATATACCATATTGGTCTTAGTGGATGTTAAACATCATCATGTAGTGTAAAGTTCATTGGTTTGAAACTTTGTGGGCAAAAATCCAATCATGCTAAGGGCTAGTGTGGCTTAGGCCAAGTGTGATCCCTGGGTGTTTTTGACAGCTTAGATGCCCTTGGGTTCTGCCTACTCAAGCCACAAGTTAGAAATTTCAATCACCTCAAAGCACATACACACACATAATTTGTTAAAAATTCAGCTAAAAGTTGTTGGAATTATAAATTTGAGTAATTAAATTTATCAAATATTGGGTTTTTTAAAACACAATTCATTTATGCATTAAAAATATAATTTAAATAATAATCTCATGAACCATTATAAAACCAAAAATTTAGTGTGTGTGTGTATATATATATATATTAACTCAACGAATATTTAATATAACTATAACCATTTAGAAATTATAATTGTTTAAACAAAAAAAAAAAAAAAACCTTTTCAATTTTTATTTACTTTATTATAAAATCCTACAATTTTTTTGTCTATCAAGTTGTCTATGATCCTCCAGCCTTGACCTGTGGCTTGAGTAGCCGTGACCCAGGGGCATCTAAGTCGTCAAATTCACTCGGGGATCGCACCCGACCTAGGCCACACCACCCCTTTAGCTAACTGGATTTTTTAGCGTGTCTCCTCCCCCTTAGAACATGGCACAACCACCCCCCGTGAGGTTTGATTCTAGGTCGCCTTGTTGACAAGGCCCATCCTCAACCGGTTGTGCTAGTGGGACTTACTATAAAATCCTACATTCAATAATATGTTTTTTTAAATAAAATAAAAAATATCTATTCAAAACAATTATTGTAACAATCACTATATGGATTTTAAAATAAAAATATGAACTCCTTTATTATTAAGGTTGATTTCTAACCTCTTTTCAAATTAAATACTTGAATCTCTAGTTTGATGATATTTTTGAGAAAACTCAACTAAAGTAGGCTCAACCTTAAATCATTATAGACTTATCTTAATTACAGATCTACCAATCTTACGAGAGGGATCAAATATCCTGATATACAAATTTATTTTAGAGTGAAAAAATTGAAAAAGTATTTGAACCACAAAAGATTTAATCCCTCTAGATACTTGATAAATCTCTCTCTCTCTCCCTCTCTCTCTCTCTCATTATTTTTATTTTGTATATGTGGTTCATGGACACTGAATATTGATGACCGCTACGTCCACGGAATATTTGTATCATGCAGATCCACCCAATTAATGGATCACTTCTTGTCAGCTCAACATAGAGTCTCACTTTGAGAGTGTCAAGAGAATTAAACTCATGACCTCTCAATAGCAAAGGTCTTTTAACAATGTGGGCTCGACCAATTGAGATAACCTTTGGTGTGTGTGTGTGTGTGTGTGTGTGTGTGTGTGTGTGTGTGTGTGTACATATATATATTCATTATTTAAATTGCAATTTTGAATGCATAAATGGATACAATTTCTTGAAAGTGATCTAGAGCACTGGATTATATAGACTACACAACTTAAATTTTCAATTCTAACAAATCTTTGCTAGATTTGAAACGAAATTAATAGAAAAATATATATGGCCAAAATGTAAAATAGTGAAAATACTGAAATTTTTTTAAATATTTTAGTGATAAGATTTTAAATTTTTTAATTGATTTATATAATATATACATGGTTGACATTTTATATTTTACATAATATGGGCTTTGACATATTTAATTATAAATTGCATTGTCCATATTAAAATATTATTCTTTTATTAATATATTTTTATATACATATCAATATTATTTAACCTTGCATAGTGAGATATTTTATTTATGAATATTTTATTATTAATAATATCTTTTAAATTCCATATATCAATTTTATATTAAAGATTGAATAGATTACACATCTCTTCTTATTAGGAAATAAATTGAATTATTTTACTTTTAATTATTTTTTCTAAGCATTGAAATATTTTACTCCAATAAAAATATGTATGTGTGTGCTCTCTATATATACGTATAGAATCATTTGTGTTAAAATATATTAACTAATATGAATATTCAAACTTTTGTTTAAGTTGTACAAGGTAAAGTATTGAACACATTCACAATCACACATCACCCTCATATTAAGTTATAGAATGGCCTCTCAGATCAATCATATACAATATTTATAAGTGAATATGATTTCTTAGTTATCAAACTTAGGGAAGATACAAACGACATATGAATGAATAAGTTAATAATTGATTTAAAATTAGTTTATAAATTAAATTTAGCCACATAAGTTTAATTTAATTTTATTTACCGAGTCTAATAAGTTAAATCATTAAAATTACTTTAATTATTTTATCTTTTTGTCATTATGTACAATGTAAAAATATAATTGTCGATGAGATCACATCTTTTGTTTATTTAAATTACACTTTTTAATGCATAAATGAAGTCATGAAATTTCCTCAACTACTTCAATTGTGCACATTTTAAAACTCAAATTTATAGTTTGCACAAATTCTTCTTTGATTTCAAGTCAAGTTATCAAACAATATACCCCTAAAAAGACAAAATCGTAAATGTTCTCTCTCTCTCTCTCTCTCTCTCTCTCTCTCTCTCTCTCTCTCTCTCTCACACACACACACACACACACACACACACATTTTAAAACTCAAATTTATAGTTTCCACAAATTCTTCTTTGATTTCAAGTCAAGTTATCAAACAATATACCCCTAAAAAGACAAAATCGTAAATGTTCTCTCTCTCTCTCTCTCTCTCTCTCTCTCTCTCTCTCTCTCTCTCTCTCACACACACACACACACACACACACACACATTTTAAAACTCAAATTTATAGTTTCCACAAATTCTTCTTTGATTTCAAGTCAAGTTATCAAACAATATACCCCTAAAAAGACAAAATCGTAAATGTTCTCTCTCTCTCTCTCTCTCTCTCTCTCTCTCTCTCTCTCTCTCTCTCTCTCTCTCTCTCTCTCTCTCTCTCTCTATTGTTTTATAAAATATGGATGATAAATGTACAATTTATATTTAATGATAATAATCATCATTTTTCTCAAATGGGGTGAGTTAGGAAGTGCAAAAATGAGGGTGGTGATGCTATCCTCACCTCAAGTAATGGAGGGATATGTGCCCACCAATGAGCTACATGATATGATATTTTGGTACTATTTGCTCAAGTTATAATGGGTATTTAATTTTGATAATCAATTGTCTCATGGGATAGTATCTCTAGTGAGTTGGCCACTTACCTTGGGAATTTTCTTGCATTACTTTGACTCTAGTTCATGTTGGTGCTCTTATTCTCTTTTCCTCGATCCTTGTATGTGTTTACTTCTTGATCCAGATTGAATTATTATATTTTTTATCATCATCTTGATGCTTTCATAGTGGAAAAAGTGGAGGAATCAACTCACAGAACCATTTTTACCAACAGAACCTAGTTTGACAAATTGGGATCTAAAACCTTCTAGGATTGAGACATAAAATGATTTTTTTTTAGGTAAAACTTTATTTTTATAACATAACATCCTTTTTCATATTCTACACATAGAAACCTTTTCAACGACACAATAATCCCCTCAATCAGATTTTGTATGCAAAATTGATACCACTCGAAAGTTGGCCTTTCTTTTTTCACCGCCAGAATTAAAGAGGATGTCATGCCAACTTCTGTAACTCGTGGAAAAGGGGATAGCCATGTGATTATGATGAAGAAGACTCTAGAAGAGTCTATATTTTAACTGTGATTAAAATTTGAGGTAGTAAAACCTAACCACTAGTAGGCTAGCAGTTTGTGTTATAACCAGGCCACTTGGAGGAAAAGAGGTTCCATTCTTTTGGAGTGCATTTGTTCCATAGATGAGAAAAAATAGCTGAGAGAATTAGGTGATAAAGCACACAAATATGATTTTTGTATTTTAGTATCCCACGAGCCACATACCATACTTATTTGTACTCACAGCCATTTTCTATTCAAAGAAAGAGAGCAGAGTCACCTCGCCTTCCAACTAGGTTTTATTCCAAAAGGGTTTCTAGGTTATATCTTGTGTCAAATTGTGGTTTGTAAGTTTTTATTTTATTTTTCTTTATTTTCTTCATAATTTTAATTTGCATGCATACACGATTAACATTAATCTACATATCCAAAAATATAAACAGATTAGAAGTATGTTTCAATTAGAAGTATGTTTCAATGTTCATTTTCTAGATAAGGAGCATAATATTTCATTTGTGTGGCTGAAATTAGAGGGTCGTTCCCTAACCTAGTGGGATTTCAATGCAAAGACCTTGGGTTTGGAGGGATATCCTCCAGTTTCTAAGGGGAAATACTTCGAAACCCTCATAAATTCACAATTTTACCCTATTAGGTATGTATAGGACTAGTGGATCTAGTGGCACTACTTCAGGAAAAAGTAGGAGAAAAGTGTACAGGAGTACACCACAGAGTTTAAAAACATGGCCATAATGTTGGGTATCTCCCAAAAGAACCTATATTTACTTCTCAAGTTTGAGGGGTCTACACAACCATTTGTAAAATCAAGTTATGTTGTTCACTTGTATCAATGGACAAGGCTTATGTATAGGCACAATACTTATAGAACATGGGCTTGAAGAAATGGGAATCAAGTGGATCGAAGTAGAAGGAGAAAAAAGACACTTCTAAGGAGGGGAAGAAGAAGTGGAAAGGGGGGAAGATAAAAATACAATACCACAACACCCCAGTGCAAAGATCCCAACAACCATTGTAACCACTAGAACATTGATGCCCATACAAAGGAGAAGTGATGGAAGTTGCAACTAGATCTTAACTAGAAGAACAAGAAGAAAGATAATAAGAAGAAGAATCTCATGGCCATTGATTTGAGCAACTAGGTTGAAAGCAACTCAAACATGGATGATAATATCATTTGTATGTCAATGTATAAGGAGGTGGATCTCAGTAGCCTCCACCAATATGAATATAAATTGTTGAAATTTTCAACAAGAAACAATGAAAATGGCGTCCAGAAACAAAACACACATTGGTGTGGGATCACAGGTCACACAGTGATGGATCCTAGCGACACATTAGTGTGCAACCAAAATTTTAAATAAGTTGGAAAATAAATTGTAATCTTATCTCATAACAACTTGTAATAGTTAACTAAGTGTGATAGACTTAGTTAGATCAAGAATTTCAAGTTGAGCGTCAAAGGATAGGCATGTAGAGTGATTCTATTATTAATTGGGTCCAGTTGCAGTTGTAGCACTAGTGTAGTATGAGTGGGATCAATTAACTCAAATTAATTTAGTTAAAATCAATTTAACTAGTTCTAACTGTTTGATGAGCTAGTGTAAGATCAAGTGAATTAAAATATATTTAATTCACCAGTAGTGATCTACCAAGTAACTGATTATTCACTATTTATAGCTGCATGCATGCTAATTCTGGTGGAAACCCAGTTGAGACAAAGGTTTGAGGCAAGTAAACTATCGGTTGTAGTTTTAGCAAACTGCCCAAATGCAATTATATAACCACAGGAAGCCCATGATGAATTGTGCAATCAAGGAAGGCTTAATTTCTTATTTAATAGGGGTTTAATTCTCTAGGGATTGTGTAAGCAGGGTAGCATGAGGGTAGGATGATAATTGGCTATGTGTTTGTCCAACTTTTCCTAGATCGGTGTGAAGCAATTAGTAGAGTGTATGAGGTTGTGGTGATCACAAATACATTGTATTGTTTCATGATTCATTGGTTGATTATACAATAAATATGGAGTGGTTTTGAGCAGTTTCTTTCCCCAGGAATATCTGGTGTTGCATATTGATTTACTTCTTTCTCTTACTTGCATGTGATTGAGTGGTCATGTTTTATACTCAGGAAATATTGCAGAAGGATTCAGTATCTTTCTTTAGTACATTGCATGATCGGATTGAGTCCATTGATATAATTTCTACATGGTATTATAGCTGTGTTAGAGATTTTTTACATGGTATTAGAGTGCTAGGAATCACAACAGTGGAGAATAAATTGAGTTTCTGTTGAATAGTATTAAAATTTGCAGACACTTTCTTTGGAGCTATAAGCGGATCAAGATGTCTTTTAATGGCTTCAGACTCGAATATGCACTCGAGGGTAGTTCGAATTATATTGTATGGAAGTGTTGAAAATGCAACAAGATGATGGAGCTTAGTGAAATGAAGTCACCTTCACTAAGTGGGCCCGTAGGCGCCCACTTAGTGAAATGAAGTCACCTTCACTAAGTGGCGCAAAGTCTATTTTTAGACTATGTCTATTTTTAGACATATGGATCATGGTCTATGAGTTGCAGGATGCTATTTATGGATGATTGGTCGATTTGGTAAAAATAGATGGACCTCTATTTTTATACATTGGGCGGTTTCTATTTTTAGACTGCCGAGCTAAAAATAGAACAGTCAAATATTATTAACCCTTAATAATATTTAGACTATAAACATTATCTTATCCTCTTGGAGCACTTCAGTTTGATGCTTGGATGTGGCACATGCAGCTGACAGAAGGAAATATGCTTTTCCTAAGGGTTCTTTGAGCTATTGCATGGTTGACTTCAGTTAGAACTCATGTGGCAGAGTTTGGTGGAGTTGATGAGACGGTTGGTGGAGTTGTGTTCGGTTTAACTTAGTTGAACTAGTTGTATTTAGTCTAACTGATAAATACACTAGTGATGAGTGGTGTGAATTAATTATTAATTAATTCACTAATTATTAACTCATAAATCAACTAAAGAATACATCAGTTAACTGCAATGCATGGACAGTTCAGTGGAGACGAGTGTTAGAGGTGGGTGAAAGGGTGAGTCTACTATCAGTTGTGACTATAGCTGTGCATGAGATTTGCACACACATTGATTGAGATTGCCAATGAGGATTGCGCAGTTGAAGCTAGTGGGATTCGAACTTGGATCTCATCATTATTCATCTTGGATTGCGCAGTAGAGGCAGGCAGACTTGTGGAGGAGATTTGAACCTGTGACTTGTTCATCTTCTGTGCTAGTTTGTCTGTAGCATGTGAGATAGTGTTGAGAGCTGTGAGAGCTTTGTGCTATGTATTGTTTTTTTTTTCTAAATAAAACTGATCTATTAACAAGTGCGTAAAGTTACAATATGACAGAGGTCAAAAACAGCTGCCTTTGGGATGGCAGATCTAACAGGAAGAAACAGGAAAAGAGACCACCCATTGACAGGGGGACCGGCCGGGTGGAGAGAACCAAGACCCACGCAGGGGTTCAGCCCCAAAGACATACTGAGTGTATACATGACAAACCAGGGACGAGCCCGAAAACCCCTTAACCATCTGAACATAGATAAAAGCCCAGGAATGGGCCAAAAAGAAAGAGAAAAGCACCTCATTAAACAAACTATTCATCGGGTGGAACTTCCTCAACCCGGCACCAACCAAACGCTTGCATATCCCTTGCCAGAGCCTCTTCAGAAACCGAGGGCCTCTGTTCCGCAGTCTCTATCACTTCTACAGGCACACTGAAAGTAGGAACATTCGGGGGTTGAAAAGGCGCGTTGACAGCTCCACTCTGAATATTGGAACCATGAGCAGTGTGCTGAGCGAGGCCAGGTGGTTGAACAATGGACTCCCCCGGCTGGGCCTCCTCCTGAAAAATGACAGAGAAAAGAACCGAAATTCTTGGACGGTTTAGGGTGCTGTCAAAGATGAAACGTGCGCTACCAGTGGTGGGCGGAGGTACAGAGGTTGTAGGAAGGGAACACCCTCTCCCACTGCGGGTTCGCAGATAACGACCTGCACTCCTGCCGCTCGAGCTAGATGGCACCTCAGACGAGTGGCTGGTAGACGCCCTGGGAGGGGGCCCCCTGGTGCTGCCCCTTCGGCTCCTCATTCGATGGCGTAACCGAGGCATGGAGGAAGCAGGCGTGGGCGAGGTGACAATCGATCCAGAACAAGTCTCCCAATGAGATT
This sequence comes from Pinus albicaulis, assembly GCA_034641835.2. Classification (NCBI taxonomy): domain Eukaryota; kingdom Viridiplantae; phylum Streptophyta; class Pinopsida; order Pinales; family Pinaceae; genus Pinus; species Pinus albicaulis. The sequence goes on along the minus strand of CM076574.1, from coordinate 1,192,915,421 downwards.
CCCAATCAACAACAGACTCAGCGACTAGGAAGCGACGGGCAACATGAACATGAAAATCGACAACTGACACCAGAACGACAGGAAAATCGACATCAAACTCCAGAAAACCAGAGTGGATATGCAACGGACCAGAATGTAAGAGCGAGACCTCACTGCCAAGGGAGTTGTGCGACTGAACCTCGGCATAGAACGCCTTGCCTCCCTTCTCTTTAACCTCTCCAATCTTGCTACGACAAACCTGTCCAATAATGGCCTCATTGATGAAGGAAGCAGACTCCAGCATGCCAAAGCATGCGAAGGCGAAATTCCAAGCAAAAACCATGGTGTGAACTCTCAACTCCCCAGATGCCATGCCTTTGAGCTCAGCGTTGAATAAATGCCAAGATCTGGCATGCGATGGCGTGTTAATATGCTCGTCCTGGGTGGGCATGTGTCGATCCGCCTTGCCCAGCCCCTGTCCTGTCAACATAAACTCCTTACCGAACACCCGCATCCAGGATTGTGCTATGTATTGTTACATGTTCTCTATCATTATAATATACAGATAGTTGGGGGTTTTGAAAGCAGTCTTTCGTACATCTTGTTTTATATGTGTGTGATTATGTTTTAGTAATAACGCATCGGCTTCTTCTATTTCGGCATATTGTTGATCGATTGTAGGAAAGTTATGTATTATGCATGAAGCTTAAATAGTGTGTAATCAGGATAATCTCGGTGAATAATTCAGAAAAATATTCAAATTTCTAAAGGAAGGACAGGATGGAGGCAGTGTTGGAGGACAATGGGTTGAAGGAATTCATAGATAACGATATTCCCAAGCCCACAACAACATATGCCCAAATTCTCTATGCATGGCAGAAGAAGGTATAAAAGGCGAAGAGGATATTGTTAGAGGGAGTTCAAGATCATATTGTCTTGAGTCTCCATGGAAAGGAAACTCCATATGATATGTGGAAGGCCTTAACAGATCTGTTTGAAAGTAGAAGTGACCACTTAAAATTAGCACTCAAGGACAAGCTCAGGAAAATAAAAATGGAGAAGGGTGACACAATCCAGAAATACTTGACCAAGTTCACTCAATGTCAAGATGAGCTTGGAAGTGTTAGGATTACTGTAGCTGATGATGACTTGGTGAGCCTAACACTTCTAGGCCTTCCCAAGAGTTGGCATAGTTACCAAGACTCTATGAATGGGAGGGAGAGGTTACTAGATTGGGAGCGACTTTGGTCATATTTGGTACAAGAAGAGTTTCGATGGAATACCAGGGATGGATCCTCATCCAAGACTGATGATGAGGAAAATTGTGCCTTGGCTAGTAATGCAAAGAAGGGGAAGGGGAGGAAGTCCCATTCCAAATATGAGACTGGTAAAGAAGGCAAGAAGCGTGACATGTCAAAGGTGAAATGTTTTCATTGTCATGATCATGGACACTATGCCACAAATTGTCCACAAAAGAAGAATAAAAACAAGAAGGCTCCAGGAGCTGTAGCGGGTGAAGCTTTGGCCTCACAGTTTGATTTGAACTTCACTCTCATCATGTTCATGGCATCAACTATGATGGGGTCTATGTGGTACTTGGATAGTGGAGCATCTTTCCACATGAAGGGAAAAAAATAACTCTTTAGTAGCCTGGACGAGAAGGATCTTCAGATGCACATCGAGATGGGTAAAACTTTCATATTAAAAGATGTCCTGCATGTACCAGGCTTGAAAAATAATTTAGTTCTAGTTGCTATGTTGGAGGATCTTGGATATGATGTGGTTTTCAATGAAGGAAAGGCATTCCTTCGTCACAAAGCCACTGCACATGTAAATAATATTGGGGTTCATGTTAAGAGCCTCTACAAACTTGATGTAGATGGTTGCACAACATTGAGCAGTAAAGCAGGGAAGGTGGTGAGCTGAGATACAGGTGAGTTATGGCACAGGAAATTGGGCCATCTACACCAAATTTCTTTGAGGATCATGCAGAAGATTTCTACAGGTCTTCCAAAGTGTACTCTTGCACAAATAGACACATGCAAGGGATGTACCATGGGGAAGTATGAGAAATCCATGTGATTGTCCCTTGAGAGGGAGCTTTATTTTCATGCAAATGAGGAACTATTAGTTCCAAAGGATGAACCTCAGGATGTGGAGTAGCCACAAGAAGAGGATCATGGAGTGGAAGAAACCACACATATAGAGCCATCCACTAGAAATGGTAGGAAGCACACCAGAGAGGCTAATAGATTGATGCTAGATGCGACAGGGCATGTGGGAGCACCTACATCACAGCGCAGGCAGAGAAGGTCCCTACACAAGTACACTAGATACATGGCTCTTATGAGTGAGTGTATTGTGACAGAACCATCCTCTTTTGAGGAAGCAGTGCAACAGCCAACATGGATTGATGCCATGGTTGAGGAGTATGACTCCATTATCATAAATAGTGCATGGGAATTTGTCCCAAGACCAGTGGGGAATTCAGTGGTTGGATCCAGGTGGATTTACAAGGTGAAGCAAGTAGAGACACCCAGGAGGGGGGAATTTCAAGCCAGATGGGCAGAGGGAGTACATGCATCTATACCTCCAGGTGTGAGGTGGGGCGATGTGCAGAATTAATCCCAAGAAGAAATTTGGGCAGGTTCTATTGACATGGTGTGTCTCATGGATCAAACCTGGCTATGATAAGCCCACAGTATAGTAGTAGAAGGAAGGAACAGTTAGATTGATGCAGCCAGATGTCAGGAGGACAAAAATCAGAGTGACTGGTGTCAAATACTGGAGCGCGGATCAGAGTTGGCAGCAGTGTAAAGTGCATGGATGCAGATGTCAACAGAAACGCAGAGAGTCTAGTAGACATGTGCAGTAGCTAGCAGCAGTCAGAAGACTCTGATGATAGATGCATTATATTGATTCAGTTTTTTGGAGGCTATTCAGTTTCAGGAGAGTTGCATGTGTGAACAACACTAGAGCAGTGTTGCATGCAGAACATTCCAATGGTACCGGATCGGGATAGATTGATTCCTTTCTTGTTGAGAGGGAGTGTTGAAATTTGCAACAAGAAACAGTGAAATTGGCATACAGAAACAACACACAAACTTGTGTTGGATCACATGTCACGCAGTGATGGATCCTAGCAACACATTAGTGTGCAACCAATTTTTTAAATAAATTGTAATCTTATCTCATAAGAACTTGTAATAGTTAACTAAGTGTGATAGACTTAGTTAGCTCAAGAATTTAAATTTGAGGGTCAAAGGATAGGCATGTAGAGTGATTCTATTATTAATAGGGTCCAGTTGCAATTGTAGCACTACTGTAGTGTGAGTGGGATCAGTTAACTCACATTAATTGAGTTAAAATCAGTTTAACTAGTTTGAAATGTTTGATGAGATAGTGGAAGATCAAGTGAATTGAAATATATTTAATTCACCATTATTGATCTACAAAGTAACTAATGATTCACTATTTATAGCTGCATGCATGCTAATTCTGGTGGAGACCCAGTTGAGACAAAGGTTCAAGGCAAGTAAACTATCAGTTGTATTTTTAGCAAACTACCCAGATGCAGTTATATAACCACATGAATCCCGTGATGAATTGTGCAATCAAGGAAGGATGAATTTCCTATTTAATAGGGGTTTAATTCTCTAGGGATTGCGTAAAAAGGGTAGGATGCTAATTGGCTATGTGTTTGTCCAATTTTTCCTAGATAAGTGTGAAGTAATTGGTAGAGTGTATGAGGTTGTGGTGATCACAAATACATTGTATTGTTTCTTGATTCCTTTGTAGATTATACAATAAATATGGAGGGGTTTTAAGCAGTTTCTTTCCCCAGGAATATCTGGTGTTGTGTATTGATTTACTTCTTTCTCTTACTTGCATGTGATTGAGCGATCGTGTTTTATATTCCGCAAATATTGTAGAAGGATCCAATATCTTGCTTTAGTACATTGCATGATCAGATTAACTCCATTGATATAATTTCTACATGGTATTATATTTGTGTTAGATATTTTCTACATAAATATATGACCAAACTCTTCCACAAAAAGATATAGGTCAAGCAGACAAAGACTAATGCTCTATTTGACTGAGGATCGCAAGTGAATCTCTTACAATAAAGCTAGTCAACAAATTGGGATTGGAAATTCATGATCATCCAAGCCCATATCCATTAGGATAGGTAAATAAGGATGCAGTGTTGAAGATAACAAAACAGAGCAAAATTACATTTGTTAATAGTTTTGATTTTATGGATGAAGTAGAACTAGATGTGGTTCCTCTTAATGTATGTAGAGTGGTGTTTAGAAGTCCCAACATGTACATGTGAGATGCAATATTCATGTGGAGAGCTAATCATTACCGTCTTATCAAGGATAGAAAATCGTTCACCATCAGCGCGCACAAAGCCAAGTTGAAAATTCCACTAGTAAGTGCCAACCAAGCCAATAAATTGATCAGTTCAAACAAGAAAAATGTTTCACTATTTTTAAGGGAAATCAGTATGTAGAATAGTCAATAATGTTTGAAAAGTAACTATGTTCAGTCTTAATAATTATTTATGTACTTTTATAAATTTGTATCTTATGTAAAAGAAGAAAAATAATTTTATTTAGGCATGGGTTTCATGCTCAAGTCTAGGACAAGCATGTTCTTCATGCTTCTACCTTTTTTTTAATTCAAAGGATTAATTTTGAGTCAAATTCCATTAGGGATCTTTGTAAGAAAAGAAAAAGAAAATATATTTTTTTAATTTAAAAAGAGTCTAATAGTCCTCCATGAGACCAATTCGTCCCTCCTCTTGGTCAAGGCAACTTGTTGAAGAGTCATGATCCTTCATAGTGATGAACAACTATATATAGGCGTGAATCCTCCACAAAAAATACTGAAGTTCGGTTGGGATTTCTAATAAAGCATGAGAGTGGAAGTGGTTGAGATATGAAAAGTTTTTTTATGGAAGGGTGTGTTAGTTCGTTGAAGCCTTGTGACAAGACCAAATATCTGAAGCAAACCTATAATTTTGTGACAAAACTAAAAATCTGAAGAAGTCTACAATTTGGGATAGGGCCAAAGTATGAAGAAGTTTGATTTTGACTATGACTTGGAAGGAGGGTTGACTTGGGGATATTAAGGAGGAAATAGTCTTGGCATTGATAACTCATTTTGATCTAATTATGAAAGAAGGGAATTGTTGTGGTTTTTCCTAGTTGTGGGGTTTTTCCCTGGCATGGAGCCTATACCTTGTGATCTTCATGTCTTTATTTTGAATGTTGTTTGATGAAGAAAAGAAACACAAATAATTTAATAAGAAGCCAACAAAGTTCACAATTAATTATGATGTAAGGAAAATCAACCTTTACCTTGATTTTCCAATATCGTATCAGAGTTAAGGTCTGTAAAAGAAGTAGTTTTTAGGATCACTCATGTTGGAAATCTAAAGACACCATTTCTCTGTAAATCAAAGATCATCACATTAAAGAAACCAAGGCATGTTGCACTAGGATGAGTCATGCTATTATCTTGATCCAAATTGTTGTTTCCATTCAACAAAGATCCAAAATACTATTTCTAAAAGTCTGCCCTTGAGTCTGAGATTCCTTCAATATGATCCATCCAACTTGTTTTTGCATGAGTTGCTTCCTATGGTTTGAGTTATGACAAAGGTAAGTTTTTTTAAGGATGATGACAAGTCATAAAAATATCTTAAGACTAAGATCCACTATGATCCAAGACACTTGGACTATAATACAAGTCTCTTAATGCAAATTCAGGGCATAATAGTAATATGAATTGAGATGTGAAAGTCATCTCAGTCATGAAATATGGGTTAATCTCCATGGTGAACTATGCAATAAAGAAATATGTTAAGCTTCTATTGACCACAAGCTAGCCAAAGTTCCTTGATCTACCTACTAAAAAAAGTAAATAAATAAAAATAAAACAATAATAATAATAATAATAAAATTAAAATTAAAATTAAATTAAATTAAATTAAAAAATTTAAATTTTAAAAATTAAAAATAAAATAAAATAAAAAACAAAAATAATAAAAATAATAAAAATAAAAATCACCAAGCTATGTAGTTACTATGGAAAGCTACTTCATGTCTAAAGAAATCACTCGTGATACAAATGATGTGAGATTATATTAATGAAAGATTGTATGTATTGCATAGCTTGAAGGAAACATCTGAAGTTATGAGCATAAGAAGTACTAAAGAGGGCATTCAAACTCTTGTAGTAATCTCCCGAAGTTTTGGCATATTAGATTTGAAAATATCTAAAGTTCTATTTTGAAACAAGTTCAAAAGTATACTCTTTTGAATAATTAAGTCCAAAATAGAGGCAAGACATATCACAAAAGGAGAAGAACAAGGTTTATATCTAAATATGTTATGAAAACCCTTTGTCGAATCTATGTGAGTTCCTAAGCAGAAGAAAATGCAAGTTTCTATGGAGGGAGTCCTCTCCCAGTGAATGATGTGAATCCTCCATCATAGGCAATAATAATAAATGGTATACCTTAGCAGGTCAAGTAAGCATATTCATTGAAGAAAGGTGTCTCCTATATCTAGCAAAGGCATAAAATAAAAATAAGGTCGAAAACTTCAGTAAAAATATGATCTCCTGAAGGTGTCTTTTTTAGGGTCAAGAAAGTGAAACAATGGACTAGAAGGTGCCTACGGCCATGTATCGCAGAGTTTGAGCTCACGATTCTTTGGTTTATTCAAGGTTCAACCACATAAAACGTTGGTACCTAGAACTTGAATACACACACACACACAGGTATGAAATTCACCACTATTATATTAGTCAATATCGTTCCAGCAACGGATTAACAAGTGTAGAAAACCATGTTCTCACACAGGTTTGATATTTCAACACAAAACTACCACAAACCAGTGATTTTTTTCCGAGAATGAGATACATAACATATCATCAAACTCACAAAGACACAATAATTCCTTTCTTCTCTGAACCAATAATATTATTATCAACTCCAATCTAAATACACAATCTCTAAGACTTCAATCAAATACTCTCTGGTATAACCAAACTAAAATTACTAATTTATGCTTTATACAAAAGGGTTTAACCCTCTTCCTCAGATGAGGGAAACAGAAATCTATTATTAGACAAATCCTTATATCTTCTGCACCAGAAAACACATATGTTATCTCTATCTACGAATTTCCTTCATCCTAATTTATCTCCCTAGATTTCAAGAACCCACTCTTGTTAGTAAATATCTGATCCTAAAGATCAGCAACCTGTCTATTTGACTCATCAATCTAGCTAGATTGATGCCCCTGCATCAGACTCCCAAGGATCAAAATTTTATGAGCTCCTGCTCATAAGATATTCTACATCATAGCCCTTCTTTTCCAAGTCTGTTGCACTCATCCAAGTAGCATCTTCCTCTGGAAGTCTGTACCATTTCACCAAGTACTCTAAGTACTCTTTACCTCTAGTCTTCTTTGAAACTTTTCATTCCAGAATAACCTCTGCTTCTACAGGTCTTGTTGTTGGCATGTGCTTTAACCAGTTTACTTCCTCTGGTTCTGTAGGATCACCATCCTTTTCAGGTTGTCCTGTATCATCAACTTTATAAGGATACATATCAGCTATGTTAAATATTGGAGAGATGCAAATACATGTAGGAAACTCTAGCTCATAGGCATTTGTAGAGAACTTTCGAAGGATCTTGCATGGTCCTATCTTTTTGAGTTTTAGCTTGTTATATTGCCCTCTTGGAAAGCTCTCCTTTCTAATATGGGCTAGAACCAAATCCCCTACTTCAAATATTACCTCTATTCTTTTTACATCTACTCTTAGCTTGTACTTGCAATTGATGTCTTGTAACCTCTGTCTAACCTGCTCATGCATTTCACTAATTGTTGTAGCAAAAATTTCACCTTCAGCACTCTTGTGTTCCATATTTCCTAAATTTCTGAGCTCATTTACACCTCTAGGATGCATTCCATACACAATCTACAATGGACTCAACCCCGTACTTCTATTTGGCGAATCATTATATGCAAACTCAGCTTGAGCTAGCACATGATCTCACTGCATTGGCCGTTCACTAGTCAAACTTCTCAGGATATTACCCAAACTTCTATTCACTACCTAAGTTTTTCCATTTGTTTGTGGATGATAAGTTGAACTGAAAGTCAGCTTAGTACCCATATTCTTCCATAAGGTCTTCCAAAAGTGACCTGTAAATCTGGTTTCTTTGTATGAGACAATGCTTTTTGGCAAACCATGTAATCTAACCACTTCATCGAAGAATAAGTTTGCTACATGTGTTGCATCACTATTTTTGTGACAAGGAATGAAATGTGGAATTTTACTAAACCTATCCACCACCACAAAGATAGAACCATTACCTCTTTGTGTATTTGGAAAACCTAATATGAAATCCATACTGACTTAATCCCATGGTCTACTTGGAATATGTAAAGGAGTATATTGCCTTGTATTTTGACTCCTTCCTTTCGCATGCTGGCATATTCTACATTTATTCAAAAACCTCTCCACATCTGACCTCATCTTAGGCCAAAAGTAATAGTGATTTAGTTGTCCCACTGTTTTTTCAATGCCAAAATGTCCAGACATTCCTCCATTTTTCTTCTCTTGAATCAAATTCTCTCTCATAGAACACTATGGAATACAAAGTCTATTATCCTTGAACAACAATCTATCCTATAAGGTATAATCATTCCAAGGTCCTATATCCCTTTGGGAAGGATTTAAGCTCACTTCATAAGCTTCCTTGAAATCAGTATCAGATTTATAAAAATCTTTAAGAAAGTCAAATCCCAGAACTTGAATTTGACTCTCTTGTACCATTAAAAATTTTCTACTCAAGGCATATGCTACCTTGTTTGCTTTCCCACTTATATGCTTGATGAAAAAAGTAAATCCTTGTAGGAACTCAACCCATTTCACATGTTTCTGATTTAGTTTGGGTTGTTGCATTATGAATTGTAATGCATGGTTTTCAAAAAATAGTATAAACTCCTTAGGCATTAGATAATGCCTCCAATGCTTCAAAGATTGTACTATGGCATAAAATTATTTATCATAAGAAGAGTATTTCTCCCTAGCCTCGTTTAAATTCTCACTGAAATAAACCACTGGCATATCTTCTTGGCTCAACATAGCTCATATAGTTGTGCCACTTGCATCACATCTCACTTGAAAGAGATTTTCAAAGTCTGGAAACTTTAACATAGGCTTTTCTGTTACCTTCTTCTTCAACAAATTAAAACTCTTCTCTGTTTCCTCTGTCCAATAGAAAGGTGGATTATCTTTCTTAAGAGTCTCAATAATTTGATGTGTAGATACCACTGAAGTGTTTAATAAACTTCCTATAGAATCTTGCCAACCCATGGAAGCTTTTGACTTCAAAAGTGTTCTTAGGTGTTGGCCAATCTATGACTGATTCCACCTTCTCTAGATCCATCTTCAGTCCTTCCTCTAGGATAATAAATCCCCGATATACTAAATCCTTCTACATAAAGGTACACTTATTCATATTCACCAATAGCTTTTCCTTTTGCAGCATGTCTAGAACATACTTGAGATGCCTCATATGTTCTTCTTTTGTTTGACTGAAAATTAAAATGTCATCCAAGTAAAAAATGACAAATTTTCCTACAAAGTCTTTAAGTACTTCATTCATGAGCCTCATGAAAGTACTTGGGGAATTTTTTAACCCAAATGGCATGACCAGCCATTCATACAATCCATCATTAGTCTTGAAGGTTTTTTTCCATTCATCACCTTCCTAAATCCTAATCTGATGGTAATCCACTTTTGTAAATCAATCTTAGTGAAATATTTTGCTCCACTAAGACAGTCCATTAAATCATCCATCCTAGGAAAAGGAAACCTATACCTGATAGTGATCTTATTGATGGCCCTAGAATCAATACACATCCTCCACTCCCCATCCTTCTTTGGGCTCAACACTATTGGAACAACGCATGGGCTTAAACTCTCTTTAATCAGGCCCTTGTCTAACAATTTATGAACCTGATTTCTAACTTCCTCATTTTCTCTTGGAGACATTCTATAAGTTTCTTTGTTTGGTAAGCTTTCTTTGGGTATCAGGTCTATATGATGACCGATACTTATCTTAGGGGGTAATGCATCTGGTAATTCATCAACCACAATGTCTCGGTAATATCCCAGCATATCCTTAATCTCTATGGGCATATCTAAAATGACAGTACCAACATATTTAACTCTTGGGCTGCAAACAATAGCATAACTCACCTCCTCTTCTGTCATCTGTTGTAATAATTATTTTCCTCCAAGCAGTAGATCTTTTGGTTGACTCACTGTAGCTCCATTTCCTTCCTGTAAAGGTAATAATGTATGGTGGATACCTCCCATTTCAAACTTGTTACAGTTCCTATTTCCATCATGGACCACTTTCCTATAAAACTGCCACAAACTTCCAAGAAACACATGAAACACATCCCTAGGCATGATATCACAAATCACTTTATCCCTATAGCTGCTTATTTGGAAGTCAACTTCATTATGTTTTGTGACTAGCAATTGATGTCCCTTATGCGAACATGACACCTTGTAGGGTGTTGGATGCTTGACCTTCTTAAGGTTCAGCTTTTCCACCATTTCAATGCACACTAAATTATCAGTGCTCCCACTGTCAATTACTACCTTGCAAAATTTGCATGCAATCTGAAATAAAGCTTTTCACTGTGAGAACTTTATAGCCTCCTTCTCTTATTTCAACGGTACTTTATTCATGAGAAGGTTTTCCCGAACATCGGGTATATTATTTACCTCAGGTGCTTGTATTTATGTTTTCTCTCCTTGGTCAACATAATTACCCCTTTGTCCTGAGACTGACTCTCTACCTCTACCTCTACCCCTACCTCTCTGGTAGTGTCTTCCACATCTAGGTTCATGTCCTTTCCCTGCTTGATCCTGCTGATTAGAACCATCAATTTCATCCTTATGCACTGGAGCTTTCCCTCTTCCAGTGATTTGTCCTCTTCCTTTGGCAGCTCCTTTTCCTCTGCCAAAATCTTGCTTCATGCCTATATTTTCTTCTGCTCTCAGAGCATACTGATAAGCTTATTCCATGGCACTAGGAGATAGCATACTCATCTCCTCTTGAATGTCCATTCTCAACCCATTGATGTATCTAGTTGTCTATTAAAAAGTGTCTTCTAAGTAACCTTCTCTCAGGTTCACCTTATAGAACTCCTCTGTATACTCTCTTAGAGTCAGCAACCTTTTTCTAAGGTTCTTCATCTGTCTATAAATACCTAGCTGATAATCCTTGGGTAAGAAATTTCTTCTCATCTTGGCAACCATTCTATCCCAACTCTTAATGACTACCTTATTTTTCTTCTTCCTCTTTGACTGCACACTATCCCACCATAGTGATGCATGCCCTTTTAATCTGGTAATATCTAGATTCACCTTCTTTTCCTCCTCAACCTCTTCATATTCAAAGTACCTGTCTAACTCTCCTATCCAATCTATCAACCCTTCTGCTGATATTAGATTACCATCATAGGTGGACAAGGAAGGTCTTGGTCTAGAGCTAGAACCTAACACATACCTCAGCATCTTCATCTCATCACTCTCAGGGGCTACTTCATGTTCTTGTTCAGTTCCCTCTTCTTCAGGGTCACTCACATCCCCTAGGTCTGGTTTTCGGTGTCTACCCAACTCCATGGCATCCATCCTAGCCTGCATGACTCTCATTTGCTCCATTAACTCAACATTTATAGCAGATCTACCTCTATGACCTGCTCTTCCTCCTCTCATCCTTACAGCGATTTCTTGATTTTACTCTTCTAATCAATAACTCAACTCACAATTTCAAGAAAATAAGAATTTCAAGATTTTTCATAAACATAACTTACCAGGTCAATCTTTAACCTCGCTCTGATACCAAAATTGGTGTCAAGCTGAATGGACAGTCCAAGAGCCACATAGTATTTTTGGTTATTGGTGGTTACCACGACCCTAACCTCACAGAACTCGGGATTTCTTGTGGCTTTACTTCCTGGTTGGTGTGACTATAACTTACAGTCCAACATAGAACCACAACCTCGTTCCTCTACGACTATAGAAGGGAAAGTTTGAATCCAAACAGAGCGTGTGGACTTTGGCTCTCCTCTGAAATGGAGTGATGGCCCTCTTGTTCTTATTTTCATTCATGAAATGAGACTTACACTCTAACGGGAATGTAGACTTGTTTTCCCCTTCAACTCGACAATTCACTACGGTGATGTATCGTGGAGTTTGAGCTCACGATTCCTTGGTTTATTCAGGTTTCAACCACATAAAACGTTGGTACCTGGAACTTGAATACACACACCACACAGGTATGAAATTCACCACTACTATATTAGTCAATATCATTCTAGCAACGAATTAACAAGTGTAGAAAACCCTGTTCTCACACAGGTTTGATATTTCTACACAAAACTACCACAAACCAGTGATCTTCTTCTGAGAATGAGATACATAACATATCATCAAACTCACAAAGACACAATAAATCATTTCTTCTTTGAACCAATAATATTATTACCAGCTCCAATCTAAATATACAGTCTCTAAGACTTCAATCAAATACTCTCTGGTCTAACCAGACTAAAATTATGAATTTATGTTTTATACAAAATGGTTGAACCCTCTTCCTAAGATGAGAGAAGCATAAATATATTATTAGACAAATACCTATATCTTCTGCAATAGAAAACACGTATGTTATCTCTATCTACGAATTTCCTTCATCCTAATCTATCTCCCTATATTTTAGGAACCCACTCCTGTTTGTAAATATATGATCCTAAAGATCAGCAGCTTGTCTATTTGACTCATCATTCCAGCTAGATTGATGCCCCTACATCATTTGGTAGAGTAAAGGGGTTGGAAGTGGATTGTGAAATAAGCCCTTATTCTATCATTTTTTAGGAGCAAAGAAGACAATGTGAGGGTTGGTTGAGGTGATACCTAGTTCGGTAAATAAGGAGCAACCTTATCATTGTTATAAGAGAAGAAATAGATTGGAAGACCATGATTAGTGGTGTAACTAAATTTTTACAATAAGGAAGCTTATGAACAAGTTTATTTGTGAACTATTAGTGGTTGAGGAGTATATTTATCAAAGTTAAGTGGAATGTTTTATAAAACCCCATATCAGTCAATTTGTTGGACTGTGTGAGGGAAGAAGTGCAAACCCTAGTTATACGATTTGGAACAGTTTGCGGAGATTATAAGGCAACTATTTGAAGACCTTGTGAGTTGGTAATCTTGGAGGAGCAGTATAGAAACTAGAGAACATAATTATTTAAGACTATGGAGTTGTGTTAACTGATATAGATTGATTGGAAAGGAAAAACAAGTTGTGGATTGGCTAACATTATGATAATTAGTTTATTGAATAAATTGTATGATGGACTATCTTAAAGGAAGAAATAAATGCAGGAAGCAGTAGTGATCATATTTGAAGATGATGTAGATGTATTGTGGGGTTTGTCTAAGGTGCCCTAGATCAGCTATATTTGGTAGAGTAAAGGGGTTGGAAGTGGGCTATGAAAGAAGCCCTAAGTCTATCATTTTTTAGGAGCAAAGAAGACAATGTGAGGGTTGGTTGAGGTGATACCCTAGTTCGATAAATAAGGAGCAACATTATCATTGTTATAATAGCAGAAGTAGATTGGAAGACCATGATTGGTGGTGTAACTAAATTTGTACAATAAGGAAGATTATGAACAAGTTTCTTTGTGAACTATTAGTGGTTGAGGAGTAGATTTATCAATGTTAAGTGGGATGTTTGTTAAAACCCCATATCATTCAATTTGTTGGACTGTGTGAGGGAAGAAGTGCAAACCCTAGTTCTACGATTTGGAATAGCCTGCAGCGATTAGAAGGCAGCTAGTTGAAGACCTTGTGAGTTGGTAATCTTGGAGGAGCAAGATAGAAACTAGAGAACATAATTATTTAAGACTATGGAGTTGTGTTAACTGATATATATTAATTGGAAAGGCCAAAAAAGTTGTGGATTGGCTAACATTATGATAATTAATTTATTGAATAAATTATGTGATGGACTATCTTCAAGGAAGAAATCAATACAGGAAGTAGTAGTGATCACATTTGAAGATTTTGTAAGTGAAGACCTCAAGTACATGATAATGATATGTTAGGAGGAAGAGTTGGAGCCCTTAAAGTTGCAAGGTAAGCAGTCTTAAGTCGTAAGATGGAAGATACGATTACAAGTAATTAATAAGAGAGAAGTATGAGTACTTCTGGCACAAGATGAGGAGTGTTGATAAATTGTCCCTGGTTGAGAGGGAATGAGCATGGATTTCTCCTCTCATGTTGAGAGGAAGTATAATTGGACATTGGTTCTCCCTGTGTCATGTACTAGTCTAGGACTGAAACATGTAAGTCTAGTGCATGCATCATGGATAGGGATAATGATGATTTGAATTAGCATGGTTCTCCTTATGTCAGGTACTGTAACCGATTAGGATTGATATTATAAGTCAAGTACGTGGACATGGATAAGCATAATGATGGATTGGATAAGAATCTTGGACAGACATTCTTGAGTCATGTAGTGTGATGCATTAGGGTGGAAATCCTAAGTCGCATGGACTTGGATAAGAATGGTCTGATGGACATACATTTCCTTGAGGAAAGGGTCCAGTGGTAGATATACTCTAGGTATCCTAGGGGGAGTATGTACCATGGCGAGGTGGTGTGGTGTCCCATGGAATGCCTCCCAGCATTGTGCTTTGATCTTTTGAGAGACAGAGTGTACCTATCAAGGCCTTGGTAATGTGACAATGTTGGATATGATGATATTTTGATGCTTATCAATATGGATCCCTTCTTATGAGAATATTTAAACTTGAGATGGACTTGTTGAGACATTGTGAATATGGCCTCCCTAGTTAAGGAGTGTTGGAAAAGTAACTAGGTTTGGTCTTCATAATTATTTATGTACTTGTATCAATTTGTATTTTATGTAAAAGAAGAAAAATAATTTTATTCAAGCATGGGTTTCAAGCTCAAGTATAGGTCAATCATGTTCTTCATGCTTCTCGGTTTTTGTTAAGTCAAAGGATTAATTTTGATTCAAAGTACATTGGGACTCTTTTTAAGAAAAAAAAAAGGAAAATAATTTGTTTATTTAAAAAGATTCAAAAAATCATCCATATGACCAAGTTGGCCATCTTGTTGGTCTAGTCCGCATGCTAAACAATCATGACCCTTCATAGTGACGAAAAACTATATATAAGTGTGAGTCCTCCACCAAAAAGACTGAATTTTGGTTGGGTTTTCTGATAAATTATGTGAGTGGCAGTGGCTGGGATAAGTGAATTTTTTCTTTGGAAGTACGTGTGAGTCTATTGAAGCCTTGTGACAAGACCAAATATCTGAAGCATCTTGTAATTTTGTGATGGAACTTAAAATATAAAGAATTCTGCAATTTACAACAGGGTCAAAGTTTGAAGAAGTTTGATTTTGACTGTGACTTGGAAAGAGGGTTGACTTGGGGATCTTAAGGAGGACGGAGTCTTGGTCTTGATATCTCATTTTGATCTGATTATAGAAGAAGAGGATTGTTTTGGTTTTTCCCAGTTGTGGGGTTTTTCCCTGGTGTGGGGCCTATATCTTGTGTTTATTTTCTCTTGTGATATTCATGTATTTATTTTGATAATTTCTTGATGAAGAAAAGAAACACATATAATTTAATAAGAAGCAAAGTAAGACAAGTAATTATCATTTAAGGAAAATCAACCTTTACCTTCATTTTCCAACAAGTAAGAGGCAAGACATCCATGGAGGTGTTTTCTAAGAAACATAAACAATAATTGGGAGAGTTACTACATGCATATAGGGATTTATTCCATGAGCCTAAATGGTTACAACCCAAGAGGGAAGTGGAGCACAACATACAACTATTGTTGGACTCCCCATTGCAAAACATTGGGTTGTACAAGCATTATGTTATAAAAGCAAGTGAAGTGAAGAAACAATTGCAACAACTACTAGAACATGGTGTCATTTGACTGAGTACATAACCATGTGGGTCATCCATCATCATCATACCAAATAACTATGGGACTTGGTAGATGTGTATTGATTACATGGCATTAAACAAAATCACACTCAAGAATAGGTACCCCTTTCCCAGAATAGATGATTTGTTAGATAAGTTGCAACAAGTGAAATACTTCACCAAGATGAACTTAAAATTTGGATATCACCAAGTTCGAGTTAGAGAGGAAGATACCTAGAAGACCACCTTCAAAACCAAGCAATGTTTGTATTAGTGGTTAGTCATGCCATTTTTCCTATGCAATGAACCAACTACATTATGAGGTTAATGAATGATATGTTGTGCCCTTTTATGGATTCATTTGTTATTATTTTTGGATAATATATTGGTATAATGCTACATGGGAGGAGCACACCTCACATTTGACGCAGGTGTTAGAGACATTGAAGAAGCAACAATTTCTAGCAAACCTCAAGAAGTGTGAGTTTTCACAACAATATTTCATGTATCTAGGGTATGTGATAAGTGGAGGAGAGTTGAAGATAGATCCTGCCAAGATGGAGGCCATCATGAAATGGTCAGTTCCTACTAATTTTTATGAGGTTAAGAGTGTTTTTTAGGAAACATGGTACTCGAGAAAATTCATAGCCTCATTTTCAGTAGTATCAATGCCACTCCATGCCACAATAGAAAGTGGAAAGAGTTTCTAATGGGGAAATGGTCATTAGAGGTCCTTTGAGGATTTAAAGAAGAATATTAGCTAAGCACCAGTTTTGGCATTACCAAACTTGCATCAGCCCTTTGAAGTGGAGACAAATGTGAGTGGGTATGTTATGGGAGTTGTCTTGATGTAGAGAGGAAGGATTGTATGCTATCATTCTGAAGTATTTGATGGGGAAGTTCTTAACTACTCCACTTACGAGAAGAAGATCTATGCCCTCATGAAATTTTTGAAGAAGTGGAAGCATTATCTTATGGAAAAGGAGACAATAATCCACACAGGTCACCAGCCACTATAGCACTTGCAGGCCCAAAGTAAGCTACAATAGACCATGCATTACAATTGGTTGGGATTTCTACATTAGTTTCATTTAGCGATCAAGTAAAAGAAGGGAAACATAAACAAGTTGGATGACATGATTTCAATGCCACCCAAATCAAAGATCGCAACTTCGGGAACTCTGATGCACATGGAGTGATTCACCTATGATGCATACAGAGAGGTATATTCAGAGGATTATGACTTCAAGGAGGTGTTTTAATAGTTGTGGAACTAGAGTCATGTGCATTATGGTGACAACATTGTTGACTAGCATCTCAGGGACAGGTTACTCTAACAGTTGGATAAGTTATTTGTTCCTAAAGGTGAGAATTTGTAGCTAATCAGAGAGGCTCACACCTACAAGGTTGTAGGGCACTTTGGTGTAGGGAATACAACAACCAAGTTTCCAAAGTATATGCATTGGCCCAAGATGAAAGAATAGGTAGCTAGGTTCATAAGAGAATGCATGTTTTTTTGTACCATCAAGCCTAGTCACAAGAAATAGGGTTTATATCATCCCTTATATGTACCCACTCATCCCTGGGAAAGCATTTCCATGGACTTTGTGGGAGGTTTACCAACAACCAGGAAGGGACATGAATAACTGATTCTGGTACTTGATAGGTTTAGCAAGATGTGTGTTCTAATGCCTTGTAAAAATACCATATGCGGAAAAATTTATCACTTCCCCTATTCCCAAGGCTGAGAATGGAACTGAAGGAAGGTAACCACAAACCAATATTTAGGTTAGGTAGCTAGCCCTACAAAAACCAGAGAGGGCTCTCTCAATGTCACTTTAGCAGCCAATGAGATGACTGGATGTATAATGATATTAGGCTAGGTATTAAATTTCAGTAAATTGGGGTTTTGTTTGTTTTGAGTTTTTGTTGGATAGGAATGACGCTTAGGGAACTAGGTCCAGTGTTTAGGTTAGATTTCAAAAGTTAGATTGTAGAGGAAAGGATGAGGCCGGGTAGGTAAGCTTAAGAACATGCTTAATTTGTCATTGTGTATAGGGTGAATAGAGAGATATTCAGAATGAGCATTAAAATGAATTCATTCATCGGAAGAGCAGAGACATGTTGTTGTAAATATTATTAAAACAGAGCATGGAAAGCATGATTTATGTCTATATATTAATAATATTTACATACAAAAGCATATATGTGAAAGAAGGATAACATATCATTCAACTTGATAAGATTACATAGAAAATCAAATTCACAAAGGTATACCACTGGAGTCTCAACAATATGTCTGCAACATTGTCTTTGATTTCATTAAAAAAAAAACTTGTACAATAGCTCCACTGCAAATAACAATTATCCAACCCAAGAAAAGACTAAAGTGGGTCTCCTTATAGAAAATATGAACAATTACACCTCATAGGGTTGAAATCCCATCTAAAATGCATCATAATTACATAATATAAGTCACTTCCTAGAATCTAGGGATCTTAGAAACCATTCCCTCAAATTCAGCTAAAGACTAGGAGTGTGTGTCCCCCGCATTAAATTACATGGTTCCTCGTGATAAGAGAAAAAAGCCAACTCAATTACTCCAATGCCAGCTCAAAGGACAGCAAAACCTCGAAAATATGAATTTTTCTGGGCTTGAAAAGTGTCTTGAGGAATCCTATGCAGATGCATAGTGCCATTTTACAAATGCGTAGTGTCATTTTACATATGCATAGCGCCACTTTGTAGTTGATTTTGATTGACTTTTAGGACTCTAAATCCAAATCTGGAAGATAGATCAACAAGAACTATGTGTCTAGTTTCTAGAACATATTTAATTTTGAAAAACCACCCACTTGAAGGCCTCCAAAATTTTATTCTCCCAACCTTAATCCAAATGCATAGCACCATGTCAAAAACAATGGCAGAAGCATATAAAACTGGTGGTTTTTTGTTTTTTTCTGCAAAACTAGAGCTTTCCATGCAAAAGGAGTTCCTGATCTGTGATTTACTCATCAAAATTCATCCAAACCTATAATACATTCATCATTTAGGTGCCCTAGGAAAAATCATAGCACCTTGACGCTACGCATCTGTGGAGACCAAATTTCCAAAATTTCCAACAATCCAGAATTTTCCAACAAACAACTTCTGCAAAAATAGGACTTAAATATGGATCGATATATCTCCAACCATAACTTTTTTTCCAAAACTAAGAGAGGTTTTTGTTCTTTGGCATGTTATGAACACAAACCTACTCCATTTTTTCAAAATACTTTCCCATTTTCTCAGACTCCAAGTTTAAAGTTGATCCCTCAAAATTTTCATAAGCTTAATGCACTCCCAGCTGAAGCATAGCTCATACTTTGAGAGGGAGTTTGGAGGCCTTCCCAAAGTATTTTTTGGCTTCAAGTGGTATGGTTGGAAATATTAGGATGTCTGCTACAAACTAGAGTCATCAAGCACTGCAAACCCTTGCTCCAAACCCCTAAAAAAAGTGACTTGAAGACAACCTGTTCAAAAGTGCAGAAAATGACCTGGAGCAACTGTATTTTTGGAATTTCTCTCAAATCATAACACTTATGCATAAACTGATCAAGGATTTTTATTTTTTGGCCTATTATTGACAAAAACCTCTTTCACATTTGGCAAATTCATCTCTATTTCTTCAGAAACTGATTTTGAAGCAGAAATGTCCCTGTGTGTAATGTAAACCCTAAAAAATTATTACGAAGCTCTAAAAATGATGCCATGGGTATAATTTGGCACAAAAATGGAATGGTTGCCTCCCTTATGAATCTTCTTTTCACCCTCCATAATTCTTGTGAACAGGATGAAACCTTAGTTATATGGAGTGGGTAGGGAGAGTGGATTTTGGGAAAAAAGAGGATAGGGATATGGTGACTCTAGGGGCTAAGATGAGGTGTAAGGAAGCTGTGAAAAATTCTCAAAAGAATTGAGACAGTAGGGTAATTTTTTAGCTTAAGGGTGTAGGTGTAATTAGTTTAAATGGGTATGGGGAAGTGGGTGAAAATAGGAAAACACAGAGATTTTCCAGTTTTGCTATGAAGGTGTAGTGAGGAGTTAGGGTTTTAATGAAATAAGGGTAAAGGGATGATTGAAGGTTTATATGGTAGTAAAAATGGTCTCCAATGGTTAAAACCAATCAAGGAAGGAGAAACCCTAGAAGGTAGGAGAGCAAAACCCTAATGATAGCACACACTCATACAATGATGAAATGACTTGAAGAAGGTTTTGGAATGTCAACTTACTGGTTTTTGAGGTCACAGGAGGTTTGCACAGTAGTTTTGAAGCTTGAGAAGTTGATTTAGAAGCCAAATTCCAAAAGCGCATCACACTTCCAGATGTGTGGCGCAAGTGTCCAGATGCGAAGCACAGCCTTCCAAATGCGTAGTAGAGGTCTCTTTAGAGCAATTTCCTTTATTTTCTTCCAACCCTTGACAAATATGGAGAAATATTAAGGTAAGATCAGGGCTCTACCAATAATGAAAAGACAAAATGAGTTGAAAATCCTTCTTTTTCCTCTTTATAACATCCTAAAATGACTTTTTTTGTCTTTTAATGAAACCAAAAACTTTGAGGAAAGTTTTTCCTTTTTGAAACAATTAGACAATGTAGCAAACTTTGAAATAAGACAAATTGTCTTACTTTATTTCCCTACCCACTCTAACTCCATTTAAATGACTTGTATGATGAAAATAAAGTCTTTTTTTCCCTATTTGATGACATAATTGGACTTTTAGTGGCGAAACAAGCACACTTAAACATAGACCTAGATGGAGATGGAGTGACTGATCTATGACCCTAGATGACAATGAATGGCATGACCTTTAAGATTATGATGTCCATGAATTAGATGAGAAGAGTAGTATTTTAGACCTAGACCATATGCAGTGACCAAAATTTATTTGAAAACTAGTTTGAAAAGACAAAATTTTGACCTAAGACTAGTAAAAAGTAAATTGAAAGAGAATATTTAATCACTACACATATTGACACTAACATTGGCTCCAGCTGGGGATGGCATCTCCTTTAGGAGGTTTCAAGAACACCGTAGATCAGGTATCCTTGTCCATTGGGTAATAGATTCAAAACTGGAAACTGAAATAACTTGACAAACTAAAATGGCTAACTAAAACAGAAAATGACTTTGACTCAAAAACTAACTTGACTATTGACTAAACTTACTTATGGCACCAGACCATCGGGATCTTAGGGAATTCGCCTTTGGCTTCAAATCCTGATGATAATCGCCCACATACTAAAGATATATATACAATCATGCGATATGATCCCCCCAGTGCAACCAATCCAGCAAATGACTACTTACTTGAATCTTTCTCACACTTTCCTCGTGCAGGAAAAAAGAACAAAAGATAGGCAACTCAAAGTGTCCACTGAACATGTGCTCATGATCCATAAATACAAAAATATTCATCTTCCCATATGGCTACAACAAACTGACCAAAGGATCCTTGAAACCATGAAAAATCACCTCTCCTGATGATTGTAGCAAATCAGCAAAAGGATCCTTGAAGATATGAAATATTATCCTATCTTCATGATCCAAGGGACAATTTTCATTCATAATTAGTCCTTGTTCAATCCTATCATGATCAAGTTCAACTTCAAAGAAAAATGGATCAACAGGTTTGTCTATAAAAATTTCCAAATTTTCTCTAGCATCCTCAAATACGATAGCTATATCATGTGTATCGAGACTGTCCTTTTTTTGATCAAACAATTATGTTTTGATCTCATTAGATAACTCTATTTGAAGACTATCATCTTGATTTTCATGATGGGAGACTATTTCCGATAGTTGATCCTCTTGTAGCTGTGGGGCATTTTCAATATGAACTAGTTCACTACTTGCATCTTGGTCAAACAAAAACTAACAAATTGGCTGCAAAAATTCACCTATCTCAAGAGAAGGGAAATGAATATGAACATCAAGTTCTTGATTGATTTCATCTTCATCTAAGAGAGGAATTGTTGATGGTTGTAAATTTTCTACATGTTTTAAATCCTCTTGATCATCATGAAAACTAACCTGAGAAGAGAATTCATAAATTTCCTCTAACATATCTTCAACATCCATAAATTATAGATCCTCATCAATACTTTCAAGATACTGAATGAAACCCTCAAAATGATTATGAAAATTTTGTACCAGCAACAAAGATGGATAATGCTCTTTATAATTCTCAAAAAATATTGTATGAAAATCCTTTAAGGAACATATGCTAGCTGGTCTTAACCATTCATACCATGTTCTTGCTTTGTCTTCCAGAGTAGCCATAAATATCTTCATTAAGCAATCCTCGGGAAACTTAACTTTAAGTCTATGTACATGCATATGAAACTTGATCAAGTGCAATGTAGCATCATCTTCATTTTCATATTTGAACATGGGAAGATAAGATAACCAATCAACATGAGCCATAGGATTTGGAAAGCCAGGGATATGAGACCGATCCATAGGAGCATACCTGGAATTCCTTCTTGCAATTGAATCCATCTTGAAAACAGTGAAGTCACCAAAAATTTCTTCAAGCTACCAATTTTTGAACAATGGAGTCGCCATGAAAACTCTGAACTTTTGAATTCTTTGACACTGGAGTCGCCAGGTGAAAGATGTACAACCTTCTTGTGCCTGACCATTGTTCACCATCAACAATCAGAACCAATATTTATCGTTCTTTCCTAGGATAGATTTAAACTTCGCTCCCCAGAAACGGCGCCAAAAATGTTATCACTTCCCTCGTTCCTAAGGCTAAGAATGGAACTGAAGGAAGGTAACCACAAACCAATCTTTAGGTTAGGTAGATAGCCCTACCAAAACCAAAGAAGGCTCTCTCAATGTCATTTTAGCAGTCAGTGAGATGACTAGATGTATAATGATCTTAGGCTAGGTATTAAAGTTCAGTAAATTGGGGTTTTGTTTGTTTTGTGTTTTTGTTGGATAGGAATGACATTTAGGGAACTAGGTCCAGGGTTTAGGTCCAATTTCAAAGGTTATATTATAGAGGCAAGGATAAGGCCAGGTAGGTAACTTAGGAACATGCTTAATTTTTCATTGTGTATAGGGTGAAGAGAGAGAGAGAGTCAGAATGAGCATTAAAATGAATTCATTCATCGAAAGAGCAGAGACATGTTCGTGTAAATCTTATTAAAACAGAGCATGGAAAGCATGATTTATGTCTATATACTGATAATATTAACATACAGAAGCATATATGTGAAAGAAGGATAACATAACATTCAACTTGATAAGATTACATAGAAAGAAAAAATGCTCAAAGGCATACCACTGGAGTCTCAACACTATGTCTACAACACTATCTTTGATTTCATTCAAAAAAAATCTTGTACAATAGCTCCACTACAAATAACAACTATCCAACCCATGAAAAGACTAAAGTGGGTCCACTTATAGAAAATATCAACAATGAAACCTCATAGGGTCGAAATCCCATCGAAAATGCATCATAATTACATAATATGAGTCACTTCCTATAATATAGGGAGCTTAGAAACCATTCCCTCAAATTCAGCTAAATATTAGGTGTGTGTCCCCGACAACAAATTACATGTTTCCTCATGATAAGAGGCAAAAACCAACTCAATTAATATAATTCTAGCTCAAACGAAAGCAAAACCTAGAAAATATGACTTTTTCTAGGCTTGAAAAGTGTTCCAAGAAATCCTGTGCAGATGTGTAGCTCCATTTTACAGATGTGTAATTCCATTTTACAGCTGCGTAGTGCCACTTTGCAGCTGATTTTGAGGGCCTTTTAGGACTCTAAATCCAAATGTGGAAGATATGCCAACTAGCCCTATGTGTCTAGTTTCCATAACATCTTTAATTTTGAAAAAACAACCACTGGAAGGCCTCTAAAATTTTATTCTCCCATCCTTACTCCAAATGTGTAGCGCCATGTCAAAAACAATGGCAGAAGCATAGAAAACTGGTGGTTTTTTGGCTTTTTCTGCAAAACTAAAACTTGTCATACAAATATAGTTCCTGATATGTGATGTACTCATCAAAATTCATCCAACCATGTAATCCGTTAATCATTTAGGTGCCCTAGTAAAAAGTGTAGTGCCTTGGTGCTACGCATCTGTGGAGACCAAATTTCCAACATTGCCAAAAATCCAGAATTTTCCAAAAGAACAATTCTCCAAAAATAGGGCTTAAATATGGATCAATATATCTCAAACCATAACGTTTTTTGAAAATTTGAGAGAGGTTTTTGTTATTTTTCATGTTATGAACCACAACGTCCTCTAGTTTTCCAAAAAACTTTCCAATTTTCTGAGAATCCAAGTTTGAATTTGATCATTCAAAATTTGCAGAAGCGTAGCACACTCTCAACAGAAGCATAGCGCCTATTTTGATAGGGATTTTGGAGACCTTCCTAGAGGATTTTTGGGCTGCAAGTGGTATGGTTGGAAAGCCTAGGATTCATAATACAAAATGGAGTCATCAAGAACTGCCAACCCCTGCTCCAAACTCCTGAAAATGTGACTTGAAGACAACCTGTCCAAAAGTACGGAAAATGACTTAGAGAAACTATATTTTTGGCATTTCTCTCAAATAATAACACTTGTACATAAAATGAAGTAGGTTTTTGTTCTTTGGCCTATTATTTAAAGAAACCTCTTTCACGTTTGGAAAAGTCATCTCTATTTATTCAGAAAGTGATTTTGAAGAAAAATTGTCCCTATGTGCAATGTAAACCCTAGAAAATGATCACAAAGATCTAAAAATGATGCCATGGGTCTGAGTTGGCTCAAACCTGGAATGGTGGACTCCCTTATGAATCTTATTTTCACCCTCCCTATTTCTCGTGAACAGGATGAAACCTTACCTAAATGGAGTGGGTAGGGAAAGTGGATTTTGGGAAAACATTGGATAGGGATAAGGTGACTCTAGGGGTTGAGATGAGGTGTAAGGAAGCTGATGAAAATTCCCAAAAAAATTGAGACAGTAGGGTAATGTGTTAGCTTAAGGATGCATGTGGAATTAGTTGAAATGGGTATGGGGAAGTGGGTCAAAATAGGAAAACACAGAGATTTTCCAATTTTGTTGTGATAGTGTAGTGAGGAGTTAGGGTTTTGATGAAAGAAGGGTAAAGGGGACTGTGAGTGATAGGAGGTGTTGGGGTATGGTTTGTGAAGGGTTTTTGAGGGATGATTGAAGGTTTATATGGTAGGAAAAATGGTCTCCAAAGGTTAAAACCAATCAAGAAAGGAGAAACCCTAGAAGGTAGGAGAGAAAAACCCTAATGATAGCACACACTCATACAATGATGACATGACTTGAAGAAGGCTTTAGAATGTCAAATTACTAGTTTGGACACAGGAGGTTTTCACAGAAGTTTTGAAGCTTGATAAGTTGATTTATAAGCCAAATTCCAAAAGCGTAGCACACTTCCAGATGTGTAGCGCAGGTGTCCAAATGTGTAGCAGAGCCTTCCATATGCATAACAGAGGTCTCTTTAGAGCAATTTTATTGATTGTCTTCCAATCCTTGACAATTATGGAGCAAGATTAAGGTAAGCAAGGAGCAATACCAATCATGAAAAGACAAAATGAGGTTAAAAATCCTTATTTTTCCTCTTTATAACATATCTTGAAATGACTTTTTTTGTCTTTTAGTGAAACCAAAAACTTTTAGGAAAGTTTTGCCTTTTTGAAACAATTTTACAAGGTAACAAACTTTGAAATAAGACAAATTGTCTTACTTTATTTCCCTACCTATGCTAACTCCCTTTAAATCACTTGTATGATGAAAATGAAGCCTTTTTTTCCCTATCTTATGACATAATTTGACTTTTTAGTGGTGAAACAAGGACACTTAGACATAGACCTAGATGGAGATGGAGTGATTGATCTATGACCCTAGATGAAAATGAATGACATGACCTCTAAGATTATGATGGCCATGGATGGGATGAGCCGAGTAGCATTTTAGACCTTTACCATATTCAGTGACCAAAATTTGTTTGAAAACTTGTTTGAAAGACAAAATTTTGACCTAAGACTACTAAAAAGTAAACTAAAAGAGCATATTTGATCACTACACATATTGACACTAACAGGAAAGAAGTAGAAAACTTATTCTTTGGACAAGTCTGGGTACACTTTAGGATACCAAGGAGAATAATTTCAGACAGGTACATGAGATTTATTATTGCATTTTAGACTACATTATTGGAGAAGATGGAAATTAAGTTGAATAGGTCTACAACATTCCATCCTCAGACAAATGAGAAAACATAAGTATTTAACAAGACTTGGTGTAGCTTTTAAGGGGTTATAATCAGAAGCATCCGAATACTTGGGATAAAAATCAGGTATATATACAACACTCTTATAATAAAGCATTCCACACTTCTACTAGTAATTCCCCATTTGAAACTTGTTTTATATATTTTCCACCTTCACCCTTGGATATTGCATATGGGAAGCATAGAGGAGTAAGGGAGGATCTTAAATGGGATGCCTTAAAGTCTGAAAATTTTGTAGAAAAAATTAGGTAGATTCATATACAGATACATGAGACACTGCAAAATTCATAGGAAAATACAAGGTTGACCTCCATACATGCACATTTACTCAATTGTGAATGTGGGGAATCTGAATCTCTATGAGTCTTCCATGCTTGATTAGGAAGAGGAACAAGTCCTACCTTCTATAGAATATTTGGCACCAGATACTCAGGAAAATTTGACAAAATATATAGTTTTTCATAAGTGGTACACAAATACAAGATAGGTGTAGCATGACCTTTGGCAGATTGGATTAAAAGGACAACTTCCAGGAAAAGCTAAATGGTACACTAGAGAGAAGGTAGAGGAAAATATTCCTCAGCTCATTTAGTAGAAGATTTTAGGGATGTGATATAGATTTAATCATTATATTTTTTCTCATCCATGTTGATGCTTTCAAAGTGGAAAGAGTGGAGGAATCAGTTTATAGGATCATTTTTACTAGTGGGTTTGGAAAATTGGGATCTGAAATCTTACAAGAGCATTTTGAGGCATCAAATGACATTTTTTGGGGTAAAACTTTGACACATAATTGTTGAACCTTATTTTAATATTCTGCACATAGATACCTTTCCAGTGGCATAAGAATCACCTCAACCAGAGTCTATATGCAAAATTTATGCCACTCAGAAGTTTACCTTCCTTTTTTCACAACCATAATTCATGAGGATTCCACACGAACCCTCATAACTCATGGAAGTTGAGCTATCCATGCTATTGTGATGAAGAATAATCTAGAATAGTTTATATTGTAACTCTGGTTAAGATTAGAGGTACTCAAACCTAACCACTAGTACGTTATCGAGGTGTGTTATATTAGGCCACTAGTAGGAAAAGGGGTTCCGTTCTTTTTGAAGTGCATTTGTTCCATAGATGAGAGAAAAAAATTGAGAGGGATAGGATATAGAGCACACAGATAGGATTTGTGCATTGTAGTAGCCTATGGGCTACAGTCCATATTTATTTGTATTTTCATCCATTTTCTATTTAGAGAAAGAGAGCAAAGCGACCTCACCTTCCAGCTGGGTTTTCTCTTGAAAGGGTTTCCCAGGTTATATCTTGTATCAAATTGTGGTTTGTGAGTTTTTATTTTGATATTCTCTTTTTCTACATAATTTTAATTTACGTGCATACACAATTAATACTAATCTGCATATCTGAAAATCTAAAGAGAAATAAAACCCTAATAGTGTAGATTTCAGATTTTTAAATATAGTTTTATCAGATCCATTGCGACAAACTTTCCTGTGGAATACCCACAAAAATTTAAGGATCACTTTTCGCTTGCCCAATCTCTATCTCCAAACTTTTCTTAACCAAATTGGGGAACATTTTTTTTTGTCTATTAGCTACTTGCCTAGTTAATTTGAGCTTTGCTCATTGGTTTTTTAGTTCAAGGATACAACCTCTTAGCCTGAGACCGCTTCCCTAGCCTTTTATTTCACACCCATGGGTTCTTTCTCTAACATCTATATTTAATTCCTCTAGTTGGGTACCCAATATGACTAGGAAACATGCTTGGTTTAGATGACGTGGTGGTAGTCAATTTTCACCTGGTGGTTCATGAGATTTTGCATGGGTCCAATCATTAGTATAGCTTGACCATATAAAAACACCATAGGAGGTGCATTAAGAACTATAGGAGGTGGAAGAGAGATTTGTAAATGACAGGGATTGTCATTCATATTATGAGGTTTTGATTGTTGTGATGGATTGTGTGCTTAAGATGGACAATTCCCATGATCGTTTGAATCAATATTTTCACATTTTTGGTCTACATTGGAAACTAAAATCAATGTTGGGAAGAGTCCTAATAAAAAGGAAAGACGTGAAGGCCAAAATATTGTTGATGTTAAATGAACTCTAACTACAATTCAAGGTCATGGAAAACAAGTTGGTGTAGATAGAGGTATATCTAGCTTGTGGGAAATGTCTAGGACCATACAACCCAACTGAGTTGATGTGCATAGAGGTCGATGCCTTGAATTATTCAAATATCTTTCCATGTTAGAATTTCTAATGTTTTTTTGTTTTTCTAGTCTCCATAGGCTTGTTAACACTTCAAAATTTTGTCTAGCTATTCCTGCTAAGTCTTTTGGTTATATGCCTTAGCCTTATTTTTTTTTGTGGTGTGGACATTAGAAATTCTTGCTCTTTTCTTTTGTCAATAGTTTGGTTTCCTCTATGATAGATCAAAGGATAACAAAGATCCAAAACATATGTAATCTATTTTTTATAATCAACACCTTTATCTTAGGAGAAAATGTTACTTATCAATATATATATATATATATATATATATACATATATAGATATATATATATATATATATATATATATATATATATATATATATTTATATATTTATATTCATTTCATATGAGGAATATAAATATTCCATCCATTACATCAAATTTCATCATGTCACTTACAAGAATTGAACTTGGGTGAGGAGGATCTCAATCATTCCTCCCAACCACCTGAGATACACAATTAACAAATATTATATATGTGTGTGTGTGTCTATAAAATATAAAACAATTAATGATAAAAATTTATTGTTAAAACAACTCTTACATGAAAACTAATAAAGTTTAAAAATATACATATCTTCATAGTGGAGTTTAAACAAGGAATCAAATGTAGGAGTGATAGCCTGCACAATAACAACTAGGGTTTCCCTATCCACCACAAATACTTTGTTGCAAAGACCCGGAGTTTTCCTTGTTGAAAATCGATGATTGTTTTACCATTTAACTAAATTTCGTCGCTAATTTGTGAGACAGTTCATGCCATTTGCATTGTTATTGGTGTTGCGAGTTATGCTTGAACACAACTATTACTCAATGGACCTCCTTATGTGATTCCTTCATTGGGGTGACAAAAATGAGGGTTTTCAAGGTTATTGAAACAGAGTTCATGCCTATTTAGGATATTTGCTCACAATTTGAGTTTTTAATCTCTATGGGGCCTTTATTTTTCTTCAATTGAGACTCTTTCTAATTGGGACAACCTCTCCAAATCTATTTCTATGGCCAAATTGATTCTAGATGTGCCAAAAAGGTGGATATTACTCAGAAAAAAATTTAAGCTCCTCTAAGGCAACTCAAAGCATTTACATGTTGAAGGAGAAAGGTTTTATTGGTAAGTTCATTGGGCTTTGACCCAACCCATCCTCTATTTTTTAATGCACTTCTAAAAATTAGGGGGGGTTGGTTCCAATTTCCATGTTTTACTGTGGAAAAGGTTTTTATATCTTTATTTTTTACAATACAAAAGCTAGGGACCAAATCTTCAGATATGACCCTTTCTTTATGGGTATTAAGGGTGTATTTCTAACTCATTGGACCCTTGACTTCAATACAAACATGGAAAAATATTCATCCCAAGTTTAGGTGAGGCTTATGTAACTTCCCATTTTTTTATGGAGTGGAGATATTTTTAGTGAAATTGGAAATAAG
This sequence comes from Pinus albicaulis, assembly GCA_034641835.2. Taxonomy (NCBI): domain Eukaryota; kingdom Viridiplantae; phylum Streptophyta; class Pinopsida; order Pinales; family Pinaceae; genus Pinus; species Pinus albicaulis. Next base: position 1,192,885,320 of record CM076574.1, on the reverse strand, counting down.
TTGTTTAAGTATATCTCTCATGCAAAGCCAAAAGGAAAATTTTACACTTGTGCAATAATTTGTTTAGAGATTGAACTTGATGAAGGACTCTCTGAGGCTACTCAAATAGAAATTGAGGGATGGAGTCACCTTAAATCTCTCAATTATGGGTAGGTTCCCTTGAAATGTATCATATTCCATGAGTATGGATACTTCGCAAGAAATTTTCCAATTGGTAATGGTCCTCTGGCATCTTCAAAGCCTGCCCTAATTATAAGGAAAGTTGATGAGGAATGGTTTCAATAGATTAGTAACAATAAAAAGAATCAAGTCCCAAGAGGGTCCTAGCCTGTCATCAAGCCTCAACCTTCTTCCAAGCCTAAATCTAGCGATCTTCCCCCTTCATATAACATATTTGGTGCTCTAGATTCGCTCAAGGATAAAGAAGAAGTTCAAGATCCCAATTTTTAAAATCTAGTTCATTCAGAAATCTATCCAAAAAAATGATGTGATTCCAACTAAGGTACTCTCAATTCCAAAAGTGGGTGTAGATTCATGGAATTCAGAGAGCTCAAATACTCCAAAATTATATGTAAATCTTGCCAAGGATTCATTAAAATCTTCACAACCAAAGGATCAGGTCATAAAAAATACATCAGCTAAAAATGAGAAAGTAGATAAAAGTAAATTTGGTCTCTTTCGACCCTTCCTTTGCAGATATGCTTACGAGGATTTCACACTTCTCCTCTCCTTCAATATGAAGTAGAAGAGCTAGTAATGATAAAATTGTCAGAAAAGATTAAATTGTCGACTTCCTTATGGAAGGATCCATAATAATATAGCCTTATTCATTCATTGTTTTTGTATCTTTCTATGCAATCAATTTGTGAGAATTTTTTCTTCTTCTCGGGAAGCTTTAATAATAAGTTTTCGTAGGATTAAAGTAGTATATCTCCCTTTCCTTATTCGTTTTTTTTTGGAAAAAAAATCGTAATTTATTTATAGAAACAAGCAAAATTAAATTTTGTATATCCACAAACGAAGTGCATATTCGAGCAAGATCTACCCATATTTGTGCAATGGCCAAAAATAAACCAGTTCCCCCAACAAATAAACTACATCATTGCATTACATCATTACATTATTGACCCCAAAAGTCCACACAAAAAAACCCTACAAAACAAAAATTCCCAAAGCCCTAAACAGGAAAAACAAAGCAAGGCAAGGCAGAGACCTGTAACATCCAAGAATAAGTTGAATAGTGATATGGAAAATAGTTGCAAGAATACAAATTTCCAACTAGAGAAACCCTCGAGTAATGTGTGCAACAACAGGGAGACATCTATGGCAGCAAAAATAGACAATGTTGGCACTAAGTCGACCAGAGAAACCATCGACAAGGTTGAGGTAGCAAGACCGCATCGGAGCAAAAACCTCGCCAAACCACCCAGACGATGACCTATACAAGCAGACACACTAGCAAAAGGCCACAAGGTGGAGGCGCAATGAAAACAGCCTCACAAGAAGACCAACCAAGAATGAAAGCTTGCTATAGGGATCATCAATGGCAAAAAACCCTCCAAAATCCCCAAAAAAATGAGTCACACAAGCACGTCAAGGAAAACCACACCAACAGATGTAAAAGGGCAAGGTCTTGGAAACACGAACATGGCAGATGAAAGTGGTAACACGAACAAGAAAGCAAAGGTGGATAGGGTTCCCTAGCCATTGAGCCCTCCACTCCCTCAATGTCGATATCCTCTCCCTTTCCTTATTCTAAGAAGATAATAAATAAGAAATAAATATGATCTCGGCTCAAGGAGTAGGCTCCCCTTTTCCATTGAGTCTCGGCTCTTACTAAATCATAAGATCTGGTATATTTGGCTTGCAGACTGCTGGATATACTCTTGGTGTTATATTGGCGATCATGAAAATTGATCCTGGGTCTCCCCTAGATTACTCTAAAAAATTACCAAATCGCCATGTGTTAAGAAAAAATATAAATAAAAAAAAATAGCCTTAAGTAAAGATATGTTGTAATTCCAGATATAATCATTGCAATCCAAACACAGATTTTAAAACTTATACAAAATACATTCTTTGCCTAAAATTACTAATTTAAAATTTAATAAATTACTCATTAACATAAATAAATAAATAATATATACTATCTCTATTACTTTAGATTGTATTTATTATTAGATTTGTTTAAAAAATACACTTAACTTTTACCATATTAAACGAACAATTTAATAAACACATCAATTCACATGAGACAATTATATACTTTAAAAAGTTATAATTTAATAAAATAAATAATAAAACTTTGCCAATCAACCAAACCTTCGAACGTTTAATCATAGTTTTAAAAACAATACATTAAACACTTTATTAAAGCTACGAATATGACATATGGAATTAGGTAATACCTACTTCAAACAAGGAGCGCATTTTGACTTAGGTATATCTAGGTGTATCGAGAAGGTGAAGAAACCCTAAACTTCAAATTTCAATGTTATAATGAAATGTAGATGAGGACACGTACTTTCTGCAATTCCTATATTTTTAAAGTTATTATAGTTATTAAATGTAATGGAATACAATAAATTAAAATTCTAAAATTAGTCAAGCAAATAGCCCAACCACATTGAAACAATGTATTTTAAATTTGAATATATATATAGATAGATATATAAGTTTTTAATAATTTTATTGAAAATTATAAATTAAGAGTTTAAATAATTATTATGCAAAAAGATTTTTTCACACAAATTAAAAAGTGGTATCAATTAATCTTATGTCTTACCAAGTTGTAACTGGAAAATTATATCATGGACAAGTATAATTTTTTTTGTATTTTTTTGTATAATTATTATCTAAATTCAATTATGTAATAATTTTTTATTGAAGGTTTTTGTGAGAAGAGTAATCATGTTTAGGTTTTCAGCATTATTTACATCAAAAAATTTATTGTTGGAAAGAATATAATTTCTTATTACTTAATTTGTATATTTTTTGCAAAAAAAACTTGCATTTTTTAATGTGTTTAGCAATTTGAAAAGTCTCTATTACACCCAAATTATGTAATTTTAACAATTTGTATTTTCAATTTCAATAATTCTTCTAATTTTTGGTTAGATTTTAAATAAAATTAATCGAAAAATTGTAGCGAGAAAAATAAAAAATTGTAGAATGTTTAGACTATGCTTTACAATAATTTCATTATTATAACACTCACTAATATCTTTTTATTTTTTTCTTTTTTTTAATAACTATAACTTAAAATTGTATTCCATGAAATTCTATATTTGATACATAGCTTTACATCAAAAAGAGATGAAGAGGGGATAAAAATGGGATGGTAGTTAGTTACAAATCGTTTCTTCCAATTGTATAAATCCTCATAAAGTTAGTTTTTGACTATTACATAACTAACATGCCTAGTTGTAAAGATTTTCCAAAAAACTCTCACGTATCCACAATTTTTTGCATACATGTTAAAGAAAGAGTTGGTGATATATCATCTTCTTCTGGTGAGCTCCCTTCTAGAGTTGAAACTGAGCCATTGAGATCAAGAATTGTTGCAATTCTTCCACTTGCTAACATAGGTTGAACAACTCATCCTCAATCATTTGCATTATAATTTAAGGTTAATGAGGAATTCCATGGTAGAAGTGACACTGGATACCAATTGATTGTACTTTAATTGAATCTCAAGAATTTCATCTTGCTACTGCTTTAATTTCTCCTTTATATGTTGTTGTGGCACTCCACTATTCCTTCACATTTTTGAAATAGTTTTGTGACCTCCATTCCTTCACTACTCAAATGCCCTATTTCACCGAGGATGGAGGAGCCTCCAAAATTTCAGGGGCCAGCTCTCCTTCAAAGAAAACCAAGTGCAAAAAATAGAATACATGTCGATGGACACCCCCTTCCACCTCCAATTCTAAAATTGATTTCTCACTACTATCGTAGTTAATTGGTTCCTACAAGTTGACCCCCATCATCTAGATCACACCACCAACTAGTTGACTAATGAGATCGAATGCCTTATAGGAGAAGAAAAACAAGGAGATGACTATGTTGTGCTCCTCTTAAGGTCATATCACTACCAAATTGAGGCTTATTACTCATTGCTTGCCCAATTGAGGCGAGGACTTCTTGAAACATATGAGCAACATAAAACTCTTTTGAAAAACTTAGAAAGAGCATAATTCCTCTAGGCTAGTGACTGGAAATTAACTTTCCCTGCAAATTTATAAGGGGATTATTTGAAAAAGTCATCACTTCAAGCTCTAATTTTTCTTTTTCATACCTATCAATCCAATTATGCACCAAATATTTCCATTTTTCACAAATTCATGCCATTAAAATAAGATATTTCCATATACTAGAACTAGCCAGACACATACCACTGATTTGATTTGAAACCATATTCTCAATGCCTTTCACTTGGATGCTTACTTGTCTCTTGCATGTAGGATTCAACTCACACCCCTTGACCATGAAAAAATATTTTTCCTCACCACAGGGAATATACTTACCATGAGTGGGATTAGCTCTAACAATTATTTCACTGCTTCCAATTTTGAGTTCCCTCATGAGGATTTACATGTCCCTTCCCAATTCCAAGAATGGAGTGAGTTGTCGTGAATGGTACTCAGAAGTCCACAAGATATTTGGGTCACTTGACAACTATATTGCATAACTACAGAGAGATCGAAATGACTTGGATTTCCCTAAACACACAAAACTAATGACCATCCACCTTGTGATTTTTGTCCTAAAAGGGGCAAGCAATATTTTCCTCGAATGGCCAAAAAATTTCCAATATCTAATAAATGCTAACTAACTAAATAGTGTTTATACCTCATATTTGGAAAATGAGAATGATTTTCAAAGCCAAGCATGTTATAAAAGTTAACAACTTAGAGGTTGAAAATAAATAAGGTAGTTATTTTTCATTGTTAATAATTCATTCTTCTACGTAGATCAACTTATTTTGTGTTTTTTTATATAGACATATAGAAGAGGGACATCAAATTTTACCATGCCTCCCATATATATATATATATAGAGAGAGAGAGAGAGAGAGAGAGAGTGTGTGTGTGTGTGTGTGTAACCAATCTATAACATCAATTTTAATCAGTATTCCCCACTCTCTTCTCTCCATTTCAACATGATTTCCTCAGAGTTTAAGTGGACAATTTCCATACTACCCTTCTAGTCTTAGAAAGGCACTAGATTGATTTGAAAATGAGTATTCATCCAAGAAAAATGTAACATGGAAAAGCATTTAAGTTTTCAACCCTTTAGCCCTGAGGGTTAACTCAATTGGTCGAGGTCATGTTGTTAAAGCACCTTGCCATTGGGAGGTCATAGGTTCAATTCTCTTCGATGCCCTCGGGGTTAGGCTCGTATTTAGTTGGGTCAGAGGGTGTGGTCCCTTTAGAAGGACCTACCCTGATTTTTGTTGAGATTCAACATGATGATGAGCTTAGTGAAAATTAAGCACCTTCACTTAGTGGGGCCCGTGGCTATTTTTAGGTGTATGTCTATTTTTAGACATGGTGAGAATATTCTATAAGTTGCAGGATGCTATTTTTATATGATTGGTCAAATGTGAAAAATAGATGGATTCTATTTTTAGAATATTGGGCAAAGTCTATTTATAGATTTTCAATCTAAAAATAGATGCATGTCGATTATTACTAGCCCTCAATAATAATCCGACAATAAATATCAACTTATTCTCTTGGAGCACTTTATTTCACTGAATAGATTTGGAAAATCAGTGGGCTGAAGGAATTACGTAATTCCTAGAGTGGTTGGTGACTCATGCATGGAGGACTCAGTTAGAACTGAAGTGGAAAAGTTGTGACAGAGTTGGAAGAGTAGTTATGGGAGTTGTTATTCAGTTTAACTCAGTTAAGCGAGTTAAACTCAGTTGTGCTAGTTGTATCTAGTTCTAACTGAAGATACACTAGTGAGAGTTTAGTGAATTAATTATTTAATTAATTCATAACTAGAGACTCACTTGCAACTAAAAAAATACAACAGTTAACTACTTGCATGTCAGTTCCAGTGGAGACCCAGTGGAGAGATAGGTGAAAGGGTGAGATGGACTGTCTATTGTGACTATAGTGATGCATTCAATGCATCTGATACACATTGGAGATGCCAATGAGGATTTGACAGTCAAGGCAAGGCCAATTCAAATTCATTCAGAGGTCTTCTTCAGCAAGGATTGTGCAGTGGAGGCAGGCTGTCAGGAGACAAGAAATTGGTGCATAGATATGCAAATTTCTGCATGATAGTGTGTAATGATTGTTGATTGTACTCAGAGCTTGATGTACTAAGATTTGTATGATATTATTACATGATTCCATTTATATACATAATATATGATAGTTGGGGTTTTTAGCTTTAAGCTTTCTCATTAAACAACTGTGTTTATGTGCGATTGAATTTCTTCATGTGTTTGCAATTGGCGATTTAATTTCTGCAAAGAATTAAGTGGAAGGATTCTATATTTAACATAAGATTAATTTGTTAGATCAGGAGAACCTGTTAATAATATCAGTATTAATAAATTTATACATGGTATCAGAACAGTGTTAATCAGTGGAGATTTCAATAGTGAAGCGGTGTTGAGTTTTGTGCTGGTGGACAATTCGAATTTGCTGCAGAAATTTCTTGTCGCGACAGTTGAGTATTCAGTGAAATGGCTTTCAATAGGTTGCAGTTGGAGTATGCCTTTAAGGGTAGCTCAAACTACATAGCCTGGAAGGACAGGATGGAGGGTACTTGAAGGTAATGGATTGAAGGAGTTCACCAATAGCGATGTTCCTAAGCCTACTTCTAACGATGCTGCATTACTTGACGCATGGAAAAAGAAGGTGGCAAAGACAAGAAGAATTCTGTTGGAAGGTGTGAAATACCATATTTTTTCAGGCCTTCACGGGAAAGCCACTCCATTTGCAATATGGAAGGCTTTGACAGATCTTTTCCAAAGCAGCAGTGACCATAGGAAGTTGGCGTTGAAAGATAAGCTCAGAAAAATCAAAATGGAGAAGGGCGACAGTATTCCAAAATATCTCACGAAGTTTGTCTAATGTAGGGATGAGCTGGGGAGTGTGGGAATTACTGTTGCAGATGATGACTTGGTGAGTTTGGCTCTCCTTGGGCTTCCGAAGAGTTGGCACAGCTATGAAGACCCTGTCAATGGACGGGAGAAACTACTGGATTGGGAGCGACTTTGGTCGGATCTTATGCAGGAGGAGATAAGGCGGAATACCAGGGATGGATCTTCATTGAAGAATGATGATGAAGAGAATTTCTCTTTGGTTGCCAAAGCAAGGAAAGGGAAGGGGAAGAAATCCCATCCAAAATTCGAGGCTAAAGGAAAGAAGCTGGATTTTTCCAAAGTGAAGTTTTTTCATTGTCATGTACATGGGCATCTCGCCACTAACTGCCCAAAGAAAAATAAGAACAAGAAGGTTGTTGGAGCTGCAGCGGGTGAGGCCTTAGCCTCAAAATTTGAACTTGATTTCTCTTTGATCGCATGCTTGGTTTCAAGCGCAATGGGATCAGTGTGGTATCTTGATAGTGGTGCTTCTTTCCATATGACGGGAGACAAGGAGTTGTTTAGTGAATTGGAGGAGAAGGACCTCCAAATGCATATAGAGATGGGCGACAATGGTAGATACAGTGTGACCAAAATTGGAACCATTACCTTTGAGAGGGAGTCAGGTAAACCATTTCTGTTGAAATATGTTATGCATGTTCCAGGTCTGAAGAAGAACTTGGTCTTGGTCGCTATGTTGGAGGACAGAGGTTATGACGTTGTTTTCAGCGAGGGAAAAGCTTTCCTGTAACATAAAAAAACTGGTCAAATGAAGAGGATATGGATTCGAGTTAAGAATATCTACAAGCTGGAGGCAGATAGCTGCGCTACAATGATGGGCAAAGCAGAAGAAGTGGTGAGCCAAGATGAGGGCGAATTATGGCACAGGATATTGGGCCATCTTCACCATGGTGCCTTGAATATTTTGCAGCAAATTTCTACTAGACTTCCCAAGGGTACTCTTGTGCAGTCAAATCAATGCAAGGGATGTACTATGGGTAAGTTTGTGAAGACCACCTTTCATGAGAAGGAGAACCGTGCTTCGGTGATCCTAGAGAGAATTCACACAGACGTGTGTGGACCTTTCTCGGTTACTTCAATAGCAAAACATAGGTATTATGTTATATTTGTTGATGGTATTCTCGTAGATGTTGGATCTTCTTCATGCGGAAGAAGAGTGAAACATTCTCAAAGTTACGTAGTTTAAAAATTGGTGGAGAAGGAGTTGGGAAGCAAGTGAAGGCTCTACGGAGCGATAATGGTGGTGAATATATCTCAAACGAATTCAAAGACTTATGTATCAATAAAGAATTCGAAGAGAACTCATAGTGCCTCATAACCCACAATGGAATGGGGTCACGGAGAGGAAGAACAGAATGATCATGGTTGCTACATGACTAGGGCCTACCGATGCACTTGTGGGCAGAAGCATGCAACACTGCAGTTTATATGAAAAACCATTGTCCTCGTAGAGTACTTGGCATGAGTACACCTGAAAAAGCTTTTACTGGTAAGAAGCCTGATATTTCTCATCTGAATATTTTTGGCTCATATGTTTACATTCATGTGACAAAGGACGCCAGGAAGGCCGACTGCAAAATTTGGGATATTTTTGGGGTACACAGAAACACCTCATAATCATCGTGTGTATTTGACAAATAGTTGGATGACTGTGGTGCGATGGGATATAAAATTCAATGAGGTGAAATCCATGAACTTGTCGCTTGAGAGGGAGCTACACTTGCATGCAGAGGAGGAGATACTTGCTCCCAAAGATGAGCCTCAAGATGTGGATCATCCACAGGAGGAGGATCATGGAGTGGAGAAATCCACTCATGCAGAGCCAAACATCAGAACAGGAAAAAGGCATACCACGGAAGCTTAGAGACTAAAGCTTGATGCAGCACAGAATGTAGGAGTCCCTACATCACAGCGCAGACAGAGACAGACACCTGACCAATTTACTAGATACATGGCTCTTATGAGCAAGTGTATCATGACAGAACCATCTTCTTTTGAAGAAGCAGCGCAAGAGCCCACATGGGTAAATTCCATGGTGGAGGAGTATGACTCCATTGTCAGAAACAATGCTTGGGAGATTGTTCCAAGGCCGATTGTTAAGTCAGTGGTAAGTTCAAGATGGATCTACAAGGTAAAGCAAGCTGGTGATGGGAGCGTCGAGAAGTATAAGGCAAGATTTGTTGCCCGGGGCTTCTCACAGATCGAGGGGATTGATTATGAAGAAACCTTTGCACCTGTTGCACGATATTCTTCCATAAGGACCATCCTTGCTCTCTCAGCGCATATGGGTTGGCACATTCATCAGATGGATGTGAAGATTGTGTTCCTTAATGGCATCATTAAGGAAGAAGTGTACATTGAGCAGCCTGAAGGATTTGAGATCTTCAGAAACAAGTCGCATGTGTGCAGACTCAAAAGAGCATTATATGGGCTGAAGCAAGCACCCTGTGCTTGGTACACACGGGTCGACAACTATTTCACTGGACTTAGCTTCACCAAGAGTGAGGTGGATGCAAACTTGTACCAAATTGTGGTGGAGGGTAAGCTTTTAATCGTTGTTATTTATGTTGATGATTTAATACTAACGGGTGATGAGCAATTGATACACTCATGCAAGGTAGATCTTGCAAAGGAGTTTGAGATGAAGGATTTGGGCCTCCTTCATTATTTCCTTGGATTGGAAATATGGCAGCGAGAAGGTGAACTGTTTGTGTCTCAAGGCAAGTATGCTCGGGAGATACTTGGTAAGTTTCACATGGAGGACTACAAGCCCATGGATACTCCTCTTCCAGGAAATTGGAGGAAAGAGGATGCTACATCGACGGAGGTAGTGGATGCCACTGTTTACCGACAGTTGGTGGGGTCGCTTATGTATCTAGTCAATACACGACCTGACATATGCTACGCTGTTAACCAACTTTCACAAGCTATGGTTAAGCCTAACAAGCTCTTTTGGAAGGCAGCCAAGCATGTATTGAGATATATCAGAGGCACATCGGGATATGGATTATGGTACAGACAGTCGGATGAGGTGAAGTTGTGTGGCTTCACGGATGTAGATTGGGCAGGGAGCCCAATGGATAGAAAGAGCACATCTGGAGGGATTTTCAGTATCGGGTCGACAACAGTTTCTTGGTACAACAGGAAGCATAGATCAAATATCCGTGGCACTCGGTTTTAGTGGGAGCGGAATACATGGCGGCAATTCAAGGCTGCATGTAGAGGCTATCTGGATGAGGAATATCTTGGTCGGTTTTGTTTGCATGGTTCTCATTTGAATCCTACGGTGATACATTTTTATAATCGAGTTGCATTAAACTCTCGATTAATCCGGTGTTTCATGATAGATCTAAACATATAGATATCCGGTATCATCATATCGGAGATTGTGTGCGGCGAAAGATCATGTTACTTCTATACATTCCTACAAGAAGATCGGGATGCGGATATTCGGACGAAGGCGCTCGACGGGAGAAAATTCTAATACCATAGAGATAGGATCGAGGGGAGTGAAAAGGATAATCCCTATCTTGTTGAGGAGGGAGTGTTGAGATTCAACAAGATGATGAGCTTAGTGAAAATTAAGCACCTTCACTAAGTGGGGCCCGCAGGCTATTTTTAGGTGTATGTCTATTTTTAGACATGGTGAGCATATTCTATAGGTTGCAGGATGCTATTTGTAGATGGTTGTTCAAATATGAAAAATAGATGAGATTCTATTTTTATAATATTGGGCGAAGTCTATTTATAGATCGTCAATATAAAAATATATGCATGTCGATTATTATTAGCCCTTAATAATAATCCGACAATAAATATCAACTTATTCTCTTGGAGCACTTTATTTCAGTGAACAGATTTGACAAACTAGTGGGCTAAAGGAATTACGCAATTCCTAGGGTGGTTGGTGACTCATGCATGGAGGACTCAGTTAGAACTGAAGTGGCAAAGTTGTGACAGAGTTGGAAGAGTAGTTATGTGAGTTGTTATTCAATTTAACTCAGTTAAGTGAGTTAAACTCAGTTTTTCTAGTTGTATCTAGTTCTAAATGAAGATACACTAGTGAGAGTTTAGTGAATTCATTATTTAATTAATTCATAACTAGAGACTCACTTGCAACTAAACAAATACAACAGTTAACTACTTGCATGTCAGTTCCAGTGGAGACCCAGTGGAGAGATAAGTGAAAGGGTGAGATGGAATATCTGTTGTGACTATAGTGATGCATTCAATGCATCTGACACACATTGGAGATGCCAATGAGGATTGCGCGGTCAAGGCAAGGCCAATTCGAATTCATTCAGAGGTCTTCTTCAGCAAGGATTGCGCAGTGGAGGCAGGCTGTCAGGAGGCAAGAAATTGGTGCATAGATATGAAAATTTTTGCATGACAATGTGTAATGATTGTTGATTGTACTGAAAGCTTGATGTACTAAGCTTTGTATGATATTATTACATGATTCCATTGATATACATAATATATGATAGTTGGGGTTTTTAGCTTTAAGCTTTCCCGTTAAACAACTGTGTTTATGTGCGATTGAATTTATTCATGTGTTTGCAATTGGCGATTTAATTTCCGCAAAGAATTAAGTGGAAAGATTTTGTATTTAACATAAGATTAATTTATTAGATCAGGAGAATCTGGAAATACTATTAGTATTAATAAATTTCTACAATTTTCCACTAGAAAAAATAAGAATAAGTTGTCAACCCTTAGTACACTAAGGAAAGGCATTCCAAATATTTCTATATTTAGTCAACCTTTCTTTAAAGTTGAAAATTTCAAATATTAGTCTTTTATCTTCATTCTTGATGGTCTCCCTTTTTACAGTTGACATGTATACATCCTTTTTTAGTCTTTTGATGTCTTCCTTGTTGCTTCCTTTAGCTTCAAATTTGGGCTTGGAATGACAATGAGGTGGTATATATTATGGTGGATTATACATAAGGAAAGGAGATTAAGTGTGGTGTAAGAGGAGACTAGGTGTGGTGTGACAAGACTAGATATGGTTTCTAGGACAATGCAAAGGTGCAAAAATTTATGTAGAGCCACCCACATGCAATGCCATTATTGAAGATATGATAGGTGAGGTGTTTCCAAAGAGTGAAAGCGATATGTGTAGCCATATTTAATCAGTGTGTAAGAGTTAATGTGAGACTTATACGTAATGAATCATGAAAAATAGTAAGGAATATTCAGATGCAAGGAAACATAATCAATAGGGGTCACATCTCACATAATTATACATAATTATGTTGTGGAAATAAGGGCCAATACCAAGCGTGACAACATGTAATACCAATAAGGATTGAGTGTCTTCTTTTACCTAATTGAGATATTGGGTGGGGATGAGAAGTGACTAAAGAGCTAACATCTAGACAAGGGTAGTTTAAACCAAATTCTTTTCACTGTTTTTTTCCATAATTGGTTCAAATACATGATTCTTATTTTGGAAATTGCATGGGTTGAAGGAGTTGAAGGATGAGTTATAAGTACTAGTTGTGAATATGGTTTAGTTGATCCAAGTGGATATTGGTAGCCACCCGCCTATTCCACTTGGACCCCCAACATTTTTTTCTATCAATTTCCTATTTTTTAGCACAATTTCTTATTTCAAAAGTTTTCTATTTTTGGTAGTTTTTTGGGCCTTGAACTTCTAAAGCCATTTTGAGGCCCTAAACAACATTTTTTGGGGAAACAAGAAAACGTTAGTCAATGATTGATGTTTTTAGTTGAATATTGTTTTCCTCGTATAGAAATTTATAACGGGCTATCATGCATGCGAAACGAAGATCGCATGTCAAAGTTACGAGCCCAGGAAGTTGACATTTCAACTAATCCCATCGGGGCCCACAAGATTTTGGCGTTTCATCTCCTTGGGTTAGGTTTTTGGATGTTTAGGGTCTCACATTATTTATTCATGCTGAAAAGGTCTCGAATCCTCATTGTAAAATAGTTCAAAAGGCAGTTAGTCATTACATCTCTTCTCAGAGATAAGCTATTACCGCTTGAGCTAGTTTGCTTTCATTATGCATGTAAAATTTTTTTAGCATTTGTCATTTATTAATTGAAGTTCAATTTCACTGTATATGTAACACCATACTCCCAAATTTACCCAATATAACCAGTCCACTGGGGTAATCATGTGACGAGAGGCTACTATAATGTGATTCAACTCCCCATGTACAGTTAATGAAGTGAAACCAACATAACAAAACCAAACTAACCTTCCACACATGTTGTATAACCTTGAGGAGCAAACCAACCCTTCCGGGTTCCTAACCCCTGAGACAACTTGAAATTTTATTGATTTAGGCCCTCAACCTCTCCCATGACAAGCCATGCATGTGACTGAGGCCTTCCAGTCGCTCTCATAGCAACGCATGCCAATGACTGTGGAATTTTTTAGGTAATTTTGTGCTAGCAACCCCGTATTTTGAGCCTTTTTTTCAGGGCCAAGTCTCAGGACACTGCCCAGAAATTCATGAAACTTACAGAAATTAATCATAACAATGGAACACAGCTACTTATGCAATCAATAGTATAATTACTTGATCTGACCCTTAGTATCCATGACAGGAATTTTGTGAAACATGTCACAAATATGTAATATACATGTCATAACAACAAATCTGAGCATAGGGGTCTCATACTTACATGATATTTGTAATGAGTCATTGATGCCTTATAAAAATAATTAAATTATCATCTATTAGGTAATATATTCATTGTACATTCATTTTCTAATCAAAACATGATGAGAGCCATACATCAAATCTGCCATAAAGCAAACTCATAACCCACATATAACCAACAGAATTAATATGGATATGATTACCCTAAAAACCACATATGAACCAATACATTTACACATGAAATACCAAGGAGAAGGAGCTCTTATTAGTGAATGCATATGCCAACCAATTCAAGGACTTCCATGAACCACCTGACCATATATTAGGCTGAACCAAATATTTATTTCAACCATTCACCCCCGTGTCATATTCCAAGCATGAATGTGGGACTGACAACAAAACCAATCCATGTTTCCTCATGATTTACCATGGTCCCCATCAGATCACTAGGCCCTCAACAAGCATGGATGCCTCCGGATCCCTCCACCTACATCGTCAGGAATTTTCATGACTACTAGTCTCTAGGCTTTATCATATATCTCGTCATTCACCGGTCGAGGATTCCTAAGCCTAATCAAGACTCCACCCTCCAAAATTTATAGTATATCTTGCCATACATCGGTCAAGTATTCCTAAGCATTATCAAGGGCACACACCTCTAGGATTTACCATATATCCCACCATTCACCAGTTGAGGATTCCTAGGCTCACCGAGGTACACAAAATCTGGCTTTACGGTAATCCGAGCTTCACCGGTCCAGGGATTACTAGGACTTGTGTTCTTCTTCAGAGACCATCCCACTCAATTTAGAAACCATCCGACAATCCATCTTAGCCAAATAAAAAGAACCCATGACACCATGGCTATCCAGAAATGGCAAGGCAAGGTTGAAGAACATTGTCACACTTGGAAAAACTCATGCCAATGACAACAAGAGAACCAAAAACACACATTCTTGTACCATGCATTCCAAGTATAGCAAGGAAATCACACATGCAAATAGATACATGCAAGTAATCTTGCTATATTTAGTTGATCCTGCTCTTCCTTGATTGATATTTGCTTCCCTTTTCCTTCTCTGTCCTTCCTTTGATTTTTTGATCCAATGCTAAAATGCTCCAGGAATGCTCTGACTGCCCAAGATTGAGAGGGAGAGAGTAGAGAGAGAGAGCTCCAAAACTGAACCAACAAAATGTATCAACTGAACCTCAAAAGCCTTTTTATTAATGAGGCCTCTATTTTCTTCAATTTCCATTATTTTTCATTCATTTTCCTCCTCAAATGTAACCTGTGACCTTTCACCTTCCTTTTCTCCTAATTTCCATTATTTCATAAATAAAATGCCAATTAATTCCACTTTGCCTTTCCAAATCCTTTTCCATTGCCTTTGTCAGTTTACTTTCGGCATAATAAACCAAATGAACGTGTTAGGTCGCTATAATACTAGTGTATCCCCTTATTTTTCTTAGTGTAGCCCCCTTATTGTTATTGTTGTACCCCTATAGCCCCCATATTGTTATTATTGTGCCCCATAAAAGCCACTATTTTTTTTTTTCTAAATAAGACTAAGTCTATTAAGAAAAAAACATATGGTACGATCAGAGCTTGCAGAAAAGCGAAGCTAAAGAATAAGGGAACCGGAAATGATATACTATCAACCTTGGTCCCAAAGAGCATCCATGGCATAAGCAAAAGATAACAAGGAGAATAGAAAATAGAAAGCTAGACTAAGGAGTCTACCCACAATGGGTAGAGTCTCCCAATCGACATTTTTTTCCTTTCTTCTTACTGACTTTGACCTAACCATTGTGATCTGGATGGACAAGAACCACTTGCAAACTATTCTACGCTAAAGGAGGAGTCTCCTTGTCTGAATCGGAGGAAGAAGACTCATGAGTGCGTTTCTGCGAGATTGGAGGTGCAGAAGGATCCTCGGGGCGGGCTGAGGGTGCATCCTTCGGGTGCTCCAAATTCTCCCCTTCCACTTCAATATCCTCCTCATCAGAGCTAAAGGACTCTATGTCATCCATAGGGGTTCTATCACATGGTTTCCAACTCTTGGATTTGGATTTGCGATAGATGTTCTTCTTTTGAGGAACGTTGCACAAGTGTTTTGGAGATGCCCCATCTGATGGCAAGGGCGACACCTGAAGGCAGTGTTCTCATAGTCCAAGGTTTGCGTCCAATGGAAGTCCCCAATTTTGAGGTTGATCTGATCAGGCAGCCCTTTGCTAATGTCTATTTATGTGCATATTCTACCAAAGGTTTATATTCCTTTCTCCCCCCTTGAGGTATCCGTTGCCAAGAAGCGGCCTAAGGTGTCCCCAATTCCTTGAAAGATAGATAAATTCCATAAATGCGCAGGGAGGTTTGGAAGCCTGACCCAAATGGGAAGCTTGGTGATGACAACCATGGAGGGGTCGAAGTCTGGGAACCAGGGGGTGAGGAATAGTCCTGCTGATCCCCAGAACCAAGGGCCTCCCGTTAAGGCTTTCTGGTAATCTTCATTGAAAGCAAAGGCTACAATACAGAAGCCTTTCGAGAAAAATAAGACCCTGCTGTTGTTGGTCTAGTTGAAGTGGATCCAATTGTATAGATCGAAAATACGAGGCCATAGTCCATTAAATCTGCATATGATGGTTGTTTCTG
The DNA here is from genome assembly GCA_034641835.2 of Pinus albicaulis. Taxonomy (NCBI): domain Eukaryota; kingdom Viridiplantae; phylum Streptophyta; class Pinopsida; order Pinales; family Pinaceae; genus Pinus; species Pinus albicaulis. The sequence goes on along the minus strand of CM076574.1, from coordinate 1,192,868,903 downwards.
CAAACGTCTAGTATTGATCATCCAAAGATGGATGAGTGATTTCAATGGAGGGAGTTTCCTCCATTTTGTCCACCAAGAAAGGCGTGGGAACCTCAGCCAGTTGGGAAATCTTCTTGGCAGGTTGTGCATGAACCGCATCTTTATAGGAGAAAGCAGGAGCCGAGGAGGTCTTCCTAGATGCTCCTCCTCTTAGACGTAGGGTGAGCACCACTAAAGCATCTCTTTCAATACTGTAATAAGACAAGGGCAGAGGGTCCTCAAGCTGTTTACCTTTGTAATTCATTCTCTGAAGGGCTGAGGGGATACCCAACCTGAGTTCAAGATCTCGCAGGAGGTCATGCACCAGATCCGAAGCACACACCCAGAGCAACAGTGTTTTTCCAGAGAGAAGTGAGACCTAGATCTGATAGTCGGAGGGTGAGTGGTCTAAAGTCCTCAGCTCTCTGCTTCAATTTTGTGCCTGATCTGTGCCTAATCCTTGCATCCCCGCATCTGTAAGGCTTTTGGCTTTGATTGAGGCTGGATGATGAGCATGGCCCTCCTATATCTGAATAATTTCAACCAACGATGGCACTTCATCAGATCTATCCTACCCATCCGTGTAGCAAAGCATCTGCAAGGTCACGGTGGTGGTCGAGGCTGTAGCTCTTGTCCCTTCTTGGATGCAGAGGGAGGCAGCATCTTGCACTATCTATGTTGCTGCTTGAGTTCCAGAGTCGCATTCTGAAGTGTCCCCATGACCTTCGTGCTGAACGGTGCCGGCAACTACTTGGCGAGGAGTTGCCGAGAGCCAGCGAGGCTGCAAGAAAGAGGAGTCGCAGTGAGCTACGGCTGTGAAGATCTTCGAATCTCCTGGATCTACCGTGGTGACTGCGGCAAAGCCAAACAAGTCTAGAGCTGTTGCAGAGTCGGTGTCGACGGCCCAGCTTTCAGGAACCCTAGCGATGGCCATTGTTCAGATCTAAGTCGCAGATATACTCTTGGTTCTCTCTATTGATTTGTTTATCAAAGCCACTATTGTTATTGTTGTGCCCTTACATTATTATTGTTAGGTTGGCTAGGATTATATTGTGACCCCATGGAATCCTATATATAGAAAGGAGGTTTTTTCATTTGTATCATCCAAGAATTAGTCATTTATGTAATGTAAAGGAGGTTTCCCCCTTGAAGTGGCTAATTTATAAGGCGTTGATCTCCCTTTTCTTCTATTTTGGGAGCTAGTTTCATAACATTTGGTATCAAAGCTTTGGATTCTAGGGTTTCATTGTTTCAAACAGGAAATCATGGCATTTTCACTATAAATTTCTTTCTACGAAGTTTCAAAAGCTATAAAAAAAATCATTTGCGAAGAAATCCTGATGAATGTCTTATAAAAATTTAGATATTGGTTCGCAATATTTTCGGAGATATGATCTATGGAAGTTAGGGTTTTGCAGGCTCCCGAATTTCATCTCAAAGAGGTGACCTTGGTAAAATCGTCAAAACCCTCTCTGTGAGCATCAGATAGGAATTTTGTAGAAGTGATCGAAAGTACACGGACTGTAGTTTCCTATCTATCAATTTCAGAGCCGAAGGAGGAAACAGTGACACGTGGCACACCATACATTTTTTCTTTACTGAACTAGTCATAATTAGGTCATTGTGGGAGATTGGGCATAACTTTGTCTTGAAGAATCCAAATCAGGTGAGACCTATGGAATTGGAAAGAGGACTCATAGGGATAATATAAGATAGAAATTCAAATCTTGAAGATCCAAAATAACATAAATAAATCAGGTTCAATATAGACCTCATAAAAAGCAAGAAAAGGGTGTGTATTTTTTAAACATGTTTGCATAACATTTGTTTGAAAAATCAGTTTAAAGTGATTCCAAGAGATATTGAAGCATAGATTTCAGTATTGAGTTATATAATGCCTCCCAAAAATAATTCCACACCCTTTAAGCCCTCAGAAAGCTCTACTATGATGCATGAAGAGGAAGAATTGCAGTATGAGATATCAAAATTATGGTACCAAGTGCAACAAATTTCGATCTTACAAAGAACAATCAAAGATGAAATAGATGGTTTAAAAGAAAAAGTGGAGGCTAAGTTGGATGATTTGAAGGATCAAATGAAAGCTAATATGGATGATAAAGTAGTGGAAGATCACATCGAGCATCAACAACAAGTTCTCCAACTCTCAAAGGATAACCTAACTTTGGTGCAGAATAGAATGAAACAATAGGAAGATCAACATCGCAGCAAAAGAAGTTTTGAAGAAGTCACAGAAACAAGAACTCAAAAACTACGAAATAAATCAATTTTAGAGTATCTCATAAAGTGGAAGAACTTACCCACTAAAGATTCCACATGGTAGGATGATAATTTTAAACAGAAGCATCCATAAATAATCAAGCGTTGAGGGCAACACTTGTTTGAAGGAGAGGGGCATGTTAGGTCCCTATAATACTAGTGTATCCCCTTATTGTTGTTAGTCTAGCCCCCTTATTGTTATTGTTGTACCCCTATAGTCCCCATATTGTTATTATTGAGCCCCATAAAAGCCACTATTGTTATTGTTGTGCCCTTGAATTATTATTGTTAGGTAGGCTAGGATTATATTGTGACCCCATGGAAGGTTTTGTCATTTTTATCATCCAAGAATTGTTCATTTATGTAAGGTAAAGGAGGTTTCCCCCTCGAAGTGGCTGATTTCTAAGGTGTTGATCTCTCTTTTCTTCTGTTTTGGGAGTTGGTTTCATAACATAACACCCACACTAGGATGTTTTTACCAACATTAAACTTGGAATATGTGTCTCATGACCTTGGTCATTATTTTTCCTTTATTAACCTTATTTACATGCAAATTTGACCAGGGTTGTTACAAAACCCTCCCCCTTGGGGGAACATGTTCATCGGTGTTCAATGACACCTACAACCAACAAGACTGCTAGAAACAAAACATATTGTGCATGGAGCTTTATAACTTAGCTCAATGAAGTATTTACAACAATCAACTTACTGAGAAGAAGACCAACAAGAAAACATAACAACATGACAACCATAATGACATAACACTGTAATGTTCCCAAAATTAGCATGAAGCTAAATGGAACATTGATTTTGCTTATACCGTCTAGGAGGTGAATAAAATGGGTAAGGAGGCCCATGAGTAGGAATAAAATCCCTCATAGTATGAAAGGGATCATCAGAGTAGCTAGATTTTGCACCCTTGGGTGTGAAAAGGGGCAAATGCATGAGGACAAGGTCAAGTTTGACCAAGTCAACAGCGTTGCCATGGAGGGAGTGGATCACTTGGGAAGACAACGTAGTATGAATGGGAGGAAGATCATTTGGAGGAGGAAACCCTAATGTGTGGGGGGAAAGGCAACAAGGCTTTCATTTGTATAAAGGGAGAGCAAGGTAGCCATAGGAGATTATGATTGAGTATTGGATTTTTGGTCTGCATAACTATTTGCTCTCTTCAGTTGTTTAACTGAGATTTTTTTGCTGCTTAGCACAAGGAATTCCTGTCTAGGATTCCTTCTCCCTTCTTGAGAGGCCTCTTGAGGAACTTTTACTTCATTACTCCACATCCAAGCTCAAGGCCAAGCCACCTCCTTCAGCTATAGTGTTATTTCGGCTCAAGTATAAGATTATGTTGTAGGGTGTTGCAGTGGAGGTTTCTACAACACCATTCCTTGGCTTGTTTTTCAGAGGGGGAAGATTTCCTACCTTTGGGAGATCAGTAAGGAATATTTCAGGGCTGATTTCACATCTTTGGCACCAGGCCAAGCATTTCCCATCTCCTACAGCGCAGTCCCTCTCCTTGAATGCGTTATTTCAAAGAGTATTTGCAGTGGGGGTTTGCACCATTATTTTGGAGGGTGAGATCTTCAGTGATTGGATCAGCTTTTCACCTGAAGGATCCCTTGGATGAGATTTATGTATCATATGCAACATCTTCAGCCATATTCATCCATTTCTTGAGTTGCAGCTGCTACTCAGTCTTGAGACTGCAACTTCGGCATCCTGAAAGAAATAGTGAAGGAAGTAGAAATTTGAATAACTGATATATTATTCACCGATATTCTCCTGATCACACACTATTTGACTTCATTCACAATACAGAATCTCTTCTATCATTTATCATTACATGCGGAAATAAAATCAATTGCATGCACACATTAAAGCCATAAAAATTCACACATATGAACACAGTATGTAATGGGAAAGCTTAAAGCTGAAAACCCCCAACTATCTGTATATTATATATGTCATATAGATCATGTAAAAATCATCATACAAAGCTCCTCACAAGCTCTCAGTATAATCTCCACTTGCTACACACTAATCAAGCTAGATCTAGCAAAACACATGCTCCAATCTCTGCCACTTTATAGCCTGCCTCTACTGCGCAATCCCTGCTGAAGAATGCCTCTTGATGAGAATTGTATTACCCCAACCTTTCTCACGCAGTCTTTATACGCATATATACTAAGTATTGGATGCAAACCATGCATCACTTATAGTCACAACTGATAGTCACACTTGCCCTTTCACCTATCTCTGCACTGGTCTCCCGTGAAACTGTTCATGCACTGAAGTTAACTGATGTATTCTTTATTTGATTAATGAGTTTATAATTAGTGAATTAATTAATAATTAATTCACACCACTCTCACTAATTGTATCAATCAGTTAAACTACATACAAATAGCTCAACTATGTTTAGATTAGTTAAACTGAACACAACTCCATTAACTTCTTGAATCAACTCCACCAAACTCTGTCACATGAGTTCTAACTGAAGTATCCATGCAATAGCTCCACATAACCCTTAGGCATAGCGTAATTCCTTCTGTCAGCTCCTGTGCCACATCTGTGCACTTAACTGAAGTGCTCCAAGAGAATAAGATAATGTTTAGAGTCCAAATATTATTAAGAGCTAATAATATTCGACATATCTATTTTTAGACTGGCAATCTAAAAATAGATTCTGCCCAATATGTCTAAAAATATAAATCCATCTATTTTTCCAACTTTATCAACCATCCACAAATAGCATCCTGCAACTTATAGAACATGATCCATATGTCTAAAAATAGACAGTCTAAAAATAGACTTTGCGACAAAAATCACCTGTGTGGTCCCCACCTAGTTTAGGTGATCACTTTCCAACTAGGATCAGGAATGATGTTTCAGGATGCCTCCTTCACTGTTTCTTGTTGCAATCTTCAACACTCCCTCTCAAAAATAAAGGATTGTCTTTGCATGTGACATGCAACTCCATGCATTCGCCTTGCAACCTTCACAAGCACCATGCATCTGCTCTGCAACTCCTATGAAACTGAATAGGCTCCAAACAACTCAATCAGTCTGATGCATCTATCATCAAAGTCTTCGACTTCTGCTAGGCCCAACTGCACATGTCATCAGGAACCACTGCGCTGTTGAAACCTTGCACCCATGCACTTTGCACTTGCTGTCAACTCTGATTCGCGCTCCAGTATCCGACACTGTCACTTTGATCTGCCTGCATCAATCCAAATGATCATGCTACTGCTGCGCTGTGGGCACCTCGTAGCCAGGTTCAACTCATGAGATCCACACCATCTCATGAATCCTACCCAGAAACCTCCTCTTGGGATTAATCATGCATGTCGCCCCACCTCTCACCTAGTGGTATAGCTACATGCACTCCCTTTGACCATCTGGCACGAAATTTCTCTACATGAGTGGTTTCTTCCACTCCATTATCCTCATCTTATGGCTGCTCCACATCCCGAGGTTCACTCTTACCTGCATGAAAAACTTTCTCCCTCTCAAGAATCACTTCCATGTCTTTCTTGCACTTCCCAACAGTAGGAAGCTCTGTAGAAATCCCATCTACTTCAAGTTTGTAGAGATTATTTTCTCGAATCCCAGCCTTCTTGACTTGTCCTTCCTCATCCACACTAACTCCTACACTCTGAATCTCATCCCTGCAGTGGACAAACTTTTTCAAGTATACTGGAATAGTGTCATTCTTCTTCATTTTTATTTTCCTGAGTTTATCCTAAAACTCAACCGCTTCAATGCTTTGCAATTGCTCCAATGATCAATATCGCTCCGATACCAAGTAGAAATTTGAATAATTGATATATTATTCACCAAGATTCTCCTAATCACACACTATTTGACTTCATGCACAATACAGAATCTCTTCTACCATTTATCATTACATGTGGAAATAAAATCAATTGCATGCACACATTAAAGCCATAAAAATTCACACATATGAACACAGTATGTAATGGGAAAGCTTAAATCTGAAAACCCCCAACTATCTGTATATTATATATGTCATAGAGATCATGTAATAATCATCATACAAATCTCCTCACAAGCTCTCAGTATAATCTCCACTTGCTACACACTAATCAAGCTAGATCTAGCAAAACACATGCTCCAATCTCTACCACTTGATAGCCTGCCTCTACTGCGCAATCCCTGCTGAAGAATGCCTCTTGATGAGAATTGTATTACCCCAGCCTTGCTCACGCAATATTTATAGGCATCTCTACTAAGTGTTGGATGCAAACCATGCATCACTTATAGTCACAACTGATAGTCACACTTGCCCTTTCACCTATCTCTGCACTGGTCTCCACTGAAACTGTTCATGCACTGAAGTTAACTGATGTATTATTTAGTTGATTAATGATTTTATAATTATTGAATTAATTAATAATTAATTCACACCACTCTCACTAATTGTATCAATCAGTTAAACTACATACAAATAACTCAACTATGTTTAGATTAGTTAAACTGAACACAACTCCATTAACTTCCTCCATCAACTCCACCAAACTCTGTCACATGAGTTCTAACTGAATTATCCATGCAATAGCTCCACATAACCCTCAGGAATAGTCTAATTCCTTCTGTCAGTTCCTATGCCACATCTGTGCACTTAACTGAAGTGCTCCAAGAGAATAAGATAATGTTTAGAGTCCAAATATTATTAAGAGCCAATAATATTCGACATATCCATTTTTAGACTGGCAATCTAAAAATAGATTCCACCCAATATGTCTAAAAATAGAAATCCATCTATTTTTCCAACTTGATCAACCATCCACAAATAGCATCCTGCAGCTTATAGAACATGACCCATATGTCTAAAAATAGACATAGTCTAAAAATAGACTTTGCGACAAAAATCACCTGTGTGGTCCCCACCTAGTTTAGGTGATCACTTTCCAACTAGGATCAGGAATGATGTTTCAGGATACCTCCTTCACTATTTCTTGTTGCAATCTTCAACATGTTGAGATTTCAACAAGATGATGAGCTTAGTGAAAAGAGTCGCCTTCACTAAGTGGGCCCGCAGGCTATTTTTGGCGCAAATTCTATTTTTAGACATATGGATCATGTTCTATGAGTTGCAGGATGCTATTTGTGGATGGTTGGTCAAGTCGGAAAAAATAGATGGACTTCTATTTTTAGACATACTGGGCGGAATCTATTTTTAGATTGCCGGTCTAAAAATAGATATGTCGAATATTATTAGCTCTTAATAATATTTAGACTCTAAACATTATCTTATTCTCTTGGAGAACTTTAGTTAAGTGCACAGATGTTGCACAGGAGCTGACAGAAGGAATTATGATATTCCTAAGGGTTATGTGGAGCTATTGCATGGATACTTCAGTTAGAACTCATGTGACAGAGTTTGGTGGAGTTGATTGAGGAAGTTAGTGGAGTTGTATTCAGTTTAACTAATCTAAACATAGTTGAGCTATTTGTATCTAGTTTAACTGATTGATACAATTATTGAGAGTGGTGTGAATTAATTATTAATTAATTCGCTAATTTTAAACTCATTAATCAACTAAAGAATGCATCAGTTAATTTCAGTGCATGGACAGTTTCAATGGAGACCAGTGCAGAAATAGGTGAAAGAGCAGCTTAACTATCAGTTGTGACTATACAGTTGCTATTTGCAACACACAGATAGGTGGAGAAGCCCATGAGGATTGCGCAATACAAGCCAGGTGGTTTATCTATTTAATGAAGCCATCCCATAGCATTGATTACGTAATAGAAGCTGCCTATCAAGTGGCAAAAGATTGGAGCATGTGTTTTGCTAGATCTAGCTTGATAGTGTGTAGAAATTAAGGGTGTGCATGAGAGCTTGTGAGGATCTTTTGTACTATGATTGTTAAAAGATCTCCATGACATATAATATACAGATAGTTGGGGTTTTCAGCTTTAATCTTTCCCATTAAATATTGTGTTCATATGTGTGATTGTTTGTGGTTTTAATGTATGCATGCAATTGATTTTAGTTCCACATGTGATGATCAATGGTAGAAGAGATTTTGTATTATGCATGAAGCTAAAATAGTGTGTGATCAAGAGAATATCGGTGAATAATACCTCAGCTATTTAAATTTCTACATGGTATCGGAGCAATATTGATCATTGGAGCAATTGCAAAACATTGAAGCGGTTGAGTTTTGTGCTGGTGGAATTCGAATTTGCAGTAGTGTTTTCTTGGTGTCGAAGTTGAGATGTCTTTCAACGGATTGCGATTGGAGTATGCCCTTGAGGGTAGCTCAAATTATATTGCATGGAAGGACAGGATGGAGGCGGTGCTGGATGACAATGGGTTGAAGGAGTTCATAGATGCAGAAATTCCAAAGCCTACTTCTAGTGATGCTGCCATACTTGACGCATGGAAAAAGAAGATAGCAAAGTGTTGAAGAATTTTGTTGGAAGGTGTGAAGGATCACATAGTGTCTAGCCTTCATGGTAAGGCTTCTCCATTCTTGATGTGGAAAGCTTTGACAAATTTATTTCAAAGCAAGAGCGACCGGAGGAAGTTGGCGCTCAAGGATAAACTCAGAAACATAAAAATGGAGAAAGGCGGCAGTATGCCCAAGTACCTCACGAAGTTCATCCAATGCAGGGATGAGCTAGGAAGTGTGGGGGTGACTGTAGATGATGAGGACTTGGTGAGCTTGGCTCTCCTTGGGCTTCCGAAGAGTTGGCATTCCTATCAAGACTCTGTCAATGGTCGGGAGAAATTTCCAGGATGGGAGCGACTTTGGTCGGATCTTGTGCAAGAGGAGATAAGGCGAAGTACCAGGGATGGATCTTCATCAAAGGCATCTGATGAAGAGAATTGCACTTTGGCTGCCAAAGCAAAGAAGGGGAAGAGCAAGAAAGCTTCTCAGTCCGGTGCGAAAGGCAAGAAGCAGGACATGTCCAAGGTGAAGTGCTTTTACTGTCACCAACACGAACATTACGCCACTAATTGTCCACAAAAGAAGAAAAATAAGCAGGCTGTTGGGACTGCAGCTGGAGAGGCCTTAGCCTCACAGTTTGAGCTAGATTTTTCGCTGATCGCATGCTTGGTCTCAAGTATGATGGGATCAGTGTGGTTTCTTGACAGTGGTGCGTCTTTTCACATGACAGGAGATCGAGATTTGTTTACTGATCTGGATGAAAGATCTTGGAGTGCACATCGACATGGGCGATGATGGTAGATACAGTGCGACCGGTATCGGTACCATTTCCTTTGAGAGGGAGTCTGGTAAACCCTTCATATTGAAGGAAGTAATGTATGTTCCAGGATTGAAGAAGAATCTTATCTCTGTGGTGATGTTAGAAGACAAGGGATATGATGTTGTCTTTAGTGAGGGAAAGGCTTTCCTACGCAGTAAGGCAACTGGTGAGACCCGGGGGATAGAGGTTCAAGTTAAGAACCTTTATCAATTACAGGTAGATGGCTGCGCAGCAATGGCAGGAAAGGCAAAAGGAGTGGTGAGCCGGGATGATGGCGACTTGTGGCACCGGAGATTGGGCCACCTTCACCATGGAGCTTTGAAGATACTATAGTAGATTTCTACTGGGCTTCCTAAGGGTACTCTTGTGCAGTCAGATTAGTGCAAGGGATGTACCTTGGGAAAATTTTTGAAAGCCACCTTTCACGAGAAGGATAATCGCGCCACGACGATCCTTGAGAGAATTCACACAAACGTGTGTGGACCTTTCTCAGTAGCTTCGACAGCAAAGCACAGGTACTATATGATATTTGTTGATGATTTTTCTTGGAAGTGTTGGATCTTCTTCATGCAGAAGAAGAGTGAGACATACTCAAAGTTCTGTGAGTTAAAGGCACTAGTTGAGAAAGAATCGGGAAGCGAGTGAAGGCTCTTAGGAGCAAAAATGGTGGTAAATTCATCTACGGCAAATTCAAGGACTTTTGCGGCGCAAAAGGAATTCGAAGAGAGCTCATAGCACCTCGTAACCCACGACGAGAATGGGGTTTCTAAGCGAGAGAAGAACAGAACGATCGTGGGTGCTGCACAGGTGATGTTGCATGATCAGGGCCTACCCATTCACTTGTGGGTGGAGGCATGCAATACTACAGTATATGTGCATAACCGTTGTCCTCACAAGATACTTGGCATGAGTACACCCGAAGAGGCGTTTTCTAGTAAGAGGCCTGATATTTCCCATTTGAGGATTTTTGGTTCACCTGTATACATTCATGTGACGAAGGATGCCAGGAAGAAGCTGGAGCTGACCGCAGAGGTTGGGATATTTGTGGGGTACACTGATACGCCCCACAACTATCGTGTGTATTTTCCAGACAGTCGCAAGACTGTTGTGCGATGGGATATCAAATTTCAGGAGGAGAAAGCCATGAAGTGTTCGCTTGAAAGGGAGCCACACTTGCATGTAGATGAGGAGCTATTAGTTCCTAAGGATGAGCCTTAGGATGTGGATCAGCCACAAGAGGAGGTTCATGGAGTGAAAGAGACCACTCATGCAGCGCCAACCATCAGAGGGCAGAAGCGCACTACAGAAGCTGAGCGACTGGCTCAAGATGCAGAGAAGGTTGTAGGAGCACCTACATCACAGCGCAGACAGAGACAGTCACCTGACTGGTATACTGGATACATGGCTCTTATGAGCAAGTTTATCATGACAGAGCCATCCTCTTTCAAGGAAGTTGTGGAGGACCTCGCATGGGTAGATGCCATGGTGGAAGAGTATGATTCAATTGTCAGAAACAATTCATGGGAGATTGTCCCGAGACTGGAGGGGAAATCAGTGGTGGGTTCGAGATGGATCTACAAAGTGAAGCAGGCAGTTGATAGGAGTGTGGAGAAGTATAAGGCAAGATTTTTTACCCGAGGCTTTTCACAGATTGAGGGGATCGATTATGAGGAAACCTTTGCACCTGTCACAAGGTATTCTTTCATAAAGACGATTCTTTCTCTCTCAGTGTAGATGGGGTGGCACATTCATCAGATGGATGTGAAGACTATGTTCCTCAACGGAGTCATTGAGGAGGAGGTGTACATAGAGCAACCCGAAGGTTTCGAGATCTTCAGCAGCGAATCACATGTGTGCAGGCTCAAAAGAGCGTTGTATGGGTTGAAACAAGCACCTCGTGCTTGGTACACATGGATAGACAATTATTTCACCAGTCTGGGATTCACCAAGAGTGAGGTGGATCCGAACCTATACCAGATTGTGGTGGAGGGTAAGTTGCTAATCATTGTACTTTATGTAGATGACTTGATTTTTATGGGTGATGAACAGTTGATACTCTCATGCAAGGCTGATATTGCAAAATATTTTGAGATGAAGGACTTGGGCCTCCTTCATTATTTCTTGGGATTGGAAATTTGGTAGTGCAGTGATGGACTGTTTGTGTCTCAAGGAAAGTATGCCCGGGAGATACTGGAGAAGTTCAACATGCATGGCTACAAGCCTATCGACACTCCTCTTCCTGGTGGTTGGAGGAAAGAGGATGCTACATTGGCAGAGGTAGTGGATGCACGCATTTATCGGACGGTTGGTGGGGTCACTCATGTATCGAGTCGGTCGATACACGACCCAACATATGCTATGCGTGCTTGACTTTCATGACTATGGTTAAGCCAACCAAGCTCTTAAGAGCGAGGCAAGCATGTATTGAGATATCTCAGAGGGACATCGGGATATGGATTATGGTACAAACAGTGGGATGAGGTGAGGCTGCATGGCTTCACGGATACAGATTGGGCAGTGAGCCCAACGGATAGAAAGAGCACATCTGGAGGGTTTTTCAGTATCTGGTCGACAGTAGTTTCTTGGTACAACGGGGAAGCGGTCATTGGCACTCGATTCGATGAGAGCCGAGTATATGGCGACAAGTTTGGGCATGCGAGGCTGTACCACAAATTTTATGGATGAGGAAGATCCTGGTTGGGTTGTTCGGTTTACACATGGAGCCTACTGTGATTTATTGTGATAACCAGAGTTGCATCAAACTCTCAGCTAATCTAGTATTTCATGATAGAACCAAACACATTGACATCAAGTATCATCATATCAGAGATTGTGTGCAGCGGAGGATCATGTTACTTTCATACATTCCTACGAAGGATCAGGATGCTGATATCTTGACAAAGGCGCTCACCAGGAACAAATTTGAATACCACATAGGCAGGATAGGGTTGCATATAATACATATCTTGTTGAGAGGGAGTGTTGAGATTGCAAAAAGATGATGAGCTTAGTGAAAAGAGACGCCTTCACTAAGTGGGCCCGGAGGCTATTTTTGGCGCAAGTCTATTTTTAGACTATGTCTATTTTTAGACATGTTGATCATATTCTATGAGTTTTAGGATGCCATTTGTGGATGGTTGGTCAAGTCGGAAAAAATAGATGGACTTCTATTTTTAGACATATTGGGCGAAATCTATTTTTAGATTTCCAATCTAAAAATAGATATGTCGAATATTATTAGCTCTTAATAATATTTGGACTCTAAACATTATCTTCTTCTCTTGGAGCACTTCAGTTAAGTGCACAGATGTGGCACAGGAGCTGACAGAAGGAATTACGCTATTCTTGAGGGTTAAGTGGAGCTATTGCATGGATACTTCAGTTAGAACTCATGTGACAGAGTTTGGTGGAGTTGATTTAGGAAGTTAGTGGAGTTGTATTCGGTTTAACTAATCTAAACATAGTTGAGCTATTTGTATTCAGTTTAACTAATTGATAAAATTAGTGAGAGTGGTGTGAATTAATTATTAATTAATTCACTAATTATAAACTCATTAATCAACTAAAGAGTACATCAGTTAACTTCAGTGCATGGACAGTTTCAGTGGAGACCAGTGAAGAAATAAATGAAAGAGCAGGTTAACTATCAGTTGTGACTATACTGTTGCTATTTTCAACACACAGATAGGTGGAGTAAGCCCATGAGGATTGCGCAGTTCAGGCCAGGTGGTTATCTATTTAATGAAGCCATCCCATAGCATTGAAAACGCAATAGAGGCTGGCTATCAAGTGGCGAAAGATTGGAGCATGTGTTTTGCTAGATCTAGCTTGATAGTGTGTAGCAATTGAGGGTGTGCATGAGAGCTTGTGAGGAGATTTTGTACTATGATTGTTACATGATCTCCATGACATATAATATACAGATAGTTGGGGTTTTTAGCTTTAAGATTTCCCATTAAATACTATGTTCATATGTGTGATTGTTTGTGATTTTAACGTATGCATGCAATTGATTTTAATTCCGCATGTGATGATCAATGGTGGAAGAGATTTTGTATTATGCATGAAGCTAAAATAGTGTGTGATCAGGAGAATCTCGGTGAATAATATCTCAGTTATTCAAATTTCTACATTTTTTCCATTTTGTATATTTCAGCCAATCCTTCTAGGATTGACTTGATATTGTTTTTAGGGGTTTAGAGCTTTTCTCCCCACATTTTTTGAGCCATACATTTCCAAATATATGTATTGAAATTATTTTTGTAGCAGTGCCTCCTATAAACTGCGTATTCATAGCCTTGGATTTTCCATATGTAGCAGTGTTCCCTACTTTCATGTACATGTTCTATTGAGGCTTGCATTGCCTAGCTTGAGTGATTATTTCCTCAAGGATTTGTACTCTTTTGCTGCTATAAGATCAATATGATGGCTATTTGGATCTTCTCATGTTTTATGTACTGATATAATGATGCTACTCCAATATGTGTTCTTACATTGCTGGATCTCCAACTTTGGAACATTATAAGATGTTCCCATTGTTGTAGACTTTCCCTATTTTGGGATATTATTGCTATAATGTCCCGTGTGCTAGTAGGGCTCGCAGCCACGTGTACGGGGTCTGTGTAATGAGGGTTATTGGATCTTTATAACACAACTCATGGCAGTGTTTACATCCATATACATGTATACATATACCAAAACATCACATTAAAACATATAACAAAAACATTCACTCAACCAACGAATAGAGAAGGATACATAACCCGCATTTAATCTGCCATCTCCCATGTTGCTTCATCGGGCCCAAAGTGCTTCCACTACACTTTAACCTACTTGATTGCTCGATTCCAGACCATAAGCATATTTCTTTGCAAAATAAACTAAGGTTCCAACTAGAATTCACCTTCTGGATCCACCTGCAATATAGACCTATCAATCACATGATCAACACCTTTAACATACTTATTAAGTAATGACACATGAAAAATATCATGGAATTTCAATGTCATAGGCAGTGCAAGTCGATAGGCTACTGGTCCAATCCTTTCAAGAATCTTGAAAGGTCCACAAAACCGAGGTTCCAACTTAGCACATGATCCAATCCTTAAGGAGATATTCTTGGGCTTGATGCATAAGTACACTTGGTCCCCAACCTAAAACTCCTTAAACATCATGTTCTGATTTGCATAAATTTTCTGTCTATCCTGTGTTTCCTTTAGATTCTTCTTGATTACCTGCATTTCTTGTTCCATCTCTGCTAACATGTCTGGTCCTATCAACACCCTGTTCATTGGATCACTCCAATTGATGGGAGTATTGCAACTCAACCCATAGAGTGCCTCAAACGGACTCATCCTCAGTGACTCTTGATAACCATTATTATGAGCAAACTCAACCAATGGAAGGTACTCTTCCCATATCCTTTTTTGATGCATCACATGTATCCTCAACATGTCCTCCAATATCTTGTTGACCCTCTCTATCTGTCCATATTTCTACAAATGATAAGATGTGTTGAAGGTCAAATTTGTCCCCAAACCTACAAACAACTCCTTCCAAAACTTGGAAGTGAACTTAGCATCCCTGTCTAACATGATATTCTGCAGAACACCATGTAACCTTACCAAATTTTTGATGAATACCTATGCTACATCATTACCTAAAAAAGTAGACTTCACTGGAATGAAGTGTGCCACCTTTGTCAACTTGTCTAGAACAACCATGATTGAATCATGTTGCCTAGATGTCCTCGGAAAACATGTGATGAAATCCATGGAAATGACCTCCCACTTCCACTCTAGAATAAGAATCAGTTGTGGAAAACCACCTAACTGGTTGCACTTTGCTTTTACCTCTTAAAAATCCAAGCATCTATCCACAAAATTTTCCAGTTCCTTCTTCAGATTCGGCCAGTGATAAAACATCTTCATTGTTATCAATGTTTTATGGTATCATGGGTTACCTTAATACATTTTTTCATGAAACTCTTGCAAGATAGTCTTCTTGATATCATTCTTGTCTGGCACATATATCTTGTCTCTAAATATGATCAAACCATATGTTGTAAGATGATAGTGCACATCCTGAAATGTACCCTGCTGTAACTTGTGCCTAAGCTCCATGTGCATGCCCTCTTACTGTCCTGCCTATAGGATCCGATCATGTAATTCTGTCCCATAAGAACTCATATTTTCTATATGATTCACCTGTAATCTCATGCTAAGATCATCTGCAACCATGTTCTCTTTACCCTTGATGTACCTGATCTCAAATTCAAACTCATTGATCATGACCAACTATCTAGATTTCCTGACATTCATATTCGGTTGGTCAAACAAGCATCTCAATCCACTATGATCGCTCATCAATACAAATCTCCTTCTAAGAAGATAGTGCATCCACATCTTCGATGCATGGATGATCCCTGCCAGCTCAGGATCATGTGTCAGATAATTCTGCTCATGCTCATTCAGTTTCCATGACTCATATCACACTACATGTCCTTCCTGCATAAGGATTCCTCCAAGTCCTCTCTTGAAAGCATCTATACACACCACAAACTCTTTGTCTAGATATGCAATATTTAATAATGGAGCATTCGTCAACAACTACTTCAATTGATAAAAACTTGTTGCACATTCCTATGTCCATTTAAATTTATTTCCTTGCCTCTTCAGTGACGTAATAGGATATGCAATCCAAGAGAATTTCCTGATAAACATCATGTAGTAACTTGCTAGCCCCATGATGATCTTACCTCATCCACATTTCTAGGAGTTTCCCACTCCATGATATCCCTTATATTTTCTAGATCCACTGTTATGCCTTCCTTGGAAACATGTCCCAGGTAATGTGCCTTTGTCTGAAATAAACTGCATTTACTAAGCTTAGAATATAGTTGATGCTTTCTCAACAATCTCAATACTACTGCTAAGTGTTCGACATTCTCTTCCTAATTCTTATTATATATCAAGATGTCATCAATGAATATAATAACAACATTGTCTAGATAAGGATGCAACACACTATTCATTAATCACATAAAGGTAGTTGGAGCATTAGTCAAACCAAATGAAACTACAACAAACTCATAATTCCCATACCTAGTCAGGAAATTTGTCTTGTAAATTTCCTCTTCTTTAATGTGTACCTGATGATATCCTGATATCATATCAATATTTGAGAACACTATTTCTCCCTCCAACTGATCAAATAAGTCATCAATCCTCGACAACATATACTTGTTCTTGATTGTTACCTTATTCAATTGCCTGTAATCGATGCATATCCTGAGAGTACCATCCTTCTTCTTTGCAAACAACATTGGTGCACCCCACGGTGATACACTTGGCCTAATGTATCCCTTTTCAAGCATTTACTTCAACTAACTTTAGCTCTACTAACTCTGGAGTGCTCATCCTGTACGGTGCCTTTGATGCCGGTGCTACTCCTGGTACTAAATCAATGGAAAATTCCACTTCTATGTGAGGCAAAAACTATGAAATATCTATGGGGAATACATCCTGAAACTACTTTAGAACCAAGTACTTACTAAATACCTTTGCATCCTCATCCTCCTTACCTTTATTACTAGAAATATGCACTGCAAATAACACACACCCTTTTCTGCAACTGCACCTTGCTTGCATAGTTGTCACCATTCTAACTGATGTTGCCTTATTCTACCCTGGAAGACTCTCTATTCTCCATTTTCATCCAAGAAATCAATCACCTTATCATAAAAATCCACCTTAGTCTTGTGAAGATACAACCAATCCATACCCAAAAGCATACTATATGAACCCAACAGTCGTACATTCAAATGTGTTGATGTATGCACACCTTTTAACTCGAATGCACAAGCCATTATCCAATGATTAACTCTCTTCTTTGCACCTGTAGCCAACTGCACTAACCAAGATTCTGAATGCACTTGTTTATTCAAACCACACCTATCCACCAATTCATGCTTAACATAGCTATAATTAGATCCAGGGTCAATCAAAATAGAAACAACTTGATCACAAATCTTACCATCCATCTCAATAATAGATGCCTAGTGATATGTCTGCCTATTGTCCAATATTGCATATATACGAGGAATGATCTGCCCAACATCCCTAACTATTTGTGCTTCATGTGCACTATAAATATGAGGCCTACCACCCTGATACTCCAGACAATCTCTCTTGAAATGCTCCTTACCACTATCCAACAGTGCAACGGTCCCATACCATCACCTTTATTTTTCTTACCTATAGGTTGTGAGTCATGTCCCTATTTAACTACATTGAACTTCTTGTAAGGAACAACATTCTCTTTCTCACTTGCATCATGGGGCCTTGTTCTTTTTGGTTTCCATTTACATTTAGTTTTTTTCTTTTCCTTTCCATCCTTGTTGAGACTCTATCTTGCACTTTGATTTCTCATAATAGTGCTTCAAATTACCAATGAATTCTTCATACGATTAAGGCTCATCATACTCAATCTGATCTCTAAATGCTAATGGTAATCCACTGAAAAATATTTCAACTTTGGCTTTCTCATATTTAATATATGGTACATACCTCAATAACTCCATAAACTTGGTTGTATACTCCTCATCTATCATCAATCCCATATTTATCTCCTAGAATTGCTTAACTTGTTGTCGTAGTACCTTTCTGACAAGTATTTCTTCCTGAAAAGTCTCTTGAATTCATGCCAACTCAATTCCTTTGTCTTGGTGTCTCTGACACGTTGCACATCTTCCCAACAAATGTTTGCTTTCCCTTTGAGGCTGAAGATAATTATTTTGGCCTTCATACTCTCTATGTACTCATGCAGCTCAAAGAACTTCTTCATCCCAATTAACCATGCCTTTGCATCCTCCGACTTCTTCAAATCCACATCAAAGGTAAGTGGCTTTTCTTTCTTCAACTCATCTAGAAAATATCCCTTGTCACTCCTCCTGTAAGGATGATAATGATGACGATCATAGTGCCTGTCAAAACCAAAACTAGAATAGAACAGATGTCCATCACCTCTCTTATATGGAGCATCCATGAGCCTTCCATATATGATTGTGTCATCAATATCTGACCCGTTCCCACCATGATATATACTTCTATATGCCCCATTAGTCCTATCCTCCTGCCCATGGCTGATCTGAAGCAGTCCCTGTCTATGGAATTCTGACAAACTCTGAAGGATTATTGCATTGAATTCTGCTTGTTTCTCCAATGCATGAATGATCTTGTCATTATCTGCCTTGCAAATCCTTATTTATGCCTTAAACTTCTCAATGTGTCTACTAATTTAAAAGAATGCCCACTACAACACGATGCTCATCTAACCCATAAGGATAATCTCGTGAACTGTAGTCTACCATCTTGCTAGTCATATTTGATCTCTTTCCTACAAGTATACCATGTCATATTAAACCAAAACATAACATAATCAACATACCTCAGTATAGTTCAAGGGAGGATATTTCATCTACAATATCAACTAGATTCGCGCAATACATGTATAAACATAATAATAGAAGTATATGAACATCATTTCAATCATTATCAAGTTACAAATGCATAACCATACCGACCACATATCATGACCTAATGCATGACAACTATCACTATGTCAATGTATGCATAATAACATATAAACACTGAAATGCACAACCAATGCATAACTAACATACACTCATGACAACCACATCCAACAACAACGCCATCAACCTTTACATGGTGACACAATTGCAACCATGACCAACACCATGCATACACAATAAGCACATAGACCACAAGCATAAAGAACACATATGCAACCAACATGTGTGCATGACCAACACACTGCCCATCCAGTCCAAGGGGTGAACCATTCTCTAATACCACTTTGTAACACCCTCCTCCCACATTTACCCAAGCTAACCAGTCCACTAGGGTAAGCATGTGATGAGAGGATACTATGATGAGATTCAAATCCCCGTGTATAATTAAGGAAGTGGAACCAACATAACGAAACTAAACTGGCCATCCACAGATGCTACATTACCTTTAGGAGACAACTAACCCTTCCAGGTGCCCAACCCATAAGAAAACTTGATATTTTACTAATATGGACCCTTAGCCGCTCTCATGACAAGCCATGCATGTGACTGTGGCCTTCAAGTTTCTCCCAGAGCAAGGCATGCCAACGACTGTGGAATTTTTCAGGTAGTTTTGTGCCAGTGAACCTGGATTCTGAGCTACTTTTTCAAGGCTAGGTCTCAAGCCACTGCCTAGAACTTCATGAAACTTTCAGAAATGAATAATAAAAATGGAACAAAGCTTCTAATGCAATCACTAGTATAAGTACTTGATCTGACCCCTACTAGCCATGACATGCATTTCGTCAAACATGTCACAAATATGTAATCTACAGGACATTACAAAAAATCTGAGCATAGGGGTCTTATACTTATTTGAGATTTTTAAAGAAGCATTGATGCCTTATCACAATAGTTGCATTATCATCTATTAGGAAATATATTCTTTGTACATTCATTT
Organism: Pinus albicaulis; assembly: GCA_034641835.2. Classification (NCBI taxonomy): domain Eukaryota; kingdom Viridiplantae; phylum Streptophyta; class Pinopsida; order Pinales; family Pinaceae; genus Pinus; species Pinus albicaulis. Next base: position 1,192,848,834 of record CM076574.1, on the reverse strand, counting down.
TCTAATCAAAACATGATGAGAGCCATACATCAAGTCATAAAACATACACATAATTACCAACATAATTAATAAGGATATGAAAACCGTAAAAACCACATATGAACCAATACATGTACACATGAAATACCAAGGAGAAGGAGCTCTTATTAATGAATGCATATGTCAACTAAGTTAGGGAATTCCACAAACCACCCAACCATAGATTGGGTTGAACCAAATATTTCTTTCATCCAATCACCCTCGTGCCATATTCCAAGCATGAATGTGGGACTCACAACAAAACCAATCCATGTTTCCTTAGGATTTACCGTAATCCCCACCGGATCACTAGGCCGTAAAAAATCATTGACTCCTACGGATATCTCCACCTACACCATGAGGAATTTTCCTATTTCCTAGTCTCTAGGATTTACCATATATCCCGCCATTCACTAGTCGAGGATTCGTAGGCCTAATCGAGACTCCACCCTCCAGGCTTTATCGTATATCCTGTCATTCACTGGTTAAGGATTCCTAGGCATTATCGAGGGAACACACCTCTAGGGTTTATCATATATCCCGTCATTCATCATTCGAGGATTCCTAGGTCTATCGTGGTACACAAAATTCAGATTTACAACAATCCCACCTTCACTGGGATTACTAGGCCTTATTTTCTTCTTCATATACCACCCCACTCAGTTTCGAAACCATACGGAAATCCAACTTAACCAAATAAGAAAGAACCCATCACACCATGGCTATCTGGAAATGGTAAGGAATGGTTGAAGAACACTGTCACACCTGGAAAAACCCATGCCAAAGACAACAAGAGAACCAAAAACACACATGCATGTACCATGCATGCCAAATATAACAAGGAAATCACACATGCAAATCAATACCTGAAAATAATCTCGCTATAGTTGCTTGATCCTACTCTTCCTTGCTTGATTTTTGCTTCCCTTTGCCTTCTTTTTCCTTCCTTTTTTTTTATTGATCCAATGCTAGAGTGCTCCAAGAATGGGAGAGAGAGAGTAGAGAGAGAGAGCTCAAAAACTGAAGTGAAAAAAGGTACCAACTAACCTCAAAAGCCTTTTTATTAATGAGGCCTCTGTTTTCTTCAATTTCCATTATTTTTCCTTCATTTTCCTCCTCATATGAAACCTATGACCTTCCGCCTTCCTTTTCTCCTAATTTTCATTATTTCATAAGTAAAATGCCAATAAATGCCACTTTGTCTTTCCAAATCCTTTTCCATTGTCTTTGCCAATTTCCTTTAGCCATAATAAACCAAATGAACACCCACACTAGGATTTTTTTCCCAACATTTAACTTGGAATATGTGCCCCATGAGCTTGGTTATTATTTATCCTTTTATTAACTTTATTCACATGGAATTTTAACGAGGGTTGTTACAGTATCTCCTTTTTTTTGGTTTAAATATATGTTTTATTTTGTTCCTTCATAATTCCAGATCAGTGGTATTATAGTGGTCTACTATTTTATTTTATTTTTGCATGTCCCCAATGAGGTTGGGATATATGGAGTTGGGGCTCGAAATGCTTGAACCCTTACAAGACCGTCTTCACCTACCCGATGACCTCTTATGGTAGAACAAAAGAAAGACGAGGGAGCAGGAGATCTTATCAAATTGTTGCTCGAAGAAGCCCTCGAGCGACAAAGGAACGAAATGATGGATAAATTCTCCTAGATCCTTTGGTGATTACCAATAAGTGATGCATCTTCATCCATCAGTCACTTTAGAGGTTCCACCCCCTTTATGGTACAATTTAATTTTGATATTCTTATATTCGAATGCTAGATAGATGCAAATGTTGTAGATAAATGTTTAAATATGCTAGAAGGATATTTTTTAGTCCATGGTTTTTCTGATAGTGAGAATATTACTTTTTCACTTCTTAAAGTCACCTCCCACGTCAAGGATTGGGGGGAAACTTACTGTGATAAAAGGTCCACGAAGGATTCTACACTGTTTTCAGTCACCCTCTTAGAACTCTTAATGATATTGTTAAGGAACGCAATACTACCCTATTGGAAGCTACGAAGACAAGAATGTAAAATGGACCACACTATGTCAAGAAAGGGACCAAGATGTGCCATATTTCATTAATAACTTCCATACTTTGCACATGAAGTTGGGTATCGAATACTTTGGGTGGAATCTGGTGCTAAAGTATCATGGTTTAATGCACAAATATATCTATATGGAGATGGACTTCTTGGAAATCTCCTCGCTTGGAAAAACATATTGATGTGCCACCCAAATTGAGAAAAATTTAAATAGAAGAAGTGAGACTTCAATTATGCAAATTCGAAGCAGGGCAAGGGCACCCCCAAACTGCAAAACAAAGGGAAAATACAATGTGGGACATCCCAAGATAACCCATGGAAGTCGCAAGCAAAGAATAGCAATGGGAAGATGAAGAAGGACACGAGAAAGTGGTGTGAGTTCTACAAGAGCCCCACTCATAACACAAATGAGTGTCGAGCAATGCAGTCCTTGTTGGGTGCGATGAAAGCTTAAAAGTTAGATGCAGGTTCCAACTCTGAACTAGAGCATGACAAGGGGAAACATATTAGTGATGTAGAACCCAATGCCATTTTTTCTACCATCAAGGTCCAACATAAGGATCTTAAATATCCGGAGGAAGGTGAGCGTCTCTTCCACTCAAAAATGTGGGTAAATGGAATCCCATTGTGTTTCACTGTCAATAGCGGAAATCCAAAGAACCTCATCTCAGTAGATTTTGTTGAGTGTTTGGGCTTTCTAAAAACACCACACCCATAACCATACATCATCAGATGACTCCACCAAGGGTGAGATCTCTGCGTCAACCAATAGTGCCACTTACCCTACAACATCAAGCCTTTCATAGATAAGGTATTGTGTGATGTTTCTCCCCTTGAATTTTGTGATGATTTTTTGGGCCACCCATACTTATGGAAGCTTCATGTTATTTATAAGTCTAGACCTCATAATTTTATTATTACTTAGAGTATAAAAATGTATAGGATACCATAGGTAGCTCTACCTACTGCTATTTTTCTAACCTTTGTTAAGTAATGCTGCAAGATCATCTCCCACTAGGAAATTTGTCTTCCTTCTTATTCGCTCTCAAATAATGTGGAAGATCGTAACCACATCCATGTCCTCCACATAGGGATCCTCTATGAGACAAAATCAACTAGATAAGGTCTGTTGTCGACAATTATTGTCTACCCTAGAGACAGCCTAGAGTTTCCATAGACCAGTGCCTAGGACATCTTATCATAGCAAGGGAGCATGAAATATAGCTTGGGTGTCAATCCAAATGCTCTCCTGCTATCTCTTTTTAAACAAGGAAATTAGTTTAAATGGAACCAAACTCCCTCAGAAGCTGATACAAAGATAAGAATAATGTAGGAACAACATGCAAAACTCCAATACAAACGCATCAGACAGTTAAGAGACAGCTTACTGCAAAGAGGGCCAGTTCAAATAATATGCCACAGAAATCAAGCATCAGAAAGTGGATGCAGTGAGGGAAACATGAAGGAGATACTAGTTAACATGAGGCTGATACCCAGATACACAACAGAACCACATATGGGCTTATCCAACTAAGAATCCATACATGACAATGGCGTTTTAAAAGCACCCTCCTCAAGTAACTAATATAGCAGAAAATATGAATGACATGAACATGGAACAGTATATCATGACTAGGCCTATTTGAAGCGCTTGACTAATCCAAGTATGGGCACCAACTAGGATGAATCCTTACTTAAGATCAGTGATCCACTCGCATTCTAGAACATGATACAAGAAGATAAATGCAATGAAATGAGATATTATATTAACACATAAGAAAAGATTACATACTGTGGGATACCAAAGACCAGAATCCTCATTATAGTTATAACTCCTCACTGAGACCCTACGGGCTCTGAGCCTTCATACAGAAACTTTACAAGATGTATACAAAGCCTTTCACTGCACAATTTGCTGATAGAAATCTGGAACCCTTACAATGTCTTTCTTCCTCATTTTTATAAGAGAAACAGAAAGCTCTCGAGAATGAGGTAGGTGATATACATTTAATGATCTAATTTAAAACAAATTTGAAAGAAAAACCCGCCTATGCTGTTTGGCAGTGTTGAACTAGTGTAAGTACTCTGCTACTGTTTATGAAATAAATGCTGAAGAAGAAAGTCTCCTTATAATCGAGACATAAAGAATAAAATATACAAATGTTTTGTACTCGGCTGGAGGAGGGAGATCGGCTACAAATAAACCTTGGGGTTGCTTGTTTTTGTGCATGGTACTTTCAGCCTTCTAATCTTGAATTAAAATGCCAGATCTTTAATGCAGGGCGAGGCATTTCTCGATCTTTCACTGATTTTCGTAGGCTGCCCCATTAATATTTCTTGTTGTGTAATCTTTCCCTCTGCAGGCGTATTTAGGGTTGAATGGATCTTATCTATATTTCCATTAATGAGGTCATGTCAAAACAACTACCCTCGGCTTCCCTCCTAAATTTCTCCCTCGGAGACTGTCGAGGGCGGTGCTCTTGGCTTCTGCGAACGAAGCAGTGAATCATGATGATTTTTCTACCGCGGCAAACCTGCAAAACCACAAACCCGTTAAGGAAAACCAGACAGGGATGGAGATGAAGACGATGGTGACGTTGAAGACATGGCCATATGGCAAGAACATGCAGGGTGGTGGAGAGAATACAGTGGAGATATTGATAAACAGTCGGAATGTAGGTTTTCCACATAAAACACAACGTATGAACAAAAATTGATGAATAAGAATGCAATATATACATATACAGATGGCGGGGATGATAATACAATGGGTATGTGGGGTGATGACACATAGGCATACACAAAGCTAGAAGGAACAAATGACGTGGCGGAGGACGGAGTCAAACGGGGAGAATGCGAGTGATTATGGGCCACACGATCGCTGAATGAGATTGACGGTTTTAAGTGCATCAGAGAGCAATGAAATGGTGGGCCAGGGGCATGATGGACATGGGTTAAACACGTGCAGCTTTAGAAGATAACCACCGTTGGATGAAAGGCGCAGGATCGGACGACGATGATTGATTCCGCTGCACATCCTTTGGCCGAAATTTAATGTGCGGGGAGAGCGGAGGCCTGAGATAAAGCGCGTGCATCTTCGAGGCACGATGGTCGTCGGATGGAGGCCCCGAGATATAAAGGTCACTGTTTATTCCGCTACCCGACCTTTGAATGAACATTAACGTGTGAAATGGGAGCAGTTTTGGGCCCGTACAAAAGACACGCGGCGCACATTCAATGGAATCGCTGGCTCCGCGGGGAATACCGCCGGCCCAGCGGAGGTGGTGCGGAATGAAACCACTGGTTTTCATACTGAAAGCGGGTGCGGGGGCCACCACGGTAAACCAAACTCCACTCCGTCGATTGGATTTGATCGGACGGCTCCAGACGCGCCCGAAAACTTTAACGATAGGCTCCTTTCCATCTGGCGCTTGGTCTAGCGCCTGATTCATATGGGAAATGAAACCAAGGGGCTAAGGCTGAAGGGCTAGGCCCGATATAATTTTAATTGCGGACTTAGGACTTTGGGTAGTGTATTTTTTAGCAGAAAGAGGCAACGATATGCAGAATATGAGGTTTTAGGCCATGATAACAGTTTTGAAGGATTATGGGGGGGGGTGATAGGCCAAAAATTTAGGTCGAAGGGCTGATATGCACAACAAGGTCATGGAAGAGTACAAAGACATCTTCTCCTCATCTACATGGGTACCTCTACACTGTTAGGTCAAGAATTCCAACGATCTAACCCCTGGCACACCTTTTCCCAGTGGACCAATCCATTGCTTCTCTCTTATGGAAAACGAGGAAATCAAGTGACAAATATAGGAACTAATACAAAAAGGGCACATATGACCAAGTTCCTCACCCTATTGGAGCCCAATTGTACTCATGCATAAGAAGGATGAGACTTGGAGACTAGGAATTGATTATCGAGCCCTGAAAAAAAATCACAATTAGGAATAGGTACCCGATTCCACAGATTTATGACCTTATTGATAAACTCAAGGGGGCCAAATGCTTCAACAAGATTAATTTGAAGTGAGGTTATCACTAAGTTCCAATAGAACCCATGTGTGTGGAAAACCACTTTCAAGTTCAGGGAGGATCTTTTGAAGTTGTTTTTCATGCTCTTCAATTTGATGAATGCCCCCACAAATTTTATGAGGTTGATGGATGAAATATTGTATCCTTTCACCAACTCATTCATGGTTGTATATCTCAATGATATCCTCATATAAATTAGCAAGAGTTGGGAAGAACACCTGCAACATACTCAACAAGTCCTGGATACTTTGCGACAAAAAAATCTATGTAAGAACTTGGAAAATGCTCCTTTGGCATGGACAAGGTCCAATATATGGGTTACTATAGAAAATCTAACAATGAGATTCAAACTGATCTTGTAATGTACTAAAACAAAACATTGAATCCTTCTACAATTTGCGGAAACAAAACACGATTGCACAATCACATAACAAGTAAGAGAAAGAAACAATCAATTGCACAACACAAGATGTATATGGGGAAAGCACACTGCCTAAAACCCCGCTATATGTATATTGTATAAAGTCAATACCATGAAACAATACAATGATTTTCTCTCACCGATAAACTCCTGCACTATGCTAATTGTCTCACATTGTGTAGAAATTTATTAATACTGTGATGTATTACCAGACTCTCCTGATCTAGAAATTATATCCACTATTAAATACAGAATCCTTCTACTTAACTCTTTGCGGAAATTTAATCTCCAATTGCAAACACATGAATAAAAATCAATCGCACATAACATAGATTTTTTTACAAGGAAAGCATGAAGCTAAAAACCCCAACTATCATATATTATGTATATCATGGATCATGAAACAATCTCATACAAATCTCTACTCCAAGAGCTCTTAGTACAATATACAATCGTCTCACACTGTCATGCCAAAATTGCCTCACACATGCACCAATTTACTGCCTCTTGACAGCCTGCCTACACTACGCAATCCCTATTGATGAAGATCCCTGAATGAATTCGATCTTGCCTTGCCTTGACCGCGCAATCCTCATTGGAATCTCCAATGTGTGTGTAGTTGCATTGAATGCACCACTATAGTCACAACTAATAGTCAACTAGGCCCTTTCACCTATCTCTCAACTAGGTCTCCACTGGATCTGACATGCATTTAGTTAACAGTAGTATTTCTTCAGTTGCATGTGAGACCACTACTTGTGAATTAATTAAATAATTAATTCACTGATCTCTCACTAGTGTATCTTTAGTTACAACTAGTTACAACTAGCAAAACTGAGTTTAACTCACTTAATTGAGTTAAACGAAATAACAACTCACATAACTACACATCCAACTCTGTTACAACTTTGTATCACTCAGTTACAATGAATTCCACTCTGCATGTCCCACCAACCAACCTTAGAACTCGTAATTCCTTCACTCAACTTGTTTGCCACATTAGTTAACTGAAATCAAGTGCTTCAAGAGAATAGGTTATTATTTATTGTCTAATTATTATCAAGGGCTAACTATAATTGACATCCGATCTATTTTTAGACATGCGATCTATAAATAGACTTCGCCCATCCATCTAAAAATAGAATCTCATCTATAAATAGAATTTTCTCAACGATATATAAATATACTCCTGCTATAAATAGAATATGCTCACCATTCTAAAAATAGGCATACACCTAAAAATAGCCTGCGAGCCCCACCTAATGTAGGTGCTTAATTTTCACTAGGATCATCATCTTGTTGAATCTCAACACTCCCTCTCAACAAGAAAGGGATTATCCTTTACCCTGATCCTGTCTCTATGGTATTCTAATTTTCTCCTGGTGAACGCCTTCGTCAGAAAATCTGCATCTTGATCTTCTGTAGGAATGTACTAAAGCAACATGATCTTCCACTACACACAATCTCTGATATGATGATATCGAATATCTATATGCTTAAATCTATCATGAAACACAAGATTAATCGAGAGTTTAATGTAACTATGATTATCACAATGAATCATTGTAGCATCTAAATGAGAACCGAACAAACCAACCAAGATCTTCCTCATCCAAATAGCCTCACATGCAACTTGACTTGCTGCCATGTATTCCGCTTCCGCTGAACTGAGTGCCACGGATCTCTATTTCCCGTTGTACCAAGAACGATTGTAGATCCGATACTGAAAACCCCTCCTAATGTGCTCTTTCTGTCTGTTGGGCTTCCTACCCAATCTGCATTCATGAAGCCATGCAACTTCACCTCATCTGTCTATCTGTACCATCAGCCATACTCAGATGTGCCCCTGAGATATCTCAGGATATGCTTGTCCACCTTCCAAAAGAGCTTGGTAGGCTTAACCATCGCTTTACTAAGCTAATTCATCGCATAGCATATTTATAGTCTTGTATTAACTAAATACATGAGCAAACCCACCAATTGTCGATAGACAATAGCATCCACTACCTCTCTAGATGTAGCATCCTCTTTCCTCTAGTTTCCTAGAAGAGGAGTATCCATGGGTTTTCAGCTCTCCATGTGAAACTTACTAAGTATATCCCTTGCATACTTTCCTTGAGACACAAACAATTCACCTTCTCACTGCCATATTTCCAATCCAAGGAAATAGTGAAGGAGGCCCATATCCTTCATCTCAAACTCCTTTGCAAGATCCTCCTTGCATGAGTGTATCAGCTGCTCACCACCAGTCAGTGTTAAATCATCAACATAAGGAACAATGATTAAAATCTTACCCTCCAACACAATCTGGTATAGGTTTTCATCCACCTCACTCTTGGTGAATCCAAGTCCAGTGAAATAGTTGTCGATCCGAGTGTACCAAGCACGGGGTGCTTGCTTCATCCCATACATCTCTCTTTTGAGTCTGCACACATGCGACTCGCTGCTGAAGATCTAAAATCCTTTAGGATTCTCAATGTACACTTCTTCCTCAATGATCCCATTAAGGAACGCAATCTTCACATCCATATGATAATGTGCCAACCCATCTACGTTGAGAGAGCAAGGATGGTCCTTATGGAAGAATATCGTGCGACAGGTGCAAAGGTTTCTTCTTAATCAATCCCCTCGATCTGTGAGAAGCCCCGGGCCACAAAGCTTGCCTTATACTTCTCAACACTCCCATCAGCAGCTTGCTTTACCTTGTAGATCCATCTTGAAACTACCACTGATTTATCAACCAGCCTTGGAACAATTTCCCAAGCACTGTTTCTGACAATGGAGTCATACTCATCCACCATTTCATCTACCCATGTGGGCTCCTGCACTACTTCCTAAAAGGAAGATGGCTCAATCACAATAAATTTTCTCATGAGAGCCATGTATCTAGTGAATCGGTCAGGAGACTTTCTCTATCTGCGCTGTGAAGTAGGGACTCCTACATTTTGTGCTGCATCAAGCTTCGGCCTCTCATCTTCTGTGGTACGCCTTCTACCAGTTTTGATGTTTGGCTCTGCGTGAGTGGACTCCTCCACTCCATTAACCTCCTCTTGTGGCTGATCAACATCTAGAGACTCATCTTTGGGAACAAGTAGTTCCTCCTCTGCATGTAATTCTAGCTCCATCTCAAGCGACAACTTCATGGCTTTCTCCTCATTGAATTTTATATTCCGTCACACCACAGTCATTAGATTGTTTGGAAAATACACATGATAATTATGGGGTGTTTCTGTGTACCCCACAAATATCCCAACCTCAACAGTCGGCTCCAACTTCTTCCTGGCATTCTTGGTCACATGCACATAAACAGATGAGCCAAAAATATTAAATTGAGAAACATCCGGTTTCTTACCAGTAAAATCTTCCTCAGGTGTACTCATGCCAAGTACTCTATGAGGACAATGGTTTTGCACATAAACCACAGTATTTCATGCTTTCTCCCACAACTGCATTGGTATGCCCTGATCATGTAGCATAGCTTGTGCAGCACCCACGATCGTTCTGTTCTTCCTCTCCACGAGCCCATTCTGTTGTGGGTTATGAGGCGCTATGAGTTCTCTTCGAATTCTTTCTTTGCTACAGAAGTCTCTGAATTCGTTGGAGATGTATTCACCACCATTATCGCTCCACAGAGCCTTCACTTTCTTCCCTGAATCTTTCTCCACCAATGCTTTAAACTCACGGAACTTTGAGAATGTTGAGATTCAACAAGATGATGAGCTTAGTGAAAAGTAAGCACCTTCACCAAATGGGGCCCGCAGGCTATTTTTAGGTGTATGTATATTTTTAGACATGGTGAGCGTATTCTATAAGTTGCAAGATGTTATTTGTAGATGGTTGGTCAAATGTGGAAAAAATATGAAATTCTATTTTTAGAATATTGGGCAAAGTCTATCTATAGATCGTCGATCTAAAAATAGATGCATGTCGATTATTATTAGTTCTTAATAATAATCTGACAATAAACATCAACTTATTCTCTGGAAGCACTTTATTTCAGTGAACAGATTTGGAAAATTAGTGGACTAAAGGAATTACGCAATTCATAGGGTTTATTAATGGCTCATGCACGGAGGACTCGGTTAGAACTGAAGTGGCAAAGTTATGACAGAGTTGGAAGAGTAGTTTATGGAGTTGTTATTTAGTTTAACTCAGTTAAGTGAGTTAGTGAGTTAAACTCAGTTGAGCTAATTGTATCTAGTCTAACTGAAAGATACACTAGTGAGAGTTAAGTGAATTAATTAGTTAATTAATTCACAACTAATAACTCACTAACAACTGAATAGAAATAGCTATTAACTACAGTGCATGTCAGTTCCAGTGGAGACCCAATGGAGAGATAGGTGAAAGGGTGAGATGGACTATCTGTTGTGACTATAGTGACGCATCCAATGTGTCTGACACACATTGGAGTTGCCAATGAGGATTTTGCAGTCAAGGCAAGGCAAATTCGAATTCATTCAAGGGCCTTCTTCAGCAGGGATTGCGCAGTGGAGGCAGGCTATCAGGAGGCAAGAAATTGGTGCATGGAGATGCAAATTTCTACATGACAATGTGTAATGAATCTACATTGTACTGAGAGCTTGATGTACTAAGCTTTGTATGATATTATTACATTATTCCATTGATATACATAATATATGATAGTTGGGGTTTTTAGCTTTAAGCTTTCCCATTAAACAACTGTGTTATGTGCGATTGTATTTATTCACATGTGTTTGTAATTGAGTTTTAAATTTCCGCAAGTTTAACAGTGGAAGGATTCTATATTTAGCAAGAAGATAAATGTTTTTAGATTAGGAGAATCTGGTAATACATCATTATAAATAAATTTCTACATGGTATCGGAGCAATATTGATTACTAGAGATTGCAATTGTGAATAATTGCTGAGTTTTTTGCTGGTATAAAATTCAAATTTGCTACAAAAATTTCTTGGTGCGACAGTTGAGTATGTAGAAATTTGAATAACTGATATGTTATCCACCGAGATTCTCCTGATCACACACTATTTTAGCTTCATGCATAATACAGAATCTCTTCTACCATTGATCATCACATGCGGAAATAAAATCAATTGCATGCACACATTAAAGCCATAAAAATTCACACATATGAACACGGTATTTCATGGGAAAGCTTAAAGCTGAAAACCCCCAACTATCTGTATATTATACATGTCATGGAGATCATGTAACAATCATAGTACAAAGCTCTTTGCAAGCTCTCATGCACTACCTCCCATGCTACACACTATCAAGCTAGATCTAGCAAACTCATGCTCCAACCTTTAGCCACTTGATAGCCAACCTCAATTGCATGTTTCAATGCTATGGGATGGTCTCTTTATATAGATAAACCACCTGGATTGAACTGCGCAATCCTCATTGATTACTCCACCTATATGTGTGTTGCAAATAGCAACAGTATAGTCACAACTGATAGTTAACCTGCTCTTTCACCTATTTCTGCACTGGTCTCCACTGAAACTGTCCATGCACTGAAGTTAACTGATGTATTCTTTAGTTGATTTATGAGTTTATAATTAGTGAATTAATTACTAATTAATTCACACCACTCTCACTAATTGTATCTATTAGTTAACTTGGATACAAAAAGCTCAACTATGTTTAGATTAGTTAAATTGAATACAACTCCACTAACTTCCTCAATCAACTCCACCAAACTCTGTCACATGAGTTCTAATTGAAGTCTTCATGCAATAGCTTCACTTAAACCCAAGGAAAAGTGTATTTCCTTCTGTCAGCTGCATGTGCCACATCCAGGCATCAAACTGAAGTGCTTCAAGAGAATAAGATAATGTTTATAGTCCAAATATTATTAAGAGCTAATAATATTAGACTTCCATATTTTTAGGAGAGGCAGTCTAAAAATAGCCTGTGACCTAAAAATAAGAGTCTCATCTATTTTTACCAATATGTCGCGTGCTTCAAGAATCTCCAACTGGAATCCCCGAATCATGCTCCGTATGTCTAAAAATAGACATAGTCTAAAAATAGACATAGTCTAAAAATAGATTTTTCGACAAAAATCACATGTGTGGTCCCCACCTAGTTTAGGTGATCACTTTCCAACTAGGATCGGAAAGATGTTTCGGGAGGCCTCCTTCAACTTTACATTTCTTGTTGCCATTTTCAACACTCCCTCTCAACAAGAAAATTTGTCATTGCATGCGACATGCAACTCCATACATTCGCCCTGCAACCTCCACAAGCGTCATGCAACTTCATGCATGCGACATGCAACTCCATGCATTCTCCATGCACCCTTTGCATGTGCCATGCAAACTCCATGCATCTGCTCTGCAACTTCTCTAAAACTGAATAGGCTCCAAACAACTCAATCAGTCTAATGCATCTAGCATCTATCATCAAAGTCTTCAACCTCTGCTTAGCTACTGCACATGTCATCAGGAACCACTGTGCTGTTGAACTCTTTGCACCCATGCACTCTTGAACTTGCTGTCAACTCTGATCTGCGCTCCAGTATCCAACACTGTCACTTTGATCTGCCTGCATCACTCCAACTGATCTTCCCCACTCTTTACTTTCTTATTTGTGGGTTAGTGAAAAGAGTCGGAGTTCAACTCATGAGATCCACACCATCTCATGAATCCTGCCCAGAAATATCCTCTTGGGATTATTCATGCATGTCGCCCCACCTCTCACCTGGTGGTATAGCTGCATGCACTCCCTCTGCCCATCTGGCATGGAATTTCTCTGCATGAGTGGTTTCTTCCACTCCATGATCCTCATCTTGTGGCTGCTCCACATCCTGAGGTTCACTCTTACCTGCATGCAAAACTTGCTCCCTCTCAAGCATCAATTGCATGTCTTTCATGCACTTCCCAACAGTAGGAAGCTCTGTAGACATCCCATCTACTTTAATACCTGCATGCAAAACTTGCTCCCTCTCAAGCATCAGTTGCATGTCTTTCTCGCCTGCATGCAACACTTGCTCCCTCTCAAGCATCAATTGCATGTCTTTCATGCACTTCCCAACAGTAGGAAGCTCCGTAGAAATCCCATCTACTTCAAATCTATAAAGATTCTTCTGCATCTCCAGTTGTGGCTGCTCCACAACCTTCCGAGACTGCTTCTCATGCTGCATGTTCAGAGGCTCCCTCTCAACCACCAAGTCACTAACATTTGCTTTGCTCTTCAAATCTTTGCATGCATCTTGTACCTTAGTGCATGTAGGTTTTTGGCTCGCGCACATTGCAATTGTCCCGCCGTCGCAAAATTTTCTAACAAAAAGAGCTGATTTTAAATCGATGATATCTCCTTCATCCGAGCTCCGATTCGACCGATTTTTTTTTTCAATTTGGGTATTTTTTCGCAAGGAATCCAAATATGCTATTTTTTTTTGAAAATATTTCACCAAAAATTTTCAGATATTCCCTACAAACTCGCGCACCCAAAAATTCTCGCTCTCATTCCATGTAGAAAATTATATACAATATGCATGTATATTTCCGGCTTTCTCCATATTTATGTTTCTTGAGTTTATCCTAAAACTCAACCGCTTCAATGCTTTGCAATTTCTCCAACGATCAATATCGCTCTGATACCATGTAGAAATTTGAATAATTTGTTGAATTATTCACCGAGATTCTCCTGATCACACACTATTTTAGCTTCATGCATAATACAGAATCTCTTCTACCATTGATCATCACATGCGGAAATAAAACCAATTGCATGCACACATTAAAGCCATAAAAATTCACACATATGAACACAGTATTTCATGGGAAAGCTTAAAGCTGAAAACCCCCAACTATCTGTATATTATACATTTCATGGAGATCATGTAACAATCATAGTACAAAGCTCTTTGCAAGCTCTCATGCACTACCTCCCATGCTACACACTATCAAGCTAGATCTAGCAAAACTCATGCTCCAACCTTTAGCCACTTGATAGCCAACCTCAATTGCATGTTTCAATGCTATGGGATGGCCTCTTTATATAGATAAACCACCTAGATTGAACTGCGCATTACTCCACCTATCTGTGTGTTGCAAATAGCAACAGTATAGTCACAACTGATAGTTAACCTGCTCTTTCACCTATTTCTGCACTGGTCTCCACTGAAACTGTCCATGCACTGAAGTTAACTGATGTATTTTTTAGTTGATTTATGAGTTTATAATTAGTGAATTAATTAATAATTAATTCACACCACTCTCACTAATTGTATCTATTAGTTAACTTGGATACAAAAAGCTCAACTATGTTTAGATTAGTTAAACTGAATACAACTCCACTAACTTCCTCAATCAACTCCACCAAACTCTGTCACATGAGTTCTAACTAAGTCTTCATGCAATAGCTTCACTTAAACCCTAGGAAAAGCGTATTTCCTTCTGTCAGCTGCATGTGCCACATCCAGGCATCAAACTGAAGTGCTTCAAGAGAATAAGATAATGTTTATAGTCCAAATATTATTAAGAGCTAATAATATTAGACTTCCATATTTTTAGGAGAGGCAGTCTAAAAATAGCCTGTGACCTAAAAATAAGAGTCTCATCTATTTTTACCAATATGTCGCGTGCTTCAAGAATCTCCAACTGGAATCCCCGAATCATGCTCCGTATGTCTAAAAATAGACATAGTCTAAAAATAGATTTTTCGACAAAAATCACATGTGTGGTCCCCACCTAGTTTAGGTGATCACTTTCCAACTAGGATCAGGAAAGATGTTTCAGGAGGCCTCCTTCACTGTTTCTTGTTGCCATTTTCAACAGAGTATTCATTGAAATGTCTTTCAATGGGTTGCGATTGGAGTATGCCCTTGAGGCTAGCTCAAATTACATAGCCTAGAAGGATAGGATGGAGGCGGTGCTTGAAGATAATGGGCTGAAGGAGTTCATCGATAGCGATTTTCCTAAGCCTGCTTCTAGCGATGTTGTAGGACTTGACACATGGAAAAAGAAGGTAGCAAAGACAAGAAGAATTATGTTGGAAGGTGTGAAGGACCATATTGTGTCAAGCCTTCATGGGAAAGCCACTCCATTTGCAATTTGGAAGTCTTTGACAGATATTTTCCAAAGCAGCAACGACCAGAGGAAGTTGGCGCTGAAAGATAAGCTCAGAAAAATAAAAATGGAGAAGGGTGATAGTATTCCAAAATATCTCACAAAGTTTGTCCACTGTAGGAATGAAATGGGAAGTGTGGGGATTATAGTTGATGATGATGACTTGGTGAGCTTGCCTCTCCTTGGGCTTCCGAAGAGTTGGCATAACTACGAAGACTCTGTCAATGGACGAGAGAAACTACCAGGTTGGGAGGGACTTTGGTCGGATCTTGTGTAGGAGGAGATAAGGCGAAGTACCAAGGATGGCTCTTCATCGAAGAATGATGATGAAGAGAATTTCGTTTTGGCTGCCAAAGGAAGGAAAGGGAAGGGGAATAAATCCCATCCAAAATCTAAGGCTAAAGGCAAGAAGTTGGATTTGTCCAAAGTGAAGTGTTTTCACTGTCATGAACATGGATATCTCGCCACTAACTACCCACAGAAAAAGAAGAACAAGAAGGTTGTTGGAGCTGCAGCTTGAGAGGCCTTAGCCTCGAAATTTGAACACTATTTCTCTTTGAACACATGCTTGGTTTCAAGCTCAATGGGATCGTTGTTGTATCTTGATATTGGTGCGTCTTTCCATATGACGAGAGACAAGGAGTTGTTTAGTGACTTGGAGGAGAAGGATCTCCAAATGCATATAGAGATGGTTGAAAATGGTAGATACTGTTGGACCGGCATTGGAACCATTACCTTTGAGAGGGAGTCAGGTAAAACATTTATGTTGAAAGATGTTATGCATGTTCCAGGTCTGAAGAAGAACTTGGTCTCGGTCGCAATGTTGGAAGACAAAGGTTATGACGTTGTTTTCAGTGAGGGAAAAGCTTTCCTGAGACATAAAACAACGGGTCAAACCAAGAGGATAGGGATTCAAGTTAAGAATATCTACAAGCTAGAGGTAGATGGCTGCACTGCAATGATGGGAAAAGCAGAAGAAGTGGTGAGCCGAGATGAGGGAAAATTATGGCACAGGAGATTGGACAATATTCACCATGTGCTTTGAAGATTTTGCAACATATTTCCACTGGACTTCCCAAGGGTACTCTTGCACAGTCAGATCAGTGCAACGGATGTACTATGGGTAAGTTTGTGAAGACCACCTTTCATGAGAAGGAGAACCGTGCTTCGGTGATCCTGGAGAGAATTCACACGGACGTGTGTGGACCTTTCTCGGTTGCTTCAACAACAAAACACAGGTATTATGTTATATTTTTTGATGAATATTCTCGTATATGCTGGATCTTATTAATTCAGAAGAAAATCAAAACATTCTGAAAGTTCTGTGAGTTTAAATCATTGGTGGAGAAGGATTCGGGGAAGCAAGTGAAGGCTCTACAGAGCGATAATGGTGGTGAATATATCTCTAACGAATTCAAAGACTTCTGTAGCAAAGAAGGAATTTGAAGAGAACTCATAGCACCTCATAACCCACAGTAGAATGGGGTCACGGAGAGGAATAATAGAACGATCGTGGGTGTTGCACAAGCTATGATGCATGACCAAGGCCTACCGATGCACTTGTGGGAAAAACCATGCAACACTACAGTTTATGTGAAAAACTGTTGTCCTCATAGATTACTTGGCATGAGTACACCTGAAGAAGCTTTTACTGGTAAGAAGACTGATATTTCTCATTTGAAGATTTTTGGCTCATCTATTTACATTCATGTGACAAAGGACGCCAGGAAGAAGCTGGAGCCAACTGTAGAAGTTGGGATATTTGTGGGGTACACAGAAACACCCCATAATTATCATGTGTATTTTCCAAACAGTTGAATGACTGTGGTGCGACGGGATATAAAATTAAATGAGGTGAAAGCCATGAAGTTGTTGCTTGAGAGGGAGCTACACTTGCATTCAGAGGAGGAACTTCTTGTTCCCAAAGATAAGCCTCTAGATGTGGATCAGCCACAGGAGGAGATTCATGGAGTGGAGGAGTCCACTCATGTAGAGCCAAACATCAAAACAGGCAGAAGGAGTACCACAGAAGCTGAGAGATGGAAGCTTGATGCGGTAGAGAATGTAGGAGTCCCTACATCACAGCGCAGACAAAGATAGTCACCTGATCGATTTACTAGATACATGGCTCTTATGAGAAAGTGTGTCATGACAGAGCCATCTTCTTTTGAAGAAGTAGCGCAGGAGCCCACATGGGTAGATGCCATAGTGGAGGAGTATGACTCCATTGTCAAAAACAGTGCTTGGGAGATTTTCCAAGGCTGGTGGGTTAATCAGTGGTAGATTCGAAATGGATCTACAAGGTAAAGCAAGTTGTTAATGGGAGTGTCGAGAAGTATAAGGCAAGATTTTTTGCCCAGGGCTTCTCACAGATTGAGGGGATTGATTATGAATAAACCTTTGCACCTGTCGCACGGTATTCTCCCATAAGGACCATCCTTGCTCTCTCAGTGCAGATGGGTTGGCACATTCATCAGATGGATGTGCAGACTGAATTCCTTAATGGGATCATTGAGGAAGAGGTGTACAATGAGCAGCTTGAAGGATTAGAGATCTTCAGCAGCGATTTGCATGTGTGTAGACTCAAAAGAGCATTATATGGGCTGAAGCAAGCACCACGTGCTTGGTACACATGGATCAACAGCTATTTCACTGGACTTGGCTTCACCAAGAGTGAGGCGGATGCAAACCTGTACCAAATTGTGGTGGAGGGTAAGCTTTTAATCATTGTTCTTTATGTTGATGATTTAATACTAACAAGTGATGAGCAGTTGATACACTCATGCAAGGCGGATCTTGCAAAGGAGTTCGAGATGAAGGATTTGGGCCTCCTTCATTATTTCCTTGGATTGGAAATATGGCAACGAGAAGGTGAACTGTTTGTGTCTCAAGGCAAGTATGCTCGGGAGATACTTGGTAAGTTTCACATGAAGGACTATAAGCCCATGGATACTCCTCTTCCAGGAAATTGGAGGAAAGAGGATGCTACATCGGCAGAGGTAGTGGATGCCACTGTTTATTGACAGTTGGTGGGTTCACTCATGTATTTAGTTAATACAAGACCAGACATATGCTATGCAGTGAACCAACTTTCAAAAGCGATGGTTAAGCCTACCAAGCTCTTTTGGAAGGCAAACAAGAATGTACTGAGGTATATCAGGGGCACATCTGAGTATGGCTTATGGTATAGACAAACGAATGAAGTGAATTTTCATGGCTTCACAAATGCAGATTAGGCAGGCAGCCCAACAGACAAAAAGAGCACATGAGGAGGGGTTTTCAGTATCGGATCTACAACAGTTTCTTGGTACAACAAGAAACAAAGATCTGCGGCACTTAGTTCAGCGGAAGCAGAATACATGGCAGCAAGTCAAGCTGCACGTGATGTTATCTGGATGAGGAAGATCCTGGTCGGTTTTTTCGGTTCACATTTAGATCCTATAGTGATACATTGTGCTAATCAGAGTTGCATTAAACTCTTGATTAATCTTGTGTTTCATGATATATCTAAACATATTGATATCTGGTATCATCATATCATAGATTGTGTGCAGCAGAAGATCATGTTGCTTCAGTACATTCTTACAGAAGATCAGGATGTAGACATTCTGACGAAGGCACTTAGTAGGAACAAATTCGAATACCATAGAGGCAGGATCGGGTGAAGGATAATCCCTATCTTGTTGAGAGGGAGTGTTGAGATTCAACAAGATGATGAGCTTAGTGAAAAGTAAGCACCTTCACTAAGTAAAGCCCATAGGCTATTTTTAGGTGTATGTTTATTTTTAGACATGGTGAGCATATTCTATAAGTTGCAGGATGTTATTTGTAGATGGTTGGTCAAATGTGGAAAATAGATGAAACTCTATTTTTAGAATATTGGGCAAAGTCTATTTATAGATCGTCGATCTTAAAATAGATGCATGTCAATTATTATTAGCTCTTAATAATAATCCGACAATAAACATCAACTTATTCTCTTGAAGCACTTTATTTCAGTGAACAGATTTGGAAAATCAGTGGACTGAAGGAATTATGAAATTCCTAGGGTTTATTGGTGGCTCATGCATGGAGGACTCAGTTATAACTAAAGTGGCAAAGTTATGATAGAGTTGGAAGAGTAGTTTATGAAGTTGTTATTTAGTTTAACTCAGTTAAGTGAGTTGAACTCAGTTGAGCTAGTTGTATCTAGTCTAACCGAAAGATACACTAGTGAGAGTTAAGTGAATTAATTAGTTAAATAATTCACAACTAATAACTCACTAACAACTGAACAGAAACAACAGTTAACTACAATGCATGTCAGTTCCAGTGGAGACCCAGTGGAGAGATAGGTGAAAGGATGAGATGGACTATCTGTTGTGACTATAGTGATGCATTCAATGTGTCTGACACACATTGGAGCTGCCAATGAATATTGCGTAGTCAAGGCAAGGCCAATTCGAATTCATTCAAGGGCCTCCTTCAGTAGGGATTGCGCAGTGGAGGTATGCTGTCAGGAGGCAAGAAATTAGTGCATGGAGATGCAAATTTCTGCATGACAGTGTGTAATGAATCTACATTGTATTGAGAGCTTGATGTACTAAGATTTGTATGATATTATTACATGATTCCATTGATATACATAATATATGATAGTTGGGATTTTTAGCTTTAATATTTCCCGTTAAACAACTGTGTTATGTGCGATTGAATTTATTCACATGTGTTTGCAATTGAGTTTTAAATTTATGCAAGTTTAACAGTGGAAGGATTATGTATTTAGCAAGAAGATAAATATTGTTAGATCAGGAAAATCTGGTAATACATCAGTATTAATAAATTTCTACTGAGAATGTTTGATCTTTCTTCTGCATGAAGAAGATCCAGCATCTAAGAGAATAATCATCAACAAAAATAACATAATACCTATGTTTTGTTGTTGAAGCAACCGAGAATGGTCCACACACGTCTATGTGAACTCTCTCCAGGATCCCCGCAACATGGTTATCCTTTTCATGAAAGGTGATCTTCACAAAATTTCCCATAGTAAATCCCCTGCACTGATCTATTTGCACAAGTGTACCCTTGGGAATTCCAATAGAAATTTGCTGCAATATTTTCAGGGTGCCATGGTGAAGATGGCCGAATAGCCTGTGCCATAATTCATCCTCATCCCGGCTCACCACTTCTTCTTCTTTGCCCACCATTGTAGCACAACCATATACCACCAGCTTGTAGAGATTCTTGACTCGAATCCCTATCCTCTTAGTTTGACCCATTGTTTTATGTCGCATGAAAGATTTTCCATTGCTAAAAACAGCGTCATAACCTCTGTCCTCCAACATCGCGACTAAGACCAAGTTCTTCTTTAGACCTAGAACATGCATAACATCTTTCAACATAAATGATTTACTCGACTGCCTCTCAAAGGTAATGGTACCAATGCTGGTCACATTGTATCATCCATCATCACCCATCTCTATATGCATTTGGAGATCTTTCTCCTCCAAGTCACTGAAAATATCCTTATCACCCGTCATGTGGAAGGAAGCACCACTATCAAGATACCAAATCGATCCCATTGCTCTTGAAACCAAGCATACGATCAAAGGGAAATCAAGTTCAAATTGTGAGGCAAGGACCTCACCAGCTGCAGCTCGAGCAGTCTTCTTGTTCTTCTTTTTATATGGGCAATTAGTAGCGAGATGCCCATGTTCGTGACAGTGATGTAGAAATTTGCTGAATAATGATTAATTATCCACCGAGACTATCCTGATCACATACAATTCGAATTTATATGCAACACATAATCTCTTCCACTCAGATCAACTCAGATCATCAAACATGCGGAAATAAAATCAAGCGATAACACATCAAATCATCATACACATTAACACAGTATGTATGGGGAAAGCTAATAGCTGAAAACCCCGCAGCTATTGTGTATATTATAATGGAGAAATCAAGTAACTAACTCAGTACAATACTCCTCACAAGTACTCAGTACTTTCTCATAAAGTTACACACAATCTAGCTTGGTTTTGAACATGTTACTGGTTCAAAACTCACCACTAATTGCCTTGCCTCTATTGCGTGTTTCAATGCTATGGGATGGCCTCTTTATATAGTTAAACCACCAGCCTAAACTGCGCAATCCTCATGGGCTTACTCCACCTATCTGTGTGTTGCAAATAGCAACAGTATAGTCACAACCGATAGCTAACTCCACCCTTTCATCTACCTCTTTCACTGGTCTCCACTGAACTGATCATGCACTGTAGTGAACTGATGTGTTCTTGAGTTGAATAATGAGTTACTAATTAATGAATTAATTAATATTTAATTTACTCCACTCATAACTAATTGATTAGCTAGTTAAACTAATCTCAACTAGTTCAACTAAAATAAACAGAACACAACTCCACTATATGTCTCATTAACTCCTCCAAACTTCTGCCACTGAAGTCCAACTGAAGTCAACCATGCATGATGCCATCAAACCCTTGGGAACCACGTGATTCCTTTGTCAGATGCATGAGCCACTTCTGTAGCTCGAACTGAAGTGCTCCAAGAGAGTAAACTACTGTTTATAGTCTAAATATTATTAAGGGTAAATAATATTTGACTTCCCTGTTTTAAGGAGAGGTAGTCAAAAAATAGACTTCGACCTCTTTGACCTCAAAAATAGAGTCTCATCTATTTTTACCAACATGACACATACTTCAAGAATCTCAAACTGGAATCCTCGAACCATGCTCCATATGTCTAAAAATAGACATAATCTAAAAATAGATTTTGTGCCAGAATTTGCCTGCCGGCCCACTTAGTGAAGGCGACTTCATTTCACTAAGCTCCATCATCTTGCTACATTCTCAACAAGTGAAAACACTTCACCTTGGACAAATCCAGCTTCTTTCCTTTAGCCTCAGATTTTGAGTGGAATTTCTTCCCCTTCCCTTTCCTTGCTTTGGAAACCAAAGCACAATCTTCTTCATCATCATGCTTTGATGAAGAGCCATCCCTGGTGTTTCGCCTGAACTCCTCCTGCACTGAATCCGACCATATTCGTCCCCAATATGGAAATTTTTCCCATCCGTTGACAAAGTCTTGATAACTATGCCAACTCTTAGGAAGTCCTAAGAGAGCCAAGCTCACCAAATCATCATCAGCAACAGTGATTCCCACATTCCCCAGTTCATCCCGACATTGGACAAACTTTGTGAGATACTTAGGAATATTGTCGCCCTTTTCCATTTTTATTTTTTTGAGTTTATCCTTCAGCACCAATTTTCTATGGTCGCTACTGCTTTGGAAAAGATCTATCAAAGCCTTCCGCATTGCAAATGAAGTGTCTTTCCCTTGAAGGCTTGAGACAATATGCTCTCTCACACCTTCCAACAAAATTCTTCTCGTCTTCGCTACTTTCTTTTTCCATGCGTCAAGTAATGCAACATCCGTAAGTGGGCTTAGGAACATCGCTATCGATGAACTCCTTCAAGCCATTATCTTCAAGCACCGCCTCCATCCTATCCTTCCATGCAATTTAGTTTGAGCTTCCCTCGAGTGCATACTCTAACCGCAAACCATTGAAAGACATTTCGATGTTTACTCAACTGTCACACCAAAAAATTATTGTAGCAAATTTGAATTGTTTCCACCAACAAAACTCAGCTACTGCTTCAATATTGCAATCTTCTTTGCTCCGATACCATGTATAAATTTATTAATACTGTGATGTATTACTGGACACTCCTGATCTAACAATTATATTTTCTGTTAAATACAAAATCCTTCTACTTAATTCTTTGCGGAAATTTAATCGCCAATTACAAACACATGAAGAAAAATCAATCTCACATAACACAGAAGTTTTTACCGAGAAATCATAAAGCTAAAAAACCAAACTATAATATATTATGTATATCATGGATCATGAAACAATATCATACAAAACTCTACTCCAAGAGCTCTCAGTACAATATACAATCGTCTCACATTGTCATACCAAAATTGGCTCACACATGCACCAATTTACTGCCACCTGACATCCTACCTCCACTGCGCAATCCCTACTGATGAATGTCCCTGAATGAATTTGATCTCTCCTTGCCTTGACTACGAAATCCTCATTGGCATCTCCAATGTCTGTGCAATTTCATTGAATGCACCACTATAGTCACAACTGATAGTCAACCAGGCCCTTTCACCTATCTCTCAACTGGGTCTCCATTGGATCTGACATGCATGTAGTAACAATAGTATTTCTTCAGTTGCATATGAGATCACTACTTTTGAATTAATTAAATAATGAATTCACTGATCTCTCACTAGTGTATCTTTAGTTACAACTAGTTAAAACTAGCACAACTGAGTTTAACTCACTTAACTGAGTTAAACGAAATAACAACTCACATAACTACACATCCAACTTTGTTACAACTTTGTATCACTCAGTTACAATGAAGTCCACTTTGCATGTCCCACCAAGCAACCTTAGAACTCGTAATTCCTTCAGTCAGCTGGTCTTCCACATCAGTTAACTAAAATCAAGTGCTTCAAGAGAATAGATTATTATTTATTGTCTAATTATTATTAAGGGCTAATTATAATTGACATCTGATCTATTTTTAGACATGCGATCTATAAATAGACTTCGCCCATGCATCTAAAAATAGAATCTCATATATAAATAGAATTTTATCAACCATCTATAAATAGACTCCTGCTATAAATAAGACCATCCTTCCCTCTAATGGAAAGGGTTCTCGACCATCCCCATCTTCTCTCTGAAATAAGTGAAATTTTACTTACTCAAAGCCTTTGTGAAGATATCTATCACTTGTTCCCTTGTAGGAGTGTATTGCAACTATATTGCTTCCCTTTGGACATAGTCCTGATGAAGTGGCACCAAATTTCAATGTGTTTCGACCGGTCATGAAATAAAGGATTTTTAGAGATCTTAATGCAACTCTAATTATCACACGTAATCTCGATCGGTTCCATCCACTTCTTGAGCAGGTTAAAGAGTAACTTGCAGAGCCATATAGCCTCGCATGAAGCTGTGCTTGCTGCCATGTACTCTGCCTTAGCTGAACTTAGTGCTACAGACTTCTATTCCTGCTACACCGAGAGGTCATTCCTGATCTGAGACTGAAACAATACCCACTGGTACTTTTCCGATCCATTGTGCTTCCAGCCCAATCTGCATCTGTGAACTCACTCAACTAGACCTCATTGCCCTTGGTGTACTTCAACCCATACTCGACTGCCCCTTTAGATATCTGAGAACATGCTTGGATGCTGCCCAGTGAGCCCTCCTTAGTTCCACCATGAATTGACTAAGGGTATTCACTGATCCGATGAGTTTCCTGTACAAGGTGGGATCAGCCTCATCATCTTCTGTTGTGTCTATATTCTTCCAGTAAGTAATCATTAGCGTGGCCATGGGTCTACAGAATTCCATCTAAAATATTTTCAAGATTTATGTCGTGTATCTTCCTTGTCCCGGGAATATTTCCCCTTTCTGCTACTAGAATTCTAATCCAAGAAAATAACACATCTTCCCCAAGTCCTTCATGTCGAATTCTATAGCCAGATTTTCCTTGCAGTCCTTGATAATCTTGGATGATCCAGTCAGAAACAGATCATCCACATAGATCACCAAATTAACGGCTCATCCCCTACTCCTAAGTAGTAGAGGTTGGGGTCTGCATCACTCTTGACGAACCCCATCTTCTACAAGTAGCTATCGATTCACCCATACCATGCCCTGGGGGCTTGTTTTAAACCATATAAGGCTTTCTTAAGCCTGCAAACATGAGTCTTCTAATCATGTGTCTTGAAGCCCTCTAGTTGTTCTATGTACACTTCCTCCTTTATTACCCCATTCAAGAACGTTGTCTTGACATCCATTTGGTGAATCTCCCATCCCATCTGCACTGCCAGAGAGATGACAGATCTGATATAAGTGTAGCGAGCTATAGGGGGGAAGGTTTCCTCATAATCAATTCCTTCCTTTTGTGCGTAACCCTTAGCTACAAATCTAGCCTTGAACTTCTCTATGCTGCCATCTACAGCATAATTGATCTTGTAGATCCACCCGGATCCTACAACTGATATGTCCTGTGGTCTAAGGACTACTTCCTAGACATCACTTGTCATGATGGAGCTATACTCCACCACCATGGCATCCACCCATACTTGATGTTGAGCTGCTTCCTAAAAGCTGGAAGGTTCTCCAACTTTAGCTACCAGTGCATGATATATGTCTGGTTTCTTCCGTATCCTATTCCCTTCCCTAGGGGCTCCAAAAAATTCTTCTACATCCTTTAGAATTTGTTGAAGTTCTCTACTCAGCCTCCCATCAGTGGTGGGTGGTCTCACCTACTCTCCTTCCTGTTATTCTTCTGATGAACTCTCCTCAGAATCCTTGTGCCTTGGAGAGGCACTTGACCCATCCTCTATAGGCCGTTGAGGCTATACTAGTGGATCCTCCTCAATCTGCGTATCTGTGGCCATTTATCGAGATTTCCTGAATTCTCTCTCCTCCATGAATTTCACATCCCTTCTTACCATGATTTTCCTACTCTCTGGAATATAGATGCGATATTCTTTCACATTCTCACTATAGCCCACAATAAAATCCGTTTCTACAGTCTGATCCAATTTCTTCCTCTTTTCATCAAGAATGTGGTAGTACACCATGCTGTCGAATATCTTGAAGTGGCTCAACTTAGGCTTGCTGCCTGTGAACACACTCTCAGGAGTCACCTTCCCCAAGGCTCTATGGGGAACTCAATTATGTACATATACTTTTGTATTGCAGGCCTCTACCCATAAAAATTTGGGCATATCTTGGTCGTACAGCATTGCCCTTGCAGCTTCTATTATGGTTTGATTCTTCCATTCTGCAACTCCATTTTGCTCTGGATTGTATGGATTTTTCCATTCTCTCTTGATGCCTTCCCCTGCACAGAAATTGGTGAATTCCTTATCGATATATTCTCCACCGTTATCTGATCGTAGCTTCTTGATATTATTTCCCATAGAGTTTTCTACCAAGACTTTGAATTCTTTGAATCGATCAAAGACTTCATATTTGGTTTTCATAAAATAGATCCAATTTTTTCTATAATGATCATCAATGAAGGTAGAAAAATAATTTGCACCACTGAGATCGATTGTGGACATTTAACTGAAAATATCCAAGTATATTAACTCCAATACACCCTTGGCTCTGATGATTCTTTTTGGAAACGTTGCCTTAGCGTACTTCCCTAGTACACACCCCCTGCAAACTTCATCTTACTTCATGCTGAGTTCAGGAGCCCCTATGACAGTGTTCTTGAGAATCGTCAAGGCTCCATGATGTAGATGCCTCATCCTTTTATGCCATAACTCATTCAGATCTCTATCGTCCGTATTGCCAATCAAGGGCACCGGGGATTCAAGCTGGAGTTTATATAGCTTGTGACTCCTTACTCCAATTTGCGTCTTTTGGCTCCAACTAGGGTGTTTTACATACACCTTATCTCTAATAAGTATATGCCATAACCTTTGTTCTGTAGCTGAGACACTAAGATTAAATTCATCCCCAACCCTAGTACATGCAGAACATGTGTGGCTCGAATCTTATTGCCATCTTCTGTCTGAAATGTTATGGTACCTCTCCCAATGGGGGTACATTTTTCCTTGTTTCCCATAGTTATCTGGAAATTCATCTGTTATTTTTGGTAGCTCGAAAAACATTCTCTAACCCCCGTCATGTGAGCAGATGATCCACTGTCAATATACCAAACACTTGGACGAGTTGCAAGGTCCTCCTCTAGTTTGGATGCAAGCACTTTCATGTCGTGTTCCCTCTGCATTTCTGCGTGCTCTAGAGGACTGCGTCAATCCCTTTGACTGTGTGAACCCTTCCGGATGAAGGATCTCTAGTCCATGGTAGATCCTCTTACTGTCTTTAGCCTTTTTCTCTGATACCTTGTCAAAATTTTCAAGATTGAAAATTATTACTGCAATGATTGCTTATTTCTCTTACTTATAAGATAACTTATTTACAGATGCTTCAGTAAATTTTGAAATAAAAAAATTTTCAGATCTTCACTCTAATCAAAAGCATAAGAACAAAAAAATACACAAACAGCATAATAGAAACGACCATATGAACACAGTGATTTTTGGACAATTGTCCCCGGAAAAACTCAATGTGGGAAAACTGAAGCAGCAGATGAGGGTTTTGTATTTATCTTCAGAAATGGAAAGTAAATTTACAAGAGTCCCTACGAGCAGAGAAAAAATTATTATACACCTGCCTGAATTTTTCTGGAACCTTCAGAAGAATTTTTGTTGAGATTCAACAAGATGATGAGCTTAGTGAAAAGAGTCGCTTTCACTAAGTGGGCCCACAAGCTATTTTTGGCACAAGTCTATTTTTAGAATATGTCTATTTCTAGACATGATGATCATATTTCAGAAGTTGTAGGATGCTATTTGTGGATGGTTGATCAAGTTGGAAAAATAGATGAAATTCTATTTTTAGAATATTGGGCGAAGTCTATTTATAGATTGTCAATCTGAAAATAGATGCATGTCGATTATTATTAGCTCTTAATAATAATCAGACTCTAAACATCAACTTATTCTCTTGGAGCACTTCAGTTCAGTGCAAAGATGTGGCACATCAACTGACAGAAGGAATTACTCTATTCCTAAGGGTTTACTGGAGCTAATGCATGGAGGACTTAATTAGAACTCAAGTGGCAGAGTTATGACACAGTTGGAAGAAGTAGTTATGGAGTTGTATTCAGTTTAACTCAGTTAGACTCAGTTGAGCTAGTTGTATCTAGTCTAATTGATTGATACACTAGTGAGAGTGGAGTGAATTAATTATTTAATTAATTCACAAATAATAACTCATTAATCAACTAAACAATACACCAGTTAACTACAGTGCATGGTAGTTTCAGTGGAGACCGGTGGAGAGATAGGTGACAGGGCAAGATAGACTATCTGTTGTCACTATAGTGATGCATTGATTGCATCACACACTCAGTGGAGATGCCAATGAGGATTGCGCAGTCAAGGATGGAGTAATTCAAATTCATTCAGAGCTATTCTTCAGTAGAGATTGCGCAGTGGAGGTAAGCTAGCAGGTGGCAAAGATCGATGCATGGATTTGCAAGATTGGGCCTGATTAGTGTATGACGATTGTACTGAACTGAGAGCTTGTGATAAGCTTTGTATGCTTGTATGAGATTGTCATATGATCTCCATGTTACACAATATATAGTTGGGGTTTTCAGCTTCAGGCTTTCCCGGTTAAAAACTGTGTTATGTGCGATTGAATATTTTTGTTTATGCTTCACATGTGTGTGAAATTAATTTTTCCGCAAAAGATTAACAATTGGAATAGATTCGGTATCTTCCATAAAGTTAAATAGTGTGAGATCAGGTGGATCTTGGACATATTCATGCTTAGTGAATATAATTTCTACATGGTATCAGAGCGTTGTTGATTGAAGATTGCAATTTTGAAGTGAGTTTATGCTGGTGGACAATTCGAATTTTCTACATAAGATTCTTTGGTGTAGAAATCGAGTGTACATTGAAATGTCTTTCAACAGGTTGAGATTGGAGTATGCCCTTGATGGGAGCTCGAATTACATAGCCTGGAAGGACAGGATGGAGGCGGTTCTGGAGGATAATGGGCTGAAGGAGTTCATCGATAGCGATGTTCCTAAGCCGGGATCTAGCGATGCTGCATTACTTGATGCATGGCAAAAGAAGACTGCAAAGACAAGGAGGATATTGTTGGAAGGTGTGAAGGACCATATTGTGTCCAACCTTCATGGGAAATCCACTCCATTCTTAATGTGGAAGGCTTTGATAGACTTGTTCCAAAGAAGAAGTGACCAGAGGAAGTTGTCGCTTAAAGACAAGCTCAGAAAAATAAAAATGGAGAAAGGCGACAGTATTCCAAAATACCTAACGAAGTTTGTCCACTGCAAGGATGAAATGGGAATTTTGGGAGTTACTGTCGATGAATAATACTTGGTGAGCTTGGCTCTCCTTGGGCTTCTGAAGATTTGGCATAGCTACGAAGACTCTGTCAACGGACGGGAGAAACTGCTGGGATGGGAGCGACTTTGGTCGGATCTTGTGAAGGAGGAGATAAGGTGGGGTACCGGGGATGGATCTTCATTGAAGAATGAAGATGAAGAGAATTTCTCTTTGGCTGCCAAAGCAAGGAAAGGGAAGGGGAAGAAATCTTCTTCAAAATCTGGTGCTAAAGGCAAGAAGCAGGATTTGTCCAAAGTAAAGTGTTTTCACTGTCACGAACATGGACATTTCGCCACTAACTGTCCACAGAAGAAGAAGAATAAACAGGTTGTTGGATCTATAGCTGGAGAGGCCTTACCTCGAAATTTGAGCTGGATTTTTCCTTGATCGCATGCTTGGTTTCAAGCTGCATGGGATCGGTGTGGTATCTTGACAGTGGTGCGTCTTTCCATATGACGGGAGACAAAGAGTTGTTTAGTGACTTGGAGGAGAAGGACCTCCAGATGCATATAGAGATGGGTAACGATGGTCGGTACAGTGCGACTAGCATTGGGACCATTACCTTTGAGAGGGAGTCCGGTAATCCATTATTTTTGAAGAATGTCATGCATGTTCCAGGTCTGAAGAAGAACTTGGTCTCAGTCGCAATGCTGGAAGACAAGGGTTATGATGTTGTTTTCAGTGAGGGAAAAGCATTCCTTCGACATAAAAAAAAGGGTCAAACCAAGAAGATAGGGGTTCAAATTAAGAATCTCTATAAGATGGAGGTAGATGGCTGTGCTGCAATGGTGGGAAAAGCAAAAGGAGTGGTGAGCCGGGATGAGGGTGAATTATGGCACAGGAGATTGGGCCATCTTCACTATGGCGCTTTGAATATTTTGCAGCAAATTTCTACTAGAATTCACAAGGGCACTCTTGCGCAGTCAGATCAGTGCAAGGGATGTACCATGGGTAAGTTTGTGAAGACCACCTTTCATGAGAAGGAGAACCGTGCTTCGATGATCCTTGAAGTAATTCACACAGACGTGTGTGGACTATTCTCAGTTGCTTCAACAACAAGACATAGGTATTATGTGATATTTATTGATGATTATTCTCGTAGATGTTGGATCTTCTTCATGCAGAAGAAGAGTGAAAAGTTCTCAAAGTTCTGTGAGTTCAAGGCATTGGTGGAGAAGGAGTCGGGGAAGCAGGTGAAATCTCTAAGGAGCGATAATGGTGGTGAATACAACTCAGGTGAATTCAAAGACTTCTGTAGCAAAGAAGGAATTCGAAGAGAACTCATAGTGCCTCATAACTCACAGCAGAATGGGGTTGCAGGGAGAAAGAACATAATGATCATGGGTGTTGCACGAGCGATGTTATATGACCAGGGCCTACCGATGCACTTGTGGGTGGAAGCATGCAACACTGCGGTTTATGTGCAAAACTGTTGTCCTCATAGAGTACTTGGCATGAGTACACCCGAAGAAGCATTTTCTAGTAAGAAACCTGACATTTCTCATTTGAATATTTTTGGCTCACCTGTTTACATTCATGTGACAAAGGACACCAGGAAGAAGCTGGAGCCAACTGCAGAAGTTGGGATATTTGTGGGGTACACAGAAACACCCAATAACTATCATGTGTATTTTCCAGATATTCAGATGATTGTTGTGCAACGAGATATAAAATTCAATGAGGTGAAAGCCATGAATTTGTCGCTTGAGAGGGAGCTACACTTGCATGCCGAAGAGGAACTTCTTGTTCCCAAAGATGAGCCTCTGGATGTGGATCAGTCACAGGAGGAGATTCATGGAGTGGAGGAGTCCACTCATGTAGAACCAAACATTAGACAAGGCAGAAAGTATACCACAGAAGCTGAGAGACTGAAGCTTGATGCGGCACAGAATGTAGGAGCCCCTACATCACAGTGCAGACAGAGATAGTCACTTGACTAATATACTAGATACATGGCTCTTATGAGCAAGTGTATCGTGACAAAGCCATATTATTTTGAAGAAGAAGTGCAGGAGCCCACATGGGTAGATGCCATGGTGGAGGAGTATGACTCCATTGTTAGAAACAGTGCTTGGGAGATTGTTCCAAGGCCGGTGGGAAAATCAGTTGTAGGATCAAGATGGATCTACAAGGTAAAGAAAGCTTCTGATGGGAGTTTCGAGAAGTATAAGGCAAGATTTGTTGCCCGAGGCTTCTCACAGATTGAGGGGATTGACTATGAAGAAACCTTTGCACCTGTCGCACGGTATCCTTCCATACGGACCATCCTTGCTCTCTCAGCGCAGATGGGTTGGCACATTCATCAGATGGATGTGAAGACTGCGTTCCTTAATGGGATAATTGTGGAAGAGGTGTACATTTAGCAGCCTGAAGGATTTGAGATCTTTAGCAGCGAGTCGCGTGTGTGCAGGCTCAAAAGAGCGTTGTATGGGCTGAAACAAGCACCCCGTGCTTGGTACACTCGAATCAACAACTATTTCACTGGACTTGGCTTCACCAAGAGTGAGGCGGATGCAAACCTGTACCAGATTGTGGTTGAGGGTAAGCTTTTAATCATTGTACTTTATGTTGATGATTTAATACTAATAGGTGATGAGCAGTTGATACACTCATGCAAGGCATATCTTGCAAAGGAGTTTGAGATGAAGGATTTGGGCCTCCTTCATTATTTCCTTGGATTGGAAATATGGCAGCGGGAAGGTGAACTGTTTGTGTCTCAAGGCAAGTATGCCCTGGAGATACTGGAGAAGTTTCACATGCAAGGCTGCAAGCCTATCGACACTCCTCTTCCAGGAAATTGGAAGAAAGAGGATGCTACATCGGCAGAGGTAGTGGATGCCACTGTTTATCGACAGTTGGTGGGTTCGCTCATGTATTTAGTCAATACAAGATCGGACATATGCTATGCGGTGAACCAGCTTTCACAAGCGATGGTTAAGCCTACCAAGCTCTTTTGGAAGGCAAGCAAGCATGTTTTGAGATATCTCAAGGGCACATCTGAGTATGGTTTATGGTACGACGCTGTCTCTAATGAGGTGAAGTTGCATGGCTTCACGGATGAAGATTGGGTAGGAAGCCCAACAGACAGAAAGAGAAAATCAGGAGGGATTTTCAGTATCGGATCTACGACAGTTTTTTGGTACAGCAAGAAACAAAGATCTGTGGCACTCATTTCAGCAGAAGCGGAATACATGGTAGCAATTTTAGCTGCATGTGAGGCTATCTGGATGAGGAAGATCCTGTTTGGTTTGTCCGGTTCACATTTAGATCCCACGGTGATTCATTGTGATAATCAGAGTTGCATTAAACTCTCGGTTAATCCTATGTTTCATGATAGATCTAAACATATTGATATCCGGTATCATCATATTAGAGATTGTGTGTAGTGGAATATCATGTTGCTTCAGTACATTCCTACGGAGGATCAGGATGCAGATATTCTGACAAAGGCGCTCACTAGGAGCAAATTCAAATACCATAGAGGCAGGATTTGGGTGAAAGATAATCCCTATCTTGTTGAGAGGGATTGTTGAGATTCAACAAGATGATGAGCTTAGTGAAAAGAGTCACCTTCACCAAGTGGGCCCGCAGGCTGTTTTTGGCGCAAGTCTATTTTTAGACTATGTATATTTCTAGACATGATGATCATATTTCAGAAGTTGCAGGATGTTATTTGTGGATGGTTGATCAAGTTGGAAAAATAGATGAAATTCTATTTTTAGAATATTGGGCGAAGTCTATTTATAGATCGTCAATCTAAAAATAGATGCATGTAAATTATTATTAGCTCTTAATAATAATCAGATTCTAAACAACAACTTATTCTCTTGGAGCACTTCAGTTCAGTGCACAGATGTGGCACATCAGCTGACAGAAGGAATTACGCTATTCCTAAGGGTTTACTGGAGATAATGCATGGAGTACTTAGTTAGAACTCAAGTGGCAAAGTTATGACACAGTTGGAAGAAGTATTTATGGAGTTGTATTTAGTTTAGCTCAGTTAGACTCAGTTAAGCTAGTTGTATCTAGTCTAACTGATTGATACACTAGTGAGAGTGGAGTGAATTAATTAGTTAATTAATTCACAAATAATAACTCATTAATCAACTAAATAATACACCAGTTAACTATAGTGCATGGTAGTTTCAGTGGAGACAAGTGGAGAGATAGGTGAAAGGGAAAGATATACTATATGTTGTGACTATAGTGATGCATTGATTGCATCACACACTCAATGGAGATGCCAATGAGGATTACGCATTCAAGGATGGAGTAATTTGAATTCATTCAAAGCTATTCTTCAGCAGATATTGCGCAATGGAGGTAGGCTAGTAGGTGGCAAATATCAGTGCATGGATTTGCAAGATTGGGCCTGATTAGTGTATGATGATTGTACTGTACTGAGAGCTTATGATAAGCTTTTTATGCTTGTATGAGATTTTCATATGATCTCCATGTTACATAATATATAGTTGGGGTAGCTTCAGGCTTTCCCGGTTAAAAACTGTGTTATGTGCGATTGAATATTTTTGTTTATGCTTCATATGTGTGTGCAATTAATTTTTCCGCAAAATATTAACAAGTGGAATAGATTCAGTATCTTGCTTAAAGTTAAATAGTGTGAGATTAGGTGGATCTTGGACATATGCATGCTTAGTGCATATAATTTCTACAATTTCAGACCCTCGGGGTGACCTCCTTCACCCTTTGCGTCATCCAGCGTGAGAGATCTACGCAGTCTCTCCTTGGACTATGTAACTCTGCGTGGAGGGTTTCTTGCTGCCGATCAACTCACCCTCCCCTTCATCCTCCAGACTTCTTCTTCTCCAATAACTAAATCCTCCCTCCTCCTTCTGCTTTTGCAAACCCGCCTCTACAAACTTACTCACTGAAATCAAATTCTCTTGCTTCAAAATCAATTTCCTTCGACTACTGAGAATGTCCTCAGCTTGATTTCCAAATGACCCTCAAGTTCCTTCTTATAATATTCTCACTAATGAATCAACGGCCAATATTATATCATTAATCAATGGCTCAGATTAAAAGACTCACACTATGCTTTATTAATACCCTTCAATTATTTAATTTCCCTAAGTTTAGACTTAAGGTCTGCATTAAAATAAATAATTATTTTAATAAATCCATATCTGAGTGGAATTTCCACAAACGATTTCTAGGTTCTCTGGATAACTGTTGTCCAAGCCTCCTCCCAAAAAATGAGACTTAGAACACTTCTCGATGCCATAAAATCAACAGAGTCTCCATGGGTTTGTTGCCCTCCATGTGGAGCTTCCTTGGAATCTCCTTCGCATACTTGTCCTGATATACAAATATCTCCCCATCTCTTTTCCATATTTCCAATCCAAGGAAATAATGCAAGAGCCCCATGTCCTTCATCTAAAATTTTCTTGCAATATCCTCTTTGCAAGACTTTATGATCTGCTCATCTCCTGTCAATATCAGATCATCGACATAAAGTAAAATAATAAAAATATTACCATCAACCATAATATGATATAGGTTTGCATCTGCTTCACTCTTGGTAAATCCTAACCTGGTGAAATAGTTGTCGATCCTGGTGTACCAAGCACGAGGTGCTTGCTTCAGCCCATACAGTGCTCTCTTGAGTTTGCACACATGCGACTTCTTGTTTAAGGTCTCAAAACCTTCCGGCTGCTCAATGTACACCTCTTCCTCAATAAATCCGTAGGGGAAGGTTTTCTTTACATCCATCTGATGTATCTGCCATCCCATCTACAATAAGAGTGCAAGTATGGATCTAATAGATGAGTACCTTGCAACTGGTGAAAAAAGTCTCATCATATTCAATCCCCTCCACCTGAGAGAACCCTATGGCCAAAAATATAGCCTTG
Organism: Pinus albicaulis; assembly: GCA_034641835.2. Taxonomy (NCBI): domain Eukaryota; kingdom Viridiplantae; phylum Streptophyta; class Pinopsida; order Pinales; family Pinaceae; genus Pinus; species Pinus albicaulis. The sequence goes on along the minus strand of CM076574.1, from coordinate 1,192,813,320 downwards.
TGCTTCTCCACACTCCCATATTCTGCTTGCTTCACCTTGTAGACCCACCTGTATCCTACAGTTGACTTCCCTACTGGTATTGGGACAAATTCCCATGCACTGTTTCTGATAAGGGAGTCATACTCCTTAACCATGGCATCAACCCACACTGGTTGTTGCATTGCTTCCTCAAAAGAGGATGGTTCTATCTCAATACCTTAACTTATACTATCCATGTATCCATTGTACATCTCTGGGGTTCTTCTTTGCCTCCATTGTGGTGTGGGTGCTCCCACATTATCTCTCGCATCTAGCAATAATTTTTCAGCCTCTCTAGTGCACTTCCTTCCATCTCTGGTGGATGGCTCTGCATGAGTGGTTTTTACCACTCTCTGTTCCTCTGCTTGTGGCTGCTCCACATCCTGAGGTTCATCCCTTAGATCCAAGTGTAGAAATTTGAATAATTGAGATATTATTCACCGAGATTCTTCTAATCACACACTATTTTAGCTTCATGCACAATACAGAATCTCTTCTACCATTGATCATCCAATGCGGAAATAAAATCAATTGCATGCATACATTAAAACCACAAACAATCACACATATGAACACAATATTTAATGGGAAAGCTTAAAGTTGAAAACCCCAACTATCTGTATATTATATGTCATGGAGATCATGTAACAATCATAGTACAAAACTCCTCACAAGCTCTCAGCACTACCTCAATTGCTACACACTATCAAGCTAGATCTAGCAAAACACATGCTCCAATATTTTGCCACTTGATAGCCAGCCTCTATTGCGTAATTAATGCTATGGGATGGCTTCATTAAATAGATAAACCACCTGGCTTGAATTGCGCAATCCTCATGGGCTACTCCACCTATCTGTGTGTTGCAAATAGCAACTGTATAGTCACAACTGATAGTTAACCTGCTCTTTCACCTATTTCTGCACTGGTCTCCACTGAAACTGTCCATGCACTGAAGTTAACTGATGTATTCCTTAGTTGATTAATGAGTTTATAATTAGTGAATTAATTAATAATTAATTCACACCACTCTCACTAATTGTATCAATCAGTTAAACTAGATACAAATAGCTCAACTATGTTTAGATTAGTTAAACTGAATACAACTCCACTAACTTCCTCAATTAACTCCACCAAACTCTGTCACATGAGTTCTAACTGAAGTATCCATGCAATAGCTCCACTTAACCCTCAGGAATAGCGTAATTCCTTCTGTCACCTCCTGTGCCACATCTGTGCACTTAACTGAAGTGCTCCAAGAGAATAAGATAATGTTTATAGTCCAAATATTATTAAGAGCTAATAATATTCGACATATCTATTTTTAGACTGGCAATCTAAGAATAGATTCCGCCCAGTATGTCTAAAAATAGAAGTCCATCTATTTTTTTCCGACTTGACCAACCATCCACAAATAGCATCCTGCAACTCATAGAACATGATCCATATGTCTAAAAATAGACATAGTCTAAAAATAGACTTTGCGCCAAAAATAGCCTGCGGGCCCACTTAGTGAAGGCCACTAAGCTCATCATCTTGTTGCAATCTCAACACCAAGAGCTCCTGAACTACATGCAACACGAGCTCCCTCTCAAGGGACAATCACATGACTTTATCTTCATCAAATTTCACATCTCTTATAACCACTATCATCTTGTGTGCTTACAAGTACACCTGATAGTTATGAAGTGTATCAGTGTACCCCACAAATATCCCCAACTCTCTTGTTGGCTCTAGCTTCTTCTTGACATCTTTGGTCACATGGAAATAAATAGATGAACCAAAAAATTTAAAATACGACACATCCGGTCTCTTATCTAAAAAAACCTCCTTTGGTGTACTCATCCCAAGTATCCGATGAGGACTTCTGTTTTTCACAAATATTGTTGTATTGCATGCTTCCACCCACAGATGCAACAATAGGACCTAATGATGCAACATATCTCATGTTTCTCCCACAATAGTTTTGTTCTTTCTTTCTGCAACCCTATTTTGCTGTGGGTTATGAGGTGCTATCAATTCTCTTCAAATTCCTTCTAAGGCATAGGAGTTCTTGAATTCATTAGAGATGTATTTTCCACCATTGTCGCTCCTCAAAGCCTTCACCTTCTTCCCTGTATCTTTCTCGACAAGTGACTTGAACTCACAAAACTTGGAGAATGTTTGATATTTCTTCTACATGAAGAAAATCCAATAATTTCTTGAAAAATCATCAACAAAAATCACATAATACCTATGCTTTGTTGTGGAAGTTGTAGAGAATGGTCCACACACGTCTGAGTGAACTCTCTCAAGGATCGACTTTGCTAAGCTTTCCTTATCATGAAAGGTGGCTTTGGTATACTTCCCTAATGTGCACCCTTTGCATGTATCTCTTTGCGTAAGTGCACCCTTTGGAAGTCCTATATAAATATGTTGCGTGATCTTCAAAGAGTTGTGGTGTATATGGCCCAACCTCCTGTGCCATAACTCATTGATGTCTTGAATCTCCACCTTCTCTGCTTTCGTGCTCAATGTTGTGCAATACTATACAACTAGTTTGTAGAGATTCTTCATTCGAACCACAACTTTTTCACCTGTATCGTGACTTTGTGACGAAGGAATGCCTTTCCTTCACTGAAGCTCACATCATAGCCATGATCTTCCAACATAGCAACATAAACCAAATTCTTCTTTAAACCAAGAAAATACATGACATCTTTTAATGTGAGTGGATTACCTACACATCTTTTAATTGTACCTACACCAGTAACGTTATACCTCCCATCATCACCCATCTCGATGTGCATCTGGAGATCCTTCTCCTCTAAGCTACTGAAGAATTCTTTGTTGCTGGTCATATGGAACAAAGCTCCACTATCCAAGTACCACACATAACCCATCACCGATGACACCATGCATGCAATGAGAGTGAAATCTAACTCGAATTGTGAAGCAAGTGATCCTCCTGCTGCTCCTCTTGAGGCCTTCTTATTGGTATTATTTTGTGGATAATTTGTGGCATAGTTGATGTTAGCATTTCCCCGGGCTTAGAAAGGAAAATATCGAGGTAACCACAAACCAACTTTTGACTTGGTAGCAAGCCCTACCAAATCAGAGAGGGCTCTCTCTAAAATCAACCAAAGGATGGCTGAGATGATCAGGGTTTTAGGCTAGGTATTAAGTTCAGGAAAAGATGTTTGATTGTGTGGGCAAGGGATGAAGAGAGAGACTTCTAAGAAATTATATATTAGGTCTTGGCTAAACCCTGATCATAGGGAATATCCTAATGGGAGTATGTAAGGCAAGGTGAGTTGAATGACTAGTACGGGGTTTGTCTGTCGTAGTATAGATAGAGATGGTAAGAGGAAAAGTGAGGAAAAGAATAAGCATCTAAGATGATTTCGCTCTTTTAGAAAGACATATCTAACAAATTGAATAAGACCAAACACTAACAAAGCATGTAAAATGAATTATGCCTTCAACTTGAGATTTTATTCATTAGATGAAAAAATAGTGATGGAAATGGAAATAATTCATCAAGACAGTAAATAAGGTGACACAACTAAGAAAATAACATACAAATACCAATGAATCAACTGCAAGAATCTCACATATGCCAATAATTTGTTCCCTATATTATAATTATCTGCAACAAGTACAAAATATCTCTCAAAACCTTAAATTTTTCATTAGCCAACCCTTTAATACACTTAGGTTGCAACATATATAGATGAAAAAGCATAATTCCCCTCTAAGAGGTTGAGTCCTGATCCACAACAACTGATTCATGAACCTATATAATCATTGCCAAATCCTCGAGAAGTTAGAAACAACTTTCCCCCTTTTTAGCTAACTGATTGAGCTTATCTCCCAAGGCATTAATTACAAGATTCTTTAAAATAATCATGTTTAACAAACCCATTTACATCATAAAAACTCATGATACAACTATTACATCAACCTAATTTTACATTTCACCATTTACATGCAGTGAAAAAGCTTCATGCACAGAAACGCAGCAAATCCTAGCAAAAGCGCAACAAATGTTTAGCTTGAAGTTTTGATGAATTGGATGAGATTTTGAGTGTTGCTAAAGACCTGTGAAGAAACTTGGAGATTTACACTACACCCAGGAGCCTTTAAACCATTAAAAACATCATTTAACCTCTTCAAACTTGGTTTCAAAACTGACTGTTCAGAAACACAACAAATTCTCCAAAAGCGCAGCGAAAAATAGGGGTCAAAGATGAACTGATATATATTTAACCATAACACCTGTTACACAAATAGAAGAGGTTTTTGTTGAAAAGTTTTTTTTTTTTTGAGAAAAACCTCTAATTTTTTGGAAGTTCTTTTCCATATTCTCATAATCCGTGCCACAAAAAGATGACTAAAACAGACAAGAAAAATTGGAGAATTTGATTTCTTGAAATAAGCCTCCAAGAAAGTTGAATATCTCCCAATATATGATACATGTGTAGACACTGAAGGAGGTTATTGTGATTGGTTCTGTCCTTAACAAAAAAATCCGTTGGTTTTCTAAAATTCATCTTGATTTTGTTAGAAACTTCTTTTGAAAATGATGACAAAAAACAGAGTCAAAAGCGCGGCGAATTTTGAAGGAGGGAAATGAGAGGGAAGGGGGGTAGGAAAAATTATAAGAAAATTATGGGGGGTAGGGATAGATTTTAGGAAGATAATGGCGGTGGATTTTCTCGAAATGAGTGAGAAAGAAGGGGTGAAAAAGACAAAACACAAACTTAGGCTAGAAACACACCAACAAGCTAGGTTTTTGAGGAAAAATGGCAAAATGAGGGAATTTCAATAAGGGGAATGCTGGATAATGCCTAATAAGGTTAATGAATGATGTATAGACTTAGAAACAACGATATTTCTCTCAGAAGAAGCTTTGGAGCAATTGAGATGACAACTGAACCTTTTCTTCCTCTCTTTGGTCTCCAAATGAAAAGTGCAACAACCTTTCTCCAGAAACATAGCAAGCATATGAAAAGAGCTATGGTGGAAAAATTTGACATTCTGATGGCTATGGCAGATCTTCAAAGAGGTAAAGAGGAGATCTGTAGCTTTTTGAAGGGTTACAATGAAATTTTGAAATGTCTTGATGCTCCTTTATAACTTGGAAAATCGATTTTTGGCTTCATAGTGGAATGACATCATGTGTACTTTGACAAAGTGGCTGATGATGTGATTTGTACTACATCAATGTTTCTTCAATAGGAAGTGTTACATCTCCATGTGAAGAAGATGTAATTTTATTATTTTTGAAAAAATTTATTCCCTAATTGCTAACTCCCATGATGATGGCCATAATGGATAACATGACTACCTATTTTAGAATGATGACTGAGACAATGATGACCATCATATGCATATTCTTGACCATGAATTAGAATTTTAGCTCTCAATGTATGCATTTTTATGTTTCTATGACCAGTATGATGACCAACTTACTCACTTGATGACTTATGACAGGAAATGATGACAATGACCACGATGGTTGTTTGTGACCTTGAATAAGTGGAGGGAGTAGCAATGATACTTAGACAATGACTTGGAACCATTTAACAATCAAGAGACATGTCAAATTTAATTTGAAAATATTATAATTTGACCTAAGATTCTAAAAACATGAAAAGAGTAAATTTGATCACTGTGACTATAAGACTCTAACAGTTTCCATGCTCATGACAGTTGAAACATTTTACCTTTGACAAGTCTTGCTTCTTGCCTACCTTATCGAACTCCAATTTGGAATGGGACACCTTCCCTTATCCTTTCTTCACCTTTATAGCCAAGGCACAGCTCTCCTCATCATCAGTCTTTGATGAGGATCCATCTCTGGTGCTCCACTGAATTTCTTCTTGTACCAAATCGGACCATAGTCACTCCCAATCTGGTAGCTTCTCCCTCCCATTCAAAGAGTCCTGGTAGTTATTCCAAATCTTGGGAAGGCCTAGAAGAGGTAGGCTCACCAAATCATCCGATGCAACCATTATCCCAACACTTCCAATCTCACCTCGGCAATGAGTGAATTTCGTCAAGTATTTTTGGATTGTGTCACCCTTCTCCATTTTGATCTTCTTGAGCTTGTATTTTAGCTCTAGCTTCCTGTGGTTGTTGCTATTCTGAAACAGAATTTGCAAGGCCTTACACATAGCATATGGAGTTTCCTTTCCATGGAGATCCGAGACAATATGATCTCCAACTCCCTCTAACAACATTATTCCCACCTTTGCTACATTCTTATTCCATGCATCATGTTGTTGGGCATCTGCTACTATGGGCCGAGGAATATCAGTATCAATGAATGCCTTCAGCCCATTGTCCTCGAGCACTGCCTCCATTCTGTCCTTCCAAGCTATGTAATGCGAATTTCCCTCAAAGGCATATTCAAGTCTTAAGCCATTGAAAGACATCTTGATTTTTTGTTGGGTCCTGAAGAATAAATCTACAAATTCGAACCTATTAAAAAAAAACTATGTTCTCCTCTTATATTGTGATTACTGGAACTCTAATACCATGTAGAAAATCTAACAACGGGATTCAAACTGATCTTGTAATGTACTAAAACAAAATATTGAATCCTTCTACAATTTTCGGAAATAAAACACGATCGCACAATCACATAATAAGTAAGAGGAAGAAACAATCAATCACACAACACAAGATCTATCTGGGGAAAACAAATTGCCTAAAAAACTGCTATCTGTATATTGTATGAAGTCAAGACCATGAAACAATACCATTTTTTTGTCTCACCAAGAAACTACTGCACTCTGCCAACTGTCTCGCATTGATCTAGGCAAAATCAATCAAATAATTAACCAATTTAAAACCTCTGCTCAGCCAACCTTTTTCACGCATTCTTGGAGGAATTGTTGCCCTATTAAATAGGAAATTCCTTGGAATTGATTGTGCAATGCATCATAGGCTTTCACATGACTCTATAACTGACAAGTACAACTTTCTAATTATACAATTGATAGTTATCATCCCTTTAACCTTAGTCTCAACTGACCTTCCTTAGAACTGACATGCAACAACTATTTATATCGAATTATCTGTTAACTGATTGATCACTACTTGTGAATTAAATTAGATTTAATTCACTGGACCTCTCACTATCTCATCTCTCAGTTGGAACTAGTTAAACTAATTTTAACTCAAACTCTTGAGTTAACTAATTACAACTCACAAATAACTATAACTGGGCCCCCTGAAATCATGGGAGAACTCTACATGCCTCCTCTCTGACCCTCAACTCGAATTTCCTAATCTAACTCAATCATTTTGACTTAGTTAACTAATACAAGTTGTCATGAGATAAAATTACGATTTCTCTTCCAATTTAATTAAGGGAAAATTAAATCAGAAGCCCCCTTGGGTGCCATTTCTTGGTGTCGTTTCAACAACTACATTATTGATGAGCAAGGTGTGCATGTGGATCTAGCTAAGATCCAAGTATTTTGGGATTGGTCAGCCTCGATGAGTCTCACATAGCTTCAAAGCTTCTTGGGCCTTGCTAATTTCTAATTTCTATTGTTGGGATTTTCTCATATCACTTGGACTTTAAGTCAAGTTACCAAGGGTGCAACGAAAGAAAAAAAAAATTGGTTCGAATCACATTAGAAGGCATTCATTGAGTTGAAACACTACCTTTTCTCTGCACCATTCCTCATATTTCTATATCTGCAACAACCATTTGAGATTTAGAAAAATTCCTTTGACTATGTTATTAGTGAAATCCTCACTCAATAAGGGCATCTGATGGCCTATCATAGTGATATACTCTCTGATACTATTCAAGGATACCCCACCTATGATAAGGAGATGTGCTCCATCATATAGGCTTGCCAACATTGGAAACATTACATTCTGTGGAAGGAGATTAACATCCACATATATCACTGACTTATTCAATTTATGCAGGAACAGGGAAAGTTACTGAATGACCACCATCATAAATGGTCCACATATCTACAAAAATTCCATTTGAACATAATGTAAAAGAAGGGAAGCAACAATCACATTGCAGATTTCCTTAGTCGGACCTCGAAACGAGACTTCTGGATGGCCGCAACTATATAAAAAATGATCTAGAATTTTCCACCACATACCAAATGCTAATAGAATGCAAGCAAGTTCCCAAATTTCACCTCAAAAATGCATTGTTGTGCTACATAGGACACGTTTGTTTTCCTTCAAGTGAGTATGCCAAGCTAATTTGGAATGCACATTATAGTGGGGCAACAGGGCACTTTGGCATGGAGAAGATAGTGGCAGTACCACAAAAGTATTTTTGTTGGTTGGAACTCCGACAAGATGTTTGCAAATATATCATATCTTGCACTAGCTATACCATTGCTAAGCCAACCATTAAGAAGCAAGGCTTGTACACCCCTGTGACTACTCATATCCGGCCTTGGGAATCCATCTCCATGGACTATATGTCTGGTTTTCCTTATACCAAGCATGGTAATGACTGTGTGTTTGTGGTCGATAGATTTTCTAAGATGGCCATATTGGTTGCCTACAAGAAAAGTATCACAACATAAGCCACTACCAAGCTCTTATTTAAACATGTGTGGCACATTTTGGGATCCCATAGACCATCATATTATATCGGGATAGTGAGTTCCTAAGTGCATTATGGCCGAGCCTCTGGTCATTGTTGGATACCAAGCTCACCAAGTCGACTACCTTCCACCACCATAATAATGGCTAGACAAAGGTCGTCAACAAGATCTAGTGCACATACTATACATGTTCAAATCTAAGCATCCACAAACAAGGGATAAGATCTCCCCCTATCTTCAACAGAGCTCTCCATATCTCAATTGGCCATAACCCCTTTCAAGTGGGCATGAGATTTCAACCATTATGTCTCATTGATGTTGCAATGGCTCTCACAACTACACAGGTAAAATATGCATATGTTCAATCCAAATTTGATAAAGACATCAAGTTTATTGAACGCATTTAGCACATCCATCAACATGTTCATGATATCTTGGATAAATCCAATACTAAGTATAAACAACATCATGATCATCATCGGGTGCCACATCAGTTTCAAGTGGGTGACAAGGTTTGGTTGCATTTGCAGAAGGAATGCTTTGTAGGAGCCCATCAAAATTATTGACGACACCAATATAGACCTTACACCATCATCAGGGTCATGGGTGGCAATTCTTTTGAGCTATGTATCCCCTTATTCCTTGGACTGCACTTAGTATTTAATGTGGACCACCTTTGGCCATAATTTCCTCCATTGTTGGACACATCAGACATTGTTGAGCAGTTGACACCAACAAAGCTCAACCCAGATTGATTGAACATGCCAAAACTGATCGGATCATGGACACACATATTAAGAACACTTGCCAATAGAGGATCCAATTTTATTGTTTTGTCAAAGCTGGCCAACTACTGCACCAAGGCAAGTGGCTGTAATATTCCAAATTAGCAGTCAACTAATTGGAATATTAATTTATATTAATTTTGGAAAATCCTAATGTTGGGTGGAAATAAAGTGGGTAGGGGACCCACAATTAATAATTATGCCAAATAAAGTCTTTTCCTAAAGCACCTAAGGGAAAATTGTGGCTGTAGTGGTGGGTTCAAGTTTTCCTTAGGTGTTAGCATAGAAGAGGCACAAAAAGGACAACGTGGGATTGGCTTGAGGAAGGCAACACGTGATTAGCCAATGAAAGGCAATGCAAGCCAAGGTGGGACCCAAGGCATACGTTGGGCCTCAATGGATAAAAGGAAGAAGGGAAGGATTATTTGGGCATTCATTCATTCAACTATTTTCTTCTTGTCATTTTGATAGAGCACACTTGAGTCGGAGAGCGAAGTTTTCAGTGTTGTTTAGCACATGAGATATTCAAGCGGAGATATCAACCTTTGCCTCAGGGGACTTTGAGTGCCTGCTCAGGAGAGGAGTTCCACCCTTTTGTGAGGGAATTTTCTACCAGCAGAATCAGGAGGAAGTGTAGCCATTTCTGGATTGCGCAGAGGAGGAGCAGACTGCGTAGTCTAGTGAGGAGTTTGAGTCGGGAGGTTGGAGAGAAGGGAATTATCATCAGGAGATTTGGAGAGGAGGCTAGCCACCTCCTACTAGGGTTTATTGCAGCATTCCAGAGACATTTCCAAATAGATTCTTCCAGTGGTTCGATTTCCCCCAGTATTTCATTGTGCCAAGCCCAAGAGGGCCAATTTTTGAAGTCAAAACTAGGACAAACCATTTATGGGTTTATTGAGGAGAGGCCAAGATTAATTTGGAAGATTTTTTTGGGTAGAATTAAGAGGGAAAACTAGGATCCCAACCCAGCCAGCAGCTAGAGGAGCTAGGGGAAAATTAGGCAAAAATTTTAAGGTCAATATTTGGCAAAATCCTTCATGGGTTATTGTGGGTTTCTTGAGCAGAGACTGTGGTTAAAATCCTGGAATTTTTTGAGCATTATTCCAGGCCCTAGCAGCTAGACAACACAGAGATAGAGGCACACAAAGCCACTTCCAACACAAGATTTAGCTTGGGTTTGAGTTGTTCTTCAGCCTTCTTTGAGCAAGACTAGGTGCAAGCTTTACAACACCACTATTGTCCTCATTCCATTCAATTTAAAAAAATGGCTCAGCATTTGTTTTTGGCTCCAGTTTACATGTTTTGATGATGTATTTTATATTGTTGTAGTTTTTAGTCTATTTTCACTTTTATTACTTTTAATCCCAATTTGAGATATTACAGTGTTTTCAGAGCATAATCTTAGCTCAGCCTGTGGGAAACCCTTCATTCTATGACAAGACTAGAATAAAAAAAACAAAGAAATCATGGGATCCCAATAAAGGTTAAACTCAGACGCCATGGAAACAACCTTGAATGAGGTGATTAGGGTGCAACAAATGATGGTTAATATGGGGAAGAAATTGATTCATGTAACAATTGGGAATCAGGATCATTCTCTGTTGAGAATGCAACAAGATGATGGAGCTTATTGGAAAGAAGTCGCCTTCACTAAGTGGGCCCACGGGCTATTTTTGGCGCAAAGTCTATTTTTAGACATATCGATCATGATTCTATGAGTTGCAGGATGCTATTTGTGGAGGGATGGTCATGTTGGAAAAATAGATGGACTTCTATTTTTAGACATACTGGGTGGAATCTATTTTTAGATTGCCAGTCTAAAAATAGATATGTCAAATATTATTAGCTCTTAATAATATTTGGACTATAAACATTATCTTATCCTCTTGGAGCACTTCAGTTTGAGCTACTGATGTGGCACATGCAGCTGACAGAAGGAATCACGTTATTCCTAGGGTTTAGTTGAGCTATTGCATGATGGACTTCAGTTAGAACTCAGGTGATTGAGTTTGGTGGAGTTGATTGAGGAGTTAATGTAGTTGTGTTCAGTTTTACTTAGTTGAACTAGTTGTGATTAGTCTAACTGATTAATGCACTAGTGATGAGTGGTGTGAATTAATTATTAACTCATAAATCAACTAAAGAATACATCAGTTAACTCAAGTGCATGGACAGTTCAGTGGAGACCAGTGGAGAGGTTAGGTGAAAGAGCAGTGTGACTATCAGTTGTGACTATACTGGTGCATGAGATTTGCACACACATTGATTGAGATTGCCAATGAGGATTGCGCAGTACATACTGGTGGGATTTGAACCTTGATCTCATAATTATCCATATTGGATTGCGCAGTAGAGGCAGGCAGACAGGTGGAGCAGATTGGAGCATGTGATATGTATGATCTGAGCTTGTTTTGTGTGGAACAATTGGAGATAGTACGAGAGCTTGTGGAGAGTTTGTACTATGATTAAGTAGATGTTCTTTACTATTATAATATACGGAGGTTGGGGTTTTTACCTTAAGCTCTATAATCCTGTGTTTATATGTGTGATTGTTTATGGTTTTAATGTGCACATGCGATTGTTTTTAATTCCGCAAATTGATGATCAATGGTAGAAGAGATTATGTATTATGCATGAAGCTCAAATAGTGTGTAATCAGGATAATCTCAGTGAATAAGTGATCTATTATTCAAATTTCTACATTCTCAAATATACAACAAATTTGCTATGCCTAGAATGGTGGATAGTACATCAAGATGGTAAAACATTATTGCAACTGATGTGGAGTTATTGGCAGAAATTTGACGGGCATACCAATCAAAGGGACATGACATTCAAGCGTCCCTCTCTTTTTGGTAGTTTCGTGAACTAAGAGACATGCACAGATCAAGGGGAATTTTGTGGAATTATGCTGGGATGGTGAGACGGATTAAGGAAGAAGTTGAAAGAGTAGTTGAAGGGGCCATGGTTGGCAAGGAGACAATTGAGCATACACTCGCTGATGAGACACCACCCATTGTTGAGGTATCCATTGATGGGGTATCTAAGGTTGTGACCGAGTCCTCTGATGATAGCAACGCATCATAAGTTGATGAGGTGTCGGGAGATAGCTCCATCGTTGTTGAGGAGCCAATAGGTACAGAGGCCTCTAGGTCTATGACAAAGTTTTCATATGACAATCACACGCAGATGACTACTAAGCATGTCTTGCGTGTTGGAGTGTCTGTGGAGGAGGGTGTGTAACCATCCTTTGGGCTAGCCATTGATGAGGCGCTAGGAGATACAGAGGTATTGGATGATGGTCGCACACAACAGTGTCATTAGCTTCAGGCCAACCTTCTAGCCTTGGAAGGGAAGGCCACATCAGTGTGAGAGTCTATTTTGTTGCGGAACGAGGAATTTGAGGGCATGAGAGTGGTTTGTGCCGAGTCAACGACCAAGTTGGCCCACATTGGGGAACGGTTGGATTCCCTAATGGTACAACTAGAGGGTACATTAGAGTATCCAAGCAACCCCCTTCATGCATACATAGATGGGGCTAGCAACATTGTTGGGTCACCTCTTCCCATTGGAGAGAGAGAAATGGAGTCACCTAGTCAGATTTTATATGTTGACCTGGATAGCGGGATGAGATGATCGAAGTTACACAGGGTGCAACATCCGCATGTTGAGGTTGGATGGCGAGAGATTTTGAGTTGGTATTCGGTGGAGTGGGTTATGGAGATGGTGGTGGACCCGAGTGTAGTTCAACAGGAGTTTCCAGGCGCTGAGAATACAAGAACCCCAAATTGGCATTAGGATCTGTGTGGGACTACTTATTGTTTCCCAGGCAGGGCGGTTGAGTATGTCTTGGAGGGTACATTTGGCCTAGCAGTTGAGCGTGCACATTCGGTAGGGGAGTTTCGGTCAGCTCCAGTGGCCAACTAGTTTATGGGCATACTTCTTGGGTTGTCTTGGTATGATATTTGTACGCGGGTTACAGGGTGATCAACATACTTTGGCAGGAGCTTGTCGGAGGAGGGCCACCAGATGATGCCTTGTATGGAGCCAAGGATTCTTCACATTTGCGTGGGGCACAAAGGTCGTAGTGGAGTAGAGCAGTGGAGGCATCACTACTAACACATAGGGAGATTCACTTCTCAAACCCCTCAGAAAGGGTTTGGAGTGATGATCCATTCATAGGTAGGTGTAGTGATGCGACAATGGAGGTGATGATACCGATTAGGGGTGTTTCGACATATAGAGACACAACTCTAGGCCATCACATCCAAGGATGTGTGGGAGCATCTAGCAATGAGTGGTGGACTATCGGTGGACATGGAAGTGCATGGTGGTGTACCGTAGTGTGTGGTACTACATTGTGGAGTAGGAGTGTCTTACATCGCATTGAGTACACGCGAGGAGTGACCGGTGCCTTGACATAGATAAGGCATGAGACTATACAAGGTGGTACAACAGTAGCATGGGGTATACAATGGTGTATAGGGGTATGTCGTAGTGTGCAGTGGCATGTCGAGGAGTACATGGATGATTGGTGTTATGTGGGGTTGTATGGTGCTGCACAACAGGGTCTTAGAGTATTTCCTCCAGGGAGACTCATGGATGGAGACGCCAGGCATACCTTTGGGGGTAGTTCACCTAGGATCAATAGGGAGACAAATGAGTGATACTTGACGGTATCCGTGGGGGCTCACATGCCTAACCCTCTTCTACATCACTCACGGGCACAATCGATTTTGTTGTTGTCATTTGCCACTCTGGACATGAGTAGCAGGGTACGTGAGGCTCACCCAAGATATTTGGATGACACTCAACACACTAGGGGAGAGACTTCTCAGCAATGGCATCAGGTTGGTGCGTTAGTTAACAACCACAGGTTAGGGGATGAGATGATCATCTGCAGGGGTGGCACATCAGTCATCGTTGAGCCTACGCCTAGGGAGCGGGTCATGAGGGAGACATGCATCACTCTTTTCTTAGGGCATGTCGAGGCCATGCATGAGCAGAGGATATTGGGTACAACAGAGGTAGCATCCCAGTATGTGTCTGGGCTCCAGACAATGTATCAACACATTATTGAGAGGGTGGATGGAAAACCCAACAGAGATGGTTGGCAGGAACAGGAGGGATCCACATACCTTGATTTGATGGCGAATAGCAGATATCCATATATTGGTTGCATTAAAGGGTGGCTATTTGTCACATGTGGCTTCCAGTAGTCATTGGTACTACACAGTGGCAGGTATAGGGCAGGTTAGCATGCATCATATTTTCCCATGATATATGGACCCTCTATATTGGTCACATGCAGGGACTAGAGATGAGGCACAGAGGGATTCCTGCAGTTTTCAGAGCTATGGTGCAACAGGTTTGACTATGGGAGGTAGAGATTCAGTTGATTGATAGACCATTCTGTCTCGTAATGGTCGGAGTTAGGACGAAGAGTGATATAACTCATTATTGGGTTGGCATATGGGGATACTTAGAGGCCTCCACCAGATGGCGAGGTCAACTTTCTCTATTGCTGCATAGGATCAGAGTTACATGTGGATGGGTAGATATTGGCATCAAGGTGATGACCGGGTAGGATGAAATTGGTTCTCATCGACCTTCCACCACTAGGCCTCAGGAGAGGAGGATCCAATCTACATACAACGGGGAGTATGCCATAATCAGAGTAACGTAACATCAACATGGTGGCACCACTTTGAGTTTGGCAGGGGGCTTGATCATCACCACTCTTTACAACTCAATACCCCTTTGGGATGAGTTGGATACCATAGGGGGAGATCATGCAGATATTCCATTGGTCTTTAGTGATTCCCCGATGGCGTGGTGAACTTCAACAACTTGGAAGGTGGGCCAACAACATGATATATGAAGGAGATCATGTGAGCAAGACACTATCTCTGCAGTGATTAGGTGGTATCTTCGAGGGTCTACTCTTGCAGTGCATGGGATAGACTACTTGGTAGGGAATCTTCATGAGGAGTGGGGCACAGTGCCATATCATCATGATTCCCTACTCACTGATGGTGTTCAGAGGGCTTCTGTTACTTATGTGTGGTAGGATAGTGAGTGGAGTAGGGGGATATTCATTTTGGACAAGATGGCTTGGGATCTTGGTATTGAGGGATCCCTCCATATCAGGGTGATGCAAATATCATGGATGATTCAGCGACACATCTGGGACCCTGGAAAATTTTGTAGTGACCCTAGGGGAGCGTCAACTAGGGAGGATTCTCATTCTGACATTGCTTGAGGACAAGAAATTTTTGGCGAGGAGGACTGTAATATTCCAAATTAGCAATCAGCTAATTGGAATATTAGTTTTGATTAATTTTGGAAAATCCTAATGTTGGGTGGAAACAAAGTGGGTAGGGGACCCACAATTAATAATTAGGCCAAATAAAGTATTTCCCTAAAGTATATAAGGGAAAATTGTGGCTCTAGTGGTGGGGTCAAGATGGTCTTAGGTGGCAGCATAGAAGCGGCACGAAAAGGACAACATGGGATTGGCTAGAGGAAGGCAACACATGATTGGCCAAGGAAAGGCAACGCAAGACAAGGTGGGACCCAAGGAATACATTGGGCCTCAATGGATAAAAGGAAGAAGGGAAAGCTCATTTGGGCATTCATTCATTCAACTATTTTCTTCTTGTCATTTTGACAGAGCACACTTGAGCCAGAGAGCCAAGTCTGCAGTGTTGTTTAGCACACGAGATCTTCAAGTGGAGATCTCAACATTTACCTCCGGGGAATTCGAGTGCCCACTCAGGAGAGGAGTTCCACCCTTTTGTGAGGGAATTCTCTACCAGCAGCATCAAGAAGAAGTGTAGCCTTTTCTAGACTACGTAGAGGAGGAGCAGACTGCGTAGTGGAGGACGCAGTGTAGTGAGGAGTTTGAGTTGGGAGGTTGATGAGAGGGGATTTCTCATCAGGAGATTTGGAGGGGAGGCTAACCACCTCCTACTAGGGTTTATTGCAGCATTCCAGAGACATTTTTGCTAGATTCTTCCAGTGGTTCAGTTTTCCCTAGCAGTTCATTGCGCCAAGCCCAAGAGGACCAATTTCCGAAGTCAAAACTAGGACAAACCCTTTCTGGGTTTATTGAGGAGAGGCCAAGATTAATTTGGTAAAATTTATGGGTAGAACTAATAGGGAAAAACAGGATCCCAACCCAGCCTACCGCTAGAGGAGCTAGGGGAAAATTAGGCAGAAATTCTGAGGTCAATGTTTGGCAAAATCCTTCGTGGGTTATTGTGGGTTTCTTGTGCAGAGACTGTGGTGAAAGCCCATAATTTTCTAAGCATTATTCCAAGCCCTAGCAACATATTTAGTGGAGTAGCAACAACATTTCTGGGCTAGGAAGCACATAGACAGAGGCACATAGAGCCACTTCCAGCAGGAGATTTAGCTTGGGTTTGAGTTGTTCTTCAATCCGCATTGAGCAGGCCCAGGTGCAAGCTTTCCAGCAACACTATTGTCCTCATTCCATTCAATTTAATAAAATGACTCAACAATTGTTTTTGGCTCCAGTTTACATGTTTTGACGATGTATTTTCTGTTGCCATAATTTTTAGTCTATTTGCACTTTTATTACTGTTAATCCAAATTCGGGATATTACAGTGGCTCACCAGGGACCAAGTTCAACATAAGTTTCCCCATCTACCCACCGCAATGGGGACCATTACTTCCTAAGGGAGGAGGACTTATCCAGGTGGATATTAGTGGCCACCTGCCTATTCCACTTGGACTCCCAACAATGTTTCCTATCAATTTCCTATTTTTCAACATAGTTTCCTTTTCTGATATTTTTTCGGGTTTTGAACTTCTGAAGCCATTTTGAGGCTATAAACAACATTTTTTGGGGAAACGAGAAATTGTGTGATAATGATTGATGTTTGTAGTCAACAATTTTTGTCCTTCGATAGAAGTTTATAATGGGATATTATGTGCGCTAAATAGAGATCATATGCCAAAGTTACGACCCTCAGGAAGTTGACGTTCCAACTAACCCCATCAGGGCCCACAAGCTTTTGGCACTTCATCTCCCAAGGTTAGGTTTTTGGATGTTTAGGGTTTCTCATTGTTTCTTCATGATAAAAAATCCTCAGAGCCTCATTGTAACACAATTTAGAGGCATGTAGTTGTTAAATCTCTTCTCATAGATAAGATACCACTGCCCGAGCTAGTTTGCTTTCATTCGACATGTAAACAATTTTCAACATTTGTTATTTATTAATTAAATTTCAGTTTCGTAGTATCTTTGTGTTTTTGGTTTAAATTTATATTTCATTTCATTTCTTCATAAAACCATATCATTAGTGAGTTTCTCCATATTGATCATGCCCTTGTGAGGTGCCATAGATGCGATTGACTTAGAGAATAAATTTGTAGCAGATCATGTGTAGTGAAGTGCACAACAATCTTTTGCACTATGAGAGGTCATTTTATGAAAAGTACAACATTGGCCAATATTGGGTGGGTAAGGTGAAGCAATGGGAGGAATTTTGGGTTAAAAGACACCTAAACTTAAAAATGAAAGACAAATGGGCACCTACCTAGCTTCTTTTAAGTTTCAATAGCATTTTTGAAAGCCGAGGAAATAGCTGTAATATCGATTGAGGTGACTTCATTATGTAGTTGAGGAACAATTTAACCATAATTAAACTTTACAATAAATATGTGTTTAGGATTAGATATGGATAATTGTACCTAGAGTTTATCAAAGAACTCAACATGCACCATTTGACTATAAAAATTTTGTAGTTGAGGCTTGTAATATCCCTTTCCAAGAAGATAAATTTATTTGTTCATTTTCACTTGGAGAGAAAAAAAATGTAAAAAGAAAGATAATGAAATGAATAATTAATTGAAAAAAAGGGAGATAAAGAAAAAATCCATAATCTTTGATGACCCATGGTATTGACCATCATAATTTAGTGCCCATGGCATTTTTCCCATGGTATTTGGAGGAGGAAAATTATAAAAAGGTGGATGAAAATTCAATCGGGATGTGATTGGGTATTTGATATTTTGTTAATTATGTTGAGAACACTAGTAGCTTAAGGTGGGAGGGAGAAACCCTCATTATATTTCCTGGTTTTGGTGTTGAAATACACAACCTCGGTGGTGGTGGTTGGTTTCGGTGGTTTTAAAACCACCCTAGCTAGTCATTGTGGTCTTTGCAAAGAAATTGAGTTGAATCCATCTAGAGACTGAAATTGTCAAGTCCCTTTTTCTGTACATTGGGAAAGGAGAGTATCTTATTAGCCTAGGTTACAAATTAATATTAATTATGGGTTATGGGAGAACTAATTAATTAAAAGTGACCACAGGAAAATAAATATTATAATTTACTTTAATAAAAGAAGAAATAGTCCATTACTACTAAAGGAGATGAAAGCTCACTTATTGTTTTGTTGTTGTTGAGTTGAGATCTTGGAGCTTGTCTAGGTGAGAGCCCGCATTATGTATAGGGTTACTTTCGGTGGTCAATGGTCCACCCTAGCTGATCTAGTGAGGAGGGATTTCGATATTGAGACATATACCCTAGCCACTCAGAAGAGGAGTGATTAAGTATGTGTTTAGGATTAGATATTGATAAGTGTACCTAGAGTTTATCAGAGACCTACATGCACCATTTTACTATAAAATTTCTATAGCTAAAGCTTGTAATGTCCCTTTCCAAGAAGATAAATTTAATTGGTCATTTTCACTTAGAGAGAAAAGCAACATAAAAAAGAAAGAAGTGAAATAAATAATTGATTTTAAAAAAGGGAGACAATCATGACCCATTTTATAGACGATGGTAATTCGGTGCCCATGGTATTTGGAGGAGGAAAATTATAAAAAGGTGGATGAGATTTCATTTGGGATATGATTGGGTATTTGATGTTTTGTTAATCATCTTTAGAGATCTAGTAGGTTAAGGTGGGAGGAAGAAACCCTCATTATATTTCCTAGTTTCGATGTTGAAATACACACCCTAACTGGTGGCGATTGGTTTCGGTGGTTGTAAATCGACCCTAGTTAGCCATTGTGATCTTTGCAAAGAAATTGAGTTGAATCCATCTGGAGGCTTAAATTGTCAAGTCCCTATTTTCGAACATTGGGAAAGGAGAGTATCTTATTAGCGTGAGTTACAAATTAAAATTAATTATGGGCTATGGGAGAATTAATTAATTAAAAGTGACTAAAGAAAAAGAAATATTATAAGTCACTTTAATAAAAGAAAAGAAAGACCCATGGTATTCTGATAGTCCATGACTATTAAAGGAGATGAGAGCTCACTCCTTACGCATGCATTTGGGATTATTTTTGTTGTTTTTGTTGAGTTGAGCTCTTGGAGCTTGTTTGGGTGAGAACCCACATTATGTAAAGGGTTAGTTTTGGTGGTTAGTGGTCCTCCCTAATTGATCTAGTGAGGAGGGGTTTCAATATTGAGACATATACCCTAGCCACTAGGAAGAGCGATCAAATCAATTTCACTCACTGGGCTTAACTTGGAGATCAATAGGAGAGGTCAATCATATCTCTTGCATGTGCATAACGTTAGAGGAGCTATTGTTAGCCATACTGATATCTTGCTGGAGTATTAATAGGTTCTTAGAACCATATTTGGCATGCATTTCTTGATCCATATTTAATATAATAAGGCTGAGTTCCGATGTTATTTTTCGTGTTTATTTTTGAATTGTAACATTTTTGGGTTGTTACATCTGCAATTTTATTTGTATTGTGTGAAATTGTGAAATTATTTTATAATGTGTTTTTCTAAATGGGATTTATGGAAAAATTAGCCAAATAATTAAATAGGAATATTGCAAAGCTACTTTGCACATATTTCTTCACTATAGCCAACATAATATAAACACTCACAAAGGACTGGACAAAAATTGCTTCAATAGGTTATGCCATTAGTATTGTGGGTCCATCTCATACTTAATTTCCACACAGAACGACATATCTATAATCCAAGTATAGATATTTTTTCGCCATTGAGTCATTAGCTCTTGGAGATGACACATTACTAAAGTGATGTTATTAGACTCCCATGGTTTAGTTTTATGTTTAAAATATAATGAGAAAGCCTTGATCCATGCATTCACTTGTTTCCCATTAAACACATTGTAAATTAGGGCAACGTCATCTTAGTGTCCCAATGCTGGTTAGAGGAGGGTATTGATGTGGGGCTATGGTTCTTCATATTTGCTATTTGATCAACCAATTTGACGATCACTTGATTATGTTGTTATATCATCTTTGTACACTATTGTAAGAATTGTTTATTGCCATTGGAAGAACTGTGCTCATATATGTGTAATTGAGACATCCTCCTTGTGAGAAGTTTTATGAGGTGCCATGCAAAATGCTTAGTCCAATGGAGAAAAAGAATAAAAAACAAATTTGTTGCTCTGTGAGTTAACACAAGCCCTAAATGAAGTTGGTCCTTGTTAGATCTTGGTTATTGATATCATATATAGAGGGTGTTATGCCCTCTGTGATTGCCTTGGCTACAAAAACTAAGACTATAGAATTTAATACTAATTGATATAGAATCAAACAACTTAAATGTTAAAATAAACAATTGAGTTATTATTTCATTGCTAATAATTCATTCTTTCATATGAAATTACATTTTTTATATAAACATATATAATAAGGATGTCACGTTTGACCATATCTTTTTTTTTTTTTTTTTTTTAAATTAGGAAGGACTGGTTCTATTAAAAGCTTATAGTACAGAAGGAGTTACAATCTAGAGAAGCAAGAAACCAGGGGAGCATGAAGAAATCAGTGGTCCCCCATGGTTTCATGGTGCTTTCAAGAGATGCATAAGAAGAACAGGAGGAGCTAAGTGAGATAAACAAACATATGGCTCCACCCAGAATGGGTAGAGTCCGCAATACGACTTGTCTTTCCTTTATTTTTTGTGACTTTAACCCAACCGCCAGGGGGCGGGTGTATTGAAACCACTTGAAGATTGTTGATGATCAAAGGAAGAGAATCTTTATCCGAGTCGGAGGAGGTGGACTCATGCGTACGTTTCTGGAGATTAGAGGAGGCCAGGGGCCTATCAGGGTTCGGCGAGGAATGGGATTGTTGTTGAGTTGCAACATCATCTTCTGGTTCACTTTATTCTTCATATGAGGTGGAGGACTCAATGTCATCCATGGGAGGCAGATCAAAGGGTTTCCAACTTTTATCTTTCGGTTTGCGAGTGCCTCTTTTCTTTTGGACGAGGAACATGATGCAAGAGTTTTGAAGATGTCATGTTTGATGGCAATGCCAGCAGTGGAACACTGTGTTTTCATAGTCTAAAGTCTGAGGCCAAGTGAAATCTCCGACTTTGAGAATGATTTGGTTGGGTAATCCTTTGCTGATGTCGATCTCGGCACATATTCTACCATAGGTGTAGATGCCTTTTAGGCCTCTCAAGGGATCTGTTGCCAGAAAACGTCCCAGAGTGTTTCTAATGGCTTGGAAGACCGCACAATGCCAAAGGTGAGCAGGTAAGTTTGGAAGCCTTACCCAAATCAGAAGTTTGGTGATGACTGTTGTGGAGGGATCAAAGTCTGGGAACCATGGGGTTAGGAATAGTCCAACTTTTCCACATAACCAAGGACCACTTGTAAGAGCTGTTTGGTAGTCCTTGCCGTGAGCAAAAATAACGATAAAAAAGCCCTTGGAGCAAAAAATGACCTTGTAGTTTTTGGTCCAAGTGGAGTGAATCCATTAGTATAAATCTTCATACCTTTTTAATTTTAAAATGTATTATAATTAACTATTTATTAATGACCAATCACCAATCAATCTTTAAAAGTAAGTCTAATTATTATACCCCACTCCATCTTCTCTTAATTTCTTTAACAAAACAGGTTAGCTATTATTGAACTTTTCTCTTCACTAAAAGGATATTACGATTTCTTATAATCCCATTCTCTATCCAATGCATGAAAATTAACTTCACTTGTACTATTCTTATAAATCTTTCACACTCATGATGTTCTATTATCAACATGATAATTATTTACATAATGAATTTTAATGATTACAATCAAAATTATCTAACATGAGGATCATTTCATGATTATATATATATATATATATATATATATATATATATATATATATATCTTTTAATAGTAGAAAATATTTTATATTTTTTTTAATTATAGGAGTGAAATTTATGGTATTTATATGCAGTATTGAGATAACCTATGCATTCTCGACATTTTTATGAAAAATTGATAAATAAGTCATGTTAAAATTGACAAATAACTTCGAACACCAAATTTCATGGATAATACTCCCCTCATTTTGACAAGTCACATTTTTATGGAAAATTCATAATATAAGTCATCTTAAAATTGGAAAATAACTTCTAAGACCAAGTTTCATGAAAAATACTCCCTCATTACATTGAAAGTCAATCTTTCAATACAATTCCAACCAAATTTAAATTTAAAATTACCTTTAAAAAAGAAACACTTTAGATGCTTTTTATTTTACATTAACATTCATAACACCCCCCTAACAATAACAAATATTCACATATTTCGAAAAACCTATACAATTTTTTAAATACATAAACTTACTAAAATCACATTACTAAACTATAATCAAACCATAATTGACCAAATCACATTACTAAACTATAATCAAACCAAAATTAACCTCACATTACTAAACTATAATCAAACCATAATTGACAAAATCACATTACTAAACTATAATCAAACCACAATTAACCAAATCACACTGCTCAAATCTAACTAAACTATAACCAAACCATAGCTAAACTATAGCACAAACCAACCATCCAGACCCATAACCTAACCAAACCATAGCTAAACTATACCACAACCCAACCATGGAGACCCTTCATCACCACATTTATTTTCAAATTTACCCTCTAGATTCCTAGACTTAAAAGCATGTTTAAAACAACCCACGGATGCCTTGGGATGCCATTGTTAAAATTCACAAGTGGTGGTCTCTACTTATCCCTGACACATATGCATATGGAATTGAGTAGATGGACCCCACCAGCTTAAGGCCTTCCAAAGGTGAATGAGCAGCAAAGACTTTGTACAAGTGAATAATATTAATCACAACCTTAATATCATATTTTCATTAATAGGATTATAATAATAATAATCACAGCCTTAATTATTTTAAAGTTTTTACTAATAGGATTATGATAGAAGAAAACTAATCAAAACCTAAAACCCTAGCGCCTTCTAAGCGGGCAGTGGCCCCTAACGGTCAGCGGCAACTTGTGCGAAGGGAAGGCGACGAGATCTGCCCGATCTGCCCCCAGGGGAGTTTTCGTAAAGTCTTGCCAAAACCGTAAACGGCGACTAAAACTACTAAGGATTTTACGTTCCGTAAAGGCGAGTAGAGGGTCACGGCTACAAGATCGAGCTCGACCCACGACGAAGAATCCATCCCGGCCGGTTTCTGGCTCTCTTTGCGTTCGGATTGGTTGCTTTTGGTGGATTTGGTACGTCGCAGGAGTTTTCTAGCTCGAATCCCCATAAAATTTGATAACTTTTGAGTCCTTTTTGGCCTTCCAGGGTTCAAGTTCGAGTTTCAGCCATGGCGAATGACGTAGCTGGTGTTTCCGTGGTTCTATGAAGCTCCGTTTTGTCTTCTGAATGGAACCGGACACAGCCGTTGAATTGTCTACAGAATAAGCCTGAGTTCAACCAGGTTAATGTTTTCCTTACTACTTTCGCTTTTATGTTAGTCTATTTCGGCTCTTCATAATAGGTTTTTTAGTTGCTTTGGATAGCCGTACCTTAGAATTTTAGTTTTTTGAGGGTTTGGTTTTTAGTGGGTTTCAGAAATTGAAATTTACTGTTTTGCTGTCTTTGGGATCTTTTGAAGGTTTGTGAAGCTTTTTCTATGGAGGTTATGGGTTCGAAACTCGCCGCGGGGCTTACGCCCCAGCAAATTTATCTTTGCCATAGGACTTGGGGTTTGCTTCTAGAAGCTTCTGTGCAGAAGGCGGCTGAGGCTTTTCTGGCCTCTGTTTTTCTCTTGAGGAAGATAAATGGCCATGGAGACGAGGGTTTTGAGAAATTTGATTCGGAAATGAAGGTAAGAACTTATTCCGAGGTTTGTGACTGTATTAAAACCCTAGGGTTTGCTTTTACTGTTAATATGATGTGTTATTACAGAGCTGGCTGGGTTTTCCCGAAGTTCTTGTGGGTGATTTTTTTTGGGTTGTAGATATGAATTTTGTCGATTGGTAGCTTTCTTGATTTTCTGAAAATTATACATGTGTAAATGCACACTAATTTTCCTGTAAAGTGCTCTCTTGGTGGTTCCAAATATGAGTTTTGTCTAGAGGTAGAAGTCCCGGCTTTCTGGAAACTAAATGTCTGTAAATATACAAAAATTCCTGTAGGTATGTTTTGGTATTTTTAGTTATTTATAATATTTTTTATTGTGCTATATTTTTATGTCTACTGTTCTAGAAAGATGGGCATATCGATATCTCATGTCAATTGAAATGACTCATTGGATTCAGCTTTTAGTATCATTTTGGGGTTTACAGCTTATGTTTTAACATCAGTTTTGGGTTTTACTGCTTAGTTTTTAATATCATTTTTGGGGTTTACTTCTGTTTCATCAGCTCCCAACCAGTTTTCATGTGTCTGTTTTTCTCAGTTGTTCTAATGGCATTGAAAGGGCATTCTTTCAGCTTTTGGCCATATTTTGTGGTTTGTCTGCAGAACACTTTTTTACTCTTTGTTGTTTTGTTTTGTTATGTTTATGCGTTGTTTTGATTCGAATGATTTACTGGAATTTTTTGGGGTTTACATCTGTTTCACCCATTTGTCAGTTTTCATGCGTCTGTTGTTTTTCTTATATGTCCAAATGATATTAAAAGGTAATTATTGTTAACTACAGTAATATTTGAACTTTGGCTTTTGTTTTGTAGTTTTAATTTAAGGTTTTTTATTACAATTTTTACCAAAATTATATATTAAGAATAAAATTGCCTTTAGAGTTTGGATTCGTAATCTTTTGATAAAACATGGTTTTGGCCTGTGCTCTGTTTCTTGTTTGCTGTACCCTTTCTTGACTCTCGATATTTTTGTTTTGCTGTACAGAAAAATATGCTAGATGGGGTATCTTTATTTCACTTTCTATGCAACTTTGTATTTGTGGGAAGGCGGCATAGGGGTTTATGGTTCGTGATTTATTGCTGGAGAAGAATTGATTGTGGGGTTTTTAACAGCCTCGTTTAGACTTTTGTGATTGTGGGTTTTCTACTTAACTGTTAGAAGTTTCCAGCCCGGTTTAGACTTGTATTGGAATTGGTCAGACTGTTTATCCTGTTACTCCTTTCCCGTAAGGAAGGAGAGTTACTGTTTATATTGATTGCTATATACTGTTCACATTGATTGCTATATTTTAAGGGTTACTGTTTATTTTGAGTTATTATTTACCTTGATTGCTGTATTTTAAGGGTCACTGTTTATTATTATTTTAAGTGTCACTGTTTATTTTGATTGCTATATTTTAAGGGTTACTCTTTATTTTGATCCTCATATTTGCAACCGTTGTGTTTTAGGAAAATTTGATTGAAAGTGCGAAATGTGTGCTGTCCTGTTTTCTGGACCAAAATATGTGCAAAAATCTGAAAAGTTAAAAGTGAAGTCATATAGTGTGAATATTAGATAGCCTCTTTACATTAATTTCTAGTTTGGTAGTTCTGAATCATTCTGATGCATTAGAGTGCTACAGGTTGGTTTTGGTTCTTATATTATGGGCACACATGCAGCTCGGTTGATTGGGACCAATACCAGGTGATTTTTAGTTCATGATATGTTGTTTCTTCATATGTATAGGTATTTGGTTGGATCTTGGTCATTCTAAATCTGGTCTTGGCATGTGGACTCATTGGGACTTATGACTTGCAGATCAGAGGAAGAGGTTGAAAGATCCCCCCCTGCAGTAGAGGTGTGTAAAATCTTAAAGACAAATTAATGATAAAATTGGTTGAAACAGTTATTTATATTGGCCAGACAACATGGCTGTTTACGTTTAATGTATTGCTTGCAGGCTTCTTCCAAAGAAATAAGTAGGCCTGCTCTAGATGTTGAGTTCATTGATGGGCCTGACATGTCTGTTAAGGTGTCTAGCACCATCAAAATATTGGCAGCAGCGAAGAGTAAAGATGAGGATGAAAGTGAAGAAGACAAGGATGACGATGATGAGGACGATGACAACGAGGAAGACTTGGGAGAAGAAGGTGATGAAGATGTTTCTTCTGAAGATGGTGGAGAAGAACACAACGAAGGCAATGGTACAGGAGGTGCTGGTGAGGAGGACGAGGATGATGAAGAAGATGATGAAGATGGCAATGACAATAATGAAAAAGCTGGTAGTGATGAGGATGAAGAGGATGACGATGATGAGGATGAAGTTGTGGAGGAAGAAGAGGACCATGGAGAAGAAGGGGAGGAAGAAGATGAAGATGATGATGGTGAGGATGAAGATGAAAAAGATGATGAAGAGGACGAGGATGAAGAGTCCCTACAGCCGCCAAAGAAGAGAAAGAAATGAAATGAAATGTAATTTTATCCATGTTTGCAATTTTGTGTACTTCATTGTTTTTTCCTTAGTTAAGCTTTAGGTGAGTGGTTGAGTAGTAGTAGAAATTAAAGGGAAAACTTGTCAATAAGCAAGCTTTGTTGAACTACTGTCAAATCATTCAAGTTCTGCTTCAATGAAATGTGTTTTGTTGTTGAGAATAGTTAGTGTGGTGACTGGTCCACCTTTTGCCTTTTTTCCAAATTTGTATATTTGTTTTTGGCAGTAGAATATCATGTGTTTGGATTTGCACAATTTCTATTTAGAAGTAGCTAATTTAAGTTTGTTTGTCATTGGCAAATATGATCATATCAGAGATTGTCAGATTCAACTTTCTGATTACATTACATTAATGTTATCTTATGATTTATCCTCGCAAGCACATCTATAGCCAGTTTTAGCAAAGTCAAGTCTCCTGTACTGCTAGTTAATATTATTGTAAGTTACTGTTTTTCGATTGATGGTTGTATCACTTTTTCATCAAATCTTGTTTACATTTAAGAAATTTTGTCCGGGGTAGAAAATTTTGCAAATAGTCAGAAAAGTTGGAAAACTCGATGGGGTTTTTTCAAGTATTTCCTATACTTAAAACAGAGAATGCCTACAATGGTTTTTTTTTTTTTTTGAGTATTTCCTATACTTAAAACACAGAATCCATATAAAGGTAGGATCTTGGAATTGTTTTCACTTTCCATTCTCAATACTGATACACACACAGATTATTACGGCATAGTTCCAAGAAGACATTTCTATTTTACTCCATCCATACTCTTTTATTTTTAATTATTATTATTAGCTTTTCTAGCTTTTCTAGCTTATTAAGATTTTTTTTCGGAGATGATCACATCAGAATTCATCAGACGCGTTTTGAACCAACCATGCGTTTTGAACCAACCATCTAGTATAGTTCAAGTCTAGTTCAAGTCTTTTCATTTGTTGGCACGATGGGTTTCGATGCTTTTCGTGGTTGACACGATTCGAACCATCTCGATGCGTTTCGTGGTTGACGCTATTCTAACCATCTAGTATAGTTCAAGTCTTTTCAGCAACATGGTTGTTATTGGGGCGTCGTTTCAAACCATCTAGTATAGTTCAAGTCTCTTCAGCAACATGGTTTTGTTTTCACTGTTGGGTAGTGCTTCAATAAACATAATTCCAAGTCTAGTTCAAGTCTTTTCAGCAACATGGATTTGTTTTCACTGTTGGGTAGTGCTTCAACAAACAAAATTTGTTTTCACTGTTGGGTAGTGCTTCAACAAGCAAAGTTGTTGAAGGCTTCAACGCCAGAGTTGATTCTCCCGTCCCGCAACAACCAACCAATATAGGGTGAGGAGTGGAAATTGTTGGAATTTGTTGCCCCAACTAAAATTTGTTAGTATTGGAAGGCATTGTTGGAGATAATGCAACTTTGCCGAGTGCCGAGCGTGAGTGATATGACTTTCATGTTTCCGTTACGCACCAAAGGTCGGTGCTCTGCCAGGTATAATCTCCTCTCGACGAGAGGAAATTGAGAGGTATATTCGTTATTGGCATATTCCGAGTGTTGGTATAACGTGCTCTTGAATGGTATATTCCTCGATGATGGCATATTCCAGAGTTGGTATAACGTGCTCTTGAATGGTATATTCCTCGATGCCATATTCCAGACTTGACTAGTGGATAGTGGAGTGGTAGGTGGCACATTACCCATTGGGAACCACATGATACGTTTACCTAACCGGAAAATATTAATTTGTTGGAGAATAAATTCTCCAACATCAACTCTGCTTTAAAAAATAAATACTGTAAATACTGACGTAAATGTTGGATATACTATTCCACAAACATAACGTAATGATAGTGATAATGGACTTATCTTTTTAAAATAATTAATAAAAGGTATAAAAAGGTTTGAAACGGATGTTCTAACATAATGCTATTAAATTTTTTTTTTTCAAAGTGATAATGTTTTTATTTATTTTTTATAATATTTAGTTAAAGGCATAAAAAGGTTTCAAATGGATGGCTTGAACATAAATGCTATTAATTAAGCAAGGTAGGTCACTCTTACATTGAGAAGGTAATTGAGACGATGCTTTGAACACCCTTACATTGAGAAGGTAATTGAGACGATGCCTTGAACATAAATGCTATTAATTGAGCAAGGTCACTCTTACATTGAGAAGGTAGAGAAGTAATTGAGATTGGCTTAAAATCCATAGTGGTCAATTATCCATTATCCATGGTAATTGAGATTGCTTGAATCCATAGTGGTAATTATCAATGGTAATTGAGATTGCTTGAACCCATAGTGGGAATTATCAATGGTAATTGAGATTGCTTGAATCCATAATTGATTAAAAAGGTCAAATGTAATTGAGAGGATGTAATATTCAAGGTAATTGAGATGTAATATTCAAGATTTTGATTATTTAAAAAAATATATATTGATTATTTTTAAAAAAGTAATTTTTTTTAAAATATTTTTTGAGATAACTTTCATTGATCTATAATGATGAGAGAAATTTGTTTGTTGATCTATAATGGTAAGAGTAATTTGGCTTTATTTTTTGAGATTTTTTTTTGTTGATTTATAATGGTGAGAGTAATTGAGATTGCTTGAATCCATAATTGATTAAAAAGGTCAAATGTAATTGAGAGGATGTAATATTCAAGATTTTGATTATTTAAAAAGGTAATTGAGATGTAATATTCAAGATTTTGATTATTTAAAAAAAATATATATTGATTATTTAAAAAAAACATAATTTTTTTTTAAAAATATTTTTTGAGATAACTTTCATTGATCTATAATGATGAGAGAAATTTGTTTGTTGATCTATACTGGTTAGAGTAATTTGGCTTTATTTTTTGAGATTTTTTTTTGTTGATTTATAATGGTGAGCGTAAATTTTTTTTAACTGTAAAAAGGTTTTGTTTTGTTTTTATGGTATGAGATTTGTTTAGAGATTTTTTTTTTTTTTTTTTTGTTGTTGTTGATCTAATGGTGAGAGTAATCTGGCTTTTGTTGATCTATAATGGTGAGAGAAATATTTTTTTACTTTAAAATATTTTTTTTTTAATTGTAGAAAGAGATTTGTTTTGTTTTCATGGTATAAGATTTGTTGATCTATAATGGTGAGAAATATTTTTTTACTTTAAAATATATATATATTTTTTATTATTGTAAAAAGAGATTTGTTTTGTTTTCATGGTATAAGATTTGTTTAGTTTTCATCCTATTCTTTTTTGAGATGTTTTTGAGATGGCTTTTGTGGTTGTACAATGGTGAGATATCATATCATGTTTTTTTACTTTAAAAGATTTTTAGATTTTTATTTTATTTTATTTATTTATTTATTTTTTTAAAGAATTTTTTTACTATAAAAAAAGATTTGTCTAGTTTTCACGGTATAAGATTTGTTTAGTTTTCATGGTATTATTTTTTGAGATGGCTTTTGTGGTTGTACAATGATGAGATATCATATCATCTTTTTTTTATTTCAAAAGATTTCTAGATTTTTTTTTTTTTTTTTTTTTTCTTCACTTTAAAAGATTTTGAGATTTTTTTACTCAAAAGAGATAAAGAGATTTAGAGATGGGCATTTGAGAGAGATTTGATAAAGGAATGTCGTAGTTTATATATATATATATATATATATATATATTTATTTTTTTAAATTGATTTTTTTTTATTATAAAATATTTTGTTTTAATTTTCTTTTAAATTGATTTTTTTTTCTTAAATTTTTTTATTGAGAGGTTTTACACTTAATATAATAATAATAATTAATTTAATAATAATAAATTTAAGTTTTACTAATTTATAATAGTAATTAGTTAATTAATTAAATTTTGATGTATTTTTTTTCCAGAGAAGAAGTAATTTTATTAATGAAAATAAAATTATATGTTGCATGATAATTTTCTAACAATTAGTCAGAACTGGTGTTCAAGAGTCATACAAAGAGTTCATAAAAATACAAATAAGAGAGAAAAATCAAGTTTTTCTTCCTTTTTTCTTTTCAACTTGCACCAGTCACCTTGTGATGGCGTGGAGGACACAAGGGCAAACTGTTTTTCTTTCAAGTGTGTCCCATTATCCTTGTTTGAGCCTTGAAGTATCTGATATTGAGGTCTCTTAATCCCTTCGATGTCCATATCCATTAGCTCCTTTGCAGGCCTTTCCAGGGCCTTTTGTAAGTCAAAAGGATCTTGTGATTCATTCCTTTGTGCTTCCGATTCTGTCGCTCACTATTCGTTCTCATTGGGAGTGGGTTCTTCCACTTCTTCTAGATCCTCCTTTGGATCACATGGAGGAAATTACCATCCTTTGGGTGTTCTTCCATTTAAATTTTTTTTTTTTTTTTTACCTTGTTTTCTCTTTTTGCATTTGGACATGTATTTTGTAAATGTTTGGTCTGCCTACAAATTTTGCATCTGAATGTAGTCTTGTCATAATCCAAATGCTGTGTCCAACTTTGCTGTTTATGTATCAACTGTATGCTTTCGGGTAATCCTTTGCTAAGATCAACTTCCACACATTCGTGCAAAAGTATAAATCCGCTCCTTCAAGCATTGTGTATTTGTTTTGATATATCTCCCAATGATATTTACAATGGCTATTAGCATGCATTCATTCCAGAAATGTAGGGGGAGGTTGTGTAACTAGACTCATACTGGCAATTTCGAAACAAACATAGTATTTGCATCAAACTCCTAGAACCATGGTGTAATGAAGAGTCTCATTGATTCTCAGAACCACGGTCTCTCTCGGAGTAGAATGTCTTTGAATTCCGAAGTTGAAAATTTGACGATAAAGAATCCGTTGGAGCAGAGATGGATTTCGCAGTCCATGGTCCATGTTGTGAAAATCCAATGGAAAAGTATGTTGTGAAAATCCAATGGAAAAGTTCCATTGGTTTGGGCCAAAAATAGTTGAAACGACATATGATAGCTTGAGCTTCATATGTGGTGCAATGTTCATCCATCTCTGGCATGTCTATGGATAGTTTTGGTGTTTGGTTCAATTGCTCTACTATGTATGGGCTCAGGGCACTTCCTGCTGGTTTTGTAGGTGCATTTTCTTTGTTTTTCCCCTTCAGGATGTTCTTATAAGAGCCTCCTTTGGTCTGTTCCTTTTTTGAGTTGCTGCTCCCCGTGGGCCTCTGGATCTGCCCTATTCCACAATGCCTTCTCTCAGCCTCAGGTTGAGTGTTATTGTAGAGCCTGAGAAGATGTGGTAATCCTTGATTAACCTGAAATCTTGTAAAATTTTGCCTCCACAGATACGAGATTGTAGGTGTATTGGATATCCTAACGTATAACAAATGCTTTGTTTAAGGCTGTATAACTTCTCAGTGTCGGATACCCATAGTATTATGTTTTTCCCTGCAGTGGTTCTAATAAAAACTTGAAAACAGATTGGTAATACCTGTGGTTTGCTATCTGATACCCTTTTTTCGTCATGCCTCTACGCATTTGTGATGTGTTTGGGTCCATGGATCCCAGGCGAGGGCCGGTCGATCACTCCAAGAGTCAAGGCATCTACAACTGTGAGGGGGTGGTAAAAGTTGTATGGATATTTGGGAAAAAAGCTCGTTTGCTCTGATTTTGTGATATTTTGCATGTTTATTGTCAAAGGGCACAAGTGCATCTTCCAACCCATGGCTTCTGTTTGTCGTGAGTAGTTTGAGGCCACCATTCGGGGAGCCCAACTTTGAAAACCGATGTTCTCTGCGTTGTTCCGCCCTCCACTAGCAGCGAGTGACAAGGGCCATTGACCAATGTGTGGCGGTGTCAACGGAACCATGGAACCCTAATCCGGTAATCCTGTCTCCGTTTCACTCCATGGCTCTCCAGTTGCTCTCTGTTCATTTTAAGAAGTGCTTTTAACAATGCACCGATTTATTGTTAACCCAATTTTTCTTCTTTTGTCAGATATATAAATTAAATGACCATTAAACTGTCATAGTCATTAATTTTTGGTAACTATCGAAACATTTCATATCTCGCAATTTTAAAATTAAAAAAATCATAAAATTAATTATATTATCACATTTTTAAAATTAAAAAAATCATAAAACTATTTTATATATCTTTTTTATTACTTGCGCACTCATATAAATTAAATTGGTGGCAAATGTCAATAGGGGTAAGTTCATAATAAACATAAAAACACTTGCTTTATATCTCATATTGTTAAAATTAAAACTAAATTCTATTTTATTGTTATTATTATTAATCATAAAAAGAATTAATATAAAGTTAAACATAGATACAGTTAAAAACATGGAATGCGATTCTTAACCATGAAGATTAGTTTCCACTCTACCATTTAAATTTTTAATTTGTAAGTAGACTTTGTTACAATATCATTAGATGATACTATGCCCTATTAATATATCACATGCCCAAAAAACCATTATATGTTATTGTTATTATTATTAATCATAAAAAGAATTAATATAAGGTTAAACATATACACAATTAAAAACATGGAATGCGATTCTTAACCATAAAGATTTGTTTCCACTTTACCATCTAGATTTTTAATTTGTAAGTAGACTTTGTTACAATATTGTGAGATGATACTATGCCCTATTAATAAATCACATGCCCAAAAAACCATAACTCACTTCATGTGGCACTTGTTCATATGCCATTTTTTTTTAATTAATCAATTGTTATCTATGGAGATTTACCTCCACTTTACCATGGAAATTCTTACCATGTAAGTAGGCTTTGTTCAAATGACATTTTTTTTAATTAATCAAGCCTTATTAATGAAGATTTACCTCCACTTTACCATGAAGATTCTCAATCTCCAAGTACGCTTTGTTACAATACCACATGCCAATATCATGGTTTATCAATACCACGTGCATAAAAATCCATAACTCATATGATGTCACTTCTCATATGACATTTTTAATTTTAATCAATTTAATAAAAAAAGGAGGACATTCTATAATTGATTTGTGTATGCTACTAATAATAGTCTAGAATATTCCATGAACGTTAAATCCCTATCATCCACCTTATAATTATTTAAATTAAGATGTTATTAAGAATATTTTAGAATAATTCATAGAGGCTAAAAACCTATCATCTACCTAATAACAATTAATATAATTACTTTTTTTTTTTAGATTCTCAACAATGTACCCATTCATCCTCAATCCAAAACACAATGCCAACTTAATTAATCTTATTAATTAATAACAATCACCCTCAATCCAAAACACAATGGAAACTTAATTAATCTTATTAATTAATAAGAATAATGAATGATAGTGTTAAATGTTGTAGTAATTCTTTAATAAAAAGATTACTACTCCAGATGGAGTATTAACTAAAGTGCTGAAAAATTGTTGGAATAGCAGATTTAAGTTATTAATTTTGTCTTTGGTTATGCATTTAATAGTAAAATAAATGAAAAGAGCATGATTATATAAATATATTAGTTTTTTTTTTGTCAAAAAAGAAATCAAAACTTTTTATTAAAAATAAAAAGTTACATTGGTACATGCGGAAAACTGTTTTATCCTAACATCCCAAAATCATAACAAGTTTTGTATGCCATATTGGTCAAAAAAAAATAAATTTTGACAATGTTAAATATTTTCTGTTGAGTGTTGTAGCAATATAATATAATTCTGATGCATATAGATAACATGTTAGAAAACACACCACATAGGTAATGATATAGTAGAGTGATCATAGAATTCCATTAAACTTCAATGTAAGACCAATGTTGGAAATTATGAATTGCCCCATCTAAATGTTCAGTGACCTGCCAATCACCCATAACTTGTCTAGTACCTTCCTTGGATTCTTGTAGATGTGACAACAAGAAATATTATTAAAATCTGTTTTGAACTTTGATATCTCTTCTAGAATTGGAAGCAATGTGTGGTTGTGACATCTTTGAGAATCATTAAACCAATTTAGAACGTTTAAAGAGTCCCTGAAGACTTGAAGAGAGTGACAATCATATTCTAGAGCCTATCACGAAAGAAGTTTTAAAGAGAGAAGCTTTGCATAATTGTTGGATCCCTTGCCTCTACTAATTTTTGACTTTAGATAATGCTGATGATTGATGAAAAGAATGAGACCATCCCCACAATGCCATCGTTGTTTGAAGTTCCATGAAAATAAGACCAGGGAATTTGTTGGTTAATCTCTTCTTCAAAGATGATGCGAAGAGCATGTATGGATTCCTTTGAAGGCAAGAGAGAAAGAATCGCTCCAATTTCAGTGGCAATGAGATATGGAGTTGATGAAGAGTCCCTAAACGTGGCTTTGTTCTTGGCTAGCCAAACCCCCCAGCGAATGAGAGGAAGAATGTTTATAAGAACCTCATCACTCGATGGATCCCACCAAGTATTCCATGCCTCAATGACATTGTTTCCTCTTCAATCCATATTACAACCCAAAAGCTGTTTGGTTTTTGCCCAAATATTCAAAGAGAAGGGGCAACATAAGAAAAGGCGTGAGATAGTCTCCTGCGTTTTTGCACAATATGCACCAATTAGGACCTTCTTTGTGTCTCTTCTAGTTTAAATTATTTTAATTTAGAAAATTATTTCACTAATTATCATTATCATTATTATTATTATTATTTTCCAGGTTGATTAATGAAAAAGGGGATTTGAACCAGTGGCCTTTTTGCAAGAAGTGCCTTTACAATATACCCATTCAATGCCCCCAAGCACCGATTTAATGTTCAAATTTATTAAAAGTTTAAAGATGCATCTTTCTTCCTTGGGAGAAAGACATACTTTTATTCATGTTGAATCAAAATATATTTAGTGCTTGTAGTAACACCAATAATCATAAGACATAGATAAACGAAAGTGAAATAAAGTATTATTGACCACATATACTTTTTTCATGATCCAATTGATTGTCAATAACAAAACCTATAAATATAATTGATGTGCAAGGTTTAGGAGATAAAAAGAGAGCACGGCCTTTAGTGGGTTTGAAATTGTAGAAGTGTGAAAATGATGAGAAGACTAGAAAACCCAAAACCTTTCTCCATCAATGAATGCCTAGGTTTGTTGCTTACCCATATTTATCTATTTTTTTTTAAAGAAACATATATGGAGGTTTAGATTAAAAAGAAATATGCGATTCAACCAAAAATTGTTACATTTCTTTAGTGTTGCCAATATTCCTTGGGTTTAATAATGATCACGATGGCTATATCAAAAATTTCACGTAGGAACACCATAAAACAAAATTTTTGTACCCATTCCAACTAGAAGTTTTCTAAAAGACTCCTAAAATCCAAATACATTTATATTCCATTTCTCATTGGTGGTTTGACTTTGACTAACTTCTAATCTTCCTTGGTGAGATATTTTTGGCCCTTTTCCCAACTTGGATCCAACCCGTATTTTTAGCTAAATCCGAGGGGTTGCCCTTCTATGATTGATCTTTGATGTCTTTGTCTCTTTTAGTAGGTTCTTCCTAATATGTCTAATCAACCCAAGGAATTGCCTTTCCAACTTATTTCCTGTGAATTTAGTGCGGAATTCAGAGGGGGAGCCAAGAATGGGTGCTATTAATTTTTTGGAGTTGTTAAAATATTTATGTACAACATATTTACTTTTACTCCTACATAAATTTATGCAAATAATTGGATAAACTATGGTGGATAGTTATTCATGGTAAATATGTTTGATTACCCAAATATAATGAATGTACTACATATTTACTTTTTACTTCTACCTAAACTTATGCAAAGAATCACATAAATTATGGAGGGACAATTTAACAAAATCAAACACTATGTGGGTGGATTGTAACCCAATTCATGTTTATCTTTGGGGTATTCCTCAACTATTTAGAAGAAAGAAAATTTAATTTAATTTTAAATTTAATCTGCAAACACTTGAGCTTCTCATTTAGTGACTCACTCATCACGCACATTTCTTTTTCTCTCACACGTGGGAAGTAATCTAAGGAAGAGGCCAAAGTTTTTAAGGAGTCAAATTTTTAAGACTCAATGTTTGACCAGTTGAATTTTCTGAGTATAATTACTTATTGATGTTCTAGAGTGCGTTAAAATAAATATCATATATCATTGGAAGTAATTATCGAAATAAATTTTTTCTTATCTAATTAGCACTACAAAATCAACATGGTACTAGAGTTTTCGTGAAGAAAGGACATTGATATCACCCCTTGAAGACACCTATTTTGCAATTTCATCAGTAACTAGATCATTAACCAGACGAATTCCTCTATTAAGCTTGAATATAGGTTGGAAGGTGCAACAAATTTTAGGGATTGGAGGACCAAAATTGATCTTATTCTTGAAGAGAACAATGTCATGGAATATGTGGAAGGAAATATTACTGAACATCATGATGATGAGGGAAAGGCCAAGCACAAGAAGATGGAAACTAAGGCTAAAATGATTCTTGTTGAATCTATAAAAGACCATTTGACTCCATTTATTGCTGGGTCGAACACTTCAAAGCAAATATATGATGCCCTATTAGGGCTATATACAATCAACAACATTGGTCAGAAGATGACCTCGAGGAATCAACTTCATGATGTTTAGATGTGACCTAGACCAGATATTGTGGCATCCTACTTCATGAGGATCTCTTAGTTGAGAGACCAACTCAAGGTCATTGGAGAAAATATTGATGAATTAGAACTTGTTACTGTGACCCTTAATGGGTTTCTGGATTCATGGGTTTCATTTGTATCAAGCATTTGTGGCAGAATAGAAATTCGAAAGTTTGATTAGTTATGGGATTCCTGTACTCAAGAGGAGTCTAGGTTAGTATCAAAGGGGAATATTCAGATACCTCAAGATGGTGAGTCTCAAGAATATGCAACTCATACGCAAAATGGTAAAGGAATAAGAAATTTTGGAAACTTTCATATAATGAATACTTGTAGAAGACCCACTCTCGTTCAAAATCAGAAGAAGGATATGTCAAAGATTCAATCTTTCGGTTGTCAGAAGTTTGGTCACTATAAAAAAAAGTGTCTTGAAAGGAAGAATTTTAAGAAGAGAAAGGGAAAACATTATGCTTCAGTAGTAGACATTGACGATGATAAGCATCCACATCATAAGAGATCCAGGGATAATACTGCAGATGATATGGATGACCTCTTCTTTTCTTCCCTCACAGGAATTGTTGCAGATCACAATGCCATTTGGTTAGTGGACAATGGTGCCTCCAGATATATGACAAGTGACCATAACAATCTCACAAAATTGGTAGACAGGTAATCAACACAGAAAGTGGAACTTGGATACAATACCAAGTATTCAGTCAAAGGTGTTGGGTCAACATCTTTCCAGTTGAGTAAAGAGAAAATATTCATATAAATGATCTGTTTTATGTACTAGGTTTGAAAAAGAATATGATCTCTAGTTAATCCTTGGAAGACAAAGGTTATAGAGTTGCATTTATTGATGGACAAGTCCTTGTATGGAACAAGGGATCGAGCATAGATTAGGCAAAGGTAATTGGTGTTCAAGAGGGAGGCTTGTACAAACTCTTGGAATGATCAACCCAAGCATTGGTACATGAAAACACCGATCTATGTGAGTTATGGCATCAACTATTTTCTCAAATACACTATAAGGCTTTGCCAACATTGATGAATATGGTTACAAGTCTTCCAGAGCTCTAGGTAAAGCATGGAGTATGCAAGGGTTGTGCAGTTGGCAAGAATGTCAAGGGATATTTTCTGAGAAGTGATAGTAGGTCCAAGGGCATCTTGGATCTAATACATTCATATGTATGCATACCAATGAGAATATCATATTTGGGTGGTTTCTTGTACTATGTGACATTCATTGATGATTTCTCCCATAAAACATGGATCTACTTCATGAAGAAAAAGGATGAGGTCTTCAACTGGTTTCAAGAGTTCAAGGCTCAAATAGAGAACTTGTGAGGGAAGAATATCAAGGTTTTGAGGTTAGATAATGGAGGAGAGTATACTTCCAAGGACCAATGGTTTATTTTTGTAAGGAATCAGGGATTAAGAGGTAGTTGATAATTCCTTACAACCCTCAGCAAAATGGGGTTACCGAAACGAAGAATAGGACCATTATGGAGGCTGCTAAGGAAATGATTCATGATCATGAATTACCGAAGTGCTTATGGGGAGAAGCATCCAAAATGAAATTTTATGCTTAGAATAGAAGTCCTCATTGGATCTTAGGGAAGAAGACTTTTGGAGAGGCATTCAAAGGTGAGAAAATAGAGGTCAAGCATTTGAGGATCTTTGGTTTTCCAATCTACATTCATGTACCTAAGGAG
Source organism: Pinus albicaulis (assembly GCA_034641835.2). Classification (NCBI taxonomy): domain Eukaryota; kingdom Viridiplantae; phylum Streptophyta; class Pinopsida; order Pinales; family Pinaceae; genus Pinus; species Pinus albicaulis. The sequence goes on along the minus strand of CM076574.1, from coordinate 1,192,774,036 downwards.
AAGAGGATGAATCTAGAACCTTATGGGAAGAAGGGAACATTTTTTGGGTATAGTGAGACATCAAAGGCTTACAAGATTTATGTTCTAGGATAGAGGAAGGTTGAGGTTAGATGGGATGTTACCTTTAATAAGGATGCACCCTACTGGAGATCCAAATGATCTCACACGGATATTGATGATGAGGAGAAAAAGGCTCCAAAGGATGTGGGTTCATGTCCTTTTGTACATGTGGAACATATTTTAGATCATTAGGAAATCACAATTTCTAAAAAGTACTCAGGATATGTAGCACTAATGAGTCACATCATTGATTCTGAGCCATCCAAGGAGGCATCAGACCAACAAGTTTGGAAGGATGCCATGATGGAGGAATATTAGTCCATCATGAATAATGATGCTTGGGAATTTGTGTTGAAACTTGAGGGGAAGTCAATGGTGTCTTCCAAGTGGATCTACAGGATCAAGCATGCGGTAGATGGTAACATATATAATTACAAAGCGAGATTCGTGGCAAGAGGGTTCTCCTAGAAAGAGGGAGAGGCCTATTAAGTGACATTTTCTCTAGTCACCAGATACACTTTTATTAGAACTATTATTTATGCTGCTTCTATTATGGGTTGGAAATTTCATTAGATGTATGTTGAAAACACTTTCCTCAATAAAGTGATTAAATAAGAAGTGTACATAGAGAAACCTTAGGGCTTTGAGGTACATGAGAAGGAGTCTCATGTCTGTAGACTAAAGAAGGCTTTGTACAAACTCAAGCAGGCACCTCATTAGGGGAATTTTGAGGTCTAAAATGGGCCTCCTAAGAAAAATGTACAACCAAAATAAACTTTATAAGGACCAATAGGATTCAAGATGATGATGTCAACCATGGGGGTTGATTCACCATTTTTTTAAGTAAAAGGGTAAAAAGATTAAAAAATAATAAAATAATAAAACTACTTTTTCAACTTATCTCTCAAAGTTTTTACTCAAATTTTGAGCGAGAGTACTCATTGTATGCAAAATTTAGTTCCTCATCCAAGGAGTACTCATGTTGTATACTTTTGATGGACCTCGCTATACGAAAAATGAGAAATACATGAAAAAACATGATTGCAATCATGTTTTTCATGTATTTCTCATATTTTGTAGAGTAGGATCCTTCGAAAGTATGCAACATGGGTACTCCTTGGATGAGGAATTAGATTTTGCATCCAATGAGTACTCCTGCTCGAAATTTGAGTAAAAACTTTGGGATATAAGTTGAAAATACGAGTTAAAAAAGTAGTTTTTTCTTTTTTCCCTCCAAAATATGATGATGTAATCAAATCTTATTTTATTATTTCCACTATTATTTTATAATTTCTTTAGGAGGCCCATTTCAGGCCTTAAATTCCCCTAATGTTGGGCTTGGTATTATCATATGATGGATACATGTTGAGTCTTGGTTTCACCAAGAGTGATGCCAATCCCAATATTTACTATAAGGTTGTTAAAGGTGAGCTTGCGATCTTGTTGTTATATGTTGATGACTTGTTTTTTATAGGAGCAGAAAATCTCATTGATTAGTGTAAGAGGGATTTGACCTCTGAGTTTGAGATGAAGGATCTAGGTTTTATGAATTTCTTTTTGGGATTAGAAGTGTGGCAAAAGCCAGGTGAGATCTTCCTTGGTTAAGGGAAGTACATTATTATTATTCTTAAGAGAATTGGGATGATGGACTACAAGTCCATGAACACTCCCATGGTGACCAAATGAAGAATATAAGAGGCTCCGTCTCAGATTTGGTAGATCCATTTATTTATCGTCAGTTGATCAAATCCTTGATATATTTGGTTAATACCAGACTCGATATTTTCCTTGCAGTGAACACTCTGAGCCAGTTCATGGTGGAACCTAGTCATGTACATTAGATTGCAACAAAACATGTGTTGATATATCTACATGGTATGATTAGTTATGGATTGAGATATGTCTTACATGGTGAAGTACAACTACAAGGATACATAGATTCTAATTGGAAAGGAAGTGCCAAATATAGGAAGAGCACATCAAGATGTTGCTTCAGTTTGGTTATGCTATGATATCCAAGATGAGCAGGAAGTAAACCTCTGTTTCACTCAACACTACAGAGGCTGAGCATATTGTGGCTAGTTTGGAGAGTTGTGAAGTAGTGTGGCTTCAGAAGTTGCTTGCAATATTGTTTGATAACGTGCCAAAGACGACTGTGATATATTGTGACAATCAAAGATGTGTGAATATTTCATAAAATCCAGTGTTCCATGATAGGTAAAAGCACATTGAGATCAAGTACCACTATATTCGAGACATGGTACATAAGAGAATAATGAGGCTCTTATACATTTATAAGGATGAGAAGGTTTTTGACATTCTCACAAATCCTCTGTCCCGAATGAATTGTTTATACTTCAAGGGCAAGCTTGGAGTGGTTGAGAATGTGTAATATCCCAAAATCGGGACTGCTAGTAAGGCAAGCCTGAAAAACGCATTTTTTAGGAATGGATGCTACATCTCTTGAAAGTAGCCCTTGGATCCCTTAGATCTGATAATCTAAGACCCAAATCCAAAAGGAGATCAGAAACAAATCAAACTAGATGGGTTAAACAGATCTCCCACACCTAGTATGGCTTGAAAACTGCCCAAAGAAGGGACTGCATCAATACAAAAGATCATTGCTCAGAAAATAACGCAGTTTTAGATAGCAGTAGAAAGAGGCCAATATGACAGCTCAAAAATAGCTTATACAAAAGTAAATCAGATTTACAATGGAGCCCATTCAGTGTACAAGAGAAAGAGGGAGACTTTCATGAAGAAAAACCCTCTAAAAGAGGTGCTGCAACAATATATTTCACTGTGAAGCCTTGACAACGTTAATTTTATAAGTAAACAGTAGCTGTAGGTTACAACTCAAATCTAGGACAGATCTGCGTACAAAATATTAGATCTATATCAGATCTGTACACTAGACTGTCTCTATTTTACATCCCCCTTGTGGTTTTCAGCAATACATGAAGCACAAAGAGTAGATCTCAAGATCTGAGATCTACTGCAGCAGATCTGCAGAATGATTTAGAAATTCTGAAGTAGATGGATCAATGAATAGATCGTATCTGAAACATACATGGATTAGGTGGCTAATCCATGGATCACCACAGTGCAAGAAAGGCTCCTTTACACCAGAGATATCTCCTCCAAATAGTTTCCAAACACCTTGCAACTCTTCACTTGCAAAATAATGCAGTACAGGGAGATAAACTGCACTGTAGGCTTGATTTAGAGTTTGGCCTGATGCCAATTTGTAGATCTGAAGCTCCAATAAGCTAATACAATCTTGCCAATGGGATGGAAGGCTTTCCCACTAAAAAGATGCACTAGTATGGTCTAGATATGAATAGATCTAGCCTCCACTTACTGCTGCTCACAAGGAAAACCAAACCCTCAACAGGATCTGAGTTGTAGTTGGAAGAAGAAGCTTGGAAAAATTCCTGATAGTGGACAAGGAATGCAAGACTCTTCTAAGAGGCCTCTCAAGGAAGGAGGTGGGATTCCCGATCAGGAACACCCAGTGCTAAACAACACTATTCTTAGCTAAACAGCCAGAGAATGAGAAGTGTCTAAACAGACAAATCCTTTCAAGACAATATATTCAACAACCCCTCTCATGCTGCTCTCCTCTTTCATTTATAGGATGAAAGCATTGCAAAACCCTAAACCATCTCAAAGGTTTAGCTCCTTTCACATTTGCAACCTCCAATTAGATCTGTGTTGTTCATCTAGGTACATTGCATCTGGATAGCGCTGTAGATTTGGTCCTGTTGACCCAGTCAAATGTCACAATCCCTTTTCACACATGAGGGAATTTTATTAAGGCAGCCTAGATTTAGCCTTGTTCACATAGGCATTGATTTATTTTGATGTTTAAGGAGTTTAATTTGTCCTCCTTTACAATTTTATTCTTCTAACAAGAAAATGAAAACAAAATTGAATATTCCTATTAGCTTGGGCTAATTAGGAATATTACAATCCTCTCCTCCAAAATTTTACTTGTCCTCAAGAAACTGATAAGGTGAGTGCTGCAACTCATCTCATCCTCTATTGGTGTCACAAATAAAGGATAAGTTTCTCTCATAAGCTAAGTGATCACCAAACCATCCATCCATTACTTGTCCCAACAATGTCCTCATGAGATGCAAACATATCCTCCCATAAGGAAACAATGAATCACATGAAACAACCATGGTTTGCCCAATGCCCTCCTTGAAATATAAAAAATAAAGTATAGGGAGTGTAGTCATCCCATAGGGCACATGCATGCCTTCCCTCCTTCCTCCATTCATCCCCATGAAAAGTACAAGTACATCATCAATATAGGGGATCGAGACAATGTACAAACAAACAAAAATGTATGTACATGGAGGTGGATCATAGTCCCACATGTGGAATCAGCACAGAGCATCCCCTACCTGCATCAAACCAAGATGTGGTAAGTGGTTTTCCCACCGCTTACTTGCTACCCAAGTCATCTCACTCTTGCAGAAAATGTGAGATATATTTGGTGCCTTTGGGAAGCACCCATCATGAAAATAAATCTCCCTTTGCACATCAAGGGAGTGGCCATATTTAGAATTTTTAGTGGCCCAGCAATTGCCATGAGATTTACGTGATACATTGCTCCTTTTAGGAGTCATGGCCTACATACAAATGGTAAAATAACATGTACAATCAGAAAAATACACTTGCTTTACATGAACAAACTCTTTACCATCAAAGTTACTCATACACATGGAGTTGTGCATGGACATTTCTCCTCTTTCAAAAGAAGGAAGAGATGGATGAAATGACTCCACGGGGGCTTCACTCAATGAGCCTCTAAAATATCACATGCATTCATGGAATACTAAAAAATACCCTTCTTTTGACTACATATTGGAAAATACCTATAAAAATCGCATTATTTAACCTCCTACCAATACAAACCCAATACACATTCCCAATTTAAAAAACCCCTACTTTCAAAAGATATTGTAGGTATCCATTTTTTCGTTAACATTTCGTATACCCCTTTATATTTTTTCATTAAATTTGAGCTCCATTTTTTATAACTGCCAATATAAAAACCCGTTACCCCGTATTATATGATTACTATATTATGTCATTTTTTTCTCAATATATATCCCCCAATATGAATGCACGTGATATGGTATTGCTCCTGCAGTGAATCCCCCGTGAATGACTCTTGCATAGAGTCCCTTGGCTGCCCCAACTCCACAAAGCTCATGCACTCTTGAAAGTGCTGATGTAGTTCCTCTCTCAAGCCTTCCCAATCAAAGTTCCTCATGATTAGAGTGTAGATATTCATTGATTGCATATGGCTGAAAAAGAACTCTTTGTGTGCTCCTTGTAGTATCTTCTGCTTGAGCTTGGAAGCTCTAGACAAGAAGAATCTACCATGATGATAGATGACCCCTCCTTGGAATAAGTAGCCCTCCTCTTGCAACATGTCATCAAGTATCATACATGTGTGAAGATCTTTGGAATACTCTACAAGCAGTTGAGATTCCCAATATAGATATACACTGCTCAATAATGACAGCGCTGATGATACATCCACAAGAATGTCTGTCATATTGCTGATCTTCTCCTTGGAATTCCCCATGCCATAGGTGTGTGTTGGAAGGCTGATCCTTCCATTCTCCTCCTCCCACAACGCAGATCCAAATATGAGAGTGGGTGGTGATGATAAGGGAGCAAGATCTCCCTTCTCCTTGAGCTTACCCAAGCCTCCCAGCGCTGTAGCCTTGTCTTCTAATGCTCCAATCCTCCTTGGAATCATGAGTGGAGCATCAAGATGTGGGACGCCTCTCACAAAATCTGAATCAGGTGGTCTGCCAGGTGGTTTTCCACAAGACAATGATGCCTCATGGTTCATTCTCCCATGCTTATCAGATGGGATCAACATTCCCTTGCTTCCACATCGCAAGTTCACCTCTGATTTTTGTGTGGAAGTATTATGAAACTTTGAGACCCCTCTTAGTGGTGTAAAAGTGCCTCTAATTGGAGCATTTTCCCCATCTTCTGATAATGGATCAACCATGTGATACCTCCTTTGTTCTGTCTCATTGTCTTTTAGCAAAGACACATGTTGCACATGTCCTCCATATGGAAGACCCTTAGGAATTCCTTGCAAAGTTGCAAGAACCCCTCTAGTGGAAGCCATTGCTTCATCTCCATCTCCAAATGAGAATAGATCTCCTCCTACTAGCACAACGCTGGAGGATCTTCTCTGCTTTTTATCTCCCTTCTCCTCATAAGTGGAGATTGCTTCATCATCAAGAGATATTTTTTATTGATATCTTAGTGAAGAAGGAATCCTCATGTCTTCTCTTTGAGAAAAGAGATCTTGTTGTAGTGGGGCCTTTGCCTTTGGAAAATTGTGCAGCAGATCCTCAACCCCCTAAACCATGTTTAGGACTGGAGTTGGCTCCTTGGACTCTTCAAAATTATGCAAAGATGCATCTTTCTTGGGCTTGATTTGCTTTTCCCAAGAAGTCTTAGAATGCCCCACATCAAATCTTGTCACTAGTCTCCTAGTGAACCTTGCATAAGAAGAAATGTTTATCCCCTTTAAGGAAGAGGACTCAAATAACCACTAAGCATAAACTTTCCCTTGAAGATGCAACGCCGCTACTCTCAAGGCTACTTCTTCTGACACTTGATGCAGCTGAAAGTATGTGTCAAGCTTCCTTACCCAAGACTTGGCTGAGTCTTTAGGTGATCCATCAAAAGTAGGTAGAGAAAATCTACCCAAAGTGTGCTGAAGGCACCCTCTTCTTTTACTGTAGGTGCTGAATCTTGCTTCTTTGAGTTGACAGAACTATGGGAAACTAAGATGCTCTTTGAATCTCTCTGATAGAGACTCATATTCTCGGAGATAATCACCAAGAGATCCCTCCTTTGGTGTTCCTCCCCTTCCTTCTTTCTCTGACAAGAAAGTAGGCATGTTCCAACGTTGCAGATCAAGTTGTGTGGTTGAATTATCACACACATGGTAGGAATTATTGGGGCTTTCTTGATGTAAGAATCCTCCTGAGGGATCTACATGTCTTTCCCTCTTCATCCCTTAGATTTCTTCCTTCAGTTCATGCATAGCTTGAGAAATATTTTTTAAGAACTCTTCTCTCTGCAAACTTCTAGATAAAGGGTTTGGACCCTTTACTTCTGTGTCTTTGGTGTAACCACACTTCATCAGTCCTTTCCTTCCATGAAAATACATATTGGCTCTTCAATAAGCAAAGCACAGGCTATGCCAAGAAAGATGCTCTGATACCACTGTAATATCCCAAAATCGGGACTGCTAGCAAGGCATTCCTGAAAAATGCATTTTTCAGGAATGGATACTACAGATCTTGAAATCAACCCTTGGATCCCTTATATATGATAATCTAAGACCCAAATACAAGAGGAGATCAGAAAAAAATCAAACTAGGTGGGTTAAACAGATCTCCCACACCTAGTATGGCTTGAAAACTGCCCAAAGAAGGGACTGCAGCAATACAAAAGATCACTGCTCAGAAAATAATGCAGTTTTAGATAGAAGTAGCAAGAGGCCAATATGACAGCTCAAAAATAGCTTATAAAATAGTAAATCAGATTTACAATGGATCCCATTCAGTGTACAAGAGAAAGATGGAGACGTTCATGAAGAAAAACCCTCTAAAAGAGGTGTTGCAACAATATATTTCATTACGAAGCCTTGACAACGTTAATTTTATAAGTTGAAAATAAATGTAAGTTACACTTCAGATCTAGAGCATATCTGTGTAAAAAAATATAGATATATATCAGATCTGCACACTATAGATTCTCCTCTTCAAAAGCCCCTTGGGGTTTTCAGCAGAAAATGTAGTACATGGAGTAGATCTGAGATCTAATGCAGCTGATCTGTAGAATGATTCAGAATTTCTGAAGCTAATACATTAGTATTTAGATCTGATTTGAATGGAACATGGATTAGATCTGTAATCCACAGATCACCACAGTGAAGGGAATATTCCCAACACTAGAGATCTCTCCTCCTTGAAGTGCTAAAAGACCCTGCAACTTTCTCCTTGCAAATAACGCAGTTCTGGAAGATGGACTACGCTATAGGCTTTAAAGCATGATGTGGAGTTTGGCCTGATGCCAAGTTGTAGATCTGAAGCTCCAATAAGCTAATACACTCTTGCCAATGGGATAGAAGGATTTCCCACTGAAAAGAGGCACTAGTATGGTCTAGATCTGAATAGATCTAGCATCCACTTGCTGCTGCTCACAAGGAAAACCAAACCCTCAACAGGATCTGACTTGTAGTTGGAAGAAGAAGCTTGGCCAAATGCCTGATAGTGGACAAGGAATGCAAGACTCTTCCAAGAGGCCTCTCAAGGAAGGAGGTGGGATTTTCAATCAGGAACACCCAGTGCTAGACAACACTATTCTCAGCTAAACAGCCAGAGAATGAGAAGTGTCTAAACAGACAAATCCTTTCAAGACAATATATTCAACAACCCCTCTCATGCTGCTGTCCTCTTTCATTTATAGGATGAAAGCCTTGCAAAACCCTAAACCATCTCAAAGGTTTAACTCCTTTCACATTTGCAACCTCCAACTAGATCTACACTGTTCATATAGGTACATTGCATCTGGACAACACTATAGATTTGGTCCTGTTGACCCAGTCAATTGTCATAATCCCTTTTCACACATGAGGGAGTTTTATTAAGGCAGTCTGTATTTAGCCTTGTTCACATGGGCATTGATTTATTTTTCTATTTAAGGAGTTTAATTTGTCTTCCTTTACAATTTTATTCTTCTAACAAGAAAATGAAAACAAAATTGAATATTCCTATTAGCTTGGGCTAATTAGGAATATTACAGAGTGCCTCTCTTGTTTAGAGGGAGCGTTGATGTTCTAGCATTAGGGCAGATATTCTACATAGGTCAAGGGTATTGATCGAGTGCCATGTAATGTGGCTAGGGAGAATGGAAAATATAGCATTAGGGCCCAGAGTGATCCCCCGATCAGAAGGTTCTGACCATATTTCCATGGGTTACTTGGCTAGTGGGTAGAGTGAGTGCCTCACAATGTAAGACAAGTATTTTTAACATTCAAGTGTTATGTGACGACATGGGGGAATAATAAATGGGCCTAGGGTTTCACCATTAGTCAAGGGAAATAGACTTGGTTCCAAGTGATGCCTTGGTTAGCATTAGAGAAATTTTGAGGTCTAAAATGGGATTCCTAAGGAAAATTATAAAATAATAGTGGAAATAATAAAATAAGAATATATTACCTCATGAGATTTTGGAGTGAAAAAATAAAAAATACTATTTCAACTTGTATTTTCAACTTATATTTCTACAAAATTACTCAAATTTCGAGCAAGAGCACTTGTTGGATGCATAATTTAATTTCACATCCAAGGAGTACGCACGTTGCTTTCGATAGATCTTGCTACACAAAAAATGAGAAATACATGAAAAAACGTGATTGTGATAATGTTTGTCATGTATTTCTCATTTTTCGTGTAGTGGGATCCATCGAAAGTATTCAAAATGGGTACTCCTTAGATGAAAAATTAAATTATGCATCCAACGAGTCCTTCCTCTCGAAATTTGATTAAAATTATAGGGAAATAAGTTGAAAATACAAGTTGAAAAGTAGATTTTTCATTTTTTTATTACTATTTTACCTTTTTAATCCAAAATGGCGAATCACCCCCCATGGTTGATATCACCATCTTAAATTATATTGGTTCTTGTAAATTTGTTTTTGGTCGTACATTTTTGACTTCAAAATTTATCTAATGTTGGTGACCCAAGTCTAGCTTTGTTTTTACCCTGATTAGGGGGTACCTAACCATATCGCGAAAGGGTATTTGGCTAGTGGGTGACTATATATTTTGTATGATGCCGATGCAAGTTTCTTTCCATATGGTTATAGAATATAAAATGAAGTGGATGGATACATTAACATAGAAGGTTCATTCAATCTTTTCTTCAAGGATGGAGAAATTTTCAGTGAAGCTAACATTTAAGGAAGTCTAGGTGAATACCTCCCAATATAAGATGGAGTATTAAATTTTTTGGGTTGTTAAAATATTTATGTACAAAATATCTACTTTTTATCCTACCTATATTTATGAAAATAATTGCATAAATTATGGTGGGAAGTAATTCCTAGTAAATATGTTTAATTATCGAAATATAAAGAATGTATTGCATATTTACTTTTTAACTCTGCCTAAATTTATGCAAATAATCACATAAATTATGGAGGAACTATGTGGGTGGATTATAACCTAATTTATGTTTATTTTTTATTAGCCGCGGGAGGTATTCCCTAGCTATTTAGAAGAAAGAAAATGAAAAGAAAGACAATTAAATTTAATTTTCAAAGGGATGTGCCTCTTTGAGCACCCTAATATCAATATAAAAATACACTTGAACTTCTCATTTACTCACTCACTCATCACTCACATTTCTCTCTCTCTCTCTCTCACACACACACACATGGGAAGTAATATGAGGAAGAGGCCAAAGTTTCTAAGGAGTTGAATTTATGAGAGAATTAATGTTTGACCAGTTGAATTTTCTAAGGGTAATTACTTAGTGACATTATGGAGTATGTTAAAGTAATATCATATGTCATTGGAAGTAATTATCAATTGTAGAAAATTGTGCTGATCTAATTAACACTACAAAATCAACAAGCTATTCCTATGTCTTTGAGTTTGAAGGATCCTCTTTTACATGCTCTTTTTTCTTGAGTAATGTTTGTTTCCTTCGGTGAATCATATTTGAAAAGAACTTCATGGTTATATTTTTCTTCTTCCTTATCTTGGGTTTCTTCTTCCTTGTATATTGTATAATGTTCGCTATGAGCTCCTTCCCACCATTTGGGCCTCTGGCTACTTTTCCAGACTCTGTTATTCCGCAAACGCTTGGGGAAATTTTTTATGTGAAATATCCTAGAGTCATAACATGCTCATCATAAAAATGAAACATTTTCCTAATCAAACTTCTGAACCCACTGGAGCCATAAGATTTATCTCAACATGAAAATCATTATTAAAATCCATCTCCACGCATATTCGAGCATAATTGGTCTTAAAAAAATTTCATTTTCTAAACTACAACAATAAAATTTCTCTATTTCATTTACAATAGAAGTTAAAGATGAGCGATTCCTAAGTTGGAGGGGAAGGTTCGGGAGCCTTACCCAAACTGGAGTCAAGGAGATCAATGTCGTAACCAGATCAAAATTAGGAGGGCAAGGTTGCATGAAAATACCATCACTACCCCAGAACCAGGGCCTAGAATCACAAATAATCTTCTTATCCTTAATATTATCAAAGAAAGCAACAAAAAAACCCCAATATAGATGAAAAATATTCAGATCATTAGATAAAAGGGGTTTCCACAAATCATAAATCCACTTGTGGGGATCAGTCAACCACGATAAAAACCCATTAAATCTATATACCAAACCTTGATTTGAATTTTTTTTTCATAGCTAAAAACTTCCTCCTCCAAGGGAACATTAAGGACAATAGCTTCTTGAACTATTGGAAGAACATATATGGATTTTAACATGGCATTGTACAAAACCTTGGCTTGAGCTGCCTAAGAGGAAGAATTTGCAGAACCAATTTCCATTCCCTTAAGACAGATTGAGTTATTTGCTGAATCACGATAATTTTCCATTGTTCAAAGGATTGCAGAAAATACACTATGGAATTTTGAAGGAGGTTCATGCTAGGGAAAGGGACGACCATACAGGACAAAACCCCATCCATCACAGGAGTCTGTAGAGCCTGCTCCATAATTTTTTTTTTGTTCAAGTGTATGATAAATTCGTCTATTTTATTACTCCTGGAATATTGGGGATTTCTTTAGTTAAGAAGTGAGGCACCATAGGAAAAAATTTACACCATTTTTTGGAAAGGGGATCAACCACTATCTTAGTAAGTAATAAAGTTATGAGTGATCTATATGTCCCACAATACAAGGAGTGGTAAGGTTATCCATTCCTCCAGATTTAGATTCACTTACTGGGATTTTAACCTATCTTCTATGGTAGGGCCAAACCAAATATTTTGATGTCCAATCATAATATCCTATTTGGTCCAAACACTAGTTGAGTAGGAACAAGTATAAATATATGATCATTATATTTATCACTTATCATATAAAGTAAGAAAACAGCATGACTAACCCTTGCTTTAGTAAACCAACTTAGGTTCGTCTTAACTCTGGATCTACCAAGCGATGAGAGGGATCAAATCTCCTTTCACTCTAAATCAAGATATTTGATTCCTATCGATGCTTGGTAGATCCAAAGTTAAGATGGATCTAGGCTGGTTTAATGATTAATTGTAATTCTAGTTATAACTATTAAATTTAAGTTTTTTTGTTTTGTTTTATGTAATTAGACGAGTCATAAATTTTCATTGATAATTATAACTATTATTATTTTTGTTTTATATCATTTGACCGAGTCAAAATGTTTACAAGACATTACATTACATTAAATTACAACATATCTACCATACTAGGCTATAGAGTGCCTATTGGCGCAAAGATCCTAGGTTAAAATCTTGCTCGAAATAGCATGCCACATTAAAATGATAGATTTTCTCGGGACCACATTCTTCTATATTTTTTTCCATTGCCACTTCCAATTTTCTTCGCTTGGAAAATTTTCTCCCAACTTAGCAAAAAAATCTCCTCTTCATTGATTGTATCTCCAAATTAAAGTGTTCGGGCCCTTTGAGATCCTGATTGACAGATCACCAACTAGACCAACCTCTTGTGCAAAAAGCCAATATTGGGATTAAATAATAGTTGTTTCCAAATTTTCCAACCATACAAGCATAAATAATCCAATTTGATGGAGCTTAGCGAAAATATCACTTAGAAAAATAACTGTACGACTGTAACCCATAATGGAGTCCTTGCCTATCCTCACCACCATGTTATTGCTAGTTTTCCATGCCAGGAATTTACCCACCAATGAAAAGGATAGGTTAAGAGATTTCCAATGGTTTGAGCCTCCTTGATGGTTCTTTAAATAGAATTGAGTCAAGTATTAAATAATTATGTATTAATTTTTTTTTCCATAAAATTTTTGATGTGATGAACCTCCAAAGGTTGCAACTAGTGAACAACCAAAATTGAAGATGTCCTTCAATCTCCACCGACCTTTCTCTTTTTGTCTAGCTATTTTTTCCTAGTAGGCCTAATGAAAATCCTTATACTCAACACTCGCTAGAAAAAATACAATATTTTATTTTGAATTCCTTTTTGGATTCATGCAAGCATAATATGCCAATTTATTGAAATAGATTCCAGGACAATTTTCATCAAGACCAATTTTACTCCATGGGAAAACCACTTATGACATTAGAGCCCAATATGTTGCTCTACGTTGTCTAGTAACCACTTCCTATCCCATTTAACATACCCATTCGATTTGAAGTTATACCCATGATATCGGAACCTAGAGTCTAAGAACAACGATTGGAATGGGAGGATTATTTATTCCTCCAAAAGAACATTCATGTCAATATTTTTTGAATACACTCTATATTTTAATCATTTATTTCCATATATGTAGCAATTTCAAATAAGGAAAAAACCTTCTTGAGTGAATGTAAGTTATTTTTGGAAGCCATGCAAAAACAAAGAACAACATTGAAAAATAAAAAGTGAGACATTGAAAAATATCTTCCACAAATGACACTTGCAAAAAGTCATCATCTCTTGGAATTAGAGAGTGTAATTTAGCCCTTCTAGGAAAAAAAACGAAAATATATGGAGAGAGGGGGAAGCCCTGTTGGAGCCATTTTATGGCATTAAATAACCTAAAACCCAAACCATTAATATATACTATGATGTTTGCATAATTAATAAAAACTATAATCCATCAGACCAAATGGAGTGTAAAGCCCAAATCAATTAGTAATAGGTGTAGGTACAACCACCATAGTTATTTGTATGACTTTGTGTTGATGGTGTTGGATGGAACCAATAGGGAAGAAGTTATCCCCGATGTGAAGTCCCAATTAGATCTCACGTGGTTTGGAAGAGGATCCCCAAACAAAATACAACTGGTTGCCAACTAGATCAACCTCTTGTGCGAAAAGCCAATCTTGGGATTAAATAATAGTGGTTTCAAAATTTTCCAACCATCCAATCTTAAATAATCCAATTTGATGGAACTTAGCGAAAATATCACTTAGCAACATCACTGTACGACTGTAACCCATAATGGATTCCTTGCCTATCCTCACCACTAGGTTATTGCTAATTTTCCATGCCAGAAATTTCCCCACCAATGGAAATGATAGGTTAAGATATTTCCGATGGTTTGATCCCCCTTGATGGCTCTTTAACTAGAATTGAGTCAAATATTAAATAATTATGTATTAATTTTTTTTCCATAAACTGTTTGATGGATGAACCTCCAAAGTTTGCAACTAATGAACAACCAAAATTGAAGATGTCCTTCAATCTCCACCGACCTTTCTCTTTTTGTCTAGCCATTTTTTCCTAACAGATCTAATGAAAACTCTTATACTTAACACTCGCTAGAAAAAAATACAACATTTTTTTTTTAAATTTCCCTTTTGGATTCATGCAAGCACAATATGCCAATATATTAAAATAGATTCTAGGACAATTTTCATCAAGACCAATTTTCCTCCATGGGAAAACCACTTATGACATTAGAGCCCTATATGTTGCTCTACTTTGTCTAGTAACAAATTCCTATCCCCTTTAACATACGCATTTGATTTAAAATAATACCCATGATATCCGAACCTAGAGTCTAAAAATAATGATTGGAATGGGAAGATTATTTATTCTTCCAAAAGAACATTCATGTCAATATTTTTTGAATACTTTGTATATTTTCATCATTTATTTCCATATATGTAGTAATTTCAAATAATGACAAAACCTTCTTGAGTGAATGTAAGTTCTTTTTGGAGGCCATGTAGAAACAAAGAAAATCATCGAAAAATAAAAAGTGAGACACTGAAAAATATCTTCCACAAATGACACTTGCAAAAAGTCATCATCTCCTGGAATTAGAGAGTTAATTTAGCCCTTCTAGCACCAAAATGAAAAGATATGGAGAGAGGGGGAAGCCCTGTTGGAGCCATTTTATGGTATTAAATAACCTAAAACCCAATCCATTAATAAATACTATTATGTTTTCATAATTAATAAAAACTATAATCCATCAGACCAAAGGGAGTGTAAAGCCCAAATCAATTAGTAATAGGTGTACGTACAACCACCATATTTTATTTGTATGCCTTTGTGTTGACGGTGTTGGATGCCACTAGGGTCTCCCTGATGTGAAGTCCCAAGTATACCTCACAACGTTTGGAGTAGGAGCCCCAAACAAAATACATCTGGTTTCCAAAAGGTGGTCTCAAAGATATGCCTTGGCTGCAATAAACACATAAGATTATATATTCATGGCTTTGGTGATATCAAGTGTAATGCATGAAAGGTTCCATCACATCAAAGCGAAGTAAGTGAGCCTCTTAAAATAAAGTAATAGTACTAACTTAGAAGTTGCACAAAGGTGATGCAAAAGAGTCGTTAGTTATCTTGCAAAATAGTTCACAAGATAACGACGATTGTGATAACATAAAAAACACACATTCAACAAGATACACACTAAAGAAAACAAATTATTTCATAGGAATTAGCATAAATGAAACAACATATGTTTCAAACATATAATGAATAGTATTACTACATCATCGACATATGCATGAAGGCGTGCCAAATCTGAGAGCTTGTTATTATAAAGTGAAAGTTCCAAGAATACAATTACATTGATAAAACACTAGCCCCAGTAGTGGAACATGAAGCCAACACTTGTTTCTCCAAAGAATGATATTCCTCCTATGCTACACTAGAGAAGCCAAGGCTTTAAGTATCTGGTTCCCAAACCCTTTTCTTGAGTTATTAGGGTTTATTTATAACAAATGAGATGACCCTTCACATCCCTTTGTGACCTTTGAACTACCCTCATGAATCTTTGGCTTCTTTTGTCTTTTCCTAACTAGTGAATTTTCATATTCCACAACTAACTCTTGGACTTCCAATTACATATTTATTTCAAATACAATAATACAAAAGCCCATATAGGACAAAAATGGGTAGACTCTAATAAAAAAATCCGAATAATACAAACTAGACACATTAAGCTTGAGTTTGAGGAAACTCTATCTCAACAATTTCAACTTGCAATTATGTGGTTAGATATTGATGCTAATATTTGTACTGTATGATTGTCCTCTCAAACTTTGCTGGAAGTTTAGGATGAAAACATACTGTAGCTTCCATCACATCTTGGCAGATGGTTTTGGAACCAGTTTGCACTTCTTTTTGTAAAAAGAAAAACTTCATATTGATCTTGGCAGGACCACCTGCGAACTTTTGAATGCTGTGTCTATTAACCTACAAGTTTTATTTGGAAGTGATTTTATTTAGCTAATTTAAGTATTCTTCGATCTCCTTCTTGACCATGTTTCTGAAAATGGCCCTATTGAGGGGATCTTGTGTGCTTGAACCAAGGAATCAAAGCTACTATATAACCGTGTGTAAGCAGCTAAAATGTTGGCCAAAAAGGTGCTGATTTGTTTGGTTCTTTGTATAAGTATTATGATCTCAAAATTTTCCAACTTTGCTTCCTTCCTTTTCTTCTTGACCAATTATGCTGGTGCGCTCCTATACTTAGTTCCCCACTCATTAATCATAGCAAAAGCTGCATGAATTAATTTCAAGGCTTTCACATTTTCCCGCGATTTCTTTTGCATATCATGTAAAGGAACTACTGCTTTATGCAAGGTGAATAACTCATCATAAATATGTCTCATAGTGTATCCCAATGCCTGGATATTTCCATATATAGATTCTTGAATCTATTTCAAGAAAGCATGTGTGGAAGATTGCTTCTGATTCTTTGCTTGGAGTTGTTCTATTTGTTGCTTTGCAACTTCTAGATTCTTCGACATTTTCTTGTTTTCCGCCATCAGGAAATATGTATTTTCTTTTGAAGCTACTGTGAAGGCTAAGTTAGCTACAATGATGGTCTGAGGATTCCTTATGGTATCAGTGATGATCATCCTTTCTGTATGAATGAAAGTAGGATGTGCTAGATCACCGGGAAAGAGTTTCTTTATTTCTTGCACAATTCTATTTTGGAGCTCATTAAAGGTTAAGCTTGAGATATCCATGATCGGGTCTTCATATAGAGGGGATATTTCATATTCACCACTTGGGGATTTCCCATCTGTAGGGGGAGGCAGAGGTTGAATTGTGATCTATTCTGAACTAGGCATGAGGTTAAAATCCTAGTTCTGCTCCCCTTGTTCTATCTCCATGTCTTGGGCTATTATCTTCTCCTCTATTTCTTTAACAATCTATTCATCCAACTTTTGCTTAATTTCTTCTTCTTCAAGTTGATTCTGCATTTATTTTCCTGCCTGATTCATTCTAGCTTCTTCTTCCTCCTTTTTTCCTTAGCTCTTCTTGCACTTGAATTTCCTCTTGGTCCTTCCTCTCTTGTTCTTCCTGTTTCCTGTCTGATTCCTGCTGCTTGCTTTTCATTTTTGCTACCAAAGCCACCTTTAAGATAGATAGACCTGCCTTGAATTTTCAGTTTTTCTCATCTTCTAGGTTGTGGGAAAATACTCACTGGAGATCACTCCTTTGGCTGCTTGGCTTCCCGAGTAAAAATTTGTTTCAAAACCACATTGTAAGGGCCTACCTAATATCTTGGTTCACATTATCGAGAGGCATTATAGAAGTTCTTCATATTTTATTATTCTGGACTGGAATAGGTCCCATATGGCCAGAAAAAGTGTAACTTGGCATTATGGTTCTTGAAAAATCCTCTGGGATCATATTGATGATAGTATATGGTACTTAACCTAAAGTCTTCCAATAATTTTGCTTCAGGTTTTGGAGTCTTCAAGTTCTTAATCACGTAAGATCCCACCTACAAAGGAAGAGTGGGCCATAGTGATTTCTTATTCCTTTGAAACACCACGGAAAAACCTATGACAAAATGATATGCAACCTCTTGCATGACTATTTTTTCAGTGGCATACCTTAGTAAGAGATGGGATGGTTTTTGGTGGCCAAAAAATCTGAGGTAAGTGCCATTTTGTGAGGAAAACTAATCTAAAACTTCTGATACTACACTCATTTCCTCTCAAGACATGCAAGGGGCCTCTTCTTCTAAGTTCATTTGGTATAGTATCTTGAAGAAATAATCAACCAAATTTTCAAAGACTCCCTTTTAGAAGAATTATTATAAAAAATTATAATAGATATGGATAGGAGAGTCTCTGGAAGTCCATTTATAATCAATATCAAGGAAAGGATTGCGAGCACATATACAGTCTAGTAGGTAGGAAAACATGTAGAATTTCTGCCAAAGTTCCTTTTGGTGGATTTTTCTCCTTATTCACATTGATCTTCAGCTGCTGAGACACAAGATCATACCCGTTGAATATATTCCCATGAGAGACAATATGATACAACATGTAAACCCATCCTTATAGGAAGGATTCAATATTCTTCTGTTCGCAAATTCGACAACATAATAATTTAAAGTACTAAAACACCTTTCTAAGTGAAGTGGTCTTATAGGTGTTTTTCGGTGTCTCGCGAAACTTTGACGGTTCCTTTACCCACATCTTGACCACATGCTTAGTATTGATATAACTCGTTGCTGCATAGAAATAATTAGAGGAATTTTTAGGTTTAAAATGGGCCACCTATGGAAATTATAAAATAATAGTGGAAATAATAAAATAATATTAGATTACATCATCAAAATTTAGAGGGAAAAAAGAAAAAAACTACTTTTTCAACTTATCTTCCTATGGGTTTACTCAAATTTCGAGCAGGAACACTTGTTGGATGCATAATTTGATTCCCCATCCAAGGAATACCCATGTTTCATACTTTTAATGGATCTTGCTACATGAAAAATGTGATTGCAATAACATTTTTTCATGTATTTCTCATTTTTCGTGTAGCAGAGTCCATTGAAAGTATGCAACATGGCTACTCCTTGGATGAGGAATTAAATTTTACATCCAACGAGTACTCCTACTTGAAATTTGAGTAAAACCTTAGGGAGATAAGTTGAAATACAAGTTGAAAAAGTAGTTTTACTATTTTATTATTTTTTAATCTTTTTACTTTTTTACTCCAAAAATGGTGAATCATCCCCCATGGTTGACATCATCATATGGAATCTTATTGGTTCTTATAAAGTTTATTTTGGTTGTACATTTGTCTTAGGAGGCCCATTTTAGACCTCAAAATTCCCCTAATGAAGAGTCCATATGCTATTTAGGCTTAGGAAAGTGATAGATCAAGTGGATGTCGTGTGGATGGTAGGAGGAACGATGCTGCCCACTAGCACTGTTCAAGGACATGCTCTTGTTGTCGAATACTGAAGAATCCATTTGATGACATCTGCACAAGGTAATACTAAGAACTTGCAAGCAACCTTATGAAGCCCTGATTGTTGGATGTTGATATAAACTTCTCTATCCTCCAGAAATGCTTTAACTTCTATGGCTATGAATGCATCCTTAACAATATGCCATGTGATATTTGAGTCCTTTTCAATGTTAAACTATGTATAAGTTAGAATGGAAACTAAGAATGAAGGAATTTTGACCACCTCATTGGTACTACTTTTTGTATCCTCTTTTGATGCTAATATCTTGGGAGGCATGATGTTATCTGCTACTAAAAGGGAGTATGCTCAATACCTGTAGTGCCTGTGGCAAGATATGCACTCATAGAAAAATCAAGTTAGCTCTAGAAAAATCAACTCATCAATCAATCAATAAAGCAAAAACATAGTGATGGGGAGAGATATTGCGCAATTTTGGGCTGGAAGAGGGAAGACTGAGCTCAAGGATTGCATAATGTGTAGTGATAGAGGAGGATTGTGCAACTTCGGTTTCTAGAGGGATTTCTTGAGGTTTGAGATTGTGCATTGTGCAATATCAACTAACAAAAGAGGAAGAGGTTTGTGCATTGTGAAGTCTCAGTGGCCAAGTTAGACCACTGAAATCTAGGATTTCACAATGCGTAACTGGAGGAGGCCAAAAAATGCACATTGAGTAGTTTTAGCTGCAAAGTTGGTGGTTTTTTTCTTGGAATTGCACTATGTGCAGTTGGGGAATCCAGTAAGACTTAAGGGTGCAACATTTCAGCCCAGGAAGAGGGGAATCTTCAGATCTGAAGGTGAGGAAGGAGTAAGTGTAGATAAAACTTAAGATAAGTTGGATCAATAATTAACATTGACTAGAAAATATCATGCAAAAGGAAGAAAATGCATGCACAAAATGAACCAACAACAATAACTGCTAGTAGGAAAAATGGCTTGGGAGGGATGCGACACTTGAAAAAACTAAACGAAAGACTAAAAATGTTGGCAATATGATGCAGAGTGTTGTCCTTGATGGCAACCCACTTGATAAAGATGATGGCAACACTTGAAGAAGATGATGGCAACCTACTTGATGAAAGTTGTACTTGAAGGAAACTGACTTGATATACTAATTAATGATGTAAATCTGATGTGTCTACAGAGCAGCTCATATGTAATGATGAAAAGTGTGTGTCTCAAGGCATACGCAGGTTTTTCTAGGAGAAGTATGTATGTGCTAGATCAATGATGAAAAGTGTGTGTCTCAAGGCATACGCGGGTTTTTCTAGGAGAAGTAGCGTATGCACGCGGGAAAGTACGTGCCAAGTTGCGTATGCTCAATTGCGCTCTAAAAGTGTAAAACCAGGGGTTACTACCATGGTATTGACCCATTGTATTGAGCGCTGGGTTGTCTATTTGATCCCGTCCAGGAATACCATCGGAGGAGGTGTGGTGTTGGCTCATGGTATTGATAAAGGGTAAACCTATATAAGGAGAAGGAAATCATTATGCAAAGTGTGTGCAAGTGTCTGGGCTTTAATGCATATTTCATTCTGAAGTATATCTGCATGGTTGAACTCTGCTATTAATTGATAGATCTAAAACTGTGATGTATCTATGAACATGATGAAGGATAAAGATCTCTAGATCTTGAAATGATGAATCTCTTGGATGATCTGAAAAGAAGTAATGAAGACCTGGTGCAAATCTGGTGAAGAAGTTGAAGAAATTTGGGTAAGTTCATAGATCTGGTTAGTTCTGCAAAGTTTATCTTTTATAGATCTATACGCAGGTTCGTTTCATGGAAGGCGCGTGTATACGCGGATCTGTTTCAACAAAGTCGCGTATGGACAGTTAGGGTTGTTCTAATAAATGCACAGATGTATACGCGGGTTCACGTCATCTAAAGAGCATATATACGCGGGTATGGTTAAATAAAAGCGCGTTTGATATCTGATCAAATGGTTGCTCAAGGTTGAATGTGCTTCTGCATACTTTTTCTGAAGTCTGGGATATCTCTGATATTCTGGTTACAGTGGTTTCATTGTTCTGTTTGAAGCATTGGGCAAAGTATGTTTTTTGATGAGTGAAGGGTTGAGTTGGAGCTGTTGGATCCAGTTTGAAAATTGATGAAACGTGGTCTGCAGTGGATCTGAGGGTTGAAGCCTTCAGTATGTATGTAGAATCTTTCTGTGTGTAGAAGCTGGATTTAATATCAGGGGGTAGTAGCTCCCTTCCAGGAAAGGCTGGTAAATGAGTGCAGGGGGTTGTAGCTCACTTCCAGGAGAGGCTGGTAAACAAGAGAAGGTTGTAGCCTTCTGCAGGAGGGTGCCTGCGTGATGGTATGAGTCTGCGCCAATACATGGTTGTAAGAAGTTTTCTTTATATAATAAAAATTGAATACTGAGAAGACGGTAGCGGTGGTTTTCTCCCAAATTGGGTTTCCACCTTAAATCCTGGTGTTCATGTGTGCGTGATGATTTATTCTATTCTTACTGCTCCTGTTTACTGTTTTCTAAATATCTGATGAATGAATGATGTAATGATCTGAGTTAAAAGATAAATGCATAATTAGATTTCTGGGCATACGCGAGTTTTCTTTCTGATATCCGCGTGTATACACGAGTTTCATTCATTAAAGTAGCGTATGGGTTTTAGTAAATGGAAAAGTAAAAAGTTTTGAGTAAGTCCTAAATACTGATTCACCCCCCCCCCCCCCCCTTCTGAGTATTTTTCCCAACAAAAAAAACACTTGTAAAAGGTAAATATAGCATAAAAACCAGTAAATATAATAATAAATGGGAAAATAGGAACTTTCAAACACAAAAATGACAAATGTGACAAAAAAAGTTGTAAAAAGCAACACTTTAGAAACTTGCCTGGAAAAGCGCTACAAACCAAAACCAAAACTCCTTGATCTCATGGGGAAGGCTAGAGCTCCAATTTTGAGTGTGAAAATGAGCTCTACAAGCATCTATTATATATATTTACCCTTCACAGGATTAGATATGGGTTTATGAAACTCATGCCTAAAATCAAGGAGAAAGTGAATCTTTTCCTTAGATTGAAAATAGAAACTTTGTGCCACTTTTCCATAGGTGATTACACAATTCCTATTTCTAGGGATGCATAGTTTTATTGTTCTGTGGGACTGCACAATCCACTGGAAAAGAGGACTGTGCAATTCTTAGTGACAAGGGATTGTACAGTTATGACTCTTAGTGGTAGATTCCATATTTCACTTGCTTAATGACTGCCTGTCTTGCAATATTGGGAAATTCACTTGCTCAAGAAATTGTGCAGTCTCCAATGACAGAGGATAGCACAAATCCCAAAGGAAAGACCAACAATCAATGCTAGATTAGGAAAAGAGTTGGCTTGTGTTTGGAGGAAGATAACTTGTCATCAAAATTTGTGCAAAAATACTTAGTCAAGACATCACACAAGTGCTAAATTAAAAAATTAGTGATTACGACACTAAAAAATCGCGTAGTCTAAAAAGGCCACATTTTCACCCAGAATCCAGCAATGTTTTTCAGAAAATCCGGCAAAGATTTGCCCAGAATCTTGTTTACAGTTGTTAAAATTTAATATTTTGAGTGTCCTAAGGGTTTTTGATAGTGCGGAATCCATTTCCAGCATAAAAAATGGATTCTAAACACTCCAAACACATGATTTTTCGAGTTTTAGTTGACTGGATTTCGACAATTTTTTTCCGTCTGGGCTATTTCATGGGCTCGGTAGAAAACTTCCTAAAAAATTGAGAGGAACACTTGATGACCATGAAGGATAAGTTCTTATTGAGAAAAGGTAGGCTCCAAAATCGAAGCGTAGGAAAATTTTTGGAGGGGGGTTGTAGTAGCTACAACACTTGGTGACACTGATCCAAGATCTTTTGCTTAATGATGCATTAGGAATTACATGTAATGAAGCATGTTAACCATAAAAAACTTGAAGTGCACATAAGTGAAGAGAAGAAGAACACGAAAGCATGAAAATATGACACAAGAAATTGATTACGAAGTTCGTCCAATTTGGAATACGTCTCTGGGCCCTGCTCAATAGTGGGGTGGCCTTACGGAGTTATACCTCCAATATGGAAATTTATGAAACATGGAGAGCCCAACTGCAGAAACAAACATCACCATTGAATTCCTGTCACCGAGAGGTGTAGAATCGACATAAAATTTGTCCAAAACTAGCATTGTAAAGTTCTGCACCCCAGGGAATCTTTTTGATGCCCTCAAGATCCCCTAAGAAAGGTCCCGCCCCTCTATCCTGCTCATGGTTTCGCTCTTGTTCACTCATCCCTTCCTAGGTGCATTGTGGAAATTAGGCATCTTATACCAATTGTTGGCGAAGTTCACAAGAGTGGGCTGGTGGCGCGTTGGCAGCACCCACCGACGGAGATCGTAGAGGTTGACAGAGGGTGCGGGTTTAAAACCTGACCCAACCCGTTTTTGAACATATACTTCCACATTTTTTGGTTGTGGTTGGTATTTTTATTTGGGACCGCCTGCTCGGGAGCCGACCATGTGGGCCGGGAGGGTTCAACCCCCGCTGGTCCCCTTCTCCGCTGCCTCCGTGTAGTGGTATGACCCATTGGGGTAAGTAGGTCCGCAGGGGGTGGCCCGCCTCCACACCTCTACTGTATATATGTGATCCGGGGTGGTGGAGGTGACAGCCTATCCCCCAACCAATTTGTTTTTTTTTAATATCATATAGTTAGGTGGGTTTTTGGGTGGCGGGATTGGTGGCCCCGCCACCAATTTTTATTTTTATTTTTATTTTTTATTTTGATTAACGACAGGCTCTAATAGGAAAAAATTTGAACTTTGGAGGTTACTGGATTTTTAACCATACTACAAATTCGCCTAAAAAACTGGCTAGATTCTGCCAATCTGCCACCTCCTTAAGTCTGCCACATGTGCTAGTCAACCCTGAACTTTGAATGGCTCTAGCCTCCTCATACGAGCTCGGATTTGAGTGCCGTTCATGCCATTGGAATTAGGGGGATGAGAAATTCAATATGGTGCGGACTTTATGCCATTCTGACCACTTTGATTTTTGAGCAATTTTAAGGCCACTTGTTCTTTGAGATCCTCGTGGATCAATCCTCCACACTGAGGAGATTTTGGACCACCAAAAGCATTAACACATCCAACACACTGCCCGTGTCTTCGTCAAACCACAATTTCAATCACCTGCAATTCTGGTACATCCTTGGCAATCACACACAAAACACTCATAACTCAAATAGTTGCCACACTTGCCAAGAGTTTATAGCACACTCTTTGGCCAAGTTTTACATATCAAAAAATACCCAAACTACTCACAAAAGTCCAAACATCACTGTTGCTTTAGTAAGCAATGGAAAACACATCATCACTTTTACATTTATTTGCAACACATGACTTACAAACTGTGGCCACAAATAGCTACTACATCTAAAAAAACCATCTTTTAATTAATGAAATAAATGGGTCATATGCCGGTGGCAGATTTACTTGTGGAATATCTTCGATGACTAGGTTCTTCATGGGTGATTTTTGGGCCTGAAGTGTTTGACATGCAGATTTCCGGTGTTCATCCTTGTTGCAATGATTCTTCCTCTTCCAGAATTTTCGGACTGTCTTGGAACGCTTCTTCCCGATGTGCCTCTGATAAGTGTTCATGGATCCCTCATTGTCTTTGGAATGTGATGAGGTGCTCTCATCTTATGTCCTTGGTGGGTCACTAGCTGTTTTGGAGTATTCCCCAACCTCCTTCCTGACATACCCAAGTCCTGCATGATGGGGTAATTCTTCTACTTTGATGGGATTTATGATGCCCTAGCCATCAATGCCGAGGCCCTTCCACTGTTACCCCATTTTATTCAATATTTTGGATATGATTCTTGTAGTATGTTTTTCAAAATTAGCGAAATCATCATCATGAAAAGTATATGAAATCTAAGAATCAATTTTTACCTCAAGGTGGTTATGCTACATGTTTTCCAAGGCCTTGTCCTTAGCTTGCAACTGGTGTAACAACCTTTGTTTATCCTTTTCTACTTCCTGTAGGAGTATCCTTAGCTCAGTATTCTCTACTTGGATGCCTCGATTGATCTCCTCTAGTTCCTGAAGCCATTATGCCTTGGGCTTCCTTTTCATATTTTGTACACTATCTATTTTTTTTTTCATTGCTCGAATCCAAACCCAAATTGATGGGCCCATCTACTGCTATTCCAAGAGCTGCAATCCTCCTTTCATCACCGAAATATGTTCCCAAGTCAATTGGTATACCTCATGCAACTCCTGTAGTCGTGACCTTCTCATATTCCTTTGATTCATAATTTTGATCTTGTTTCATGGTGGAAGCTCTCTTCCGCCTCTCCTTTCTATCATCCCTCTTAGGTCTCAGCTCAGGGTGTAGTTTCCAAAAATTCTCTTTGTCGTGTCCCTCTTTCTCATAATGTGTACAAGAGGGCTTTTCTCCTCTTATATTGGTTGTTGCGGCTCTTTTTTGGTGGTCATTTTATTCATGCGTCTCCTTGATTTCAAGATGCATGGCCTTCACAGTAGCCTCATCGACAGTAGCAGGCTCAAACAATAATAATGAATGCCTTATGTAACTATGTAAAGAACCGATATACTTAGTTACAATCTTGGGTGAATCTAATGAAATGTCTAAGTTCAATGCTTGTTTTCTAAATTCTTCAGTGAAGTTTTGCACATTTTGACCTTTTTATTGCTTTAGCTATTGCCATTCCATTAATGCCTTTTTCTTATAGCACAAGGGGTAAAATTGATTTTTCAACGTAGAAATAAAATTTGACCATGAGTAGAGAATGTTACCCATATTTTTGTTGCCTTGATATTTTCTCTCCCACCAAATGAGAGTGGTGCCACCCAGTCTAAGGGATGCCAACTGGATATTTTCCTCGTCTTTATTGATATGTTGAATCCAACGGTAGACCTCAATCTGTCTAATCCAATTTCTGAGTTTTTCCACATTACATTCGCCAGTATACATAAGCAAGTCAAAATTTACATCTAGTTTAAGGAAAGTTTTCTTAGATGTATGTATATGATGTCTGCGAGAATGATGAGAAGAAGAAGAGGAATTGTCACTAGAAGATGGAGAGGGAGGGGGCTCTTCTCCATCGTCTCCATGATTTACCAATCTGTGATCATATGCATCTTTCTTCTTGGGCTTGACGGTCTTCTCATATCCCACAAAACATTTTTCTACCTTCTTTGCCATGTTGTAGAATGCCTTGCGGTAATTGTTGAGCCCCAAAGATGTCCTTTTCTTCCACCACATTTCGCTTCATTTCCT
The DNA here is from genome assembly GCA_034641835.2 of Pinus albicaulis. Taxonomy (NCBI): domain Eukaryota; kingdom Viridiplantae; phylum Streptophyta; class Pinopsida; order Pinales; family Pinaceae; genus Pinus; species Pinus albicaulis. The sequence continues at coordinate 1,192,747,182 of CM076574.1, read as the reverse complement.
TTGTTCCTTATCAATTATAGGCTTAAATGATCAATATGATTAATTAAATTTTCTTTAAGAGATTATATAATGACTAAATTGCTACACTTTCATGGTTTTGTTGTTGTAGTAATTTTTGGCTAGATTTAGCTACAGAATGCAGTTACTCTGTAGCTAGTTTCCGATTCCGAAGTTGTCTTCATGTTTTCATAGGTTCCAGGTGTCACCTCAAAGAAAAACACATATGGGTGAATTCCAGACTTCATCCACATCATTCCTTGCTCCCTACAAAGTCTAAGCAGAATTCTACAAGTGGTTATGCACGTGGGAAACCAAAACTAGGAGATAGACTTCTAATAGGACAAGGTTTGTACAAATGTCTTTAATCATAGTACGATACCACCACCAGAGTTCTAATTTGATTTTAGTTGGGAAAGAAATTTATTCCTATTTTATCTCAAGGGCAGTTATGTAATTTTCTTATAAGAATGACTCGGGAGATCGAGAAACAACTAGCTAGATTTATGTTTTGTTGCTAGATCTCAGAAAACCGTGATACTCTATTTTTGAAATACTTTTCCTTTAATGAAAGAAGCACCACTTTATTGCAAGATCTGAGGCAATATTGAGGATATTTGTATGCTGATCCGGTGGTAGAGGGCCCCTACTGCCCGAGAAGCTTTGTGCACATTGCTTAGATAAGTAACTTTAGCCTTGTTGCATTCCTAGTTTAAGCAATTTTTTGAACTTTGTGTTTTATATTCACTTGCATTGGATGCTACAGTTTAGTCTTGTTCTTACGAATTATTCCAAAATATCACTAATATTGAATGAGGTATAACTGTATTATTTTAGGAGTTAGTTGCATTTCTTTGAACTTTATGTTTTTGTGCTCAATTACATCAGTTGATTAAGCTAGTCTTGTTCTTATTAATCTCTTCCAAAATATCACTAACTCTGGATGAGACATAGCTGTGGTGTTTCAGAGCTTACTGCGTTTTGTTGAACTTTATGTTTTTGTACTCATTTACATCACATGTTACAGCCAGTCCTATTCTATGAATTATTCAAAAATACCACTAACCCCGAATGAGACAGAGCTGAAACATTTCAGTGATTAGTTGCATTATAAGTGTAGTTGTAGTACTCCGGAGATTAATGGTGCACTAGTTCAGTTTCTGTTCACTGTATTTCAAGTTAGATTAATAGCACTCTAGCTCAGATTTTGTTCACTGTATTTCAAGTTAGGGTAATGGCATTCTAGTAAATTTGTGGTCATTGTATTTCAAGTTTAAATGATTGATTGCATTTTAGTTCAGCTTTATCCATTGTATTATTAGTTTTATTAGTCAGTTGTATGCTAGTTTTGTTCCATTAGATTTCAAGGCCTTCATTATTTACAAACTACTCTTGTTATTAATTTCTTCCAATACAACATCATATGGACATGAATTAGTGATATCAGTTCAAGGCCTTAACTATTATGCAATCTCTTATAATTGTGCAAATAGCCTTTTTCCCAAAACTATTCCAAAAGACTTCTAATTTCCGAATAGGGATTAGTAGTGACAATTTAAGTTGCAGAATGGATTAATCTCAGTTTCATAGGTCAATTTAGAGTAGAATTCCTCACTGTGTTGCAGACTATCTTTTCCAAATATGTTCCAACAAATTTCTAGCCATGGATAAGATTTTCTCTGTGATCTTGTAGGCGTTTGTTTACTTAGAGGAACCTCATGGCACTATCTCATCCTTTTTCGAAGCTATTCCAACATATTTCTAATGAATGAATGGGATTGAGTTCATGTTATGAGTTGTTGAGTTCATGTTGTAAGTTATTGAGTTCTTGCTCTGAGTTATTTTTCTTGTTAAAGTATTGCATTTTCTGTTCTCAAGAGCCATACATAATTTAGAATAGGTTTTGCTCTGTTTTGGTGTGACCAACAACTTCTTTTTGCCAAAACTTAGTTCTTTTCCCTCTTAGAATAAAAACACAAAACCAAAAACATTGGAAAAACACTAAACACAACGTAGTGAGAAACAAATACCTAGGCACATATAGTGCACTTCACTTCAACAGTTTACTAACCCTGGTTGACAATTTATGACCTCAATTTAGGAACACTAAGTTGAGCAGACATTTTGGCGCCATTGCTGGGGAAGTGTAACTAGGTAGCCTTGTTTCTTACCTCCCAAAAACAGTGATATGTGTAGAGAAAGAGACTCAAGGGGTAGATTCATAAGAAGCAGAAGCTTGATTCCTAGTACACCACTTGTTTCACCAAGACCAAGAGCCAGTACACCTTCATCTCAAACCCACATTCCATCCTTTACTGATCCTAGACTTCCAGAGGACTTAAGATCAGATATTCCATTAGAAAGACCTTCCACTTTACCCACTGAACCTGTCTTAAAAAAATATTCAGGAACCCCTACTAGGGACTTAAACTTTTCAACTTCCATAAAAGAATCAACTATGGCAGAAGAAGGGGGAGGAGGAGTTTTTAATGGATAACACACACTATTTGGAGGGGGTAGAGGTAGAGGTAGAGGAGAAGGAGGTAGAGGTGCAGAAGGAGAAGGAGGCAGAGGAAGAGGTAGAAGGGAAATGGGAAGCTCTTTTGGGTTTCCTATAGTAGATGAAGAAATCAATACAACTATGAAAATCATTTCACCCTCTGTCCTTCCAAAATTTTATGGACTTAAAACTGAAGATCCTAAAACCTTCCTATTTGAATTTGAAGTCCTATGTAGAACCTATGACCACTTACAATATGCCCAAAAACTTAAACTGTTCCCTTCAACATTGAAAGGAGCATGGAGGCAAATGCTTAAAACACCAGGTATGGATGTTTCCATTTTTAAGAAGGGTATTCCTAGCTCAGCACTAAAGAATAAATGGCGGAATATGTTGCTCATTTTGCAGAAAATTATAACTTGTGAGGGAAGGTTTGGTACCCTCTATGTTTATCATATTCGGTTAATGATGCATTTCTTAGATGAAGAAATCAATTTTCTGTTTTTCCTACTTCATAGTCTGAAGCGAATGGCCTCTAATGTACAAAAGAGGGTTCAATTCCTGGAAACCACTCTGTACCACCACAGCCTAGTTAAAATCCTAATTGAACATCATTTGAGAAAAATGGGAGACAATTGGGATGAGTTTCCAGTGAGGAATCACTTTGAAGAACCCAAGGAACCTCCATCTGAAGGCAAGCCTACAAGAAGAAGCAGGAGAATGAAAATTTCTGACGCTGTTGAAACTAAAATTGGTAAGTCTATACAAGAGGAAAGTGAAGAGATAATTTCTGAGAAATTGATTGAAATTAGGAAACAACTTAAAAAGGAGAAGATGATAAGAAGGTATGCCAAAGAGAGAGGTGAAGGACCATCTCAACCAAGACGAAGCCACAGACTTAGAGGTATATTGAAGAAAACAGGGATTAGACAAATGGGAATCATAAACATTGAGGATGAAGAGATACCAACTGCTAGATCACCTGAGCACCAATATGAACAGAATCTTGATGAAGAAACTCCAGAGATAGACCAAACTCAACAACAAATTTATAATTATATTGAGACATTAGAGAAGAGAGCCTCAGAAAGTAGAGACATAACTCCTAGCCCACCAAAATCTGTAATTGATGTACTAAGAAGAGACAAATATGAGTTAGAAGTAATCAATAGGCATATCAAGAATGAGAATGACATTTTAAGGGAGCAGGTTAAGCTGAAAAGTGATATGAATACAACTCTCTCTCTGCAAATGGAAAAGTTGTACAAGGCTAGTGAGAAATTGAAGAAGAAAAACAAAAAGTTGAGCAGGGCACTTATAAATTTGAGATTCAAGTTGGTCATAAAGAAGCCTAGGATGCCATTAACTATCAGGCAAAGTAGAAGAAGGAGCCTAGATGTCCTAGTAGAAGTCTCGGAATATATGGGTTGATTGCATGAGGACATGCAAAAACTTTGCAGTGGGGGTATGTTGAGCCCTAAAGGTGTCCTTTCCCTTCACCAAATTTCACTTCATTTCCTTTGTCCCTTATCAATTACAGGCTTAAATGATCAATAGGATTAATTAAAGTTGCTTTAAGAATGTATATAATGACTAACTTGCTACACTTTCATGGTTTTGTTGTTGTAGTAATTTTTGACTAGATTTAGCTACAGAATGCAGTCATTCTGTAGCTAGTTTCTGATTTTGCAGTTGTCTTCATGTTTTCACAGGTTCTAGGTGTCACCTCAAAGAAAAATGCATATGGGTGAATTCCAGACTTCATCCACATCATTCCTTGCTCCCTACAAAGTCTGAGCAGAATTCTACAGGTGGTTATGCACGTGGGAAACCAAAATTAAGAGATAGACTTCTAATAGGACAAGGACTGTACAGGTGTCTTTAATCATAGTACGAGACCACCACCAGAGTTCTAATTTGATTTTAGTTGGGAAAGACATTTATTCCTATTTTATCTCAAGATCAGTTATGTAATTTTCTTATAAGAATGACTCGGGAGACCGAGAAACAGCTAGCTAGATTTTATGTTTTGTTGCTAGATCTCAGAAAACCGTGATGCTCTGTTTTTGAAATACTTTTCCTTTAATGAAAGAAGCACCGCTTTATTGCAAGATCTGAGGCAATCTTGAGGATATTTGTATGCTGATCTAGTGGTAGAGGGCCCCTACTGCCTGAGAAGCTTTGTGCACATTGCTTAGATAAGTAACTTTAGCCTTGTTTCATTCCTAGTTTAAGCAATTTTCTGAACTTTGTGTTTTATATTCACTTGCATTGGATGCTACAGTTTAGTATTGTTCTTAAGAATTATTCCAAGATATCACTAATATTGAATGAGGTATAACTGTAGTATTTTAGGAGTTAGTTGCATTTCTTTTAACTTTATGTTTTTGTGCTCAATTACATCAGTTGTTACAACTAGTCTTGTTCTTATTAATCTCTTCCAAAATATCACTAACTCTGGATGAGACATAGCTGTGGTGTTTCAGAGCTTACTGCGTTTTGTTGAACTCTATGTTTTTATGCTCATTTACATCACATGTTACAGCCAGTCCTATTCTATGAATTATTCCAAAATACCACTAACCCCGAATGAGACAGAGCTGGAACATTTCAGTGATTAGTTGCATTATAAGTGTAGTTGTAGTACTCTGGAGATTAATGGTGCACTAGTTCAGTTTCTGTTCACTGTATTTCAAGTTAGATTAATGGCACTCTAGCTCAGATTCTGTTCACTGTATTTCAAGTTAGGATAATGGCATTCTAGTACAGTTGTGGTCACTGTATTTCAAGTTTGAATGATTGCATTTTAGTTCAGCTTTATCCATTGTATTGTTAGTTTTATTAGTCAGTTGTATGCTAGTTTTGTTCCATTAGATATCAAGGCCTTCATTATTTACAAACTACTCTTGTTATTAATCTCTTCCAATACATCATCATATGGAAAAGAATTAGTGATATCAGTTCAAGGCCTTGACTATTATGCAATCTCTTATAATTGTACAAATAGCATTTTTCCCAAAACTATTCCAAAAGACTTCTAATTTCCGAATAAGGCTTAGTAGTAACAATTTAAGTTGCAGAATGGATTAATCTCAGTGTCATAGGTTAATTTAGAGTAGGTGTTGGCGAAAAATAATGTCTCGCGGGCAAGACCCAGGTTCAAAGGGTTGTGGCCAACAAGGGTCCGGTGTAGTCTAGTAACACGCCGGCATTTTCACCCTGCTCTGGGAGAGCAGAGCGTCTCACCCGAGGCGTGCCGCGACCACATGAGTAAGGGGAAGAAATCACAGAAGAGGAATAAACTCGCAACCACAAAAGGAAAGAGCGTGGTGTATATGATTTTGCTACAGTACTAATCAAGTATTCAGACAGTCGCAACTTAAAATTTTTAAAGCAGTGCAAACACATCACAACACATAAACAAAGCATAGAGACAGCAATCCTTCCTTATATTATTATTCCGGCCGAATACATGATTACATAGCTTTCTTCTCTGATAACTCACAAATCAGATACAGATGGGTCTGATAACATAAAGGAAGAACATAGAAAGTAGGAACCCATGGAGAGAATAGGTCTGAGTCTTTCGCGGCTGCTTTCGCATCCAGTCATCCCTCAACAATAACAACAACAACAACCAATCATTCAACTCTCTCCTCTTCCAGCCGGGTGATCGCCTTTTATTCACCCGCTCGTCGCGACTGGTGGCTTCTCTGTGTCTTTGCTCTGGCTTTTCCCGACTTCTCTTCTGATGTCTGCATGTTTCACTTCCTGTTTTCTGCTGTATTTCTTTCATCTGTACTTATCTCTATTTAATCTCCGGTTATCAAATCATGTAGTGCCGCCGTGGCTCACGCTCACGGTCGGCTGGCGTAGTCGCGTTGGCTATGTGTGTTCCTTCCACAACTCAAAAGGTACAAGTTCAAGAGCAATATTGGCGAGTTTCAAAACAACAAAAACAAGGGCCCCAACGGGCCCCGACCACAATCGCTTTGACTGCGTCCGCGAGTCAATCGCAAATGACAGTCTCTACTTCCATACCTTCGCTGGCCTCCGCGCCCTGTTCTGTTGTTCCTTCTGCCGCTACCCTTTCCTGCTGTACTCCGCCACCTGCTGGCTCAAACAAGGGCCCCAACTCCGGGACCCGGCGGAGTGCTGAATCTCGAAGCTCGGTGAAAGTCGCCACTGCTTGCTGCCATTCCTGCATAAGCAGGTCAGCATCTTGAGCAATTCGATTGGCGGCGGCTTCGTCAATGGGCGTCGGGGCAGCCCCGAACAGTGTGGCGAGTTGGGACTCGGCATTGGCATCCAGCTGATGCATCGCCTCGGCATGGGTGCGAAGGGGTGGTCGCATCTCCCAGAGAATATGCTTAGCTGCTGCTGATTCGGCCTCGGTCATCTGCATATGAAGTTCCAGCTCGTCCGACTGAGCGTAGAGCTGGTCCAATCTGGCCGGGTCCGTGGTCGTCCGAATCTGGCTGGAGATTTGTTGCAGTTGGGCAGCAATGGGCTGCGTTTTGACTGTCAGTGCGAGGGAGCACTCCTGTAAGCTGCGTAAAAGGGCCGAAGCCGCTGCTGTCGTGGAATGGAGAGTCTTTTGTAGATGGACTGCCTGTGCCTGTTTGGCAGTTACCTGGCCTGAATAATCAACGGGTGGATCTGGGAGGGTAGGCCGTGCGGCCAATGCCGCTTGTAATTCCTAGTTCTCTCTGCAAATGGTGGTGAAGACGTTCCCGAGCTGGCGAGCCTGTAAAGCTATGCTGTCCTCTTCTATGCGAGCAGGGAGTGGGGCATTGTGAGCCCGTGCCTCCGGCCATACGCTGTAAAGCGCCTGATTAACAATGTTGGCCTGCTCCTGGAGGTAGGTCTTCTCCTGCAGCAGCTGATTGCGCTGTTCAGTAAGCGCCGTGATCTGGTTCCGCTGCTCGGTGCATCGCCGCTGTAGCTCCGTATGAATCTGCTCGGCCTTGCCGGCCGCCCGCTGAATGAGCAGAAATAACTGTGCTGGACTCAGTTGTTCTGCATTCGTTGTGCGCGGGGCACCCTGCTCAGGCGTCTGTTCCTGTGAAGACGGTCCTATGGCCGCTGCTCGGCCTGCAGTCTCTGGAAGGTGGACCGGCGTCTGCTGTTGTACCGAAATGGCCATATCAGGCTCTGGCCGGTCTTACTGCGTGGTTGGCGCTGTGGAAGGGCTGGTTGAATCAACCCCAACTCTGTCTGGCGGAACAAATATAGTGGCAATGGGCTCCTGGGACGTGGCCACGGGGTCAACAGGGGGTACCACCGCTGCAGTACTGGAGGTGACCGCCGCCCCGTGGTCACCGCCGAAGAGTTCCCGGATCAAGGAATCGGACATAGTGGCTGATGAAGTGGACAGATTGGGGGAAGTGGCATGTGGTCTGCTAGTGGAGGAGGCGGTGGATGGAGTGAACGAGGAGGGAGGGAGACGAATATTGAGGAAATCCGCTGGATCAATCAGCGGTTCCTCCGGGATTAGAGTAGCTGTGGGCGGCGTGACTGGTGGATCATCTTCCGTAAGGTCCACCACGGGATCTGTAGTGCGGGCCCTCTTGGATGGAGGAGGCCCGGAGGAATCGGGTTCGGGGCCCGGTTCACCCATTGTCGTGATGATGGGGGTGGCAGAAGTGAACAGGGAAGTGGGAATGGGGGAAGTGAGGGAAGCGGTGTGGGAGAGACCAAGTGAGCGATTAAGACGAAATTCATTAAAAGAAGGAAATATAGGGGCGCCACTAGAAACAACCTGGGTGGCCACGTTGAGTCTCCGGGCCTGGTCGTTGAAATGCTCCACAATGGGGACCAGTGCTTCGGGCAGGGTCGCTGCGATCCCTGCTGCCTCTGTGGTTATCGCCACCGCGACTGGGGAAGATTCCCCGGCACTGGTCGCGGAAGGCTGCTGGGCAGCCCGCATCCCATCAAAGTTGTATCAGATGACTCCATCCTGAACGTGCCGAACGACCCCCGGCCATGTTAAAACCTCTCTGTGGAAGATACTGTCATCTAACTGAAACCGCAAGGGCGCCATGTGAAACGTGTGGTGCGGGACACAAGCCGGCCGGATGAAAGTGTGGTTATGGCTGACGCCAAACCACACTTGTTCGCTGTATTCATCCAGCAGGTTCCGGGGTACCCGCTGCTGAGAAGCCACCACATCGACCATCCTCCCATACCATTCGCGGAACGCCTCCGCGTTCACCTGCTTGCTGCTGGGGGCCGTGGACACCTGCCAGGGGGAGTATCGCATCGCGAATGGTTGGCTCCCGGTGAGTTCCGCTGGTGTCCGTATCGGAGGAACATGCCATTTCCACATAACGAATGCGAGGAGCAAGTACCCATAGATAAAACTGGTGGTCCGTCTGTAATTGTCTTCGCAGGCCGCGAGGAGTTCCTTCAATACGAACGCACTCCAATTCAATCGGGCCCCCTTGACGCAGTGCTCCGCAATAGAAATTGTGTCCAAAGTGAACTCGCCCTTTGTGTAATGGCGCATGGTCTTGCTAGCTATCAGGTAGCAAGCAAACCGGATTTCTGGTACATTGATCAGATCTATCTTGGCACCTTTGCCACCTCGGCGAGTACCATACTTCGTGTAAAGGTCCGCATCAGCCGACTTCCGGGCGCGCTTGGAAGCTGTCTGCCCCGCAGAGAAAACATCTGCACCAGTTTGGCATAGCCCCGTAAGCCGACTAATGTCTGCTGCATGGATTGGAATCTCCTCGTTCAACCACAGGGACCCGTTCTGCACCCGACTGAGGAGGAACCGGGTGCATTGCAGAACTGGTCCGGTGGTACCGAAGACGGGAAGACTCCTCAAATTCATCAACGTCGACTGCTGGAGACCCCGGAATTCGTCCTTCATCCGACTGTTAGAGCTGCTCCCCGGCGTATAATGGTGTTCCATGAACGTCTGCCAATGCAGGTGGGGAAACTCAACCGGGTCAGACAAGTTAGCGTCCATGCACGGTGTATTGTCGTATTTGCCGACCAGTGATTCGAGCCGTTGAATTCTGCGATCAATCGCTGGTTCAGGAACAGAGAGAACATCTCTCGGCATCTTGACGCGTCTCTGATAGACCTGGACGATTCGTCTGGAACGTCCTGCTAAGTTCTGAGTGCTCTGAGACTACAAATGCTCGGGAGTCGCTGAAATTTCCAAACTGAATTGGTCCGTCATCCCTGTGCTGATAGCCTTCATGCAAATTGGGCCATCCGCTGGCACGCGCGAGGTTGATGAGACTCCATAACGGAAATTAATACTTGCCATCATTCTTTCCTGCGATAATCGTGCGATCAATCGCAGGCCTGTGGGTAATCTGACAGTTGCTGACGGCGGCATGGGAAGATGGGCGGACCCGACGGCGGAGAGAACTGCGGCTGATAGTAAATGATTACGGAATGATTACTGTCCATTAAGGGAATTTATGACCAAATCCGAGCTATCCTACGGACTGATGAAAGGACTGACGGTTATGACCTGGACTGACACTGGCACGAGGCTAGATCCTTCATGCAGGACACGCTGGACTGGGAGCGGCGTCATGCTGGATTGGCGCGCCGCCACGCTGGACTGGCGTTGCGACACGCTGGACTGGCCCGCTCCGACCATGGCCGGTTGCGGTATGGAGACCGCAACTGACAGTTTATTGGACTGACTGCAAAGGAATGGAAAAGGCTAACTACGCTCATCCCGGTTGCGGGAGAATTATTCAACTATGCTACTCTACGGGTGCTCTCGATTGCGAGAGTTATTAATGGAAAATGAGAAGAACCTACGCCTGGTAGGGCTTCAGGCGTGCGCCATTCACCCATCCTGGCAGAACTGTGCCGTCCAACTGTGCCAATCGAACGGCTCCGGAGTCGCGGATTTCGATGACATAGTACGGTCCCAGCCAGTGCATCTGGAGCTTGCCCGGAAACTTCTGGAACCGGCTGTCATATAAAAGAACCTTGCCGCCAACTTGGAACGCTTTAGTTTTAATGTGGCGGTCGTGCCATGCTTTCTGTCTGGCCTTCTCAACCTTCTGGTGGAATTCTGCAAGAAATCGAGCCTCATCCAGCTCCTGCAACTCCTGGAGTCGTTCCCTCAGTGACGCATCTTCTGAAAAGCGAAGGGAAGTTGCGATCAAAAGGCTGGGTACGGTGAACTCGGCGGGGATCACAGCTTCCCGGCCGTACACCAGCTGAAATGGCGTCTGGTTCGTCAAACGTTTTACCGTGGTCCGGTAAGCCCACAACGTTGTCGGTAGCCGCTCGTCCCAATCATCCCGTTGAGCATTGCAAATTTTCGTCAGGCCCTTTTCAAGAATCTTATTGAAGGCTTCTACTGTACCATTAGCCTGCGGGTGGTATGGGCTACTCTTATGATGCTGAATCATAAATGTGTCGAGTAGCGACTTAACCGTGGCATTAATGAAATGCGTGCCTTGATCACTGGTCAAGCTGCGTGGGCAGCCAAAGCGGCTGATGATGTGCTCAAAGATGAACCGAGCAGCGGTCTCGGCCGAGCAGTCGCGGACCGCTGCTGCTTCCGCCCAGCGCGTGAGGTAATCTGTTGCGGTGATAATGTACCGGGCTTTGGAATGGCGAGCGATTGGTGCAATGGGCCCTACAAAATCAACAGCCCACTTTTCAAAAGGCCGCAGCACATGCACAGGGTGCAGCGGAAGCTCATCCCTGTGCGAAGGCCGTCCCGTCCTCTGGCAAATATCGCAACGTTTTACATAGGCCTTACAGTCTGCATGCACTGTCGGCCACCATAGACCAGCTTGAAGTACCTTCCTTGCGGTGGGTTTAGCCCCCACGTGTCCTCCCGCAACTCCGCTGTGACATTCCCACATCACTGCTTCCCGTTCATGGTCAAGAACACACCTGCGCAGCACCTCATCCAGGCCCAGTTTGTACAGCTGCCCCGCGATCAATTGATAATCAGCCGCACGAACAACCAAGTGACGTTTCTGAAGCGTCGTGTAGTCCTCGGGGCACTGTCCCGTGGTCAGATACGTGGCAATGTCAGCCAGGTAATCTGGGACCGCTTCCACTCGAAATAGATCAGCATCCGGAAGCTGATCGTCCAACGGACCGTCGTTCTCCCCCGACTCCAATCTGGATAAATGATCAGGCCCAACATTCAACCGGCCCGGTTTGACAATTACATCGAACGTGAACTCCTGAAAGAGTAGAAGCCATCGGCAGATCCTTCCTTCCAACACAGGCTTATTGACCAGATATTTTAATGCCGAATGGTCCGTGAAAAATGTAAACTGACCGCCCAGAAGATAGTGACGGAACTTCTGGAGAGAGTACACCATCGCCAACGCCTCCCGCTCGGTCATAGTGTAATTCTTCTCCGCATTAGATAGCCGTCGGCTTGCGAAGTATACCGGGTGGTCAACTGTCGTTTCCCCGGGTTGCGCTAATACAGCGCCAAGTGCAATCCCGGATGCATCAATATGCACATGAAACTGCTTATCCCAGTTCGGATGGACCAGTATGGGTGCCGTCGCCAATTTCTCTTTCAACGTGTCGAGTGCCTTCCTGCACTCTGCCGTCCACTCAAAGGCTTCTGACTTCCGCAATAGTTTCTCCAGAGGGGCAGTGATCTTGGCGTAGTTGCGGATAAAACGCCTGTAGTATCCAGTGTGGCCGAGCAATGCCCGCAACTGCTTCACATTCTCGGGGGCCTCCATGTGGACAATTACCGCGACCTTGGCAGGATCAACGCAGACCCCTTGCTTGCACACCACGTGACCCAAGAGTGTGCCGAATGGTACTGCAAAAATACATTTCTTGAAATTCAAGGGAATCTGCAGCTGGCGACATCGGTCGAACATAACACGCAACAGGGAGGCATGTTTCTTCAGTAGGCTGTAAACAGTCCAATCATCCATATAGACTTCCAGGAATTTGTGAATATACTCCCGAAAAGCAGCAATGACAATCCAGGAAAACACAGCCGGTGCGTTCTTCAGACCAAACGGCATAACGTGGTATGCGAATGATCCCCACTCAGTTGTGAATGTTGTCTTTGCCTTGTCCTCCTCGGCGATGCGCACCTGATGGTAGCCCGAAAACCCATCAGTGAAGGAATAAGCTTCGTTTCCCGCGACATGATCTAGAACTTCATCGCTGAAGGGAGTGGGAAACGAATCGTGAATACAAGCATTATTCAAACTCTGGTAATCTACGCAGACACGGATTTCTGCTTTGTCCTTCTTGTTCTGGATGACAATGGGACTTACCCACTCAGCTTCCTCTACAGGAAAGATGAGACCCGCAGCCAGCATTTTATCGATCTCCATCTTTACCTTCTCTTTGATGCGTGGATTCAATCGGTAAGGTCGGTGCTTGACCGGCCTGGCTCCTGGTTTCAGTGTGATGCGCATCTCACCCAAATCCCCTTTGATCCCCTTCAGGTCCGCAACTGATGACGGAAATAGATCTTCATACTCCCGGAGGAAGCTGAAAATTTCTCTGGTCGTCTCCGCATCCCAGTAATCACCCACTGTTGCCAGCTTAGGTTTCTCCTCCGTTCCAATGTTCAGCTTCTTTGTTTTTAAGGGCTGCAAATGGACTCCTTCTGTCGTCGGCTCGTCGCGGACACTCCACTCGCCCTCCTTCTCGTCGAAATAGAGATGCCTCAGGTCCTCCAAACTGTCGTCCCCTGGTTCGCCGTCAACCCGTTGGCAAACCACTTCGCTCTTGATCCTTGAGCGTGACTCCACCGGGCCCTCATCGGGCTCGGGATGGCGGAAGAACAGAACCTCCTTGACGGCTTGTAGGGCCTGAGATTCCTGTGCCGTCTCCCCTTCGAACGAGAAGCTCTGGACGAACTTCTCCGCAACTGCTTGCCAAGAGCGGGTTCCCCGTTTCCGCTCTTCCTCTAGGTACCAGGCCTGGGGGATTGTACCCAGGGAGTGGATAAATCTGTGGACCAACAATTCCTCAGGGTACCTGGCGCTGCGCCACTGTTCCTCGCACGCCCGCAAGTGCTGTCGCGGGTCTGAAGCTCCCTAGTGTTTAAGTGTAATGCAGGGCCCTTCATCCTCTTTGAAGCGTGCCCGTAGTGCATCCGCCACCAGCTCCCATCGCAACAGAGTGTTGCGGTGATTGTTCCACCATCGTCCCGAGGTTGACTTCAAGGCCACATCCAACAGTGGTATCCGGCATTCTTCTGGGACCCGATCTTCCACCTTGGTAATAAAAGTATTCACTGATTGCATGTTTGATAGTGTGGGGTACCCGCGGATCTCGGTCCCCACCCACCGGACCTGAGCGATGGCGGCACATCTCCGCGTGGTGGTCTCATAACCCCCTTGTTGCCAATCTTCCCACGCGAGCTCGGAACCAAGCTCCGAGCTCTGCACATTCCGCCAACTGATAGACCCTGTTGCGGTCGGGTTGATATAATCGTCCCGCCTTCCTGCAGTCATCTGATAGAGATGATCCATTATCTGAGCATCCTTCCGACTATCCACCGGTTCTGTGTATTGCGGACCCTGATACGGGTCGAGAGGCTGAGTCACCCGTACCTCCCCATCCTCAAAAATCATCAGCTCCTTCTTGAGGTCGATGATCGCGTAATTCTCAAAAGCCCAATCAATGCCAAGTAGAGCAGGATAGGGGTCCTTATCACCCATGATGTCAATAACCTCGAAGTCGGTGTATGTCTTCACCCCTGCAACGTCAACCTCGACCCCCTCCAGTCGGCCGATTGGCAAAATACAGTATTGGTTCGCCATCCTGAGTTGGATTGGGGAATAGGCGAGCCGGGGCTTTCCAAGAGCCTCCCATGTCTTTCGTGGCAATATGTTGACGTCGGACCCCAGGTCCAACATCGTGTCGCTGATTTGGAATCCTGCGATCTGTGTGTTAAGTCGAAATTCTTTGCCCGTTCGTTGCTTGTTCCGCTTGACACGTTGCACGTATTGAGGCGTAGTATCTACCAAGTTTCTGGGTTTTGCGCGCCCCTGCAACGCTCCGTCCAACACCTGTCTGAGCTGCTGCCGCAGCACGGTGTCATCCACAATCCTGAGAAACAGCCGGAGCCAATCCGCAACTACAGCATCTGCGGCGTTCTGATCACTGGTTTCCGGCAGCTGGGGCTCCTCCAGCCCTCCTTCTTTCCGCAACTGGGCGAATGCCTCAACCGCCTCCTGAAAGTACTTCTTCTGCACCTCGGGCCTAATCAACTTCTTTGGGGATGCCGGCCGCACCACTCGTACTGGCTCCTTTTCGTGGGCATCCTCACCAGTCTTCTTTCCGCCTCTCGTTATTATCGCAACATTCTGCATGTCAGGGGTTGCGACCCCTCGCGGTTCTGAGCCTATCAGATTCGTGGCCCTCTGCCGCGCCCGCTCTTCCCACTTCTTGATGAGTTCTGGGCAGTCTTCAGTGGCGTGGGCGTTGACCCGGCACTGGGAACACCAAGGTCGTCGCGGAAGGGGACATTCTCGAGCTACATGACCCTCCTGGTCACAGTTGTAGCATTTTACCGGCCCGCGTCCTCCTGTTCGGCCTCCCCGCATGCCGCCACCTCTTCCCCTCGTAGCCTCGTTCACCCTGTACGAGGGACGATCCAGTCGATCCGCAAGTGCGTCAAGCGCCCTGCACTGCTCCGTGTTGTGCGTCGTGGACACACAGAATTCGCAGTATACATTATTCGGCACCGTGGAGTACTTCTGTAATATCGGGCACATCCGAGGAGGATGCCCTATCGTTCGGCAAATTTCACAGTATTCTGGGGTGGAGGACCCCGGTTGCGGTGAAAACCCCGCAAAGGCCTGTTGCGTCTGGTATACCCCCTGCGGGTTCATTGCCGTGCCGCCCCCTGGTGGTGGCCCCCCTTGGATAGCCGCAACTGAGGGTCCAACTCCCGCGCCGCGCAATCGAGGACATTCGGTTGCGACGTGCCCCTCGACCAGGCAATGAGTACACCAAACGTTCGGTCGCGCTGGTCTTGCTGGCTGAATTTCCTTGAGCTTTTCAGTCAAACTGGCGATCTGGTGTTGCAACCCTATCAGCGAAGGGTCTTGCGGAGCCAGCCCCCCCTGTATTCCCAGGGGTATCCCGCCATGGCTTCAATCTTCATGGCCTGCTCCAAAGCATCCTGCAGATTATCAATCTTCTGCTGAGTGAGAGGGGTTCGCGTCAAGGGAAGTAGAGCCTTGATGAACCAGTCCCTCTGGTGGTTTGGATCGATCGGGTAGCTCAGTTTCCCGATCGCGTCCTTGAATCGCCGCATCAACTCCCATGCGGTCTCGCCTTCCTTCTGCTTAATTTCCCATAGCTCGGACAGACCCTGCTGGTCCGTCTGGGGGAGCTTGAATTCGCGGACAAAATCTCGCTTTACGTCCGCAATTACAGGATTAGGGTGCGCCTCAGACCACTTGATGAACCACCGCAGAGCTCTCTCTCTGAGCGTGGTTTGAAACTCTATTAACTTCCCTGCATCCGGCGTCTGTCGAGCCCTCCAGATGGCTTCGCACAGATACCAGTGCTGTTCTACGTCGTCATTTCCCCGGCCAGAGAACTCTGGGTACCGGGTGAAAGATCCAGCCATGTATGCTGGCGGCGAATTAACCAAGATAAAACCTCCGGGTCCTGGTTGCGTAACGATCCCGCTAGGAAAAAAACTACTACTCGTAACGCTGCTGCTACTGGGCGTTACCGGTGCCGCTGAACTACTAGATAACTGACTTAATGCTTGTAACTGAACAAAAATATTCTTTAAAGGTTGATAAAGTACCAGGGGAAGGTCGGGATCCTGGCCATGCGGACAGTGGGACGTAGGGCTGCCTGGAGGGGTGGGTGCCGTCTGATCCTGAAACATCTGCTGCATCACGTCGTACCATTCATCATCGGAACTTTCTTCGGGCTGCATCTTTCCCTTATCCTTGCTAGTCGTTTCTGCTCTTTCTCGCATCATCGGGCTCCCATGCACCCACTGTACGTCTACGGCTGTCCCGTCTCCTGTCCGGGTATCCAAACCCATGGTTCTTGTCTTCGGAGGCGCCTCCTTCTGGTTCTTCTTCTCGATCTCCCTTCTCTTCAAATCTCTCATTACCCTTCTTCGCCACCTATCGGCGATCTGTGCCCGCCGATGCGCACGTAACTCTCGCAACTTGCATGCGGCCTCAACGTCCATCCCCCGCTCCCCACTCTTACAGTCTACACGGCATCGGTCCCCTCGATCCTTCCCCCAGTACGGGTGGTTTACGCTTCCATACTCATTTTGTGGAAATCAATCAATCCCTCGTCCACCATCAGGGCTTTGATCCACAGCGGAATCTCCTTCAACAGCTTTCCCCTCGGCCCCGAGTGAAAAACAGCCTTGGCCTTCGAGAAGGACTGGTAGCACTCGGCGGAAAATTCGACAACGTAGCCTTCTAACGTGGTCCTTACCCAAAAATCCACTGCACGGGTTAGTTCAGTCTCTACCAGATGCAGTGCTACCAGATCTTCGTGCGCCCACCTGCGGTTTATCTTCCGCAAGCCGTCCTGGGGCGCCTTCGCTCGTAACCTCCGCAACCAGTTGTAAAGATCTGTGGGAAACCTTCCCCAGAAAATTTCGTACGTATCGCTAGCTGAGTCAGAGAAAAGAACAAGCTCCCTGACTGCCGCCTCCTTTTTCTTGATCAGCTCCGCCTGCTGAGTAATGAAATGGTCAAGATGATCATCCCACCATCGCCGTATTGCTCCTTCAAAGATCCTCGAGACCATGATCTAGATCCCCTCAGAGCATGCAGGTCCCGGCAACGGAACCATTTGTTGGCGAAAAATAATGTATCGCGGGCAAGACCCAGGTTCAAAGGGTTGTGGCCAACAAGGGTCCGGTGTAGTCTAGTAACACGCCGGCATTTTCACCCTGCTCTGGGAGAGCAGAGCGTCTCACCCGAGGCGTGCCGCGACCACATGAGTAAGGGGAAGAAATCATAGAAGAGGAATAAACTCGCAACCACAAAAGGAAAGAGCGTCCGTTACATATACTAGATTGCACATGCAAGAGTACTAATCAAGTATCCAGACAGTCGCAACTTAAAATTTTAAAGCGGTGCAAACACATCACAACACATAAACAAAGAATAAAGACAGCAATCCTTCCTTATATTATTATTCCGGCCAAATACAAGATTACATAGCTTTCTTCTCTGATAACTCACAAATCAGATACAGATGGGTCTGATAACAGAAAGGACGAACATAGAAAGTGGGAACCCATGGAGAGAATAGGTCTGAATCTTCCGCGGCTGCTTCCACATCCAGCTATCTCTCAACAATACTAACAGCAGCAACCAATCATCCAACTCTCTTCCTTCGGCCGGGTGATCGCCTTTTATTCACCCGCTCGTCGCGACTGGCGGCTTCGCTGTGTCTTTGCTCTGGCTTTTCCCGACTTTTCTTCTGATTTCTGCATGTTTCACTTCCTGTTTTCTGCTGTATTTCTTTCATCTGTACTTATGTCTATTTAATCTCCAGTTATCAAATGCTTCTGTGCCGCCTTGGTAGCTCCGCAACTCCTGGTCGCTGCGGCGTAGTCGCGTTAGCTATGTGTGTTCCTTCCGCAACTCAAAAAGAGTCCAAGTTCAAAATGTCTTGGCCGAAAATTCAAAACTTAACCAAAAACAAGGGCCCCAACAGTAGGATTCCTCATTGTGTTGCAGACTATCTTTTCCAAATATGTTCCAACAAATTTCTAGCCATGGATAATATTTTCTCTGTGATCTTGTAGGTGGTTGTTTACTTAGAAGAACCTCATGGCACTAACTTATCCTTTTCTCAAAGCTATTCCAACATATTTCTAATGAATGAATGGGATTGAGTTCATGTTGTGAGTTATTGAGTTCTTGCTATGAGTTATTTTTCTTGTTAAAGTATTGCATTTTCTGTTCTCAAGAGCCATACATAATTTAGAATAGGTTTTGCTTTGTTTTAGTGTGACCAAAAACTTTTCTTTGCCAAAACTTAGTTCTTTTCCCTCTTAGAATAAAAACAAAAAACCAAAAACATTGGAAAAACACTAAACACAACGTAGTGAGAAACAAAATACCTAGGCACATATAGTGCACTTCACTTCAACAGTTTACTAACCCTGGTTGACAATTTATGACCTCAATTTAGGAACACTAAGTTGATCAGACAGTAATTCCGCTCTTCTTCCCAGCAAGCTTCCTCATCTACCATGTTTCTTCTTTGTGGTGCACGTACTACTTCAGGATCAAAGGACTTAAGTTTTTCTTCGCCTCTTTGCAACTTGTTTTTGGTTAGCATATACTCATGCAATTAGCATTGAAAAAAATCTGCTGTGATACCACTTGATCCAAGTTCTTTTGCTTAACGATGCATTAGGCATTACATGTAATGAAGCATGTTAACCATAAAAACTTAAAGTGCACATAAGGGAAGAGAAGAAGAACATGAAGGCATGAAAAAATGACACAAGAAATTGATTACGGAGTTCGTCCAATTTGGACTACATCTCTGAGCCCTGCTCAATAGTGGGAAGGCCTTCATTCATTAAGTGGCAAGAAGAAGAATAAGTACAAACAAATTTACATAAATGGCCCTTATACATCCAATCTAGAAAATCGCCGAAACATGGAGGGCCCAGCTACAGAAACATACATCACCATTGAATTCCTGTTTCTAAGAGGTGTATAATTGACATAAAATTTGTCCAAAAATGGCATTGGAAAGTTTTACACCCCAGGGAATCTTTTTGATGCCCTAAATATCCACTAGGCAAGGTTCTGCCCCTCTAGCCTGCTCGTGGTTCCGCTCCTGGTCGCTCAACCCTGCCTGGGAACAATGTGGAAATGAGGCATCTTATACCAATTTGCGGCAGAGTTCACAAGAGTGGGTTGGTGGCATGTTGGAAAAACTCACTGACAGAGATCGTGGAGGTTGGTGGAGGGTGCAGGTTCGAAACCTGACCCGACCCATTTTTGAACATATACTTCCGCATTTTTTGGTTGTGGTTGGTATTTTTATTTGGGATCGCCCGCTAGGGGCCGAAAACGTGGGCTGGGCGGGTTCTACCACTGTTGGTCCCCTTCTCCGTTGCCTCTGTGTAGTAGTATGACCCATCGGGGTAGGTGGGTTCGTCGGGGATGGCCTGCCTGCCCACCTCTGTTGTATATATGTGATTAGGGGTGGTGCAGGTGACAACCCGTCCCCCAACCAATTCGATTTTTTTTTTTAATATCATATAGTTAGGCGAGTTTTTGGGTGGCGCAATTGGTGGCCTCGCCACCTATTTTTTTATTATTTTTCTATTTTTTATTAATGATAGGTTTTAATAGGAAACATTCAAAATTTTGAGGTTACTAGGATTTTTAACCATACTACAAATTTTCCCGAAAACCGACCAGATTCTAGTGCCGAATTCTGCCAATTTGCTGCCTCCTTAAGTCTACCACATGTGTAAGTCAACCATAAAATTTGACTGGGTCTAACCTCATACGAGTTCAGATTTTAGTGTTGTTCATGCCGTTGGAATCAGGGCGACGAGAACTTCAATCTGGTGTTGATTTTGCGGCATTCTGACCACTTTGATTTTTGAGAAATTTTAAGGTCACTTGTTCTCTGAGATCCTCCTGGATCAAACACAATGGTAGAACTCTAGCTTCTCTGCATGGGTCTAATTCTATAAACTAGGTTTGTCTCTTCAATAAGTAATGTTCATTCAGTTTATCACCTTAACTTCCTTACTTAGCTTGACTTAAAGATATAGTTTCTTTCATTCTTTTCATTGGTGACACACTAACAAAAGAAATTCAAACTTCAATTGTTTAGATTGGGGACAAGGAATATATATATGTAAGTGAAAAGGATTGTAAGATTCTTAATTTTCATCTTTGGTGTTGCTTCATTGCCAACGTTATTGGTCAGTACCCCGACGGAGTCACTACAGGAACATAAGCATTACTTCGCTACTAGCGAGCTTGAATAGTACCTAGACAAAGTTGTTTGCTTCACCTCTTTGCGCAAGAATCCTTTCTCTTTTTTCACCCATTATTTATTATTTTTATAGAATTATGCCAATGCACTTATCAATTTCACTGGGGTGGAAGAGGGATCTCGACTTATTAAGAACATAAGAGGTTGTCCCTTCAAAGAAGGATATATAAACACCTTTGAAATACAATCCACTTGTTTAAGTTTCCTCCTCTCCTTTATGTACTCGACCAAGATGACAAGTTAACTGATCAAAACATAAAATCCTACTAAAGAAGAAGATCCTATTTATAGATTCAAGCATCGTATATCCATTAAGGTTTTCTTCAAGAAATAACATATTTTCTATGTAAGCATCATAGACCAAAAGATACAAGGCCCATGCAAATAAGAGGGATGGACAATTAACCAAACGTTAATATTTGTAAAATGTCCTTTAAAACTTTTCCATGCTTATTCAGAACCAAACACGACTTTCATACAAGGCTAATTCTAAAGAAAGTAAAGGAAAAATGTGAAATGAAAGGGAATGAAAAAGACAAAACAAACTATCCTAAACCTACTCCTAACCTAACATAAGATAGGCCAAGCTTACGTAAATTTAAAATTCCAATGGAACCAACAAAGAATCTCCTAACTTAGAGTGACAAGGGAATTAATAACAAGGAATGTTTTCAAGAAAAACATATGACAAGAAAAATAAATCGCGACATGTTCCAAAATCTGAAGAAACGAAACACAAGAAGTGAAGTATGATAAAAATTCATTTTCTAAACATTATGATGTTAAATAAAAATGTTCATACACATCATAACAGATTATCATATTAAAGCATCCATTCCAAATTTCAATCTTGTCAACATGAAGAAATATAAGAACTTATTCTTGGCAAAAGGGATTGCCAATGAGGATTATTCCAACCCTTCAATGAGTGAAGGACCTAAATATTTAAAGATAAGTTCATTTACAACATTTACAATCAACTTATGAGGGTTCTCTTGAGGAAGAGTGTAAACATGTTCATGCTTGGAACAACCATCAAGATTGCGAGACATTGATGTAACCATCAACATTGACTGAAGTGTGTCAGTATCTTGACTTGGTTGCGAAATATCAATAGGTAGATCATAAAAAAATAGTGTCTTGGAATAATTGAAAATTAACTACACATAATCATTACTAGAAGAGTCAATGAATACGTTAAGACAACCATGATATGAGTTTGAATTTTTATCCAAGAGAAGGGGATCCTCATGATTTGTGAATCATAGAGAGGGGTTGATTGAAAAATCAAGTTGCATTCTCTTCTTATTCACATTCAAAAGATGAGGAATGAGATAGGTTGTGAAGAGTGGATTCTTCCTCACCTTATTTTGTCTCGAATTCGACATTCCACCATTCCTAACTACAATAAGATTCAATATCATTTAAAACCATATCATTGAAATATGTGGAAAATCAATGAAATTGTTAGGCCAATGGGTGAAAGGGGAAGAAATGGAAAGTTCAGGTGAAATATCATCTTCAATCACAAACCCTTGTTCACGATTAAAATCCCACACATAGTCATTATGAAATAAATCACACGTTTCTTGGTCTCCACTAAATCCATCCCAGACTTGATCCTCTTGAGAATCAAAATAAATAGTTGTAATAGGTTGATGTGATAGCTCAAAATCAAGAGGATCAGAGGAAATAACCGATGGGGAATAAGAGATGCATCAAGAAGAAACAATGTCATTGATTAAATTATATTAAAAATTGAAACTTGAGTTAAAATTTTGAATATGAGGGGTGGGAGAATATGGTGTTGGATCAACAAAATGATTATCATATTCTACAACCTTGAATAGGGTGTATGGGGATGCATGATTTAATGAAGAATCTAAAGAATATGGAAAGTCACATGGAACAAAATTTTTCAATTTTGAATTTTTTAGAGCTCCATAACCAAGAAATGTTGGGAGACTTACAAAGAAATAAGATTCAGAATGTTTTGAAGAAATCTGAACAAGATACTCAAATTTATCCTTCATGAAATCCCAATCTATGTAATCCTCAAAAAACCCATAATAGAAGTGAATGAATCAAACATGAAAAATTTCAATAGATTCATCAGGCTCATTTCTGAGATGAATAATTTTCTTACAAACACTTTCGTAATCACACCTGTCAAAGGCTTGATGGAGCTCCTTGACAAGATGTTTGAAGGAATGAATAGAGGCAGTCAACAATGTATAACACCATTGTTTGACATGCGCTTTGAACGTGAGAACGAACAACCTGCATGAAATATCCTCACAATTAATTTCATGGGAATTGAAAAGTTCAAGAAAGTGGAAGGTGTGCTCAAGAATGGTTGTTCCACCCTTGCCATAAAATTTCAAATTCGACAAGTCATGAATTATCCTTGAGGACACTTTCATATTTGTGATTCTAGAAAAACATGCTAGGGTTAAGATATAGGAAGAAAACATTTAAGATAAGGATGGTTCAAACAGAATTCATGGGCCTAGGTTGTCATCTCGCCCTCCTTCTAGCACCAAAAACCTATTGATGGTGTTGGAAGCTGCCAACAGGGAAGGGGGTATCCCCGATGTGAAGTCCCAGTTAGACCCCACACCATTTGGAGTAGGAGTCCGACCTATAATATGATCGGTTTCCAAATGGTGGTCTCAAAAGATAAGCCTTGATTGCAATAAACATATAAGATGATATGTTCATGGCTTTTGTGATAGAAAGTGTATGAACTTTGTGAAGTATCAAATTTAATGCATGAAAGGTTCCATCACATCAAAGGAAAGTAAGTGAGCCTCTTGTAAAAAATTAATTGTACTAACTTATAAGATACACACGAGCGATAAAAAGGAGTCTTTAGTTAACTTGCAAAATAGTTCAGAAGATAAAAATGATCATGATAACATAAACAACACACAGTCAACAAGATACATACTAAAGAAAAAAAATTAGTTCATAAGCATTAGCATAAATGAAATAACATACATTTCAAACATATAAAGAATAATATTACTACATCCATGACATATGCATGAAGGCGTGTTGACTATGAGACATTATTATTGTAAAGTGAAAGTTCCAAGCATACAATTACATTTATAAAACACTAGCCCCAATAGTGGAACATGAAGCCAACACTTGCTTCTCCAAAAAGAAATATTCCTCCTATGCTAGACTAGAGAAGCGAAGGATGTGAGTCTCTGGTTCCACAACCCTTTTCTTGAGTTATGAGGGTTTATTTATAACAAATGAGATGACCCTTCATCTCCCTTTATGACCTTTGGACTACCCTCATGGATCTTTGAATTATTTTGTCTTTTCCTAACTAATGAATATTCATATTCCATAACTAACTCTTAAACTTCCACTTACATATTTTATTTCAAATACAATAATAAAAAAACCCATATAGGACAAAAGTGGGTAGACCCTAATAAGACAAGCCTAATAAGGAAAACTAGACACATTAAGCTTGAGTTTGAGGAAACTCTAACTTGAAAACTTCAACTTGCAATTATATGGTTACATATTGATGCCAAGATTTGTACTGTGTGATCGTCTCCTCAAACTTTGCTGGAAGGTTAGGCTGAAAATGGACTCTAGGTTCCATCGAATCTAGGTAGATGGTTTTGGAACCAGTTTGCACTTCTTTTTGTAACAAGAACAACTTCATATTGATCTTGGCAGGACCACCTATTAAATTCTACATGTTGTGTCTGTTAACCTCCGATTATTCTTTGGTAGTGATCTACTTAAGCTAATTCAATTATTCCTCAATCTCCTACCCGACCACGTTTCTGCCCTTTGTTTCTTCAAATGGCCATACTAAGGCGATATTGTGTGCTTGAAATAAGGAATCCAAGTTGCTATATAATCATGCATATGTAACTAAAATGTTGGCCAAAAAGGTGCATAATTGTTTATTACTTTGTATAAGCATTCTTAACTCGACCTTTTTCAACTCTGCTTCCTTCCTTGTCTCCTTGAACAATTCTTCTGGTGCACTTATATACTTAGTTCCCCACTCATTAATCATAGTAATGGTTGCATGAATGATTTTCAAGGCTTTCAAAACTTCCTGCAATTTATTTTGCATATCATGTAAAGGAACTACTGCTTTATGCAAGGTGACCAAATCTTCATAAATATTTCTCATAGTGTCTCCCAATGCCTGGATCTCGTCATATATAGCTGCTTGAAGATATTTCAAGCAAGCATGTGCAGAAGACAACTTTTGATTCTCTGCTTAGATTTTTTCTAAATTTTTCTTTGTAGCTTTCAGATTATTCACCATTTTCTTTTTTTCCGCCATAAAAAAATATGTATTTTATTTTGAAGCTCATGTGAAGGCTAATTTAGTTGCAATGGTATGAGAATTCCTTCTAGTATCAGTGATAATCACCCTTTCTGTGTGATTGAAATCGGGATGTACCAGATCATCGGGAAAGTGTTTCTTTCTTTCCTGCAAAATTATGTTATGGAGCTCATTAAAGGTTAAGCTCGAGATATCCATGACCAAGTCTTCATCTAGAGGAGAGATTTCATATTCACCACTTGGGGCTTGCCCATATATAGGGGGAGGAAGAGGCTAACTGATGATATATTATGTACTAGGCATGAGGTCAACATCCCAGCTCTTCTTCCCTTGTTGTATCTCCATGTCTTGGGCTACTATATTCTCCTCTATTTATTTAACAAGATCTTGATCCTTCTTTTGCTTACTTTCTTCTTCTTCAAGGTGATAATACCTTTATTCTTCTGCTTGCTTTAGTCTAGCTTCTTCTTCCTCCTTTTTTCATAGCTCTTCTTGCGTTTTCATTTCATCCTGTTCCTTCCTCTCTCGTTATTCCTTATGTATCCTCTCTTCTTCATGTTTCCTCTCCAATTCCTGTTGATTCCTTTTCCTTTGTATTGCCAAAGCTACCTTTAGGATAGCTGGACTGACCTTGAATTTGCGGCTTTACTCCTTTGCTGGTTTGTGGGCAACCTTCCTCTTATACTTAATAATTATTGGAGAGCACTCCTATGGATGCTTGGTGTTGGGAAAGATACTAAGAGGGAGGGGGGGGGGGGGGGTGAATCAGTATCTTGATTTGTCAATCAACTTTTTACTTTTATTTTCTCAAAAACCCATATGATACTTTACAGAACAAAACTAGCGTATATACATGGATATCCTTAAGGAAACTTGAGTATGCTCAGATCTCTTATTATGCAGATAATTCTTATCTTAGATTATTGCATCATTCACTTATTAGATGTTAGTAAGCAGTAAACATGTATAGTAAGAACATAATAACTCAACACACATAAGCATCACACATGAACACCAGGATTTTAGGTGGAAACCCAATTCAGAAGAAAACCACCGCTGCCGTCGTCTCAGTCTTCAATATTTATTATAAAGAAAACATCTTACAACTGTGTACTGGCGCAGACTCATACCAGCACGCAGGCACCCACTTGCAGAAGGCTACAACCTTCTCTCGTTTACCAGCCTCTTCTGGAAGGGAGCTACAACCCCCTGCTCTCGTTTACCAGCCGCTCCTGGAAGGGAGGTACTACCCCATGCTCTCGTTTACCAGCTATCACTAGAAGGGAGCTACTACCCCCTTACTGAAGGCTTCGACCCTCAGCACCACTGCAGACCACGTTTCATCAATTTTCAAACTGGATCAAACAACTTCAACTCAACCTTTCATTTTTCAACAAACATAATTTTCCCAATGCTTCAAACAGAACAGTGAAACCACTATAACCAGAATATCAGAGATTACCCAGACTTCAGAATAGATATGCAGAAACACATTCAACCATGAGAAACCTTCAGTTCAAATTTCATACGCGCTTTTATTTAAATAGACCCGTGTATACACGCGCTTTTCATTAGACCAACCCGCGTATACATATGTGCATTTTTCAGTAAGCCCTAACTTCCCATATGCGCTTTTATCAGATCAGATCCGCGTATACACGCGCTTTTTCCACAACAAACTCGCTTATAGATCTGTAAATGAAAGCTTTGCAAAACAGACCAGATCTATAAGCTTACCCAGATTTCTTCATTACCTTCAGCAGACTTTGCGCCAGATCTTCACCATTTCTTCTTCTGCAGATCATCTTAGAGATTCATCATCATCAGATCTAAGGATTTAGAAACATCCATGGGTGCATCATAGATTCAGATTTATCAATCAAGAACAAGTTTCAATCATGCAGATATACTTCAAAGTGAAGTATTCATTCCATACCCAGACACATGCACACCTTTGCACAATGATCTTCTTCTCCTTATATAGGTTTAGCCTTTATCAATACCATGAGTCAAAACCACACCACTTCCGATGGTATTCCTAGACGGGACCAAATAGATAATCAAGCGCTCAATACAATGGGTCAATACCATGGTAACACCCCTTGGTATTCTAAATTTGGAGCGCAAAAGGGCATACGCGACTTGGCACGTACTTTTCTGCGTGCATACGCTACTTCGCCTTAACAAACCCGCGTATGCTTTGTGACACATCATATTTATCATTTTTCTGTCACTTCCTTTCTTCTATTCCTTCTGAGCTGATCTTTAGATACATCATCCTTCCTTTTAACACACAGATACATCATCCTTACATATTTAACACATAGGTTGCTTATCATAGGCAATTCATCAAGAACAACTTCATCAAATAGGTTGCCATCAAGGACAACACATTGCATCATATCACTGACAGTCTTATTTCATCAAGTAGGTTGCCATCAAGGACAACATATGCCAACACTTAGATTCCCGAGTAACATTTTGTTCAAGAACCAAATTGGAAGGGCCTGCTTGATCTCTTGGTGCACACAACCGAGAGGAATTATAGCAGTTCTTCATCTTTTCTTCCTCTGGCCTGGCATAAGTCCCATATGTCCAGAAAAATTGTAACTTGGAACAATGGTTATTTAAAACTCCTTTGGTATCTTACTGATGATATTATATGGTACCCAACCAAAAGCCTTCTAATTGTTTCGCTTAATTTTCTATGGCCTTCAAGTTCTTAATCAAATAATATTCCACCTATAAGGGAAGAGCAGGCCATTGTGCTTTCTTCTTCCTTTGCAACACTTTGGAAAAACCCGTGACAAGATGATATGCAACCTCTTGCACGAATATTTTGTCACTGGAATATTCTGTAAGATATGGGATGGTTTTTGGTAGCCAAAAACTATGAGATAAGTGAAATATGGCGAGGAAAACCAATCTGAAACTTCTTATAATGCACTCATTGCCTCATGAGACATTCAAGGGGCATCTTCTTCGAAGATCATCTGGTATAAGGCCTTGAAGAAATGATCAACCAAAATTTCAAAGACTTGCCTGTAGCTGCATTCTGCTAACAACTTATAGTAGATATGGATAGGAGGGTCTCTGGAAGTCCATTTTCAATCCATGCCAGGGAAAGGATTGTGCGCACATATACCGTCAAGTAGGCAGGAAAACATGTAGAATTATGCTGCTTTACTTTTGGTGGATTTTTCGCCTTATCCACATTGATATTTAGGTGCTGCGACACAAGATCAAACCAACTGAATATATTCCCATGAGAGACAATTTGATACAACATGTAAACCCATCCTTCTGGGAAGGATTCAATATTATTTTATCCATGAATTCAATAACATAATACTATCAAGTACTAAAACACATTTATCAGTGAACTGGTCTTATAGGTGTTTTTCGATGTCTGGAGAAACTTTGACGGTTCTTTCACCCACACCTTGACCACATCCTCAGTATTGAGATAACTTGTTGCTGCATAGAAATAAGATTCCATATGCTGTTCAGGCTTAGGAAAGTGATAAATAAAGTGGATGTTGTGTGGATGGTAGGAGGCAAGTTGCTGCCCACTAGCGTTATTCAAGGACATGTTTGTTAGTGTCAATATTTTCATCCTACCATCAGTGATCAAAATCCTCTTTTCATATCATTTTAGGGGTCCGACTCAGAAAATTTTATTCATTCCACTAGGTCATGCAAAAATTAACTCACTGATGGTAGCCCTAAGTAAAAAAAATTCACCTTTTTCTAAATTTCCATTACTTTTTGGCTAAATTTCATACCTTTCTAACTATTCATCATCCATAAAACTAACGTCATCATGAAAACTACTCTTTCAAAGTCTCATTAGGTCTTTAGGGTTTTTTCAAGGTTTCATTAGGTTTCTAGGGTTTTTACAAGGTCCAACAAACACACCGTTTTCATTGCATAAAGCCAAAAAAGTAAGAGAGTGAACAAAATAAAATCTCTTTACCAAGTAAATATGATCTGAAAAGATTTAATTCTGATTCCAAAGTTGTGATTTTCATCCTAGAATGTAATTTTTATTCCAAAAATATGTAAATTTTATTTTTATTTTGTAATTTGATGTCATTTAATATGTAATAAGTAGAAGGTTCCCAAGATGCCAACTTAGAGTTCCACATGCCAAAAAAGCAAATATCAAAGAGAAAAGAGTTTATATTCCATCAAAATGATCAATTTCAAAGGAAAGAAATCAAAGTGAAAGTGTTTAATTGTGAAGTTTAAAGCTAAATTTGAACATAGGAAATGTGGGTACCAAAGCTCAAAACATCCAATCCATCAAGCATAAAGCCCATCCAAAGATCAAAAGACATTAATTTTCTCTCTATGCCATCAAGCCATCACTCACACAACTCAAAAATCGAAATATTGAAAGGTGAAAGGTTGAAATTCTGGGAGGCGCTGCTCACCTGGGACAGGCGCCATGCATAGAACAAAGGCATTGCGCACCTGCCCAATCTCACTTGAAAGCTTCCAAAATTTGTGAAGGTTCTCCAAACATTCAGGAAAGGGTTTCTCCACTTCCTAGCAAGTAACTAAGACATCATTATGCCCTCCTTGCATTTCTTAAGTGAAAATTTCATGGTGTCAATATTTTCATGAGAAATCTCTAGTTTTTTCAAGATAGAAACCCTATTTTCACTTCCTAATCCCAAATTTTGATCCTTGAAGACCCTTTTACCCTTACCACATCACAATTAATCCTATCCCTACCCCTATATCATTAAATCCCTATCCCAAACCCCTTTATCCCCTAAACCCTAAGGCCTAGGTATTTCAAATTCCTAGGCTCCCAAATCCCCATACCTGTAATAAAATTCCTATTCCAAAATCCCATAAAATTTCTACTCCCTGTCACCTCCCTCAATTTAATAATCCCTTCCCCCATATACCTAATTTTTTCGATCCCATTCCCCACTCCGTAAACCTACATTTCACTCCCAATTCATATCCCTAGTGTTTCTAGCCAAGACATTATGGAAGAATAAAACATAGAATTCGGTGAGGAAGAAGAAAGATAAGAGAGGAAGCCACAAAAAAAGAGGGAAGATCATCAGAATTGAACCTAAAAACACTAGAGAACTCATGGCCTCTCTCATGACTGTGACATGTTTCAAGCATGGAGGATGCTTTGAATTTTGTGAAAAAATACAAAAGGTCGAACATCACCCTGTTTTGAGCAGGCTTTTCATCTCTAATCTTCATGATAAATAGGTAACCCTTGTTGGTGTCACTTTCATAGTATCCATAGCCATTATAGCAAATTCCACTAGAATTCCAAATGTTGGTGAAAATTATTACAAGGAAAAATACTTGGAGAATCATTACTATGAGCCATATACCAAGCCAAGGTACAAGAATGAAGGAAAAAGGTTATTTGATTTCTCTTACCTCCTGGATAGATATGCCCCCATGATGAAAATCTCATGAGGTAATTTATTGTGAAGGAAGGTTATCTAGACCCTACACCTACCATATCAGGTTATTAATGCACTTCACAAGGGTGAAAATGCTCAGCATACCTTATTTTCTCTTCAGGGACATTGGAAAAATGGCATACATTGTTCAAAAGAGAGATTATGACCACCAAATGAGAATTAATTTTCACCATTCTCTCATCAAGATCATTTTCTATGATCCAGTTCATTTCTATGATCCAGTTCATTTCTATGATATGCTGGTTTTTAAGTTGATAAACAAAATACAGTTCTCACGCTCTGTTTTGGGAAAACCTTCATAGTTTGTCCATATTCTTCAATTTTGAAAGAATTAATGCCTTCCCTTACTCTTTCTAGCTCCTCACATTTCTGATCGATCCCACTCAAGAAACCCTAAAGTGTTAGGTTTCTACCTACCTTTCCCCATTGAATCTCTGCAACCCTAATCTTATTTTCTCTGACCTAGCCTCTTTGACCTAATTATCCTCATCTAGAAACCCAATTTCAAACAAACTCCCGTACTCATACCTAGCCTAAAACCCTAATTTATCTAGCCCTCTTAGCTGTGACTTTGTGGGGAGAGCCCTCTCCGGTTTGGTAGGGTTGATACCAAGCCAAAATATTGGTATGTGGTTACCTTTGTTGGGACTTCTTCTTCGGCCTTAGAGATCTGGCGGAGAGATAACATACTGGCGCCGTTGCCACGGAATGAAAGATTTATTTTCCTTGGGTGTACGACAAGAAACATTGGAATTTGATCTTTTGGATGATTGGATTAAGTTTTAGAAAGGATAATTTAATAATTGCAGTGCTAATATTGTAGAGCTGGCTTCGAGAAGATATACAAGATAAAATTCCGATCTTGATCCAGCTGATCCAATAAATGATCCAGAGAAGATTTTATAAAGGCATATATATCAAACTACAAACATTCAGTCAGGACCAATTCCATTGGTAAGATCTGCTTCACTACCTGCTAAACTAATTTCTCTTGAAGATATACCGTATGATCTAAAATGTGAATTGTCATTGTTTAAATATAAATCTGAAATCTCTTTATCCGACATAGTCTTCGATCCTTTAAGATTATCTAAGGTCAAGTCATTGTATGAATTAGACCTTAGTCCTCTAAAAGATTGGTTCTTTGAAGAGATTAAACCCGAATCTGACCTTGACATCAAATATTGGATCCAATTTTACCATCAAGAGGAAATTCCTGTCTCAACTCAACCTCAAACTTGATCAATTATAGTTTTTTCATCTGCACCTCATCATTAATACCTACTACTTCAATACCTACAACTGCTGTTCCACTACCTATTCATCCAATTCCTCCTATAGTAAATACAACACTTCACTCATCAAGAATCATGGAAAGATTTTCACCACTTATCTTACCTGCCCAATTGAATGATTTACCTTAGGGTTATGGCAAAAGAGTCCCCTTATTTGATGAAAAATCTACCATATCTGCAAGAAAACATATTTTTAAGGTCACTGACTTCATAGACTTGGAGGAAGTTGATGCTGATAATGAAAAAATGAGGATTATAGCTCAACTCTTCTATGGAGATCTCAAAGTTTTGTTTAGGTCCTTGAATGCTAATTCCATTGCCACTCTAGACCAACTAATTGATTTATTTATAGCATGATGGGAAGTAAATAAAAATAATTTAAAATTTCTTGCTGATTATGATAACATTAAAAGAAATCTCAATGAATCAGTCTAAGATTTCAATACTCGCTTCAATATAATTTATAATGCAATTCCCGTTGAGATCAAGCCTCCTTCAGGCTTAGCTCTCATACTTTATACAGATACATTTGATTCTGACATGGCTTACCAACTAAGGGAAAAAAATCCAGCTACACCGGAGGATATGCAAAAGAACGCGGTCAACGTTGAATAAAATTTTCTGATGAAGAGAGCTAGAGCTAGGAATGAGAGAAGAGTTACTATTAAAGATGAACCATCCACTTCATCTTCTGATGCTAGGATTGATACACAGATTAGAACTATTGAAAGGATGGTTGACATGATTTCCATCACTGAGAGACACCCTGAGGTCAGAAATCCTAACTACAGAGGTCAACAATAGCCTCAGTTAAGGATCAAGCAGAGAGAACATCGTGCTCCTGAAAAACCACCATAGCAACAACAACACATCATGACACCCTTGCAATAGAAATATGCTCAAGGAGAAGAAGAATATGAAGACAAAATTGTTGAGGAAAATATCCTTTTCAAAGTTGATGATATGGCTATGTTTTTTACCGAAGATGAGGAGTGTTTTGGAAAGAAAGACCAACCTAGAGATGAATATTTTATCCTTGCCAATGATCATGAATTGGAGATCGAATCAGATTATTATCAGCGGGGATACTTTAATGCACTTAGTTCACAAAATAGGTAGATGTCATTGAGGAGCAGAGATGTGCCAATTAATCCCATTCAGAAGAGAGCATCTCAAAAGAAAGACACTCAAACAAGGGAGAATCCTCCAAGCAATCAAAGTAAGGGAAAAGAGCCTGCAGTCACAAATCAGAACAAAGTAAATAAACCATCCACAAGTTCAACAAATAATGAAAAGGAAAATTATAAGAAAGAAGTTCTATCAAGGGATCATGTTGGACAACAAGACATCATCATTAAAGAGGTGGACAAAACTACTCCCTTCAGTCTAGAAACAATAATTTCAAAGTTAAAAGTGTCTATTCCTTTAACCGAGCTTGTTAAGAATAACCAGTATAAGTCCCATGTTGCCAAGATGCTTAAAGTAGATCCTTTTTCCAACATGGTGAATGTCGAAGATGATCAACCAAAACTCATTTTTGGTCCTGACATTAATGGTCAATTAGAAGATAGCAAGGTTCCTCATTTTTACTTGAGTCTAAGAATCCACCAATTCATTTTACATAATTCCATGTTAGACTCTAGAGTCTCCCACAATCTAATGCCAAAAGCCATTATGGAAAAGTTGGGCCTTGACATCACTCGTCCCTACCATGAATTATACTCCTTCGATTAAGGTAGAGTCTATTGTACTGGCCTTATTAAATATTTGGTAGTCTCCCTAGAGCATATTATGGAAAAGAGTGTTCATATGGATGTGCTGGTAGCTGACATAACACAATGGTTTGGCATGTTGCTGTAAAGATCATGGGGGGAAAAATTACGAGGCACATTGCAATTAGACTTTTCTTATGAAACTATCCCTGTTTTCGGGCAATTGAGAAAATTGTGTTGTGAAACTAAGATGAAATATATGATCACATGCAAAGAAGAGCCTAGAAATCATCCGATAAATGCTGTACATACAGATTTAGAGTCATTAATTTTGTTTAATGATAGTGGCTTAAATGATGTAGACGACCAACTAGTAGATGTAAAAGATGTTCCATAGATCCATAATTGCATTAGAGAAGTTATAGCAAAAGAAAAAGAGAATATGCCGAGCTCATCAGAATAACAATAAGATGAAGCAATGAAAAATTCAGAACAACCATTGGATAAAGTGGAAGAAAGTCTAGAAAATAATGAAGAGACAATTCAAAAAATTGAGCCAAAACAGAAATTAGAGTTTCAGCACTTGGAGGATGAAAATGGTCTATGGTCCATGGAATTTGATGTTGCCTTGGGGAAAGACGGGGTAGACATTGGAATTTGGGTCTGCAGCCCTTTTCATTAGCAGAATAAGGTCCCTACAAACGTTATATTGTGCTCTTACAAGTTAGATTTTGATTGCACTAACAATAAAACGAAGTATGAAGCA
The DNA here is from genome assembly GCA_034641835.2 of Pinus albicaulis. Classification (NCBI taxonomy): domain Eukaryota; kingdom Viridiplantae; phylum Streptophyta; class Pinopsida; order Pinales; family Pinaceae; genus Pinus; species Pinus albicaulis. The sequence continues at coordinate 1,192,713,144 of CM076574.1, read as the reverse complement.
CCGATTACTGGCCTAAATATCTTGAAGAAACTGGGAGCAAGAAGGATTGTTGTGTATGGTGATTTAGAACTTGTGATCGAGCAAGTTAAAGGTGAATATCAAGCTAATCATCTTGGAATGAGACAATATAGGAATGTTGTACTAGATATTTTGAAAATGTTTCAGGAGTGCATACTTACAATGGTGCCAAGGAATCAAATCATGGCAGATTAATTGGCTAAAGCTGCAAGAAATTTTAAGATTCCCATCTTTTCAAATAGGAAGTTTGAGATTCATGTGAAACACAGGCCCACTGTTCCCGATAACTTGTGATATTGGTAGGTTTTATGGGATGATAAGCAGGTAAATAACTTTCTGCAAGGTGAAGAAGAATTTGAGAATTGTTCCACATATGAAATTTGTGATAAAGATGACTAGGATATAGAAGAAAATTAGATGGATATACTACAGCTGAAAGAAAACAATATTCCAAAATGTCTCATACATTTGGAAGAATTGTTTGACCAAGATGACGTAGCAAGAAAGCCTACTTTGGTGCCTACTGAAAAGGGTGTTGAAGATGTAAACATTGGGACATCCGACAAACCAAAGATGGTTAAAATATCCAAGTCATTATCTCCCGAGGTAAAGGTTGAATAGCTTAAATTACTTTATGAATATTCTGATGTTTTCGCATCAGAATATGTAGATTTAAAGGTGCATGACAAGAACATCATTTAGCACACTATTCTGATCAAGTCCGATCAAAAGCCCTTTCCGCAAAATTTGAGAAGGATAAATCCCAGATTACTGCCATCAATTGAAGAAGAGGTAAACAAAATTTTCAAGTTCGATATTATTATCTTGATCAAATTCTCTGATTTGATTTCGAATTTGGTCCCAGTAAAAAAAAATACTGGAGAAATCTGACTTTGCATATATTTTAGAAACTTGAACAAAGTGTCCCTCAACTAAAACTATCCACTTCCAAATATGGACCATATACTTCAAAGAGTTATCAGTTCTTCTCGGATGTCACTGTTGGATGGCTATTCGGGGTACAACCAAATTTTGGTGTACGAGGATGATCGGGACAAGAAAAAAATTACTACACCTTGGGGCACGTTAAAATATGCAAAAATTCCATTTGGTTTGAAAAATGTAGGGGCCACATTTCAGCGGGCCATGGACATAACATTCACCAATGAAAATTTTGTTTTCTTTGTTGTTTATTTAGATGACTTGACAGTGTTTTCACATTTTGATGATGAACATTTGCACCATTTAAGAATTATTTTCGAGAGATGTAGGAAGTTCGGAATATCTCTCAACCCAAAGAAAAGCCTTTTTTCCATGGAGGAGGGAAAAATTCTTGGTCACATCATCTCCAAGGATGGGATCCGGATTGACCCTTCCTGTGTTGAAGCAATTCAACAGATTGATTTCCCTCGTAGAAAAAATGAAATACAAGCATTCAACGGTAAGATGAATTTCTTACGTAGATTAATTCCTAATTTGGCGGAGCATCTTAGAGAATTGACAAATATGTTGAAGAAAGATAATGATGTGAAGTGGTCTGAAGATGCCTGGAAATCCTTAAACTCAGTTAAGTTTTCCTTGACTATTGCCCTAGTTTTAATAAGTGCTAATTATACTACTGATTTCATAATATTCTCATTTGCTTCTGAGCACACCATGGAAAGAGTCTTGATGTATAAAAGGGATAAAACAGAGCTACCAATTGCATTTTTCAGTCACAATATCAGATATGCATCCCTTCAATACAATCATAGAGAAACATGCTTTGACTTTGGTTAAAGCACTGAAATATTTAAAGCTTACATATTACATTCACATACTCTTGCCTATGTATGTAATGCACCTATAAAATAAGTTCTCATGCAGACAGACCGAAAAGGTAGGAGAGGAAGATGGATAGCAACTTTACTAGAATATGACCTTGACATCAAGCCCACCAAGTGATCAAATTCAAGGCTTAGCCAAGCTCATGGCTGAGTCAAACCTTCATGCTCTAGACATCAAATTGATTTTAGCCTTGTCCGAAAATGAAGAAGAAGTAAATCTCATTCAGGTATCCAATATCTTTATGTCATCTCCACGATATTCTGATATTGTTTATGTTTTGCAACACCTAAACCCTCGTGTAGGCATGACTAAGAGTCAAGGAAGATCTTTGAAACTCAAAGCTTCAAAGTATTGCATACTGGACAATGCACTTTATTGGAAGGATCCCAAAGGTGTGTTGTTGAACTGTTTGGTTGAAGAAGAATCTAAGGAAGTGATGAATGAATTCCAAAAAGGAGATTATGGGGGCCACCTATATTAGAAGACCATTACCAATAAAATATTGAGAGCTAGATATTATTGGTTGAAACTTTTTGCGGATGTCCACAAGTTAGTAATGAGTTACCATGAATGTCAAGTTTTTCAGGGTAAGAGAAAGCTTCTCCCATTACCTCTTCAACCTATCTCAGTACATGTACCATTTCAACAATGGAGCCTAGATTTCATAGGCGAGATTCACCCAACGTCATTCGCACAAAACAAGTGGATATTGACAACCACTTATTACTTTAAAAAGTGGATCGAAGTGATCCTGACGAGGCAAGAAACATATTTTGTCATCATTCAGTTTTTAGAAAGTAACATGTTGTCCCGTTTTGGTTGTCCTACTAATATTATCACAGATAACGCGCCAAAATTCAAGTCTAAGAAGATGATTGGGTTTTGTGACAGATATATCATTAAGTTGGGACACTCTACAACCTACTACCTGCAAGGTAATGGATTGGTAGAGTCCTCTACTAAATCCTTGATCAGTATCATTGAGAAAATGTTAGAGGCGAATAAAAATAATTGGCATAAGAAGCTGATTAATGCATTATGGGAAGATCGGGTGAGTAATAAGAAGTCTATTGGTATGTATCATTTTCAAGTTGTGTATGGTGTTCATACTGTGTTTCCTTCATCACTAGCAGTCTTGGTAATGAAATTGCTGCAAGAAGAAGGGACTGAGGAAAATAACATACAATGCCATATCAATCAAATGATACACCTTCAGTAAACAAGAGATGAAGTATTTCAGAATACTTCAAGAATCCATGATAGGATAAATAAGATCTATGAATGGAAGAATAAGGAAGACAAATTCAAGGTTGGAGATTTGGTACTTCGCTGGGATGCCATAAATGAAGACATGGGTAAGCATGGAAAATTTGAGAATAAATGGAAAGGGCCATATCAGATTTCAGCTTGTTGGGGATAGAATGCTTATTTTCTTGAAGAGATGAATGGACAAGAGTGTTTAGGAGGAACAACCAATGGTAGGCTCTTGAAACACTATCTTTTCTGAAATACATTTCTTGATCAGTTTTACATTTCATTGTAAATATCAATTACATTTTCTGCAAGAGTGAAGTAGAGAATCACTAGAGTTCATAGCCCGAAGTGAAGGCCATGGAGCTTCATTTATTTTCTGCCATTTTCAAAAGTTCAATTTTCAGTCAAATAAGTCAGTATTGAGTCAAGTTTCAGTCATTTGAGTTTGTCTTGAGTCAGTCTATTTTTTCTGAGTTATCATTTTTTAGTCATGTTATTAGTTTGCATTTTTGACCGTATTGGCCCAATGGATAAGGCACTGATTTGTAAAATAAAGTGTTCTGTGGTTATTGACACCTATTTCAGAGCTATCATCCCCAATACGGGAAACGTTAGTGTCAATATTTGCATCCTGCCATCAGTGATCAAAATCCTCTTTTCATATCATTTTAGGAGTCCCACTCAAAATTTTTTATTCATTCCACTAGGTCATGCAAAAATTTACTCACTGATGGTAGTAGCCCTAAGTTAAAAAATTTCACTTTCTCTAAATTTCCATTACTTGCTGGCTAAATTTCATACCTTGCTGACTATACATCATCCATAAAACTAATTTCATCACAAAAACCACTGTTTCAAAGTCTTATTAGGTATTTAGGGTTTTTTCAAGGTTTCATTAGGTTTCTAGGGTTTTTCCAAGGTCCAATAAACACAGCATTTGCATTGCATAAATCCAGCAAAGCAAGAGAGTGATCAAAATAACATCTCTTTACCATGTAAATATGATTTTCAAAGATTTAATTCTTATTCCAAAGTTGTGATTTTCATCCTAGAATGCAATTTTTATTCCAAAAAGATGTAACTTTTATTTTTATTTTGTAATTTTATGTCATTTAATATGTAATAAGTACAAGGTTCCCAAGCTACCAACTCAAAGTTACACATGCCAACAAAGAAAATATCAAAGTGCAAAGAGTTTGTATACCATCAAAATGATCAATTTTCAAAGGAAAGAAATCAAAGTGAAAGGGTTTAATTGTGAAGTTTAGAGGTGAATTTGAACATAGGAAAAGTGGGTCCCAAAGCTCAAAACATCCAATCCATGAAGCATAAAGCCCATCCAAAGATCAAAAGACATTCATTTTCTCCCTATGCCATCAAGCCATCACTTACACAACTCAAAAAATCGAAATTGAAAGGTGAAAGGTATAAATTCTGGGAGGCGCTGCGCACCTAGAACAAGGCGCAGCTCACCTGGGACAAGTGCTGCGCATAGAGCAAAGGCATTGCACACCTGCCCAATTTCACTTGCACGCTTCCAAACTTCGTGCAGGTCCTCCAAACATTCAGAAAATGGTTTCTCCACTTCCTATCAAGTATGTAAGACATCATTATTCCCTCCTTTCATTTCTTAAGTGAAAATTTCATGGTGTCAAGATTTTCATGATAAATCTCTAGTTCTTTCAAGATAGAAACCTTAGTTTCACTTCCTAATCCAAAATTTTGATCCTTGAAGACCATTTTACCCTTCCCACATCACAATAAATCCTATCCCTACCCCTATATCATTAAATCTCTATCCCAAACCCCTTTATCCCCTTAACCCTAAGACCTAGGTATTTCAAATTCATAGGCTCCCAAATCCCCATACCTGTAACAAAATTCCTATTCCAAAATCCCACAATATTTCTATTCCCTGTCACCTCCCTTAATTTAATAATCCCTTCCCCCATATCCATAATTTTTTCCATCCCATTCCCCACTCCCTAAACCTACATTTCATTCCCAATTCATCGAGTCCCTAGGGTTTCTAGCCAAGACACTATGGAAGAAGAAAACAGAAAATTCAATGAGGAATAAGAAATGGAAGAGAGGAGGCCACACAAAGGAGGGAATATCATCATACTTGAACCTACAAGCACTAGAGAACTCATGGTTTGTCCCATGACTGTGACATGTTTCAAGCATGTAGGATGCTTTGAATTTTGTGAAAAAATACAAAAGGTCCAACATCATCTTGTTTTGAGCAGGCTTTTCATCTCTAATCTTCATGAAAACTAGGTAACCCTTGCTGGTGTCACTTTCATAGTATCCACAACCATTATAGTGGATGCCACTGGAATTCCAAGTGTTGGTGAAAAGTGGTACAAGGAAAAAGACTTGGAGAATGATTACTATGAGCCATATATCAAGCCAAGGTACAAGAATTAAGGAGCAAGGTTCTTTCCTTTCTCTTAACTCCTGGATAGGTATGACCCCATGATGAAAATCATCATTAGGTACTTTTCTTGTGAAGGAAGGTTCTCTTTAATCTACACCTACCATATCAGGTTCTTAATACACTTTACAAGGGTCAAAATGCCCAACATACCTTATTTTATCTTCAGGGACATTGAGAAAATGGAATACATTGTTCAAAAGAGATATTATGACCACCAAATGAGAAGTATTTTTTGCCATTCTCTCATCAAGATCATTGTCTTCCATCACCTAGATCAATTGAACATCTCATGGGACACTTTCATAGCTAATGAAATCTTTATTTCTCCACCAATTCAACATGCTCAAGTTGTGCCTCCACCATCTCATCCTTCCGCATCAATTCCTCCACCCCAGCCTACAGTACCTACTTCTTCATCAGCTCAAAATGCTTCACCCATTTCACCACCATCATCACCATTTCACACTCAGATTGGGTCATCTAGCATGGTTAAGAACAATGAGCTTCAAAAGACCAAAGTGGTTGAGATAAAGAAATTGGAAAAAAAATATCAGAGAGGTCATAGGCAAGTGTTTTATCCACAGATTGTGGAAGGGTCGTTGTTTTCTTCATCGGAAACGCAGGTGGACAAAGGAAAGCAAAAGATGACAAAGGCAGATATTCAGGAAGAGATTAGGCATGAGCAGGGAAATCTTCATGAGACATAAATGGAGTTTGACCTTGTTGAATTGAATCAACAAGATGATTCTGAGATCACTAGCATAGTCATCAAGGAAAAATAAGCCAAGATTAAAGAGCTACAAACTAATCTTGATAGATCTAAATTTGTCATTACCTTTCTTGAGCAGGAGAACCAACAACGAAAGACCAAACACTTTATTGATGAAGTGAAATTCATCAAAGCTCAAATAGAGGTAGAAAAAGCTAAAGTATTGCTTGAAGAGACACTAGAAAAATATGGTGTGCTAGATGAACTAGAATAAAAAGTACCAAAAAGAAGGCCAAGAACTAGAGGTTTGAAGAGAGCCCTAGAACTAGAAAGGCAGAAACAAAGAGAACTAGCAGATGAGCTCACTCTTAATGAGAAATTTGTAGTGGTAATCAATGAGAACTGGGAGAAATGGCTTGATAGAGCCAACCAACATATTGAGAATCTCTTGGAGAAAGAAAACAAGGATAATGATATTCAGAGAAGGATGGTAAAGCACTATGCCAAGAGAAACAAAATTGCAAGGTCAAAACTTTAACAAGCCAATGAAAAAATTGAAACCTTGACCATGCAAGAAGAGAAAAGAAGACTTAATATCCTTTCTGAAGCCTCACTCCATGCCTAACCCTCATCTAGCCACTATTCAAAATTTTTTTGCAATTTTTGATGCATTTTTGCAAAATTTTGAAGTTTTTGTGCATTCCTAGACAGTCATGTGACAGTTGGACTATCAAGTGCGCTACGCCCTAGGCACTGTGCACCTGTTTGAGGAATATTTTGGTCAAAAGAAGACTTCCATTGGATTCATAATAGATAAAACATGCAAGAAAACCACTTTTCTAGCCTTGTTTGGTCAAACTAGCAGGTGAAAAAGTTAAAAAACCTTAAAAAAATCACAGTTTTGCCTCCTTTTTCACCTTGGCGCTGCGCATAGAAAAATCTTTGGAGAATCACTTTTTGGGAGGTAAAATCAAGTCAAATCTGCAAACCAATCAAAAATTTGGAAATTAGACTGGATAATATTTCCAATGAGCTATCCTGAGCTCAGTTTGGACATCGGGAACCCCCTCAAAACTTAGCTTGAAGATGGCGTTGTGCACCTGACCAGTGTCTAATTTTTCTGAGTTTTCTCTGCAATTTTGATTTTCACCTTGAGAAATCATGTTTTTTTCTGATGTAATTGATGGAAGTAAATGTAATTCAGATGGTTTTACACTTACCTAGGATAAATACATTAGGTGAAAACTTCTAATGACATGTAATGAATTAGTTTGCAAAAAGTGAGGGATGAGTCAGTTTGACCTCCCTACACTCTAGGTATTCAGCTAAGTTTTTGGTGGAACTGCTCCTGCTCTCATGGATTCAACCTTTGAGGTTGGGAGAGGTTGTTTGAGGTCTATATCATGTATTTTTTTGACTCATTTCACAGGTTTGATTTTGTTGGATGTTGATGCATTGGTCAGAGACTCTAGTGTAATCTATTTGGAAGGAAATTAATGAAAAGGTTGCAGCTATTTCTTTGGGATACCTGTGGTATGGAAATTTAGAATTGTTCTTCTTATGTCTCATTATGTATGAATGTTTTGTTCCATGATCCATTTCATTTCTATGATATGATGGTTTTTAGGTTGATAAACATAATACATCTCTCATGCTCTGTTTTGGGAAAACCTTCATAGTTTGTCCATCTTATTCAATTTAGAAAGACTTCATGCCTTTCATTGCTCTTTCTATCTCCTCACCTATCTGATCCAACCCACTCAAGAAACCCTAAATTGTTAGGTTTTCTACCTATCTTTCCCCATTGAATCTCTGCAACTCTAATCTTATTTTCCCCGACCTAGCCTCTTTGACCTAATTATCCTCATCTAACAACCCAATTTCAAACAAACCCCTGTACTCATACCTAGCCTAAAACCCTAATTCATACAACCCTCTTAGCTGCAAATTTTTGGAGAGAGCCCTCTCCAGTTTGGTAGAGCTAGATACCAAGTCAAAATATTGGTCTCTGGTTACCGCTGTTGGGATTTATTCTTCAGCTTTGGAGATCTGGCGGAGAGATAAAAATGTTCTTGGTGTTGAATTCTTGCATAATCCATTTGATGACATCCGCACAAGGTAAGACCGACAACCTGCAAGAAACCTTATGAATCCATGACAGTTGGATGTTGATATAAACTTCTCTATCCTCTAGATATGCTTTAAAATTTATGGCTATGAATGCATCCTTAAGAATATTCCATGTGATATCTAAGTCCTTTTCAATATACAACTATGTAGAAGCTAGATTGAGAACTGAGAATGAATGAATTTAACCCACCTAACTGGTATTTATATCTGTAGCCTCTTTTGATGTTGATCTCTTGGGAGGCATGATGTTCTCTGTTGCTGAAATGGAGTATACTAAAGAGCTACTGTACCTTGGAAAGCTATGCATTCATAGCAAAAGAAAGTTATCTCTAGACAAATCAACTCATCAGTTAATCAATAAAGCAACAACATAGTGATGAGGAGAGATATTTCACAATTATAGGCTAGAAGAGGGCAGGCTGAGCTCAGGGATTTCACAATGCATAGTGAGAGAGGAGGATTGTGCATATTTAGTTGTTAGAGGGATGGCTTAAGGCTTGAGACTATGTAATGCGCAGTCTCAGTTGGCATAAGAGGAAGAGGATTGCACATCAAATAGTCTCAGTGGAAAATATGGACCACCGTTGACTGGGATTGAAAAAAGCATAGATGAAGGAGGCTAGTGATTTCACATTACGTAGTTGTAGCTGGAAAGGACGTGGATTTCTTCTCGGGGTTGCACAATACGCAGTTGGGGAAGCTAAAAATCCTTAAGGGTGAAACAATTCAACTCGGGAAGAGGATAAACTTCAAATCTGAAGCCGAGGAAGGAGTAAGTGTAGAAAAACCTTCAGATAAGTTGGATCAATCATTAATATCGAATAGAAAAGGCCATACAAAAGGAAGAACATGCATGCAAAAAAATACCCAGCACCAGTAATTGCTCGTAGGAAAAATAATTTGGGAGGTATGCGACGCTTGAATAAACTAAATGATGGATTGAAAAACACTTGTACTGGTAAATATACCAGAAATTCCAATAACTACAAGAAGAAATAGGAAAATATGAACTTGAAAACACATAAACGACAAAAGCGACGAAAAAAGAAGTAAAAAGTGACACTTTAGAAACTTTCCCATAAAAGCGCTGCAAATTGAAACTGGAACTCCTTGATATCACGGGGAAGGCTAGAGCTCCAATGCCGAATGTGAAAATGAGCTCTACAAGCCTCTATTATATAATTTATCCTCCACGTGATTAGGTTAGGGTTTATGATGCTCATTCCTAAAATAAATGAGAAATCGACACTTGTGCTTAGATCAAAAATAGAAACTTTGTGCCAGTTTTCCATATTGATGCACAATTGGCTTGTTCCCGGGGAGTGCACAATCCACTTGCAGAAAGGACTGCATAATTCCCAGTGAAAATGGATTGCGCATTTTACTGGTTGGATGTATTGCACAATTATGACTCTCAGTTCAGTAGAGAAATTTTGGGGTGTAAAATGGGCCTCCTAAGGAATAATATAAAATAACAGTGTAAATAATAAAATAATTTTGATTAAATCATCAAATTTTAGAAGGAAAAAATAAAAAAACTACTTTTCAACTCATCTCCCTGCTTTGAGTTTACTCAAATTTCAAGTGGAAGTAGTCATTGGATGCAAAATTTAGTTCCTCATCCAAGGAATACCATGTTGCGTACTTTTGATGGAGCCTACTACACAAAAATTAGAAATACATGAAAAAAATGATGACAATACTTTTTTTTCATGTATTTCTCATTTTTAGTGTAGCATGCTTTATCAAAAGTATGCAACATGGGTATTGATTTGACGAGAAATTAAATTCCACATTCAACGAGTGATACCGCTCGAAATTTGTGTAAAACCGTAGGGAGATAAGTTAAAAATATGAGTTGAAAAAATAGTTTCTATTATTTATTTATTTTTAATCCTTTTACTTTTTTACTTCAAAAATGATGAATCAACCCCATGGTTGAAATCATCATCTTGAATCCCATTGGTTCATATAAATTTTATTTTGGTTGCACATTTTTGTTTTGAGGCCCACTTTAGACCACAAAATTTCTCTACAAGGTAGATTGCACATTTCACTTGCTCAACAACTAATATTGTCTCATCCACCCACTACTCAGAATGATAACACAATAAATAGGTATCCATAAACATTACGTGTCTTGAGATCTCAAGAAAAATGGAGGCAGAGTGAAGGTTGCTTCTGGGTAATTCAAAGTTTTCATCTAGGAAGCACTCAAATATATGGGCTCTTTGGGCCAATGAAAGTTTTTGGTATATTTCCATGAGGGTATTAGTTTAAACTAGTTGTAGAGAGGCTTGAGGATTGATCCAAAGGGCCTGGTAGATACTCTCAGGGGTAATTGAAAATAAAACTTGGGCATTTTGAGCAACAATAGCTTTATGGCTAGGGAGGTATCTCAGAGGACACCAAGTGAAGAACTCAATGAAAAAATGGGTTTGGGGAAAGACTAATTGTGGCAATAGGGATTCCTAGATGCCTGGATCGTCATTGTTATCTAAAAACTCTTGGTTTGCCCAATTCATAAGCATGTATAGGTCAAATTCACACTCAGTCTCAACTATTTTGTAGTATGTATTAACTAGGGATAACTTATCCAGATCAGGTACGAGAGGGGTAATCATATTTTCTTCATATTTATTTTCCTTTCGCTTATGTGAAGAGATTTTCAATTTCAGAGGAGAATTCAGGAAACTCAGTTACTAGGTTGTTGTTTGAATTAAATTTCATAGCGAAACGGCTCACAAATGACACTGGAAATATTCAAAACACTTCAGGTTAATCTGCATAATCGAATTTACTGTTGAAAGGGAAAATTACAGTTTATCGAGATATTTATAGTGGGATTGGAGGGATTTGTAATGGAATTATTACCATTTCAGAGTGTGGGAGTAATTAGGAATTCATACATTGGCGAGAGGGATTAATTACCCAATGTTCATGTGACGTTTGGCGAGTGATTTGAATGGTAACGGTCAAATGATGTGGATGATAGGTGACATGGATGGCAAGGGTGAAGGACGAGTGGCATGAGTGGAGAGCGCGGGGGCGAACGGGCGGAAGAAGGCGTGGGATGGTGGTTTTCGGTGGGGTGAGGATACAAGTGAATCATATAGCGGTTATGAGTTCCTATGGGACATATTTACAGGATAAGATCTTACAGGAAGGTCACCAGGATGTCAGGTATATGGAGCTTAGGCACAGATTGCAGCAAATTATAGGGACATGTGTAGGAGCACGGGATGTGGACTATCATCTTACAACATATGGCTTGATCAGGTTTACAGATAGGATATATGTGCTAGACAATAGTGAGCTTAAGGAAGTGATTTTAAGAGAGTTTTATGTAAAGCCATATTTAGGTCACCCAGACTATCAGAAGACATTTACCACAGTATATAAGTTTCACTATTGGTGGAATTTGAAACATTTAGTGATTCACACAAAAACCTTGTAGTATCATAAAATTGTTAAATTTTACTGTAATAATTGTTTTTTTAACAGTGTATGTTGGATTTAATACATGCATAGTAAATTTTTTAAATTTTATTGTGCATTCTCGGGAAAAAAAAAAAAAAAAAAAAAAACCATAAAATCATTCTTACGTTAAACCTTGTTTCTTCTTGTTTATGTGACTTCACAATTAGGGCTTTTCATTTTAGATTTATAGGGTTTGTATATATATATATATATATATATATATATATATATATATATATATAACTCGCGAGACCACTTGTAGAGTCGGATCTCAATCCATGTCGACCCTTGCACGATTTAAACAAAAAAAAAGATTTTTTTTTAATCAGTGCACCCTGTTTAAAATAACGCACCGGCGCGCTATCGTAGTATAGCACACCGGCTGTGTATTGACAAAAAACACTATTAGATAAAAATAGTTTTTCATTAATTTATGTTTGTGTTAATCGGTGCACTGATTAACATATAACACACCAGGTCTTATTGTTGACAAAGAGCACCGTACGATTTTTCTATTGTATTGACGGTGCGTTGATAAGAACCTATCGCGCCGTGTTCTGTGCGTACTTTGGGAAAGACGCACTGTTTTCTTGATTTTTTTTTTTACCTGAAAAGTATGAAATTTATTTATAAAATATATTAATGAATGGTATGGTACATGTTTCATATTGATAAACAAATCAATGACAAGAGTTCAGGTAACAAAAATACTGATAGCACATCGAAAAAAGCAAAAAAGGCAAGTTCTTTGTAAATTGTTTACAAAAAATATTATTTTTGAACTATATGTAAGTTTAACTAATATGCATTATTTACTATGTATCATGTAGAACCACAAAATGACGAATCTTGATAAGATTATTTCTGATCTAAGACCAGAAGAACGTAAAATTTTGATGGAAAAATTGCAGAAAGATGAAACAGGTGAATGAAAAAAATACTATCAATCCAATATGAATTTTTTTTTTCAATTTCATTAATAATATACTTAAAATTATTAGATAACATATTTTAAACAATCTATTAATTTACATATGTTTAATGTTCTAGATGGACCAACAACGAAGAAATTCCAAAAGAATAATTTACCGCATAGTTTAATGAGGCTTCAAATTTTTTAGAAAATTTAGCACTATTTTAATAAATTTTCGCAGAAATATTTGATAATCTAAATTAGTAACAGTTAATTTTAGTTAATTTTAATGAGCGCCAAATTTTGACGAATCTAAATCCATATTCACCATTAAAAAAAATATTTAAACACTCCTACACTCAAATTAAAAATAGAAGTTAGATTTCCATAATTTTAGATGCCTTGATAGACCACTACACTGCTTTGCAACAATTATGTATTTCGTCTTGTACTCCTACAGAGAAGCTACCAAATTCTTATCTATTCATTCGTCTAGTGATATAAATTATATTCGACATCTTACATGCATGAGGCAACAATTTTTGTTTGGGGGGGAACAAGTTTCAAATAGCTTTACTGTTCTTCCATCATTCAAAGGGCGTCACATTCGTATATTTGTGTTACATTAGAACATATCTGTAAATTTGTGTGAGACAGTCAAACGATAACAATATTTGTAACCATTTTATTATCATAAGATAAGTAAGCATTTTGTATAAGAATTATTAATGCAAATATTTATAAGTACTTTTTAACTGTTAGCGAGTTTTTGTTATTTTATGGAAGTTTGAATTTTGGAAATATAATATTCCTCCATTTTCTCTCTCTTGTAATTAAATTGACATGAGTTGGCCAGAAGTTTAAAGAAGCTGACACGAGTAAGCAGATTGATTTAAATATTTGTGGGAGCAGCAGATTAATTAAATATATTGATTTAATTTAAAATTTTAAAAATAATGAAATAATAAAAAAATATTAAATAAATTTCTAAATTTAGATGCTAGAATTTTAATTTATAATTTTAGAAGTAAAATATTATAAATATATATTTATTTTGATTTTAATGAGTTTATTTCATTTTATTTTATTGTAGATAAATGTATTTTTGGATTAATCACATCAATAGGATTAAGTTGACGTTTCGAACCAGTTAATATGGTTCATTTTCAAGACAAAGTGGAGAGACTAATGGATCTAGACTAGCTGTTAATAACTAACCATTAGAAAGTTAGTTAGTTAATTGAAAAATAAATAAATAAATTAAAAAAAATTTATTATAAACGAGTTTACAAATTATTATGTAATTAAAATAAATATAATAGGTAATAGAGAGGTAATTCTTTTTAATTTAATAAATTAAAAAAATAAAATAAAAAAATTAATTAAATAAATCAATACATTAATTAAATAATATATAACTAAATAAAAATAATAAATAAACAAAGTTACCCTAAAACATACTAGAGAGGAACAACATTTTTAATAAATAAATAAATAAAAAATAAATTATTTAATTAAATACAATTTATAAAAATGGGTTTATAGATTATTATATAATTAAAATAAATATAATAGGTTGAGGAGTAATTTTTTTTTAATTTAATAAATAAATAAAATAAATAAATAAATAAATAAATAAATTATTTAGATAAAAATAAAATAAATCAATAAATTAAATAAATAATATATAACTAAATAAAAATAATAAATAGACAAAGATATCTAAAAAGGTATTAGAGAGGGGCAAAAATTTAATAAATAAGCAAATAAAATAAATAAATAAATAAATAAAATAAAGTAAAATAAGATAAAATAATTAATTAATTAAAAGTTTTAGATAGAAATAAAAATAAATCAATAAATAAATTAAAATAAAAATAAAACATATTTTATTTTCATGAAATATTTTCCAATTCATGGAAGTGTACTAATTTATGTAAATATCTATAATATGTTTAATTTGATTAATGAATAATTTTTCATTAAAATATCTTCTCACATAAAAAGAATTATGAAAATATTCTTAAATCAATTTAATATATAATTTTAGATGTAAAATATTATAAAAATATTAAGAATGTTAATTGCATCTTAAGGCATTCTCCTTTGAGAAGAACTTACTCGCTGCCCACTGTCAGCACTCTACACCTTTTGATTATATGTTAAACAATTGAAGGATGTTAAGTCGTTCGATCATCACAGGTGAAAGTAGTTAGAAGGAACGGTCTCCAGATCTTGATAACCTACCGAGCATAGTTTTTTTTGCTTCGTGTTTGGCTCTTCAGGGTTTTTGAATGCAAGATATCACAAACACATGCTTGGAGAGCCCTCACTAAAGGTTGATTTTCATAAGTTCTTCCCTTCCTATCCTTATCAAAGACCTATGTTTGTGACTAAAAAACTTGCAATGTTTTAGATTTCTTTTTAGATATATGTTAGAATGCTCACATTCTCAATGTTTAATTTGTTAGGTCTATTTCTACAAGCAGCTGGAGTTGTAGGTAGGGCCTTGGAAATCATGGAGCTCATGTCTGCATCTCACAAACACATGCTTGGAGGCCCCTCGCTAAAGGTTGATTTGCATAATTGCTTCCTTTCCCGTCCTTATTGAAGACCTATGTTTGTGACTAAAATATTTGCTCGAAAGTTTGGAAATTTATACTATACCTAGGTTGACCTGCTTGAGTGGAATTTCGTTTCTAATTAAGAATTTATCTTTGGTTGAAAATGCTTATCAATAGAGAGTAATGTTGTGTTTATATGTAGGGTGTATGTTGATGAAAGGCATATCTATGTATATCAATAAGACTGAATAATCCATTTCTAATGGTAGTGACAAATCTATTATCTATCTGCCAATATGATTTGGAAAGCATTTGGGATTGTAGGCATGGACTACTATGAAGATATTTTGGAGCTTTTAAAGAAACTTTATCAACATTATGTGAATAGTCAGTTGTATATGTACATTGTACTGTAAATGGATGATTCTTGCAGACTAAGCTACTTAAGTTTATTACTATTGTCATACTGCATCTTCTACATTGAACCTAAATATCCCTTCTTACATTGAATATGACATTCTAATGGCTAGAATGATAAAGGATCTTTTATGTAGCTTTGATTTTAATATATGCTATTGAATGGCGATTCTATGACTAATTTTTTGCACTTGAGAGAAGTTTTTTTAATACATTTATGGATTTCGGTGCATTTGTATTTAACATTCTTACATTCTGTGATTTTTGTGTTATTTTATGGCTTTGTGTTTAGTGATTTTGTATTTAGTAGACTTTGCATTCAATAGATTTTTCTTCGCCTCTGCTCATTCCCATTTCCACATTATAATGGCTTCCCTTGGAAGTTGTTCTATCTTACACAGATATTGATTGTCCACAACTGCATTAACTTGATGCCTCTTTCTACAGGTTTTCTTAAAAATTCTTTATTGTTATGCTCCTTTAACTACATATATTAGTATTTTTTTAATTATGAAGCTCATATTTATAAATTTTGTTGACATTGTAGCTTTATTAATGATGATTGCTAGGCTTTTGCAACTGTTGCATGTTCTTCCATTGAGTTGTCGGTTTTTGCATGCCTTATTTATTTGGTATGTTAAATACTAGGGTATTATCATTACAGGTGGGATTTTATCACTTAATGTAGGTATATTTACCCATTTGATTTAACTTGATATTATAGCACCTCAAATGAAATTATTGGAGATGAAAGGATATAGTGTTTTGTCTCAAGAAGATATTTATTATCCGCAGTTGCACTCGCTTGATGCCTCTTTTTGCAAGTTTTCTTAAAAATTATCTATGGTCATGCTCCTTTAACTACATATTATAACTGTAGCTTGCTTAATGATGATTTCTTGGCTCATGCAATTGTTTCATGTCCTTCCATTGACTTGTTGGTTTTCATGTCATGCACCTCAATTGGGCCAGAGGGAACGTTGGCTCTATAGAGACTCTCGAATTCAACACTTTTAGATTTTTCTTACACATTCTTGACAAATTTACAACCAATCATTGATTCTTGTCCCCAATTAAAGGTTACTTTATAGACTTAAAGTTAACACTCCTAGGCTTTTATGTATACATCCTTGGTAGTTTCCCAACCTATAATTGAGTATTTTTTTGTCATAAAATAGAAACCATACACTTAGTGAATAAAGAAGCACCCCAACCATGAGGTATAATGTGATATAAAAATATTTTTCTTAAGCCAAGGGAAGCTTCTAACAATTGAAAAATCCAAATTGTTCTAGTACACAATAAGTACCAATGAATAATACATATTTGTAAGGTATAATTTCAAATCTTAAAAACAAGGACAAAAATATAGGAAAATTAATCCATATGGGACTTCCCTTGGATGGTTGTGAGGTAGTAAGAAAGTTATTTTAAAAATAAACTGAAGATTTAGTCGTAGGAGTGAATACCAATGAAACATTAATATTTTCTGAAGGTGATCACTAATTTGTATCATAATGTACAACTCAAATAAGTTTGTTTATGAATCACCAAACAAAAAAAATTTGTGATCACCTTTTATGAGTATTAGCTAATTGCAAAAATATTTTACTTGCAGTTGCACCTACTGAACCTTCTTCACCTACATCAACACTACCCCTATCATTAGTACTATCACCAAAATTATCTTCTTGAGAAAAGTGTAAGGTAATATTTGAAAGGTGATTAGTATTGTTTTCATATAGATCATCCAACATGGTTGTTTCTTGATGTTCAAGGGCATATTATAAGTTCCACAACGCATCACCCATAGTGGGCATGTCAATACCCTGGTCATCCAAAAAAATTTCAGTCGTCGCCCAAAACTTTTTCAGGGAGTTAGGGTTGATTGTATTTACAAGATGATGATCAATAATTTGGCCAAGCATGCCTCTCCTTTTCAAATGCATTTCCCACTCTGCTATATAGAATTTCTCTCTGGGAAGAGAAGGATTGATGGTTCTAATTCCACATATCACCTCCATTAGCACTACTCCAAAGGAATAGACATCATATTTTTCTATCAACTGTTGCCTTCTGAAGTACTCTAGCTAAAGATATCAAAAGGTACCTTTGACTACAATATTCACATGGGTTTCATCTAGAGAAGCTCCAATATTTGAAAGCCCGAAGTATGCCACACTGGACACAAAATTCTCATCCAAAAAAATGTTTGTCTTTACATCATGTTGAATGATTCCCTGCTCTTAGCTTATGTGAAGGTAGTGGAGACCCCTATCAACCCCTATGCATATATCAAGGCTTTGCTTCCATTACATAGGAGGAATATTTGATCCATACAAATGGATTCTAACACGTCCATTGGCCATGCATTCATAAACCAAAATCATCTCATAATTATCCTCAAAATATAAAATAAGAGAAACCAGATGCAAATGGCGAAGCTTAGATTTCAATTTTAGTTTGAAATTATGCCATGCATTGTTCATAACTTCGATTTTCACATTTTACAACCACTTTGGTATCATCTTCAAGCATCCCCTTGAATAATTTACCAAACCAACCTACACCCAGAATCAAACTCTCATTAAAAATTTTGGTAGCTTCTATTATCTCTGCAAATGTGAAGTGTCGGCCTACATTTGAAGGTACAGAAGAGGTATGAATCCCAACAGATACCTTGCTTCCCTTTCTTCTTATAGTTTCTATAATGTCATCCATGTAGTGGAAGAGGAAACCAATTTATGGTAGAGAGTTTTGTATGAGGTCTACGACAACAACAAAAAGGTAGATCACTGTTAACATCCCAATAGCAACAAAAAATCCTACAAATGATTCAACTATTGGACCAACCTTGTTATTTCTCTTTGATCTGGTAGATTTTTTTGGTGAGAAAGATCCATCGCAAATTCTTTTAAAGTTGTTGATCTTCATGACCTCTAGCCCATTTAGTATGGCATTGGGAACAACATTCATCATATATTTAATGTAGGTCCAACATAGAAAAAAATATTTTTTGATATAGTAGGTGTATTAGCTACTACAAAATCAGTGTAATAAGTAGGTGCCAAGGTATTTTGTGTTACAGTTGATAGATCACAAGCATTGAAAATGTTATCATTGTTGATATATACATTGAAGTATAGATCATTCAGTGCGATACTCACAATATCACAGTAATGCATCTAAATGAAGTATTTGTAGTCTGGATCCACAGTAAAGCACCAAAAAATATTTAAATTTTGGTTTGTTACATTGGTTGTAGCCATATCCTCAGTAGTAGCATATACCATATTGGGAGAAATCTCACTCATAACTAGTCCTTGGTACACAACATTGTTGGAAAAAGTGTTAAAGTTTTGGGAAATTTATATTCGAAATAGGAAGCTTGTATCAGGACACCAAAATCTCCCAAGGGTGTCATTGTCACAGGTAATCAAGGTCCTCCCATAATAAGTGTATAAATTATTTCAAAATCATGCTCTGATAGACCACTATAAGTATTAGAGAGGGAAAAATTTGAGTTGTGTATGAAGAGTGTCTGACACATAAATAAATTTAATGGCATTGAAAATGCTAAGGAATTATTGGATGGAATAAAGGTCGGGACCAATGTTATTTCACTTATATTGAATAGATATTCCTTCATCACATTTGAACTATTATGGATTTGGAAATTGTATGGTAGACCAAAGTCTTGGGTGACTATTGAATATATGCCACTTGCAATATTGTAATTTTGATAAGAAAATGGAAATAAATGTAAATGTACCCAATGTATGCCGTGGTTCCCAATACTGAAGGTATAAGATGACTGCTGAGTAAACACTCAAGTTATCAAATAGATACTAGAATGAACCTGTAGATTGGAACTTTTTTTAAAATGAATTTTAATGTAATCTAAATTATTTATGGGGACTTTCTCATACACAAGTTCTGTGGTTGAGTTTTAATCTTATATTTTTTTCCTTGGACTTAATGGTACACAATTCTAAATTTTCTATTTTTGTAGAAGATAATACACGAGGCTTGATAAAATGCAAACTTCTAAAGTAAATGTTTATGCATGCATTGCATTTTTTCTCACAAACTTTAACATCCTTTTTCTCCCTTATATTCATCAGGTTTTGAAGCTTCAAGCTTGCAAATATATCGATAACTCAACATTGATTCCTTTCCATAGGGGAGGGCACTTTCGAAGCTCTATGAGTTCAATTTATCCTATGGAACTCTTAGCAGAATATGAAATCTCAAAGAGAATATACATAGCATGTTTCTTTCTATCGATCCAAGTGTTGGAGTTAACTATGAACTCGGTGGAATAGAAAAATTCATATTACAATTCAAATCAAGAAAGAGGCTATCATAATACAACTAGTCAGTACAAACTAAAAGAAAGAGGAAAGTCAGATACTGAAATTAGTCAACCTGCTTCCTTTCTCGTCCTTGTCAAAGACCTGTGCTTGAGCACGAGGGAAGGAAATGAAGTGATTGAACAAAGGAGCAGAGATAATTGATTAAATCCAATTAATAGATGGGGAGGGAATTGTTTTTTTCTCTTAGTTTGAACCAAGAGGTAGAGAAATATTTTGAATGGTCTCTAATACAACCAAACTTGGATAAAAAAAAGTACAAAAACAAATGAGATGCACATTTGCAAAAAAGAGATGAATAGGAAACTACAATCAATGTCTCTAACTTCAGTATTTACAAGTACACATAAGCAAATGAAGTCTACAAAAAGCAATTACAACTAGGGTTGAAAATTGGAAAAGTATTATATTCATATTTATATTCATGAAAAGTTTTGTGAAAGTATTATATTCACATTAATGTACAACCAATCCAAATAAAATGTATCTTAAATCCTTTCTCGCATTTATATTCATAGAAAAAATTGTAAAAGTATTATATTCACTTTAAAGTACATTATCTAATTTAGTTCTATTCAAACATCATTCTCAAATGTTATTCTACTCTTGATATTCTTAACTTGATGAATAAAAGTTTAGTATTAAACATTAAAGCTACATCTTGTAACATTGTGAAAAAATGTACAAAGAAATGTGAATGAATTAATAACATCAGACACCTATATAACCCTACATCAAAGTATGAATTTCGAATGATTATAGTTCTCTTATGATGCAAAATCCTCCGTTAAATTTCAAATTAAAAACAAAATCGCATAATCTTTTACTTCCTTATTCTATGGTACTCTTTCCTATGCTACTACCTTATGATGTTTCCTTTGCAACATGTGGTGCAATTGCTAGTTCTAGTTTTTTTCACTTATTTAAATGATTACATGAGTGTATGAATTGGTTGAGTGTATTTGATAATTCATTATTTAACAACATTCTACAACCAATATTGTAATTTCTTCTTTTTAGGTATTATTGATTTGTAATAGATTTATATAATTACTAGCTTTTCAATTGATTCAAATATCATACTTTACAACATTATTATATTCACCTATAATTTATTTCTATTTAGCATTAAAATATATTAAAATAGCTGTTATTGGATAAAAATATATCTACTAGTACACAATATAAAATAAAATTATTATTATTATTATTATTTTTTAATACTTAGTAACATAAAATATTATTACTATGATGGGGTGACTATTTGGAATAGAGCATCTATAATTTTAATTTAATTATATATAATTAATATGTTGGCGTTAGAGATTTAACTTCCATGAAATATTCTAGAATATTCGTAATAGTAGAATTAATGTTGACCATAAAATATCTTTGTAATGATATATATCACTCCATAAATTTCACAAGAGTAAATATTTCAAATAGAAGCAGTTTAGTTGTTAGATATTTTCACTCTTTTTGAGGGTGTTGAATCCATGTACACATTCAAAAATGTGTTTTAAACAATTGAAATTCACAATCTCACCAAAAATTATGTCACTAGATTCAAAAAGGGAAAGACATCTAATGATTAGACCGCTCCTTTAAAAAACGAATATAAATAAATAGTAAATTAAGTATAGTATTTATTATGTTTTTGGTCATTAATAATATAAAATATTAATTGTTTTCTAAATTATTGTTAATTATAAGATTATTTACCATGATATATATTATGTAACAAAATATTTATATAAGAATAACTATTAAATACCATGTAGTAAGAAACTTATTAATTTTTTTGTTAGAATCACATAGTACTGAGAGAAGTGGTGGTGTCTAAAGACACAATTTTTTGATTCCACTGGCTAGCAAGATGATTTAACATGAATTTTTTTGTCATATAAATAGGCTACATAAAAAATACATAACATGGGAAAAAACATGGATGCCCATAAATCTAGACTTGACCGATTCAAGTTTATGTAAACCACCGTAACAATCCCCCTCTTAAACTTGAATCAAGGAGATAGACCTGGTCCCATTCATTGTCAACCATCTCACGACGAAGATCTCACATTCATTCCCTCAAGCCACATACCAATACCTCTCCAAGTGGTCCATTCCAAAACCTTATGACTCCATGTGCCATTTCACTACCTGTATGTATGCACAAAGTGTGGTCCATTCAACAACTTGTTGACTTTATGTGCCAATGCACTATATGTATTTTTTCACAGTGTTAAGGCCTTACAACAATGTGTGATCTTGTGCAACATGCCTACCTGAACATCAAGTCTTATAACTTCCTAGGGAAATTCCTTGGACCAAAATCCTTAGGGTGTTCACTCATTACATGTCATATATTTCACTCTATACCACTCCATCTTCATTTTTTCTCATCCATATGGCCACTCTCTTAGCTACTATATCTAGCAAGGTCCATTCCTTGACTTGGATTTTCAACATGACTTGCACTCACAATGTCATTATTTTTTATCATGGCTACCATAACCTTTCATTTCACACACCTAGTGGCTTCTCTATGAAATCAACAGTCGTCATTGGGAGCTCCAAACTTCTTCTCCATAGGCTACTTAACGACGATGCCTCTTTGTAAATAGTGCAACCTTCACACGAATTTTGTGTTCGTGATCACCGTAATTCTAACTAGTTTGTTGGGGCTTTGATCCACTAATACATTCAATAAACTGAGAACCCTATTGCCACCATAACGTTTTGTGGCACTCGATTTGGGATCAAGCCGACCCTTTTTGTGGCTTTATTTTTCTCCAGAGGGTCGAATCCACTAATGTCGAAAATTCTCAAACCCAATCTCACAACCCCCAACTTAAACATCCTAGTTTCCTAAACGGAAGTTACTGGTTATTCATTCCTCCAAGTCAAAAACATATGAACATAATTTAATAGAGTCTTTGTAACCTTCATGTTAGTGGGATCCCTAGATTAGATTTAGCTCTTGATAACCAACTTTCTCTCTCATTTTGAGACTAATTTTGTTTCTTCACAATGAAGACTATACACTTTTTTTCAGAGGGAAAATGAACCTTTCATTTATAATTGAAAAATTTGCAAAATATAGAGTTTTTATATGACTACATCTGTCCCAAGAAAGCAACAAAGTATACTTCTACCTCACTCAACTAGATATTTTAGCTAATGATCTCCAATGGAGAGATGATCTCAGAGGTAGAGCCAATCCCCAACAGATCACATACATCATATTCAAACTTATAATTTCCATATAAATCAAACTCCTCCTATCACTTCAATAGGTTAAAGCAAGCAAGCCCTAACCACAAGAGGTACCAGGCTTTTGAGAAATCAAATAATAATCTTGATGTAAGGGACTGAAATCTCACAGTTTCAAAATAATTAAACAATAGATAGGTACAATATATAATTTTCATTAGAAAAAAAATAAACATACAAACATGGAGAAATCGCATTATGTGTACAACCCAAATTCCCCTGTCTCGCCCTACTCGAATCTCGAACTCTGTTCGAAAACAACGAAACGAAAAAATAAAAAAGGACAACAAGAAACTCTTGTCTCGCCCTCACAATCAATACTAGAAACTTAGAATGATGTGCACACTAACCTTTTATGTTGCCCATAATTTCCCTCCTAATGGCTCCATGTCCATGACGTGGCCAGTAACCCAAGTCAAATTTACCTGATCCAACCTAACATCTAACACTTTCTTTGTATTTTGTTTGTTTCATCAATTAAATATCACATTATTTTCATTTAGTAAATTAAATAAAAATATGATAAATAAACCATTAATTCAATACTAATATTTCATATTAACTTTTATTTTATATAATAAATTTACAAAAATATTTAAAATTATTTTTATTGAATAAAACAAAATATAAAACATTATATAATCAATCAATAATTTACTTATCTTAATTATTTAATATTATTCTTATTTAATAGAAAAAAAATCATAAACTAATCATTTATACCCCACTTTAAATTCACAAAAATATTAAAAATTATAATTACATTTACTTTCATATATGCAACTCAAAATAAATAATAAATTGTTAACTTAATAAAATAAACATTGGATAAGAATACAAATGAGGGAAGTGACCGGTTTTATGTCACAATTTTCACGAAAGAATATGAGTTTGAAATAAATAGATGAGCTTAAATAATAAACAAATGATTATTTTTAAAGAGATTTTTAAAATGTTGAGATTATGTTGTTTATTTAATGGGTATAACTCAAGTTTGTGAGGGTTTTTCACGCATTGTATTTATTTATGTATTCACAATTATATTTTAAAATTGTTTTATATGTTAGTAGTTGAGTTCCATTTTTTTTTGAAATGGGATATGATTTTTATTTAAAGACATTTTTTAAAATTTTATTTAGATATTTTGATAATAGAGTTTTTTTTGGTAAGTTAGGGTAAACTATATTAATTTGAAGTGAAACATTACATAGGCTAAAGGTTGAGTTGGTAAGCTGCACTTATCCAATTCCAACTTTCATTGTTTTCAAAGTAACGCAGGTATGAGGCTGTCTCCTTGGAGGAAACCAGCCCTGTAATAACATCAGACGGAAAATTACAAAATGTGCTGTGGCACTTGTGAAAGTAAAAGTTTTATAATATGAGCTGAAATAACAGAAAAGTAAAAAGAGTTGAGCGACCACGCAGTCATGGTGTTCCCACATCGTCCTCGATGTCTGGGTTCTCTTTCTCGATACAACAACCGTACTTCTGCGCTATGGCCTTGTTGGAACAGGGTCCCCTAGCTGTGTTTTGATATGTTTCAACGCTGCGTTTTTGATATATTTTTGTAGTAATTAGTCTAGCGCAGGGGCTTTGGGGCGGGTCAAAGCCCCCAATGTATTGCAATGGGTCAAAGGGCAGACCTAGAGTCCGTAAACCATGGTTTGCGGACCACAGGTTAGCGCAGGATATGATGATATAAATAGATAGATAGTTTGAGTCTAGAATTAAGTAAGATTGATGCTACGTACGAACTATTGAGATCTGTTTTGGGTAGTTTTGGGTAAGGAATCCTGTTGGCTGTGTGCGCGGAGATCCTCAGTTCTGCTGTGTGCAGACCCCGCTAGCTATGTGCGCGGGCTGTGACTTGGGTTTGTAACTGGGATTTTGGACGTTAATGAACACAGAATCTGTTGAAGTATATTTATGTTATTTGAACTGGTTGTATTGACTACTGAAGTAACTCTACGTTATTTGAATAAGCCGCGATTGTGTCGGTGATATATGAATAAGCTGTGATTGTGTTATTTTGTGATGATAAGTTCTGATGCGCACGTGGATGCGAAGGTGTTGCTGATATCTGCTTAATAATAGTAGCTTTGTTTATGTTTACGTGCTGTTATTCGATTAAGGGCTTGGTAATAAGCTTGTTTTTGTGCGAACCCGATAGAATTCAAAAAGATTTTCCTTAATTACCCACTCTCTCCCAGGGTGCAGAAACCTAGTTCCAGCACCCACCCATACTACTTCGGGTGAGACTTTGGCATGCGAAAGTAGGTCATTGCTGAAAGGGCTAGTAGTATAGGGATTTGTTGGCAAACCTTAAATCCGAACTTGGGTCAGGACTCCTCAAGCCAACAAATGGTTCCGTTGGCGGGACCGGGAGCATTTTGAAAGAGGGATCGGGTAATGACACGACGCTATTGGAGACGTGAGAAATTGGAGCTCGAAGACTAGTTCGAAAAACAGATTCAGGAATTTTCTGTAAAAGAGAATCACAACACAAAGCTAACAACTAAGAAGTGGAAGAAAAAATATATTTTCACAGAAGTATATGAAATTTTCTTTGTGACTTTTGCACATGAGCTTGAGGAGTGGCTAGCAAGGCTAGTAGAATTCCAAACGTGTTGGAAAGACGATCAGGTTACGTAGTGGACTCCGGAATTGATTCAATAGTTGGAGAAGACTGACAACACAATCACCCGAATTATAGATCATTGGGTGGATAGTGTGCTAGGAGGATTTGTAACAGAATTCACAGTCGATCAGTTTGTATCCTACTCTGAGGCAAAGCGGAGTTTCTTCAAAGGATTCCGAGGTAAGTTCTTGCGAACATTGCCGCTACTAATTAAAATATTACTGTGCGAAAAGGGCATTTTGTGTAGCCACACCGAATGAATGATCTCTGATCAGAGTGAGAGTACAAAACAAAGTGGTAAGTACTACCGAGTCAACCGAGAAGGGGATAGATCCATCTACAACTCATTAAGAGAGTTGGCTGCACACACAGGAACTAGTCCTCTGGCTACACCATCGTCGAGTCAGCATAAGGGGAAGAACTCCCCTACACCTCCACCACTACTGGAAGAAGATATGGCTACACACATGAAGCTGCCCACCTTCAAGGGTGTAGGAGACGAAGACATGGACCGATTTTGGTTCATAGCAGAATCATTATGGACTGTGCAGAATGTTGCTAGCGATGTTGTAAAAAGGGCGCAACTATCCCTCGCCTATGAAGGAAGGGCCCTGGATTGGTTCATGGGGTACGTAGGCCAACATGTGGATCCATCAATACAAGAGATTAAGAATTCTTTAAAAAAACAGTTTCGGAAGCCTAAGTCCTACACTCAACTGATGGTTGACTTGAAAGACTTTAGACAAGGACCCACTGAGTTAGTATGGGAGGCTGATCAGCGGCTAAAGAAGGTTACCAGAGATGGGGAATTTAAGTATGAGGATAGACAACACAAGGAATGGTTCATCGCCATGCTATTACCTCACTTGCACGGACCTATGGGTCAGCAAGTGATTGAGACACAAGAGAAAGTCTTGGAAATTTCTATGAATCTAGAAGCTGTGCCAAGAGACGATGCCCAGTTTGGGGTACAATAGATCCAGGGACAGTTGGAGGCAATGCACCTCGAAATCCAGAATTTGTGGAAAGAGCGAGGAAAATAAGCTAGCCTAGACGTATGGTGCATAAGATGCAGGGTGTCAATCCACACCAAGGATCAGTGCCCTTTGCTGGTGGACTACATGTAGGCTGGGGAGCCTAACCCATTGTGCCCTAAAGAGGCTGCGGGACCAAGCGGTCCCACGTTATGGTGCGCTTAATTTCACGTAGCTAGACTACATGATACAAACCACTGCCCCCGTCTTGGTGCCTATGTTCCAGAGTTGAAGCAACAATGGTGTCGATTCTGCTCATCTGTAGGACATGACGAACACAACTGCTGGACATATGATTAAATATAGACCAATGAAACCTGTACAGGGTATAGGCTGACCCTTCTTCACCACTATCTTCCTTGGGATGAGGAGGCTCCCCCGCCAGAGGCCGCGGGGGGAGGGGAAGAGGTAGAAGCATAGGTCGGGGAAGAGGGAAATTGATATGTTATAATTATGGAGAAGTAGGGCACTTCACAAGGGACTTTCCAAACCTTGGAAGAAAATCTTGGAGATATTGTAGACAATTGGATCATGTGATCGAAGATTTTCCAGTAATGATAGAAAAAATGCAGGAAAAATAGCAGATGCCAACGCAGAATGTGCAAAGGATTAAGGCAAAACCACGTGATAAGGGAGCCAGTATTAATGTCATAACGCATAGTGGCATGGCTATTGGAGGAGCTGAAAAAAGGGCTGTGGCTGAACCCCTTATCCAAAAAGCCGCTATCAAAAAGGAAAGATTGGACCTACAAAAGGAGAAAGAAACCTTCATAGAAGCTCGCAAAGACTTTAGCAAGGATGAGGCATCTACTTCCAAGGTTCCAACAAACCTAAAAGCGGACGACGAAGTTAAACCATTCCTACAGGCATGTATGAAGTTGCTACACAACTATAAGGAAATAGAAAATATTCAAGCACTGATAGACAACTGCGCAGAAAAAATTGACCCTCCAACAGAAGTTAAAGATGTTTACAAAATTTACAAGAATAAGAAATGCACTAGTCGAGAAATGTGGCTAACTGCGCAGATTGACGATTATGAAATGGATCAGGACATCTTGGATCTCAGATTTTATGCGAATGCCCTACCCAAAAAAATGTGGTAGAGGATGGGAGAACCTAAGCTGGAATGGTCTACTATACAGCTGTGCATGGCTAACCAACAGAAGATCATACTGTTGGGGAGACTATCAAAGATTATGGTAGATATCACAGGGGTTAAGGTATACGTGGATTTTGAGGTAATTCAAATTGTAGAGGATAAGGACCCTTATCCTGCACTCCTAGGACTGGATTGGGCTATAGAGATGGGAAGTATTATCAACTTGAAGAAAAGGAGCATGGTTTTTAAGAACAAGGGTACGAGAGTAATAGTCCCTCTAGACCCAGCGGAAGGAGAATGGTATATAGAACCCATGCGCAAAGAAGACAACGTGGATCATATATATTAACTAATCTCCAGGGACGAGGATTTGGTTAATCCTACGACTGATGGCGTGCTTTGCTGGGAGAAAGACAATGAATGCCTCTCTGACTTTGACGGGGAGATCGAGAATTGGTAGAATCGGTTACATGACATATTTGCGCTACGGTGTCTTAAGATCATGAAGAGCTTCCGGTGTATCTCCTCAGAGGTAAGAGAGCTACCTTACTTTGATGGTGCTGGTAGTATTAGGGATTTTCTTAGATAATTCAAAGTAGAAGTCCCAAGGGAGTGAATAATGTGGGTGCTTAACCTAGCCATGCGTGCGACTCTCGCGCGATGGTGGGAAACTCATAAGGGGACGTTTCAGGATTGGGAGAAATGTCGCAAGATGATGAGCCTACGGTTTGAACCTCCGGTTCACCTAAGCATGGAGACTTTCCTTGGCCAAGGGGACCCGCACAAGCACTTGTCCACATGGATGGAGGTGTGGTACGAAAGGTCCGGGAGCGAATGGGTCCACCTGTTCATTCATGCCTTGGGACTAATCCCCACTACATGGTATTTGGATGGAGAGCTACATCAGCAAGCCTGCCACTGGGAGACCATGAAGGATGATTTTGTGGGGACGTTCAGGTTGATAGGCAGAATTGAGGCATTATATGAAGACCTGCAGGACATAGATGCCCTAGTATTTGATGAATCACGCCCTCATATGGAGTATGGGGCACTAGCTTGGGATACACAGATGCAGGATATTTCTAACTGCCACAATCTATCAATGGAGGAATGTGACGAAGCCCTGCCAAATATCACTATCCTGGAATCAGAGGGTGAACGTGCAGTTGCTGGACCCCCACTACAGACCATCGATGTGACCAAACCTCCTAAGTTAAGGGAAGTCAACATTGGAACAGAAGAACAACCTAAGCTAGTTAAGATTGGGGACTACTGGGATGACGATACTGTTGGAAAAGTCGCAGAACTTCTCACGGAGTACCAAGACTTGTTTCCTACGAAATTATTAGAACTCAAGGGTATTATAGGGGACCTGGGAGTCATGCACATCACTTTAAAACCGGATGCATGCCCTGTCAAGCAACAACCTTACCGCTTGAACCCCAAGTATAAGCAGAAATTCAGGGAAGAAATTGACAAAATACTAGCCGCAGGTATCATCGAGCCAATATAACAGTCAGATTGGGTAAGCCCTATGGTGGTCCAAGAGAAAAAGACTATATGGAGATATTTAGTTTTGGGGTTGTTCTCTCGTGGCTCCTCCTGCGGCTGGGATACTCTATATACCATTTTTAAGCATATCTAGATGTGTTATGGACCATGAGAGGCCAGATATGTTATGGGAATGTCACGGTGGAGTTGTGGGAGGGCATGTAGGAGGTAAAGCAATTTCTCAGAAAGTGTTACAGGTAGGCCAAGTGGTCAACTGAGTCGTATCGCAAGGCGCGTTTCTCGAACTGTGTGGTGGCTTATAGGCCATCATCGAAGCATCATAAGCTCGTATTCAACACAGCTTACCACTACAGATATTCAACACATAGTTATGGGTATAATAAAGGAGAAATAAGAATCTGCATCGACCTATGCAAGCTGAATGATGCCTGTGTGCATGATCCCTTCCCTATGCCATTCTTTGATGAAATCCTCGATAGTGTGGGAGGGTAGAAAGCATACTCGTTCACTGACGAGTTTTCAAGCTACCATCAGATCAATATCACATCAAACGATCGTAGCAAAACTACGTTCGCCACCTAATGGGGATCCTTCCAGCACAACATCATGTTGTTTGGGCTCAAAAAAGCCCCTGCCATCTTTTCGCGGGTAGTGGTCATAGTATTCAAGGAGTTCATTCACAAGTTCTTGGAGGTATACTTTGATGATTGGACAGTATTTTGATTGGTAAAGAAGCACATCTTGAACTTGCGGATGATGTTGGACGCCTGTAGAAAGCACCAGATTTCCCTAAATATTAATAAGTGCATTTTATGTGTACCTTTCGGGATCTTGTTATGCCACATAGTTTGTCGGCAGGGACTGATGGTTGACCCCGCCAAGGTAGCAGTTATCATCAACTTAGAAGTCCCTACAATTGAGAAACATCTGCTTTCCATCCTTGAGCACACGGGCTACTATAGGAAGTTTATTCAAGGGTACACAATGATCACGAAACCCATGGAGAATTTGATAAAGAAGGAAGTTTCGTTTTTTTGGGATGCGGAGTGTCAGAAGTGTTTTGAGCTACTCAAGGAAAATATGGTCTCTACACCTATCCTCATATTTCTTGACTGCGTGAAGTTTTTTCATGTCCATGTAGATGCTTCAGGGATCACCCTGGGAGCTGTCCTTATGTAGCCCGGGGAGGGGGACATTGACCACCTAGTTGCGTTTTCTAGTAGAAAAATCTCTAGCGTGGAGCATAACTACTCCACTACAGAACACAAGGGGCTGGCAATGGTGTATGCCCTGAAGAAATACCAACATTATCTGCTAGGAGGGAACTTCAAGATGTTCACGGATCACTCAGCTTTGAAGTACCTAGTCAATAAGCCTGTGTTGGGGGGGGATATTTGCTGATGGTTACTGCTATTTCAAGAATATGACTTTGAGATAATTGTGAAGCCGAGAAATTAAATGCTAGGCCATACCACTTGTCCCGAATCAAGAGTGGTGAAGAACCAACCAACCTAGAGGAAGGATTGCCCGATGCACAACTATTTTTTGTTAAGGTGGTTGATGAGCACTTTGCAGATATTATTAAATTATTAACTATGGGGAGGGCACCTGCAGAATATTCGGTACAACAAAAGAAAGAGCCGGTGACCCACACAGCTGACTTTACCATCATCGCGGGCCACTTGTATAAGCTGGGAGCTAATGAGGTACTGTGAAGATATGTTTTGGAGCATGAAAGACAAGCCATTTTAGCAGAAGCCCACGGAGGGGTAGCAGGAGGTCACTACACAGGAAACACGATGATGCAGAAGATCTTAAGGGTTGGGTTGTGGTGGCCCGCACTGCATAGTGACTCTTACGACTATTGCAAAGCCTTCAACACATGCCAAAGGATATGAAGATTGTCCTGTAGGGATGAAATTCCCTTACAACCATAGATGGCCCTGCAGGCATTCGATAAATTGGCAATAGACTTTGTTGGGCCCATCAACCCACCAAGTAAGAAGACAGGTGCTTACTACATCATCACTGCGATTGATTATGTAACCGAATGGGCGGAAGCACAAGATGTGAAGGATTTTACTGTAGATACCACTGCACACTTCATTTTTGAGCATATTCTAACCAGGTTTGGCTGTATGAAAATCTTGAGGAGCAATAGAGGTATGCATTTCATTGATGAAAAAATACAAGATTTTACTGAAGAATTTAAAATCCACCATGCAAAATGTACCCCATATCAACTGCAGGAAAATGGAACGGTAGAAGCTTTTAATAAAATTCTGGAATAGGCGCTGAACAAGATCTGTAATGTCGATCGAAACGATTGGGACGTGTGCATCCTGTTTTTCCTTTGGGCCTATCGAACCACGTCTAAGAAATTGACTGGGAAAAAACCGTTTCGGATGGTTTATGGAAAAGAGGCAATTATGCCCATGGAGTATATCATTCCTAGCTTGCGCATTACAACCTTTATGAAAATGGCAGAGCCCGATATCATGGAGGAACGCTTAGCACAGCTAGTCGCCTTGGAAGAAGACCGATTCATTGCTAACTTTCATCAGCAAGTTCAGAAGGTCTGGGAAAAATCCTGGCACAATAGGCATATCCGGAAGAAGTCGTTTAAAGAAGATGAGCTAGTATTATTATATGATAGCCAGTTTGTGCGCCACCCAGGGAAAATTTTCCAACATTGGTTGGGACCTTACATCGTAATAGAAATTACGAATGACGGTGCGGTGAAATCGGCTACGTTGCGCGGGGACCCCCTGCTCGGATATGTTAATGGCAGCGGTCTCAAACCATACCAGACCAACTCGGAACAGACCAAATGACTATATGACCAGAGTAGCTGTATTGGGATGGATACGTTCAGGCAAGAGGAAAAATGCAGGCAGGCCCGTTATACGCGTAGGGGTCGACCGCAGGTTAGGAAGCCCTGGGAGGTGCGCTGGGAGAACAGAGGTAATACACAGCTGTGAAAACTACCCATTGGAAAAGTACCGCTGGGTAAAAAGCCAACTT
Organism: Pinus albicaulis; assembly: GCA_034641835.2. Taxonomy (NCBI): domain Eukaryota; kingdom Viridiplantae; phylum Streptophyta; class Pinopsida; order Pinales; family Pinaceae; genus Pinus; species Pinus albicaulis. The sequence continues at coordinate 1,192,680,436 of CM076574.1, read as the reverse complement.
TAATATTGGAAGTAGCGGGCAGTAGGCAATTAATGCTACAATTTCCGAAGATTTTTTACCGTTTCCTTGATGGTAAGTTTCAGCTAAGCATCATCTGACCATTTCTCACTATTCAAAGATATAAATGGAGGAGGGAAGCTCCGAGTTGGGTTCCTCATATCCTGAAAATTTTGTGCCTTGCAAATTTCCGTAACTATTGTGCTTTGTTCATGTCTGGGCGTGCAACCCCCTCTGATAATAGTAACCCTGAGTTCGTCTTCCGAGCGAGAATGACTGAGACCAATCTCGTTGAATCATCACAGATTGGCCTCTACTGAGAGAGCATCTAATGAAGTATTTGAGGTCACCCCCGAAGTCGAAGAAGTCGTGTCCACGCCAACCAAGGGGAAGAAGGTGGAGAAAAATAAGAGTAAAGGGAAAGTCCAGGAGAAATGGCAGGGGAGGGCTATGAAATGGGCTAGGGGGAAGCCGTGCACCTCCCCCTGAGACGTGAAATCTCCCTGAACGGTGCTTAAGGCATGCTCACCTAACTCGGTGAAGCGACCTTTGTCTACTCAGGAAGAAGCTTGGCTCACTGCCCCAATCACTTGGCTACCGCCCTATGTTCGGCCCTGAAGGCCCTCAGTGCACACACCCAAGAATCTTGAGGGTCTACGTACTTATCTTCAAATGCAACTAATTCTGGGTGAAGTCCCCATAATTGGAGAAGCATTTGGTAAGCTCTCCTCAATTAATTTCGACGATCACGACCTTGCCAACCTAGAGGCCTCCCCAGAACTGGCACCTGAGCTGTATCTCAGAAGAGTACTAGAGGATGATGTGCTAAGGGCCGTACCAATTCCGTGGGCACACGGGTTAGAAGGATCTGGATTACTAAACTTGTTGCGAATACCTCACTTTGGCCGATACAATGTAATCGACCAAGTTGTGCGACAGCTGCTAGCCCTGATCCATGACAGTAGCTTGTGGATTCAGGACCGCATTCCCATCGATGGTACCCTAATTCACCACATTACTGGTCTCCCCATGGAGGGGCTGAATCCCATGGAGTGTGTTGGTAAGAAGTACAAGCAACAGATCGCTAATAAGGTGCACGAAGACTACCATGTCGAGCGAAAAACCAGAGGATTCATAATCAACACCATTGACGACCCTGGAGTGCGCATGGGTACCCTGCTGCTGGCTTGTAAAATGATGTGAAAGTGCTAGGCGACGACTGTCCCCGCCTATGTGATTCATATTGCTAGCCGCTTTGAAAAGGGGGTCTGCTTTAACTAGTCGCAGTTCCTCTGCAATGAGTTTCTGGAAAACGTGCACAAGGCTTAGGATCATGAGAAGGCATTTTGTGACTCTTAGCTATTTCTCCCAATCACATTGGTCGCATGGGAAGATCTTGAAGGATTAGTCCTCCTTGAGCTTGAACCATACATGTGTGAAGGAGCACGATACGCAAACTTATGGGATTCAAAGGATGGGCAACGTATTAAGGAAAAAAAATTATTTTGGGTACTATTTCAGAGTGCGCTCGTAGTAGCAATTCACTCTCGGCCATGCTTGTCACCGAAGGTCTATGAAAAATATAAGAGCATCACAAAATTCTAGGTGACGATGAACAATGTGCATATTCGGGGCTGTAAGGATCCAGCTTGGATGACGCTACCTTACATGGTCGCCGATGAGGAAATCAACTGGCTCATCACCACTTGGCCACCGCACTGGAAAGTGGGATTCAAATCGGCCATGAATGACACTGCTGGTACAAGCACAGTATCGAAGACCCCCACCCCACCTAATACTGCCAAGAATTTGGAAGGCCGTGGTTTGGAAGGCTCCACCAGGATGAAGGGCCCCCAGATACAACACAGGGCGTGGAGCAGGAATCGCAACAGGACATGGAAACTGAGGGTCTGGATGTGCAGGGTGCTGGTTCCCCATGTGGCATGAAACGAACAACCAAACCTCTCAAGGGTTAGAAAACGAAATGACAGGCTACGAGGCCCGGTAGGGAGACTGAGGTTACCTTAACCGAGGAATATTTGGAGAAAATCGCAGATGCGGTCACCCTCACTTCAGAAGATAGATGATTTCCTGGGAACAACAGTAGAAGGCCGCAGTTGCTGCATTACAGTGTGAGCTCCAATCTCTTCAGCTCAAGGACGATACTCTGCAGACGAGCATGGTTCAAGCGAGGCTGCCTCAAGAAACCGACACTGAGCTGATCTTCACGACCGAGAGCTATCTCTGCCCCCTGCCAGGTGCAGCAATCACTTTGAGTCCACCTGCCTTATGTGTGAAAATCTAGCCCTACGCAGAAGTACATCTGGACTTGGCCCAGCTTTCGCACGAGCCACTGCAGGTTCTCCACACATCCCTCTTTGAGGAAATACAACACAAAGATAGTTGGGTACATCAGAAGCTAAGTACATCCGAGCATACAATTGTCAAAAAGACTACTGAGGCGTCTCAAGCACAGGCCGCGTGCATCCTTGCCGACGCGCAGTAGACCGAGTTGGAGTGTCTGATCAAAAAAATATGCGTAGATGTAACTAAAGACATCCCAGCCTTTGCCACCCCCCAGGCTAATATTGAGGGACTCGTTGCAGCCCTGAAAGCTTCTCGAACTGAGATCTAGAATGTTAAAACTGAGATGAAGCAACAGATTGCTGCATTGCAAGATAATTTGCAGTTGGAAACTCCTCCTGAGGTACGCGCCCAGAGAGCTGCATTGGTGAGAGAAGCTATGAACATAATTACAGCTCAGATTGATTAGGGTGCTAAATTTCTTGAGATAGTTATGTAGCTGTGGTCTAAGGTGCAGCACGACCCTCTCTTGCATGAATTTACCCAAGAACTGCGCCAGAAGGAAGAAGAATTCAAGCAAATGGAGGCTACAATGCCCACTTTGATCCCAGCTCAACGCCTAGCACGTCTGCGAGCTAGCCATGCGCTCAGAGACGATCTGGAAGGGATTCACCACAAGAAGAAGGCTCTGAGTAACCACCTAAAGCCATGGGCCGATGAAGCCCTCAAGATATCTCAGGACCTGGATGTTGTGGTAAAATAGCTGAATCAGACCTTGGAGAGTGTCACCGCTGCCACTGAAGGCCCAACGTTGTAAAGTTGGTGGACATTGCACAGAACGATTCCACGCAGAGAAAAGGAGTGTTGCCCCATTTGGTCGATGCCATTAAGCAGCTCTAGGAAAGATGCAAACCCCACGGCCGCTGTGACTCGATACGAGTCACAAGATTGTGTTGGGGGCCTGTTGGAATAGGGTCCCCTAGCTATGTTTTGATATGTTTCAATGCTGCATTTTTGATATATTTTTGTAGTAATTAGTCTAGTGCAGGGGCTTTGGGGTGGGTCAAAGCCCCCATTGTATTGTAATGGGTCAAAGGGTAGACCTAGAGTCTGCAAACCACGGTTTGCGGACCACAGGGTAACACAGGCTATGATGATATAAATAGATAGATAGTTTGAATCTAGAAGTAAGTAATATTGATGCTACGTACAAACTATTGAGATATGTTTTGGGTAGTTTTGGGTAAGGACTCCTGCCAGCTGTGTGCACAGAGATCCTCAGTCCTTCCGTGTGCGGACCTTGCTGGCTGTGTGCACGGGCTATGACTTGGGTTTGTAATTGGGATTTTGGATGTTAATGAACACATAATCTATTGAAGTATATTTATGTTATTTGAATTGGTTGTATTGACTACTGAAGTAACTTTGCGTTATTTGAATAAGTTGTGATTGTGTCTGTGATATATGAATAAGCTGGCCCGATTGTGTTATTCTATGATGATAAGTTCTGATGCGCATGTGGATGCGAAGGTGTTGCTGATATCTGCTTAATAATAATAGCTTTGTTTATGTTTACACACTATTATATGATTAAGGGCTTGGTAATAAGCTTGGTTTTGTGCGAACCCAATAGAGCTAAACAAGATCTACCTTAATTACCCACTGTCTCCCCAGGTGCGGAAACCTGGTTCCAGCACCTACCCACATACTACTTCGGGTTAGACTTTGGCCTGCGAAATTAGGTCATTTCCAAAAGGGTCAGTAGTATAAGGGTTTGTTGAAAAACCTTAAATCCAAACCTGGGTCAGGACTCCTCAAGCCAAAGAATGGTTTTTTTGCCGGGACAGGGAGCGTTTTGAGAGAGGGATCAAGTAATACCACGAGGCCGTTGGATACCTGAGAAATTGGAGCTCAAAGACTAGTTCGAAAAATAGATTCAAGAATTTTCTGTAAAAGAGAATTGCAACACAAAGCTAACAACTGAGAAGTGGAAGAAAAAATATATTTTCACAGATGTATATGAAGTTTTCTTTGTGACTTTTGCGCATGAGCTCTAGGAGTGGCTAGCAAGACTAGTAGAATTCCAGAAGTGTTGGAAAGACAATCAGGTTACGTAGTGGACTCCAGAATTGATTCAATAGTTGGAGAAGGCTGACAACCCAATCACCTAAACTATAGATCATTTGGTGGATAGTGTGCTAGGAGGATTTGTAACAAAATTTGTAGTCGATTAGTTTGTATCCTACTCTGAGGTGGAGCGGAGGTTCTTCAAAGGATTTTGAGGTAAGTTCTTGTGAACATTGCCGCTACTAATTAAAATATTAATGTGCGAAAAGGGAATTTTTTGCAGCCATACCGAATTAATGACCTACGATCAGAGTGAAAGTACAACACGAAGTGGTAAGTACTATTGAGTCAACCGAGAAAGGGATAGATCCATCTACAACCCATTAAGAGAGTCGGTTGCACATGCAGGAACTAGTCCTCTAGCTACACCATCGTCGGGTCAACATAAGGGAAAGAAATCCCCTACACCTCCGCCACTATTGGAAGAAGATATGGCCACACACATGAAGCTGCCCACCTTCAAGGGTGTAGGAGATGAAGAAATGGAATGATTTTGGTTCATAAAGGAATCAATATGGACTGCGCAGAATGTTGCTAGCGATGTTGTAAAAAGGGCGCAGCTATCCCTTGCCTTTGAAGGAAGGGCCCTGGATTGGTTCATGGGGTACGTAGGCCAACATGCGGATCCATCAATATAAGAGATTAAGAATGCTTTAAAACAACAGTTTCGAAAGCCTAAGTCCTACGCTCAACTGGTGGTTGACTTGAATGACTTTAGACAAGGACCCACTGAGTCAGTATGGGAGGTTGATCAACGGCTAAAGAAGGTTATTAGAGATGGGGAATTTAAGTATGAGGATAGACAACACAAGGAATGGTTCATCGCCATGCTATTACCTCACCTGCGTGGACCTATGGGCCAGAAAGCGATTGAGACACAAGAGAAAGCCTTGGAAATTTCTATGAAGCTAGAAGTTGCGCCAAGAGACGACGCCCAGCTTGGGGTACAACAAATCCAGGGAAAACTGGAGGCAATGCACCTCGAAATCTATAATTTGTGGAAATATTGAGGAAAATAAACTAGCCCAAACGTATGGTGCATAAGATGCAGGGTGTCAGGCCACACCAAGGATCAATGCCCTTTGCTGGTGGACTACATGCAGGCTCGGGGGCCCAACCCATTGCACCCTAAAGAGGCTGCGGGACCAAGCGGTCCCACGTTATGGTGCGCTGACTGTCGCATAGCTGGACTACATGATACCAACCACTTCCCCCGTCTTGGTGCCTATGTTCCAGACTTAAAGCAACAATGGTGTTGATTCTGCTCATCTGTGGGACATGATGAATGCAACTGCTAGACATATGAATTAATGATAGTCTGAGGAAACTTGTACAGGGTACACACTAACCCTTCTTCACCACTATCTCCCTCGGGATGAGGAGGCTCCCTCGCCAGAGGCCTTGTGGGGGGGGGGTGTGGGAAGAGGTGGAAGCATAGGTCGGGGAAGAGGGAAATTGATCTGTTATAATTATGGAGAAGTAGGGCACTTCACAAGGGACTGTCTGAACCCTGCATGACAATATTGCAGATATTGTAGAAAATTGGATCATGTGATCAAATATTGTCTAGTATTGATAGCAAAAATGTAGGAAAAACAACAGACGCTAAAGCAGAATGTGCAAAGGGTTAAGGCAGAACCACGTGATGAGGGACCGAGCATTAATGTCATAACGTGCAGCGACATGGCTACTTGAGGAGATGAGGAAATAGCTCCAGCTGAACCCCTTATCCATAAAGCCATTATCAAAAAGGAAAGCTTGTACCTACAGAAGGAGAAAGAAACCTTCACAGAAGCTCGCAAATACTTTACCAAGGATGAGGCATCTACTTCCAAGGATCCAACAAATTTAAAAGCGGACGACGAAGTTAAACCATTCCTACAGGAATGTATGAAGTTTCTACGCAACCAGAAGGCAATAGAAAATCTTCAAGCACTGATAGATAGTCACACAGAAAAAATTGACCCTCCAACAGAAGTTAGAGATGTTCACAAAATTTACAAGCATAAGAAACACACTGGTCGAGAAATGCGGCTTACTATGCAGAATGGAAATTATGAAATGGATCAGGTCATCCTAGATCTAGGATCCGATGCGAATGTCCTGCCCAAACAGACGTGGCAGAGGATGGGAGAACCTAAGATGGAATGGTATACTATACAACTGCGCATGGCTAACCAACATAAGATGATACCATTGGGGAGACTATCAAAGATTATGGTAGATATCGCAGGAGTTAAGGTATACACAGATTTTGAGGTAATTCAAATTGTAGAGGATGCAAACCCTTATCCTGCGCTCCTAGGACTGGATTGGGCTATAGACATGGGAGACATTTTCAACTTGAAGAAAAGGAGCATGGTTTTTGAGAACGAGGGTAGGAAAGTAATAGTCCCTCTAGACCCAGGGGAAGGAGAATGATATACAGAGCCCATGTGCAAAGAAGACGACGTGGATCATATCTATAAACTAACCACCACGGATGAGGATTGGATTAATGCTATGACCGATGGTGTGATTTGCTGGGAGAAAGACAATGAATTCCTCTCTGACTCCGTCGGGGAGATCGAGAATTGGAAGAATCGGTTACATGAAGTATCTATGCTATGGTGTCTTAGGATCGTGAAGAGCTTCCTGTGTATCTCCTGAGAGGTAAGAGAGATGCCTTACTTTGATGGTTATGGTATTATTAGGGTTTTTATTAGAGTATTCAAAGCAGAACTCCCAAGGGAGCAAAGAATGTGGGCACTTAACCTAGCCATGCGTGCGACTCCCGCGTAGTGGTGGGAAACTCATAAGGGCACATTTTAGGATTGGGAGGAATGTCACAAGATGATGAGTCTACGGTTTGAACCTCCGGTTCAGCTATGCATGGAGACTTTCATTGGCCAAGGGGAGCCGCGCAAGAAGTTGGTCGCATGGATGGAGGCATAGTGAAAAAGGACCGGGGATGAATGGGTCCACCTGTTCATTCATGCCTTGGGACCAATCCCCACTACATGGTATTTGGATGAAGAGCTACATCAATGCACTTGCTACTGGGAGACCATAAAGGATGATTTTGTGGGGGCGTTCGGGTTGATAGGTGGAACTGAGGCATTAGAAGAAGCCTTGCAGGACATATATGCCCTAGTATTTGATGAATCACGCCCTCGTGTGGAGTATGGGGCACCAGCTTGGGATACACAAATGAAGGATATTGGTAACTGCCGCAATCTATCAATGGAGGAATGTGACAAAGCCCTGTGAAATATCACTATCCTGGAATTGAAGGGTGAACGCGCAATTGCTGGACCCCCACTCCAGACCGTCGATGTGACCAACCTCTTAAGCTAAGGGAAGTCAACATTGGAACAGAAGAAAAACTAAGCTAGCTAATATTGGGGACTACTGGGATGACAATATTGTTGAAAAGTCACAAAACTTCTCACGAAGTGCCAGGACTTGTTTCCTACGAAATTCTCAGAATTCAAGGGTATTGCAGGGAACTTGGGGGTTATGCACATCACTTTAAAACCGAATGCCTGCCCTGTCAAGCAGCAACCGTACTGCTTGAACCCCAAGTATAAGCAGAATTTTAGAGAAGAAATTGAAAAAATGTTAGCCGCAGCTATCATCGAACCAATAGAACAGTCAGATTGGGTAAGCCCTATGGTGGCCCAAGAGAAAAAGACTAAATGAGAAATAAGAATCTGGGTTGACCTACACAAGCTGAATGATGCTCGTGTGCATGATCCCTTCCCTATGCCATTCTCTAATGAAATCCTCAATAGTGTGGGAGGGAAGAAATCATACTCGTTCACTGACGGGTTTTTGGGCTACCATCAGATCAGGATCACACTAGAAGATCGCAGAAAAACTACGTTCTCCACCGAATGGGGATTATTCCATTACACTGTCATGCTGTTTGGGCTCAAAAATGACCCTGCCATATTTTCGTGGGTAGTGGTCGCATTATTCAAGGAGTTCATTCACAAGTTCTTGGAGGTATAGTTTGAAGATTGGACAATATTTGGATTGGTAAAGAAGCATGTCTCAAACCTGTGCATGATGTTTGAAGCCTGTAGAAAGCACTATATTTCCCTAAATCCAAACCTTAAATCTGAACCTGGGTTAGTACCCCTCAAGCCAACAAATGGTTCTGGCCTCCTCCTCAACAGTAGGTCGGCGTTGAGGCCTAGAAGCAGGTGCACAATGAATGGGAGCTACCAGGTACTCAACATTTGGTACTCACATCCAAACGCCCTCCGAATCCATAATCCATACATTGGTTTCTTCCCCCATGGCCTCTTGAACCAGAAGAGGCTCGGTTTTATGGGGCGTGGGTTACTCATGCGCAATGGTGGATTTCCTAGGTCCACTTCTACCCCTCTGCATTTCCTGAGTAGGGGCCTCCTCCTCTTGGTCACACGCAAGGCACTGAGGAGAATACCTAGAAGAGGAGCCCTCAAAGGATTCCAAATGATTATCTAGCCCACATTGGTAGCGTCCAGGGAACATGCCTCTTTGGGCACCCCTGATTTTCCTTTGGCGCATACGCGAAGCCATGGGAGAGTGAAGAAACAAAGGGGTATGGGGATAAAAGGTATTGGAAATTTTCTCTTTTGGGGGGGGTGAGAAATACAAGAGCAGAGTCGGGAAGTGCGCAACTGAGTGTTATAGGGAAAGGTGGCACACAGATGGGGGGTGCGCAACTGGGGGAACTTGTTGCTGGGAGAGCGTAGTAGAGAAAAAATAGTAAGGGAGGGGGAGCTAAGGGGAGGCACACAGTCAGGAAGGTGCACAGCTGAGAGGGTGCCCAAAGACCTCGCACTGGGTGGGAGGCTGCATAGCTGGTGGAGAGCTCAAGTGGGATGAAATTGAAGCAAAATTGCTAAGGGGACGAGGAGGGATTTGCAGACCAGAAGGAGAAAAATATGAATGACACAATGCGGAGGGGCCTCCCATTTTGTAGACTTGTGGCACAAGCGTAGATGTTGTGCATTATTGTGACACAATCTCATGTGCATGCTGTGGCAGTTCTCATGTGGTATCATGTGCTTTGATTTATGGCAGTGAATCATGTACATCTGGGAGCTCATTCAAATGACTTCAGAGGAGAGGTTCCACACCAGGTGGTTGTTGTTGTTGCGTATCTTCATCATCCTGTGCCTCTGTAGCTTCATGAAAATTATTGTAGAGAGGTGGTTCCACTTCAAGTGAAGGCATGCGTTGCATATATTCGTCAGCTCGCACGTGGGAGGGAATGTTTTCATGCGTGCATGTCATGTCACCCGCATCCAGGGAGGGATGCTCCTTTTGGATGTAATTTTGGCATTCCATGCATAAGGAGTCGTCCTCAATCTGAGAGAGGTTAGAGTAATGCAACATGTTATGGCTTTCCACACCCTTGTTGGCTAGGAGATCCACAACAGTGTTTTCTTTTCTACGTACATGGTGAAATTTTATTGCCCCATGATTATGTAGCAACTGTTCCAGGAGTTTGAGCCTATTAGCAAGCCTCCAACTGGTGGATACCTTTTAGGAGGGGGAGCCATGAATAATTCAAGTGGTAGCCTGAGTGTTGATTTGAAAGTCTCCCTCCATTTCCAGTGGAAAAAAATTGAACTTAATGGCTCTGGAGATGCCTTGGATGAGCCCCTCTAACTTCGCGAAGTTGTTACTGTCCCATCCCATGTTTCTGTAGAAGACTAGAAGGGGTTTACCATGAGTGTTGGGCCAGAATTGTAATCTACGGATAAATTACGCTTCCCTAGACAGGTGCTAGTCTATAACAATAGGTGAAATACTATACTACTATTTCTCCTAACTTAGAACATATACACAGAGAGGATTGGAGGATTACTTCTTCAGTCGCTTCCAAATGGCTCCTTCTGTGGCTTTTGTTGCAGCTTCAAATTCAAGCGGTTTGTGAGCTGAATGCTTCCTACAAGAAAGAACACTAAAACAACATAAGATGCAATAATATAGATATCTATTCAAGCTAGTTAGGTAAATCAGTAAAGCATAAACTACATTAATCAACCAAGATCTTACAATATTGAAAATCAAAGTTAACATAGATGCATGTAGGGAAAAATAAGAAGTACTCTTTATTGATGATAGAAGGAGAGGTTACAACCTAGTGACTGATTTGAAGTGACCTTCCAGCAAAGTTCCCAAGTCTCATCACAGCATAAATCTCTCCAGCAGTAGCTTCACAAACCAAGCTCTCAATTGAAAATTCTCCAGCATTTCTCTACTCAAATTCTTCCTTATCAAACACTTAGATTTGCGTTCAATTTATAGATGAATTTTTGGTTGTTTTGCAATCAATAGCTTTCCAAAAATAGGCAAGACATGTTTCTAGTCATGTATATGTCAAATGGACACTTGGATCTGAAGCTTGACACATGTGAACTCTTCTAGAAGGCACTGGCCAAGTGGAGATTCCGGAACAATGAGAATTTCGCTCCGAATGTGACCAACGCACCTATGAATGTTGGGAAGTGCTTTGTAAAGCAGCCTTGCATGGGGCTACCTGCATATGCAACGCACTTAGGCCCCTTAGAGCCTGCGTTGGTGAGCTCTCATATGCTAAATAATAAGCTTCAAACCATGGAAATATTTGCTTGATGAAAGTCTTGCTTGATTTGTATTGTTTCTTGTCTTAGGGCATGTAGCAACTGAAATGATGGGGAATGATAGACCCTTGATCATTGGTCCAGGATTTTATCACCCTGTAATTAGCAAGATTGGAAAAAGTCCAACTGCAGGGGCAACATCAAACCGCTTTGGGATTCAAGGATCTAGCCCTCCTGAATCCAGAGAGGGATCTCTCTATAAATGAGTTAAAGGATGTGATCTTCAAAGGTTGCAATTGTGATATTAGGCTAGTTATGAAGAGCATGGGTTTGATTTGTTTGTTTTTGGTTGGGAAAAGACATGATGAAGATGAAAGGCAGTTCTAAATAAAGGGTGAAAATGTCTGCAATGAAGGAATGATTCAGTTGACAGAAAAGGGCAAAGACAGTTTTAACCCATTGGGCTATGGAGTCATAGGAGGATTTAATTGGACAACAAGATTCAAGAAGGATCCATGGGGCAAGTTACTTATATCAAAGGATCTTTAAAGTGATTTTATGGAATGGAAGAGATAAGAAGTGAAAGACCGAACAAAAGGAAGGACATAGCACAGTCTAAGATCAAGTAAGTACTTTAAAACTAGCTTGCTTTCAACATGTACTTAAGGGGAAACATAAAAGTATTTCTGTTGATCAGGTAAGTGCTTTTAAACTAACCTGCATTGAAGTACTTTCAATCGGAAACATTTAAAAAACAATTCAAACAGCTTAAGATCAGGTAAGTGCTTCTAAACTAGCCTGCTTTCAGCATATTCGATAAGGAAACACAGATGATAATCACAAAGAGCAATCTAGATCAGGGAAGTACTTTTAAACTAACCTGCATTAATATACTCTAAGGAAAACACAGGGAAGGCTCATTTTAAAGAGAAATCTAGATTAGGGAAGTACTTTTAAACTAACCTGCATTAATATACTCTTCAAAGAGAACATTCAAATGAAGAAAACATAGAAGTAAAGCTTTCAGTAAGAGTAGGGTACCGTGGAGAGTACATCCTAACTCTATGTTTGCTGCTCTTTATCAGAGAAAGTGAACAGAGTGAAAACATTTAACAAAATAACAATTAACAGTAAGGAGCACATCTCCATTGACATAATTGAGGATTCCATGAATCAACAGCTTGTATTGATGTTCAAACCAGTTACAATCTGCAAGCCTGGTGGGTCTCTACAGCTTTGAAATTCTCATATCAGCTTCAGTATCTTTCAGTTACAAGACAGGGCATTAGTAGCTTCAGAATAACCATTACATGCATTCAGATGTCCAGAGACCAACCTTTCTCTCATCTTCTACCGAAGTATTTATAGAAGAATGAGGAGGTGGTATTTGATTCCCTAGGTGAACTAATACAGACTTAGTGACTTCTCGACCCTTGAGGGGTTCGATGAAGAAAGTTACAGGTGTTTATCTGCATTAATTGACTCACATTTACAATTAAGCTCAATGGGAGCTTTCGCCGTCCTTTGAAGCTCAGTGTCACGTTGGAGTAGCTCTGTTTCTACTTCCCGAGGTCTAATGATCGAAAGATCAATTTCTGAACTGTTCTTTAATCTTCTCGAATGGTTCTGCCAACAATTAGAGATAAGATAGCTCAATTAGTATTAACTGTTCGGCGGTCTTTGATCTCAACGAGACTGCGGGTGTCTTTTAGAGCTGTATAGGGTTCAATTAGCCTCTTCTTATAGCAGTGGAGGGTTTCTTAGCTCGACAGATGTCTTCGTCGTTCCCAAAAACACCTTTAATTAACTTGAAATCCGTGTTTTGGGTCTTCATACTTCCTCTTCTGATATCTTATGTCTTCGGCGCTGATACTCTTTGACGACGCCCAATTTAACTGTGTTTCTCAGTACGCAGGGCTGTGCAAGGTCAAAATGACATCAATGACTCATGAATTCACTGATAAAGTGTAAATATAAACCCCGAAAATGATTTTTAGTGAACTCAGAAGACAGAGGATCGTCACCCTCGGCCTTTGTGGTTTCTTCAAAATGGCGGAAAAGTCATTTGAAAACCTGCAAAATACAAACAATTTGTTATAAAATCCTGCGTATTTGGTTGACTGCTTATGTGGTGTGTGGAAGAAGCATGGCCGTTGGATGGCTGCATCTGACGGTCGGGATTAATTGAGAAATGGTCGATAGGCATGGAGGACCGTTGGATCTTGGAGTGGGAGCGCAGATCAACGGCGGAAATGCAACGGCAGGTTGTAATGGGAAAACCTTTAGAAACAACGGAATATGAAACTTTGAAATTTACAAAGGGAAAAGGCATATTTCATATGAATGGTGGGGTTCTCGTACGGTGGGCCCAGCGGGACTGATCGCAAATCACAAAAATGGAAAACGCGATGGCGGATTATGCGACAGAAAGAAAATGCGATATTGCGATGGGCGCCCGATTGCGGGGCCGTTGGGCGCATGGAGGAACATATTACTGAGGCGTTATATAGGCAAGGGGCTAATCACAGCGCAAAATTTCAATTTTGCGATGGTCTTTCAATCAACCCATCGCATTTTCTGCGATCGCGATTTTGCGATGGATCGCAGCGCAGATATTTGTGATGAAGACTTAAAACTGCAATTTGGATTCCTGCGATCTGCGCTTTGCGATAAACGCCAAAGGGTTAGGACTTGGTTCCAGGGTGTGGGCGTATGTGAGTAAAGGGGTTAAAGACTCAGCGAAAGGGGCTTAAGTCCCATATATGAAAAATATGATTTTTGAAGGATTTTTCAAAGGAAATGGAAGGTTTTAGAGTTTTCAATAAGGCAAAGAAGAAGTCTTTGAACCTCATAAAAGAGTTTTGATGAAGAAGAAAGGGAAAAAGTTGGATTTCATGGGGGAAGAAGGGGTTAAAATGAGGCTAATTTGTCAAGAAGAAAGGGAAGGGAAAATGGTTTGCAGCAGTATTTCTCATGGATTTTTTGGCAGAATTTCGAAGTTTTGAAAGAGATCAGAAGTGAAGGCTTTTAGACAAGGGCATAAGATCATCTGCAATCTTCAAGAGATAACTTTTTGCAATGAAAAATGTTTCTTGAAGGCTGAAAAAATGTTTTGGCCAGCTTTTGATAGACCAAAATTTATAGGTGGCCAACACAGGAGATGATGTTTAGTTAACCAGGTCATTGGGAATGGTGCCCAAATTGACCTATAACAATGGGAGTCTCTGAAGATACCTCCGAATCCAATATTCCCGAGGTTGCATTTGGAGGCTCCATTGAAGTTTCATTTGAAGAAACCAATTGGTGGTGGATTCCATTTTTCAGGTGCACTGGTTCTTTTGGCGTTCATTGGGGGGTTTTCCGAAGGGGTGCTGATGCTCTGTTGGAAATATGATGCAGAGTGTTGTCCTTGATGGCAACCTAATTAATAAAGTTGATGGCAACCTGCTTGATAAAGTTTTCCTTGATAGAAACTGACTTGATGAGTTTGTTAATGATGTAAATCTGATGTATCTACAGAATAGCTCAGAAGTAGCAGAGAAATAAATTTCAGTAAGTGCCAGAGAAATGATAAATATGATATGTCACAAATCATACGCGGGTTTGTAAAGGCTAAGTAGCGTATGTACGCGGAAAAGTACGTACCAAGTAGCGTATGCCTATTTGCGCTCTAAATTTATAGAACTAGGGGACATAACCATGGTATTGGCCCATAGTATTGAGCGTTGGATTATCTATTTGATACCGTCCAGGAATACCATCAATGGTTGAGTGGTTTTGACTCATGGTATTGATAAAGGCTAAAGCTATATAAGGAGAAGAGGATCATAGTGCAAGTGAGGAGGTGCAAGGGTTGTTGATGAATAAATTCCTCTAAGGAATATCTGCATGGATGAACTCTGGTCTTAATTGTTAGATCTAGATCTATGATGCAACTATAGATATGATGAAGGTTCAAGAACTCTATATCTAGAAATGATGAATCTCTAGGATGATCTGAAAAGAAATGATGAAGACCTGGCGCAAGTCTGATGAAGAAATTGAAGAAATCTGGGTAAGTTTATAGATCTGGTCTGTTCTGCAAAGTTTATCTTTTATAGATCTATACGCTAGTTTGTCTCGGTAAAAGCGCGTATATACGCGGGTCCTCTTAAAGAAAAGCACGTATGGAAGTCAGGGTTTCTAAAGAATAAAATGCACTGAAGTATATGCAGGTTTGACTCTGTGAAAGCACGTATATATGTAGGTTCAGTGAAGTAAAAGCGCGTATGGAATCTAGGGTTTTACTGAAGTATGTGGAATGAAATGTCTGATCTGTTATACTGTTTTAATGCTATCTGTCAAGGATGTATTCATATAGATTTGGTTTTTTGAATATGGATTGTGCTGCTAATTATGTTAATTAAATATCAAGTTGTTGGTTGATGATTCAATGAAGGAAGAATGACTGTCTAAACAGTTCTGCATGGTTGATAGATTGTCTGAACATAAATATGATTTCAGATCTGAATCTGAGAAGTATACGTAGGTTGATACGAAGAGAAGCACGTATACACGTGTCTTCAATGAAGAGAAGTGGTGTATGCATTTCATGTTATGTACAGAGGAATACGTAGGTTGGTAAGTAGGGAAGCACGTATACACGCGGTTTTAGCAAAGAGAAGTAACGTATGATATTTGATTCAATGAATGTTAAGGGTTGAGTTTACATCTGCATATCTATTCTGAAGTCTGGGTTATTTCTGATATCTTGGTTACAGTGGTCTCATTGTTCTGTTTGAAGTATTGGGAAAAGTATGTTTGTTGATGTTAAGTGAAGGGTTGTGTTGAAGCTATTTGATCCAGTATGAAAATTGATGAAACGTGGTCTGCAGTAGTGTTGAGGGTTGAGGCCTTTAGTAAGGGGGTAGTAGCTCCCTTCCAGTGGTAGCTGGTAAACGAGAGAAGGTTGTAGGCTTCTGCAGGTAGGTGCCTACATGCTGGTATGAGTCTGCGCCAGTACAATGTTGTAAGAAGTTTTCTTTATAATAAATATTGAAGACTGAGATGACAGCAATGGTGGTTTTCTCTCGAATTGGGTTTCCACCTTATATCCTGGTGTTCATGTGTGATGCTTATGTGTGATGATTTATTCTGTTCTTACTACACATGTTTACTGCTTACTAAACATCTAATGAATGAATGATGCAATGATCTAAGAAAAGAATTATCTGCATAATGAGATCTCTGGTAATACGCAAGTTTTGTTAAGGATATTTGCATATATACGCGTGTTGGGTTCAATAAAGTAGCGTATGGGTTTTAGAGAAAGAAAAACTAAAATTTTTTTCAGTCAGATCTAAATACTGATTCACCCCCCTCTCAGTATTTTTCCCAACAATTGGAATCAGAGCAGGTCCTTCTGAAAAAGCTTAGCCACTAGAAGGAAGATCAAGCAAGATGAGCAATCAAGATGGAACAACATCTATCAGGCCTCCGCTATTTAACAGAAACAATTTAATCTTCTGGAAAACAAGGATGAGATCCTATCTTTAGTCTCTGGGAGCAGATGTATGGGCCATTGTTGAAGGAGGATATCAATATCTAGCTATAGTACCAACAGATCCGACAGAAATGAAGAATTATGAAAAAAATGCAAAGGCGGTCAACACTCTATTGGGAAGTCTAATTGAATCAGAATTTGTCAAAGTCATGCAGCTGAATACAACAAAGGCAATATGGGACAAAATCATTCTAAGTTATGAAGGTGATGCAAAGGTAAAAAGTGAAAAACTCCAAACTCTCATAATTGAATATGAAAATTTAAGGATGCATAATGATGAGAGTATTTCCAGTTTATTTTTACGTCTTGATGATATTGTAAATCGTATGAGAAATCTGGGAGAAACAATAGCCGAATCTACTTTGGTTGAGAAAATTTTAAGATCACTAACAACAAAATTTGAGTCAAAAGTTTCTGCTCTTGAAGAAAAACAGGATCTTCAAAATCTTACTGTGGTGCAACTTCATGGCATACTAACTGCATATGAAATGAGAAGAGGAGGACCATCTGAAGTCAAAGAGGTTGTCTTCAGAGCTTCTACAAAAGGGAAATAAGTACAAGAAGCAGAAGGATCAGGATATATCTCAGAAGGAGATGAGGTAAATTTTGTAAAGAAACTCCAACTTGGCACAGGACGGTTCAGAGGTAAGCTTCCTTTCAAATGTTTTGAGTGTGGAAGAGTTGGTCATTATGCTGCTAAGTGTGCTCATAAAGAAACACCTGCAAAAGGGAAGGAAGTAGCAAGAAGGAATAAGAATCGGTTTAACACTAGAAAAAGTTACTATACTCATGAAGACAGTGATGGGTTATTTGATAGTGAGGAAGAATGTGAACAAGATCTTAGACTTCTCATGGCATTTGAATCTAGAGAAGAAAAGGATAATTTTGTGGATGCTCTAGAGGACAATGATTTTCTTGAAGAAAAAAATCAACTCAAAATATGCTTAGAAGAAAGTAAAATACTCTTAGAAGAAAGGAAAATAACCATAGAAACTCTGGAAAAGCAGTTTGAAGAAGCGAAGAAACACAATGAGAAATTAGAATGTGAAGTGGTAAGTCTAAGAAAAGAACTTGAGAAAGTAAATACTCTGAATCTTAGATTTGCGAA
Source organism: Pinus albicaulis (assembly GCA_034641835.2). Taxonomy (NCBI): domain Eukaryota; kingdom Viridiplantae; phylum Streptophyta; class Pinopsida; order Pinales; family Pinaceae; genus Pinus; species Pinus albicaulis. The sequence continues at coordinate 1,192,662,795 of CM076574.1, read as the reverse complement.
AGGATTTGAAACCTTAGATGAGATTATCAAGGTAAAACGTTCTCCTCTTATAAAGACAGGTCTTGGATATACCAGAGAATCTTCTCAGGCTTCAGCACCAAATTATCTAAAAGCAGCTACAACTGGTTTACAACATTCTGCCACTCAGCAAGGGAATAAAGAATCTTTACAAGTAAAGCATGATCATCTCAATTCAAATAACACTAACAGGAATATCTTTCAAAGAAACACCAATCAACAGGTAAATTCAAGTAGAAGATTTCATGATTGCAGAAATTTCTTCTTCAATGGACAATGTTTCTCGTGTCACAATTTTGGTCATAAAGCTGTTCAAAGTGTTGCATATAAAACCATCATGACAAGAGAAGCAAGAAAGAAAAGGATTGATATTGAAACAAAGAAGAATACCTATAGCAACTTTTCTCCTCTTCTAAATGAAGTTGAATGTGCTTATTGCAATAACTTTGGCCATGAAGAATCTGAATGCAGGAGCAAAATTCAGCCAAAAGAGAATTTTCCTTCAAGCTCCAAAGTATGGAAAAAGAAGGAATTATAGGTTGAAAATTGTGGCATAGTGTTATTTGCAGAAGGAGAAGAAAATCAATGGTGGAAGCTAGATCTACTCAGATCTAGGAAAATCTAGAGGCCCTTTCCAGTGGGGAAGTCTTCTATCCCATTTGAAAGAGGATTTTGGATCTTTGGAGCTGCATTTTTAGATCTTGGCATCAGGCCAAACCAGTGCTAGAGACTACGATGCAATTTTCCTTCCATAACTGCTTTATTTGCAGGTATTCAGTTGCAGGGTGTTTTGACTACGTTTTGGAGGAGAGATCTATGGTGATAGGATTGTCCCTTTCACTGTGGTGATCCATGGATTAGATATCTCATCCATGTTCCATCCAGATCTGATTTAATTATGATTTTATTTACTGCATAATTCCTGAATATTGCTACAGATCTGTAATTCTAAATCTCATATCTACTCTTTTACTCTCATGTTTTGCTCAAAACACCGAGGGGAATCTATAGAGGAACCCATCTAGTGTACAGATCTGATATAGATCTAATATTTTGTACAAAAATCTATTCTAGATCTTAAATGTAATATACAATTTCTTCAGCCCATAAAATAACGTTGTCAAGCTTTGCAGTCTCAATATGTTGTTGCGGCACCTCAATCTTGAGGGTTTCTTCATGTAAATCTTCTATTTTTTCTCTTGTACATTGTATGGGACACATTATAGATCTGTTTTACTGATGTACATGTAATTATGGAGCCTCCATATTGATCTCTTGATTTAACTCAGTGGAACTGTGTTATTTCTGATGCAGTATTGTTGTGCATGACGACAACCCCATCCTTTGGGTGTTTTTCAGCCATACTAGATAGTGGGAGGTCTGTTTACCTCACCTAGTTTGATGTTTTTTTCTCTCCTTTTGGATTTAGACATTAGATCCACTAAGCTAAGGGATCTAGGAGTTTCAAACTCATTTCAGTGCACCAATTTGTGAAGAGAGCATTATTCCAACAAGCTTTGCTGTGCATTCCCATTTTGGGATATTACATTTTGGATAGGTTACAGAGGCCGGATCAGAAAACCAAAAATATTTTTGGAAATTAGACTCATCAGTATTTGCAATAGGGCATCACAGATCAAAATCCAACATTGAGAAGGGGTCCAAAACTTGGTTGCAAAAGTACCTATTTTTGGCGCTGCGCATATGGAATGTGTAGTGCAGTGTTGGTATTTTGGCATTTTGGACAGGTACGGGAGCTGGATCAGGAAAATATAAGAAATTTTGGAAATTATACTCATCAAGCTTTCCAACGAGCCATCCCAGGGCAAAATACGACATCGAGAAGTGGTCCAAAACTTGGCTACAACAGAGCCTATTTTATGCTAGAGGTGGCGCTGCGCTAATAGAAGTATTGGGAAGGTAACGTTTTGAATAGGTTATAGGGTCCAAATCAGAAAAAAAAAGGCATATCTAGAAATAGGACTCAACAAGATTTCCAACTAGCCATCACGGAGAAAAATCTGATGTTTGGAAGGGGTCCAAAACTTGGTTGCAAAAATACCTATTTTTGGTGCTACGCAAATGAACTGTTTAGTGTGTTTTGGACCAAAAGTCAACAAAACACACTCATTTATTGAAAAATCATATTTTAGTTTTTTTTTAGGCAAATCACTCTAGAATTATGTGCAAGAAGTTATTTTAGCATTTATTTCATGAGATATTTTGTGCCTTGGGCCTTGCATGGTCTCCTAGGCATAAATGGCATTTATGAGTGATTTTGACATTTTCCAACCCTATCTAGGGTTTTTTCCCTCCTTTGCTGAGTTAAATAGAGCATGAGGGCTTCATTTTAAAGGTGGGAATTTGATGAGCTTTGAGAGAAACACATGGTTTTTATGAGCTTGGAGAAGAAATTGGTGTTGTGAAGTCTATGAATGGCTTGCTTGGATTGATGATGGAGAAACTTGTTTGCAGGATTCCTAAGCTTGGTTAATGGTGATGTATTCTTAATTTTTTTATGTTTTCTTGTTATCATTATGTTTCATCCTTCTTTGTTGCAATAGAATAGAAAATTATAGGTTGATAAATGATCCTTGAAGTGCCTTAGTCCTCCTGTCTTCTATTGCCCTGATGTTTTCCTCTGTTGGGTGTGTTTAAGGAATTATTAGCTACTCCTTAAGCCTCCTTATGCTTGTTTGTTTCATCTATGGATTAATATGCTAGTTTAAAAATATGATTCATGGTAAGCCCTACTTATTTGATGCTATGTAAACTTTGTTTTTGAAATCTCTCTTTGAAGTATTACTTGTTAGGTTAAGCCAAAGAGGTTTTGTTCTAAACTTTCCCTTTGTCCATGCCTATTAGTTTTCCTCAGAGTTGTTTGTGGCTTGATCAACAATGTTTAGCAGTTTCCTCTTTGATTGATTAAAGTTATTGTGTCATCTTATATGTTTTCCAATTCTGAAGGTGAAATTACTAAAGTTATATAATATTTTCTTGCTTTCTTTGCTTCATTGAAATGTTTATCTTGGATATTTATTTGTTTAAGTATTGTCATTGATTAAATGGTTTGCCCTATCTCATGATTAGTATCTTTTTCTTATCATATTTAAGACCTTCTTGTTTATGGGTAAATGAAAAAGGATACTTCACTGCCCTTTGCCTTACCTTGTTTTTTCCCCAACTTAATGTCCACCCCACTTCACACATAACCTTAAGGATCCATTAACCTTGCTAGATTGGTCCTATAATGCACTCTGATTCATTATTGAGATACTCATGACTTTCATTGACTCCATAGCCCAATGATTTAAAGACCTCTCACTCCACCTATTTTACCTGTTCATCTTACCCAACCAAAACAATCAACAAACCCTACACTTAACAACTAGCCTAAAATCAACCATAAAAAGAAAATAAGAACACATCCTTTGCAACAATAGAGAGAGCCCTCTCTGAGTCTAGGAAGGCTAGGTTCTAAGACTCCAAAGACTGGTTTCATGTTACCCTGTACATGTGGTTTACCAATCTGCAAAATCATGGGACACTAACGTTCTAGCGATCACGGTGGGACTTTCTAAGTTAGTGACAAACTAAGTATTCCTTAGATCTCAGAAAACCTACAAACACCCTTAGATTGGTATTCAGTTGCTGATGGTGGATAACAGCCTGCCTTAAAATAGTTGAAATCATTCTCTTGACGACTCCATAAACTCTCATAGACCTAAAGACTCCACTGGAGGAAGAATCCGAAACATGACCAGTCATCCTAGAAAGAAAAAGCACTCACACATAGGTTGGATTCAAAAAATTATTGTTTTTAACTATAACCATGTTCTATCCTACTTTAAGCCTGATCAAGAATACACTGATGAGATCTACACTGATCATTGGAAATATCTCAAGCCTCAAAAAGCTGAACCTCAAATTGCAGACCTTAATCAGACTTATACACTTATGCCTACCCTAGATACACCTATGGAATATCTAGTGAAACATGAGCCTCATACTACCTTTCCTACTCTTGCTGAAACCTCAAACAGTCATCAATCTCTTTTTGCACTACCTATATCCACAAAGGTCCTAGAAAGACACAAGCCTCTAGTTTTGCCTCTTATCCTCCAGGTCCTCCCTGCAAATCTTTCAAATAAACTACCCAGATTTGATGGAGAAAACTCAAAAGTCACCGCTGAAGAACACATTAAAGATATTAAGGGTTTAGTTGACCTATTTGAAATAGAAGAAGATGATGTGCATATTAGAATGTTTGCCTTATCATTACAAGGAAAAAATAAGAGTTGGTTTAAGGACCTTCCAGCTGCAAGCATTAGAAACTTTCATCAATTCACCCAAATTTTCTTAGATAGGTGGGTAGTCATGGGAAATGCTCTTCTCATCATAAATGACTACAACCATTTGAAAATACATCCTATAATATCCGAAAATAGGGACTGCTAGCAAGGCATGCTTGAAAAATGAATTTTTCAGGAATGGCTGCTACATCTCTTGAAATAAGCCCTTGGATCCCTTAGATCTGAGAAGATAAGTCCTAAATCCAAGAGGGTATAAAAAATAAATCCTCCTAGGTGGGTTAAACAGGTCTCCCACATATAGTTTCCTTGAAAACTGCCCCAAAGAGGGACTGCAGCAATAATAAACAATTCTGCTCAGAAAATAACGCAGTTTCTGCAAAGCAGTGATAGGAGGCTCATGAAATGTTCTTCAATTGTACTTACAGCAGCAAATAAGTTATATAATGAATTTTATCAAATACATGGCTGAAAATACAAGTCATAAATAGAAGAAATGCCCTCAAAAGAGGGTTGCAACCATATGAATGACTGAAAACTACCTTGACAACATTATTTCTATTAGGCTGTAACTACTGTAGATTACATGTTAGATCTAGAGCAGATCTATGCATGAAAAGTCAGATCCATATCAGATCCATGCACTAGAAATGCTCTTCTTTCAAATCCCCTTATAATTTTGGTGTTTACACCAAGCATAAGAAGTAGATATGAGATCTAAGAAAGAAGATCTGTAGAAATATTAAAAAATACTAAAGTATTCAGAATATGCAGATCAGATCTGAAAAGTACAAAGTATAGATCTCCTCCATTGGATCTCAAAGTGAAGAGTAGATCCCCAACACTCAGAAACTAACTCTCCAATTGATGCACCCAAACCCCCTACAACACCACCTACAAGAATAACATAGATCTCGAGTAGAAAATGCACTGTAGGGGATAAATAGTTGATGGCCACATTCCAAGATCAGAAACTGAAGCTCAAGCACTCCAATACACTTCCTCCAATAGAGCAGAGGCCTCCTCCACTGAAGGGGAGCACTAAAATGACTTATATTTGAAGAGATCTAATCTCCACTGAAAATAATGTAGTCCCTCAAGGGAGACTGTGCTGCAGCTTGAATAACTGATTTGGCCTGATGCTAAGATGAAAAACTGAAGCTCAAACAACTAATGCACTCTTCCAGGAGGTTAATAGACATACTCATTAAGAAGAGGCATCAGTACAAGCTAGATCTGAACAGATCTAGTGTTCCACTTGCTGCAGCTTACAAAAGCAAGAAAACCCTCCCTAGATCTGCATTGCAGTTGGAAGTAGAAGCTTTGTCTCCAACCAGCTAGTGGACTAACCAATACAAGCTCTCCCAAGAGCTACTCAATGGGAAGAGATGGAACCCCTAAGCAGAAAATTCCAATGCTAAACATCATATGAAATCTAGGCTAAACAGCCAAGAAAGATGTTTTTCTAAACAGAAAAAAAATCAGAAATCAAATCTTGAACAAACTCCATATGTTGCCTTCCCCTTCCTTTTATAAGATGATATCTTGCCAAAACCCTAAACCACCTTCATCAACTTATCTCTTTCACATAATAGACCTCCTTCTAGAATTACGTTGTGCCTCATTGATGATCACTCCTCAATACTGCGCTGTAGATATGGTCAAGATTGACCCAGTCAAGTGGATTTGTTCTTTTCACACTCAAGTGTGTTTATTAAAGTGGCCCAGATTTACCCTTTTTCACATTGGGCATGGATTTATTCTTCCATTAGGAGTTTAATGACCCTCCTTTACATAATTATTCTTTGAAAAAATAAAACAAAATGAAATTGAATATTCCTACTAAAATAGGAATATTACAGTCCTCCCCTCCAGAATGTTGCTTGCCTTCAAGAAACTTACAAGGACTTTGCAAAATCTTCCGATGGAATTGACTCCTCCCAAGGGTATAAGTGTTCTTGTGGTGAATGAACCAATCAGATGTCATCATAAAGAAGTGGGAGATACATAGAAATACTTTCTTGCTATCCATTGGTTCCCTCAAGGCATGAGAGATGGTAAATGTAGGGTACTTCAAACCCATGAGAAGCTTCAACCCCCATGCTATCATCCAAACAGAGTGAGCCATCCTGGGTAGCTCACAGAAAAAGTCACCAATTCCCACCATTTGCATTGTGTAGGGGCTCCATGCAGGGAAAGGAGAGCTGAGGATACTCAACTCACGCTGTCCCTCCTCCCATTTCTGATGAATGTGGAGTTTCTGATCTTGGGCGGAAATAAAATAGTCCTCATGAAGCCAAAAGGGACTTAGAACTTCATGATTTCCTTCATTGATTCTAGTGAGTCTCCTTGCCCAATCTCCTATGCATACAGTGAGTATATTACCTTCACCATATGTGCTCCAAAAGAAATATGGTCTAAGTGTCATATGATATATTGAATGGTGACAATAGTACCTCCCTTGAGACCAGTGTTGTCCATCATCTTGCTACCTCAAATCATGGTACAATAAGTGGCCATCCCACCACCTTCTTGCTGCAACAAGCTTATTCAAAGCTTGAAAATGATGGAGGATAATAGGTGTTGGCTAAACATGATTCCAGCAACACATGTCTTGCTCCAAGTACTCCCTTTTGAGAGATCTTTTCCCATGAAATGAGCCCAATACATGACCCTTTGCATAAGAAAGTATAGTATATAAGGCAGCAGTCATATAAGGTCCTAACTGCTCCTTGAAGTACAAATGAATATGAGAGATTTCATTCCCAATGGACACATTCACCCAATGTGTCATTCCTCCTCTCATTTTTATAACAAATATTGGAGCATTATTGACATCATGATATAAACAAGCTCCCTTATGCCACCTCATGGGAAGGTTACATTTTCCCCCAACCCAACAGACATACATGATTATGATATTCATTATAAACAGAAACACATGTACATACATCATAGGCATAAGAAAATGTATGGACATGGGATTCATCATGGGATGCCCATAATTTATTCTTATCAACCCAAGCAACCAAGCTGTAGGTTTTAACCCTGAAGAGAAATTATCTACACACGAATCTTATAACAGAAAATAAACAATAGCGAGAGCATAAAACATAAAACAGATAAACACAGAGATTTTCCCCTGGATCCCAAATCGGGACGAACAACTTGATTTTTCATTATATTCCTTTTAGTGTTACAACACATATATATACATGCCGAAGCATACATAAACCCCAATCCATTAACCCTGGATTAGAACATAACCGTAGTTCCCTTGACTGGATCTACAAAATACCAGGGGTCGAAAACCATCATACCCAAAAACCATGTGCAAACTCATGCACAAAACATGGGCGGGTCCGCATATGAGTGGGACCGCATACCAAAAGAAATTTCTCCGGGACGTTGCCCCGGACCCCGATAGGGTGGGTTGCCGCCCCCCCTGTGACCCCCCTGCTGCGCCCAATGCAACGTACAACGCATGGGGCTAGTCGTGGAAATAATATAACACATACCCAACATTATCCCACTTGTTGTTTTCTTTCCACAGGGGGCCATAGGAGAGCTTAGTCATTGGGCCAATTCTTCAACACCCATTGTTTCTCTACACCAAGAGAACTTCTGAGTGCTCACAGACTTCGTCAATGCATCTGCAACATTCTTCAAAGTGTCCACCTTTACCAGCAACACCCTTTTAGTCTCAACCATATCTCTAACAAAGTGATATTGAACATCAATGTGCTTTGTATTTGAATGATAAGCAGGGTTCTTAGCCAAGAAAATTGCACTTTGGCTATCACAGTCTATCCTTATATCTTGTTGTACCAACCCCATACTTGAACACAATCTCTGCAACGAAATTGATTCCTTGCTTGCATGAGTGGCTGCGTATTCTGCCTTTGTAGTTGAAAGTGCCACTACAGACTGTCTTTTACTCATCCAACTGACCGCACCTCCAAATAGGCTAAACACATACCCACTTGTAGATCTTCTTTGGTCCAGATCTCCAGCCCAGTCTGCATCAACAAAACCATGAATGTCCAACATTCTTTCCAATCTTGGTCTTCCCTGGTAGCACAAGCCATAATCACTAGTGCCACGTAAATATCTGAAAACCCGCTTCACTGCTGTCCAATGCTCCTTCCCCGGGTTTGACATAAACCTGCTCAATACTCCCACTGCATGTGCAATGTCTGGTCTAGTACAGACCATTGCATACATCAAGCTACCCACTGCACTTGCATATGGAACATGGGACATATACTCCTCTTCTTCTTGTGTCTTGGGACACTGTTCATCAGACAACTTTACACCTACAGGAATAGGAACCTTCACCGGTTTACTATCCTTCATATTGAACCTCTGCAATATAGTCTCGACATACTTCCTCTGGTTTAACCAGAGCTTCCTCTTTGCCCGATCTCTCTTAATTTCCATGCCCAAAATATAGTTTTCAACACCAAGATCCTTCATGTCGAATTTGGAGAACAGTTGGGTCTTCAAATCTTGGATAATTTCTTTGTCATTTCCAATAAACAACATATCATCCACATACAAGACCAAATAGATAACACGGTCACCAATTAATTTAAAATAAACACAGTGATCCTCCTTGCTTCTAGTGAAGCCAAGTCCCCATATATAGGTATCAAATTTCTGATACCACATCCTTGGTGATTGTTTTAATCCATACATAGACTTATTCAACCTGCACACCAGTTCTTTCTTACCCTTCACCATAAAGCCTTCATGTTGCTTCATGTAGATCTCCTCTTCTATATCCCCGTGAAGAAATGTTGTCTTCACATCCATTTGTTCTATCTCAAAATCAAATGCAGCAACAACAGATAAAATTAATCTAATAGAAGTAACCTTGGCAACAGGAGAAAAAATATCACCAAAATCAATTCCCGGCACCTGGGAATAACCTTTTGCTACGAACCAAGCTTTGTATTTCTTCACCTTTCCTTCTACATTCATCTTCTTTTTAAACGCCTATTTTCTCCCGATGGGCTTCCTTCCAGCTGACAACTCCACCAGATCCCATGCCTCATTCTTGTGCAAGGATGCCATTTCATCAACCATGGCCTCCTTCCAGAGTTTTCCATCCTCTGAATCTACTGCCTCCCTGACAGTTCTGGGATCATCATCAGTTATAGTTAAGGAAAAACCTGAATAGAAAGTAGATGGACTATACCTTTCTGGTTGCCTTCTTTCCTGAACTGATCTTCACAAAGTTGGAGTTTGTGGCTCTTCCTCTTCTGAGTCTTCTTCTGTTGTAGAGTCTGATTCATCCTCCTTTAGCTCAAACTCTATCTTCTCAGGTTCCTTTGGTAGGAATTCATGTGTAACAACATCTTTCACCTCTCTAAACACCACATCTTAGCTGTACACAACCTTCCTTGTTTTCGGGTTCCAAAGCTTGTAACCCTTTAAACCATCCTTATACCCAATAAAGATGCACCTTTCAGATTTATTATCCAACTTGGTCCTTTTCTCTTTTGGAACATGTACATATGCATCACATCCAAATACCCTTAGATGTGAAAGAGAGGGTTTCTTACCAGTCCATACCTCATGTGGATTCTTATCCTCCAACGCTGATGAAGGTGATCTGTTAACTAAGTAACATGCAGTCTCCACTGCCTCTGCCCAGAATTCTTGTCCTAACCCGGTACCACTGAGCATGCTTCTTGCCTTTTCCATAAGTGTTCTATTCATTCTTTCTGCAACTCCATTTTGCTGAGGTGTGTATGGAGTAGTCTTCTACCATGCTATGCCACACTTCTTACAGAACTCTTCAAATTCCTTCTTGCAGAACTCCCCACCATTATCTGTCCTCAGTGCCTTTATCTTCTTCTCTGTCTGGTTTTCCACCATAGCCTTAAATTCTTTAAATCTGTCAAAGACTTCAGATTTCTTCCTCAAGAAATATATCCATGTATTCCTTGAGAAGTCATCTATGAATGAAACATAGTACACAGACTTTCCCAGTGATGGAACTGACACAGGTCCAAACACATCACTGTGTACAAGTTCTAATATCTTGTTTGCCCTCTTAGCACCAGAAGGAGAACTCACCCGATTCTGCTTCCCATATACAAAATGTTCACAGAAATCGAAATCCAGAGAGCAATTAGACATACCTTCTACCATACCATTTCTATGTAGTATCCGAAGGCCCTTATCTCCAATATTTCCAAGCCTTTGATGCCATAGCATGGTCTTTTCTCTAGAGACAGCTAGGCTTTCTGCTCCTCTTTCAGGAACCACAGAACTGTTACACCCATCAATAACAGTGCTACCTTGTAGCTTATACATAGTTCCAATCTGAAATCCTCGAATTAATACCAGTGCTCCCCAAACCATCTTTTAGGCATCTTTCTCGAACACTGTTCTTAGACTTGCATCATCCATCTTGCTTACAGAAATCAGATTTCTAGCGAATGCAGGAATATGCAGAGCACCAGGAAGTGTTCTAATCCTTCCACCTTGCAGCTTCAGCTTGACCTTTCCACGTCCGATGATTCTGGCCTTCCTATCATCCCCTAGGTATACATCGCTGCCATCATATTTCTCATACTCGCAGAACCACTCCCTATGGGGAGTGAAGTGAAAGGATGCACCTGAGTCAATCAACCATGACTCATGATCTACATGTGTATTGGAAGAAGAATCCAAATACACATCCCCACCTTCATCTGAGGTGGTTTTTTCCTCTGCAGAAGGAGCATAATCAGATCCCTTTCCTTTCTTAGGAGCTTTAGATTTGCACTCCTTTTTGTAGTGCCCTTCCTTTCTGCATTTCCAGCATACCTTTACAAACTTTCCAGGAGATTTAGATCTCCCTCTAGATTTAGATCTCCCACTCAAAACCTTATTCTTGTTTCTATTTTGGGACCTTCCTCGTACGTACAAGGCATCTCCATTTTGACCCTCCATATTTCTCCGTCTCATTTCCCTCCGATGTTAGTTGGCCGAGACAATGTCATCAAAATTCAAGGTAGTTGTATTGCTACCTGATGCAACAATAACTAGACTGTCCCACGAATCTAGTAGAGAACACAACAAACTGATGCACTTATCTTCATCTGAGATTTTAATATCAACAAATGACAGCTGACTTACCACAGTATTGAAGGCGTTCAGATGCTCTGTCACCGAGTCTCCATCATTCATCCTCAGGTTATACAGCTTTTTCCACAGGAACAACTTATTCACCAGAGATTTAGATTGGTACAAAGTCCCAAGTTTTTCCCACAAATTCTTCGTCGTAGCTTCCTCAAATACATTCAACAATACTGAATCTGAGACACACAATCGTATTGTGCTCTTTGCCTTCCGATCCAGCTTCTTCCAGTCTTCATCTGACATTGCCATTGGTTTAGTACCTGGATCTACCATGATCCACTGATCTTTATCCACCAACATATCCTCCATCTTGAGTTTCCACAACTCAAAACTCTGACCATTAAATTTCTCGATCTCTATCTTTCCACCGCTCGCCATCTTCTTTCACAGTAAGAATCGATCCCGCGCATCTCCCATTGAACAAGGTCTACCTCGCCCAAGCAAAACCTCAAGAAGAAAAGGCATCCCCTTGAAGTCGGGGCTCGATACCAAATGTAGGTTTTAACCCTGAATAGAAATTATCTACACACGACTATTATAATAGAAAATAAACAATAGCAAGAGCATAAAACATAAAACAGATAAACACAGATATTTTCCCCTGGATCCCAAATCGAGACGACTAGCTTGATTTTTCATTATATTCCTTTTAGTGTTACAACACATATATATACATGCCGAAGCATACATAAACCCCAATCCATTAACCCTAGATTAGAACATAACCGTAGTTCCCTTACATATATATACTGCCCCGGACCCCGATAGGGGGGGCTGCCGCCCCCCCTGTGACCCCCCTGCTGCGCTCGGCGAAACGTACAACGCGTGGGGCTAGTCATGGAAAGAATATAACACATACCCAACACAAGCCCTCTTCTTATGCATTATTTTCTTGAAATACAAGGCATGAGACAAGAAAATCAAAAACTTTGGGTGGTACCCACACTCACCCAATAGAACCCAGCACAGGTCATCTCCTCCCTGCTTCAGATCTAGATGTGGTAAGTGGTTTACATGCCACTTAATTTCTGCCCTAATCATTCCACCATGGCTGAAGGTGAAATGTATATTTTTTGCTTTAGGGAAGCACCCATCATGCTACAAAACCTCCCTTAGCTCATCAAGGGAGTTGCCATGTTTGGAAATAGTTCTAGCCCATAGTTGGCCATGAAGTTTATAAGGTAGGACACTCCTTTTAGGAGCTATGGCCTAAACATGTAAAGTTAAATAATGCATGCAATCATAAAGTAAAATGTGATTTGCATAATCATGCTTCTTACCCCAAGTCTCTAGTGCTGTGATAGTCCCTATCTTGGCCAAATATATCATCATTGTACAAGGTTGAGAGAACACTTTGCTTTTTCCATCTGGGGGTTGCCCTAGTGGACATCTTCCAAGTAAGGAGACATCAAGGCATAGATCATGATAGAAAGATGTATGGAATGATGTGTCCTTGCTTTTCTTGCATAGATCTTCATGCCTTCTTATTGCATCACTCCTTTGAAATAGAGAGGGGTAAATGTCCCTTACCCTATGGAGATTTCCCTCCTCTTAATCTTCTGCAGTATTTAGATTCTCACCATTTGATAATGATGGCACATGCTACTCATGGATTGTGCCATAATTTCTATATGTGATACTCTTTGAAACTCTTTGCAAGAATGCAAGAGCTTCCCTTCTTGGAGAAGCTACCCCTTCTTCTTCTTCAGGAAATACTAGGGATTCCTTTTTCATGACTGCGCTGTTACCCCTAGCCTTTTCTTCAATGGTATAAAATGCCTCATCATCAATAGGAGACCTTAGATCTTGGTCTACCTTTGAAAGAGGAATCTTCATGTCTTATTTTTGAGAAGAAGACTCTTCATCCAATGAGGATCTTGCCCTTGGCAAGGTATCAAACAAGTTCACATTCTCCTCAATGGTCTTCATAGGTGGAGGTGGATTTGTAGATCCTCCCTTTGTCACATCTCCTCTCTTCTTCCTCATGAAGAAGTTGCTGATAGAACATGGTAGCTTTGATGATATGGTTGAGTGCTCATACCCTTAAGATGAGGATGTAGAATCCTCCTCATGCATAGATCCTGTGGATCCAGTTGGGGAAACTTCATGGTATATCCCTTTTACTTCTCTGTTTTTACCTCTAGACTTAAACAGAGTTTGGAGCAGAGTTCTTGAGAACTCTTTCCTTTCCATTCTCCCAAGCAAAGGGTTTTGACCTTTAATTTCTGTCTTCCATGAAATAAATCTTAATCTTCTGTCTTATTTCTCTTGAAAATACATCTTGGCTTGATGCTCACAAGTTGAGCCAAGGATCATGCTTTGATACCTCTGTAATATCCCAAAATAGGGACTGCTAGCAAGGCATGCCTGAAAAACACATTTTTCAGGAATGGCTGCTACAAATATTGAAATCAACCCTTGGATCCCTTAGATCTGAGTATCTAAGTCCTAAATCCAAGAGGTTATCAAAAATAAATCCTCCTAGGTGGGTTAAACAAGTCTCCCACGACTAGTTTCCTTGAAAAATGCCCCAAAGAAGGACTGCAGCAATAATAAACAATTTTGCTCAGAAAATAACGCAGTTTATGCATAGCAGTGATAGGAGGCTCATGAAATGTTCTTAAATTTTACTTACAATAGAAAATAAGCTATATAATGAAGTTTATCAAATACATGGCTGAAAATACAAGTCATAAACACAAGAAATGCCCTCAAAAGAGGGTTGCAACCATATGAATGACTGAAAACTACCTTGACAGTGTTATTTCTATTAGGCTAAAACTGTTGTATATTACATGTTAAATCTAGATCAGATCTGTGGATAAAAATTCAGATCCATATCTGATCCATGCACTAGAAAGGCTCCTCTTTTAGATCCCCTTGGAATTTTGGGGTTTACACCAAGTATAAGAAGTAGATCTGAGATCTAAGAAAGTAGACCTGCAGAAATACTCAGAAATACTAAATTATTCAGAATAAGAAGAGCATATATGAAAAGTACAAAGTATAGAGCTCCTAAATTAGATCTCAAAGTGAAGAGTAGATACCCAACACTCAGAAACCAGCTCTCCAATTGATGCACCGAAACCCCCTGCAACACCATCTACAAGAATAACATAGATCCGAAGTATAAACTATGCTGTAGGGGATAGATATTTGATGGCCACATGCCAAGATCAAAAAATGAAGCTAAATCACTCCAATACACTTCCTCCAATAGAGCAGGATCCTCCTCTAGTGAAGGGGAGCACTGAAATGACTTAGATCTGAAGAGATCTAATCTCCACTGAAAATAACGCAGTCCCTCAAGGGAGATTGTGCTGTAGCTTGAATAACTAAGTTAGCCTGATGCCAAGATGAAAAACTGAAGCTCAAACAATTAATGCACTGTTATATCATCATTTTTCACCCTCATGTGATTCATGATTGCCTTTATGGCTTTGGGCACCCATTCCTACAGACTTGAACAAAATTCACTAAAAAACAGTGTTAAAATTCCCATACGCGGGTATGCATAGATTTTTCAGTGTGTATACGCGAGTCCACATGTACTTTTCCACGTATGCCATTAAAACCATTAAAAAATATATAAAAAATCCCTGTTTTTGGGCTGGGTTGATGGTTACTCCAGTAGTTCAACCACCCCAGCACGTGGCCAACTGTTTCCAACTGATTTAAACTACTTTGAGGGAGTATAAAAGCCCCTCATGTGCATGGCCTAAGGGAGAGAGAAATTTTATAAACATTATACTCTGTTGGAATCCCAATTCAAGTCTGAATTCCCGTGCCTCCTACACTTTCCCAGATTTATACAGGAAACCCTTGTTTCCTGGAGATTTTCATCCATTTATATGCCATCTCGAGTGCACAAGTCTTGAAAGTATCTTAGCGAGGCAAGGGCGGGACGGATCCAGACAACGGTCTGCTCGAAGATCGTGGAAGGATTCAAGTGATCTCTCCACTCTTTATTTCTGTACATGCTGTTCGTAATAATGAAGAACCATCTTGTTCCTGAACTTATGTGTTAACGTTTACTTATATGTGTGAAAAGATTATCATTTAAGGATTCATTATGGTTTATATAATGTTTCACATGGATTGCACTAACGTTTAGGAGAAATATATGCTGTACAACTAGGTTTCTGTGCACGTTCTTTCTTGTTTTCCAGGTTGAAGGAGGAAGAAGGGTTGCTGGGGGTTTGGACCCCATGGGATCTACATCGAACGTAGGACTACGGGTGAGTTCTGTTATCGTTGTTATCTAGTTTTTTGCATTCAAGTATGGTTGTGTGTGAGTCCTTCTGAATAGCATGCCCTGCTCTGTGGAGGTTTTGACCCAACGGACCTCTAGGGTGTTTTTCCCCGAAACATGCACTCTTCCAGGAGGTTAAAAGACACACTCACTAAGAAGAGGCACTAGTACAAGCTAGATCTGAACAGATCTAGTGTTCCACTTGCTGCAACTTACAAAAGCAAGAGAACCCTCCCTGGATCTGCGTTGCAGTTGGAAGTAGAAGCTTGGTCTCCAACCAGATAGTGGACTAAGCAATACAAGCTCTCCCAAGAGCTACTCAATGGGAATAAATGGAACCCCTAAATAGGAAATTCCAATGCTAAACAACATATGCAATCTAGGCTAAACAACCAAGAAATTTGTTTGTCTAAACAAACAACAAATCATAAATCAAATCTTGAAAAACCTCCATATGTTGCCTTCCTCTTCCTTTTATAATATGAGAGCTTGCCAAAACCCTAAACCACCTTCATCAACTTATCTCTTTCACACAAGAGACCTCCTTCTAGAATTACGTTGTGCCTCAATAATGATCACTCCTCCAATATTGCACTGTAGATATGGTCAAGATTGACCAGTCAAGTGGATTTTTTCTTTTCACACTCAAGTGTGTTTATTAAAGTGGCCCAGATTTACCATTTTTCACATTGGGCATGGATTTATTCTTCCATTAGGATTTTAATGACCCTCCTTTACATAATTATTCTTTAAACAAAGAAAACAAAATGAAATTGAATATTCCTACTAAAATAGGAATATTACACATCTGGAGGAGACAGTACAACAATTTTCAGCCAGGTTCAATAAAGTATACCATGCAATACCTGCTATGATAAAGCCACCCCTAGGGTGGGATCTCTTGCACTACCCAAATGATTTTGACCCAGAGATGGATTTCCAAATAAGAGAAAATACCCTTCAAACCTGGAAGAAATTCAAAATATGGAAATTACTGTGGAATTCAACATACTAGAAAGAGAGGCAAAGTTAGAAGCAATAAAGAAGGACAAAGTAGCTCAAGAGAAACTGATATCTTCAGAGGTAAAGCTAGATATGTTGATAGATACAATCAGAAAAATGATACATATACTTGGCAAGAAAGAGGAAGAGTACAAGGTTGAGGTTGGTGCTACTTATTCAAAATAACGTATACCTTTTCCTTGGGAATAACAAAATCTATCATTACAGGACAAGAATAACAATCAAAATATGCATATTGAGCAAGATTACAAAGAAGAAGATGCTGAAAGTTGTCAAGTAAGTACTAGATGCCTTCCTATTTCTGTGCTTCACTACTAAGAGAGCATTACAAGAAAATTGCAAATGGAAACAAGGTGGAATGCTCTAAAGAATCAATCAAGGACAAGATAGATGATGCAAACCCTTTTGCATATCCAGAGGTCTTTCCCTTAAGCCATTTTGAAATCACAAAATCTGAAATAGAGAAGGAGTCAAAACCTTTAGGGTATTTACCTTTATGCTTTGATTCATTTTAGATTAAAAAAATAAATTGGCACCCTGAGGATATATCAGAGGAAATTCATGAATTTCATGCCCAAGTTAACTATCACGAAAATCAAGAAGAGTTGGTTAAGGATGAAATCAATTAGGGAATGAAAGATAACCCACAGGACCTCTCTAAAGGCACAAATTATGATGATTCATCTCTCCTAGGTGAGGCTCAAGAAGACATTCAGCCTCAAAGTTAGCCTCCACAAGAGAAAGAGGACTGTTGTAGTTATATCCAAAGAAAGAGAAAAATGCCTCCTTTTTTAACTGAAGAGGAGATAGATAAGCTAATAAACATGCAGTTAGCCTCTAATATTTCATATGAACATAAAATTTCTATTTATTTTCCTCCTAATTGTTAGATGATCCAAAAATAATTTTTATCATAGGTTATAGTATTTGAATAAAATAATTATTAATTTAAGATATTAAATTAATAATTATTATTCTAGAATATTTAATAAATCTATGAGATATTTAGAATTAGAAATTTGTTATTAAAAATTAGGACTCTAGAAAAGAGTCGTTTCCTAGGCTCTAAGTTAGGAGAAAAGTTAGTAGTTTGGTTAGAAGCTCATTTATTGTAAATGGACACTTGTTTATTTTCCAAGTGATCCATAACTAGATTAAGTTAGAGCATAAAGCATATAAATAGGTTAGTTTCCTATTTTGAATGTAATGTGTAATCAGAGAATGAGAGTGTGAGTTTACGTGTGTAAACTCCTATAATTTGCCCTGTAATCTTTTTGCTTGATCAATAAAGTTGTGTGTCTGAGGACACTTCTGCTCTTTCATGTGGTATCAGAGCCACGATAACGCGGTGAGGAGGAGATTCCAGCTCTATCAGGTCGTGGAAAACTCAACTCCGTTGAAGTGATCAGCAAAATATTGGTATGAAATTTGCAAATTTTTTTTATTGATTTTAGATCTGCAAATTCTAAAATTATTTTTTAAAGGAGCCACTGCAAATCTGTGTGATTTTTTAAAATTGTTTGAGTGAACAAAAAGGAGAGCGCTCTTGCCAGGGTTTTTTTTTTTGGATTGAATTAGTTTATCAGAAGTTTGTAAGCGCTATATAATTTAGAGGAAAGCGTAATAAATTTGCATATTGGTGTGAATATTGTTGTAATAAAAAACAAACGCTGCCCCTCCAAACATTCAAATCGATTCTGGCAAATCGACTCTGCATTTTCATTCAAATTGATTCAAATTGATTCTGCAAATTCCCTGCGTTGAGCATTCTGGCATCGATTGGTTTGGATACATTCTGCTCTGGCATTCTACTCTGGCATTGATTGCATCTGGCATATGGCATCTTGACATCGATTGCATCTGGCATCGATTGGTTTGGTTTCATAGCGTTTGCATTACATCCTAAAATTCTTGCAATATTGCGTTATATTGCAAGAACCAGCATTCAGTTAAGAACAACGCTTCAAACAACGTATGAATCTGCAAATCGATTTAGAGGATTCTGCAAATCGATTTAAAATATTTTGAAGTGTTCAGCCAGCGTTTCAAACAACGCTTCCAACATTCAGCTAGCGTTGAGCATTCCAGCATTTGATTTAGCGTTAAATGTGTTTGACAGAGTTTTAAATTAATTGAAACAACATTTTTCCAGCGTTCCAGCATTTGAATAGAAACAACATTTTTCCAGCGTTCCAACATTTGAATAGAAACAACGTTTTTTTTGCCAGCGTTAAATGTGTTGGACAAAGTTTTAAATGAATTGAAGCAACATTTTGAGCATTCCAGTATTTGAATAGGAACAACGTTTTTTGCCAGTTTTTTTTTTTTGCATGTTGAAACAGCTTTTTTAAAGATATTTTACAGCGTTTTTCCTTCACAGCGCTTTTGCCAGTGTTTTGATGTTGATGCAAGTGGATTTTTCCAGCGTCCTCCAGCGTTTGGCATGGAAAATAATTGAACCAACATTTCTTATCAGGTAGATCGATTTTGAATAATCGAACCAGCGTTTTGAAATCTGCAAAATCGATTTTGAATAATTGAACTAGCGTTTTGAAATTTGCAAAATCGATTTTGAACGTATGTGGCATTAGATTTGATTGATTCCAGGCTTGGAGGACTTCATTCCAGCGTTGAACGGATATGAACCAGCTTTCCAACGTTGACTGGATGTGGCATCACATATAATATAATTTTAATTGCAAAGGAGTTATTAAAGTTTTTTTTGTAATTGGAATGTTTTTTAAATTTGTAATTGTGCTTTGCAATTAAAAGCATATTTTATTTGGAGGAATAAGTTGAATAAGTAGAAATATTTTTTTGAAGCATTGTAATTGGAGTAATAAGGGTGTTGTAATTTTTTGGAGTAATAAGGAGATTTGTGTTTTGTAAATTTGCTTATGGAGTGAAAGTGTGACTCAAAGTAATTTTACTTTGAGGGGGGGTAATTTTTTTTTACCAGATTGTGCAAAAGCACCATTGTAAAAAGTCAAATTTTGAAAGTTGCCTTGTAAAAACTTGAGAAATTGACTAGAGCCAAGTGCAAAGCTCAGTCAATTTTCTCCTTTTTTGACGACTATTCGAGGGTCAAGGCCAAGCCCCGATAGTTCGTTTTTTGTGTTGTGTGTTGCTGTTGTGTTGCGCATCTTGATTTTTGGAGCTTGATTCATAGTGTGAAGTCTTAACACTACAATGTCTAAGCTGATTAATTTATTTTATGATTTCGAAAAACTTGAAGGCTCAAAATCTTACAAAACATGGCAACGCCTCATCGAAAGCACTCTTGTTTATAATGAACTATGGCATGATATTTGTGATGGAGATGTAAAGCCAAATAAACCTATAGATGCAGCTGCGCTAACAAAATGGGAAGTTAAAAACGCCAAAGCATTAGCTCTCATTAAATCCTCTGTCAATGATGAAATGTATGTCCATATTGAAAATGCTAAAGATGCATGGTCTGCTTTGAGAACTTTTAAAGAGTTGTTTGATACTCAGCCTAAATAAAAAAGAGTTGATCTACAATTAAAATTGTTGCATCAAAAATTGACTGAAGACGAAGATATTCTTGAATACATCTCTAGACTTAAGAATATTAAGCAGGAAATTGTTAATGTTGGTTTTCAAGCAGTTGATGATAGTTTTATGGTCACAATTTTAATTGCTGGGCTTCCTTCTTCCTACACACATTTTTTAGAAACTCTACAACTTACTGGAAAGTTAGAAAAGCTAAAGTTTGATGAGCTCTGCGAAATGTTGACTCAACATGATAAAACTTTTGGGAAGAGAAAGAAAGTGGGTGAAGATGTTTTTCTTATAGAAGCCAGTACTAGCAACTCCCTAGCTGACAATTCCAAAAACAAAGGCAAAGGTAATTTTAATCAAGCAGCGCAAGGTCGTGGTCGCAGTCAACAAAGAGGAAACAACTCCAACAGAGGCTCAAATTCAGGCAGAAACAATTCTCAAGGCAGAGGCAACAATCAAAACAGAGGATCTCAGCAAGGTACATGATAGAATCCAGGAAGAGGACAATCTCAAAACAGAGGACAAAGCAGAGGTCGAGGACAGTCTCAAGGCAGAGGACAGTCTCAAGGAAGATGCACTGATTTAAGTCAAATTGTTTGCAAACGATGTAACAGAGTTGGTCACTATGCTTTAGATTGTCGCACATCTATCAATACAATTTCTAAGTTTCAACAACCTTCAGCACAGTTTGCAAATGATCAAGATCAAGATGATAATGACTCAGAATATGTCTTCACTTCTTCACCAGCAATCCAAATTTCCTCTTATGTTAAGAGTGATTATGAAGATGCTTGGATTTTGGATTTAGGAGCAATTCATCACATGACATGTAGACAGGATTTCTTTTGTAATTTTCAGGAGTGCCATCTTAACTCCATCTTTCTAGCAGATGATACAAAACATACGCCTTATGGAAAAGGTGCAGTCAAAGTTTTTCTCCCTGACATTGGAGAAAAATTGATTTCCAATGTGTGGTATGTTCCCACCTTTAAGAAAAATTTGTTGTCTTTGGTCATGAGTCGACAAGATGGACATCAAATAATTATGGAAGATGGCTTAGTTAAGATTAATTTAGTTAAACATAACTTCAAAACAGCGATGACATGATATGAAGATGAAAAACTGTTAAGGATGAAAGGGACAGTTATTCCAAGGCATTCTGATTTTGCAGGGGCAGTTTCTACAGGAATTTCACCTATAAGATTATTGCATGTAAGATATGGACATTTGAATTTTGATAGTATTTCTCAATTGCAGAAAAAAGGGATGGTTAAAGGACTTCCGACTTTCAACAAAGAAAATGCAAAATGTGAAGCTTGCATTTATGGTAAACAGAGTTGAGATAGTTTTCCAACAAGTACATGGCGTGCAAACAGGCTGCTGCAACTAGTTCACAGTGATGTGTGTGGTCCACTACAAATTTCATTAGGTGGTTGCAAATATTTCTTGCTATTTATTGATGATTTCAGTAGAATGAATTGGGTTTAATTTTTGAAAAACAAGTCAGAAGCATTTGAGAAATTTAAAATTTTTCGACAACTTGTTGAAAATGAAGCCAAAGAAAAGATAG
Organism: Pinus albicaulis; assembly: GCA_034641835.2. Taxonomy (NCBI): domain Eukaryota; kingdom Viridiplantae; phylum Streptophyta; class Pinopsida; order Pinales; family Pinaceae; genus Pinus; species Pinus albicaulis. The sequence goes on along the minus strand of CM076574.1, from coordinate 1,192,640,966 downwards.
GTACTCTCAGGACAGATAATGGGGGAGAATTCAACTCAAATGAATTCAAAAATTATTGCAATGAAATGGCATCAGAAGGCATCTTACAAATGTTTACACTCCACAGCAAAATGGAGTCGTAGAAAGGATAAATCGCACATTGTTAGGCATGGCGAGATCCATGTTAACTTTCAAAGGGTTAAGTCCAACATATTGGGTAGAATCAATCCATACAGCTGTCTATCTAAGAAAAATATCTCCAAATGATTCGTTAGAAGGAATCACCCCTTATGAAGCTTGGTTTGGTTTCAAACCTAAAGTCAAACATCTTCGAGTTTTTGGATCCATCTGTTATGCCTTAGTTCCCAAATAAAAGAGAACTAAGCTTGATTCAAGAAGTTTAAAATGCACCATGATTGGCTATTCAGATGAAAATAAAGGGTATCGTATTTTGACAAATGGAAAATTTATTGTGAGCAGGGATGTCATTTTTGATGAAACAGAGAGTAAGAGTGCCGAAGAAATCGAAAGTCTTCTTCACAAGTTAGAAACTAAAGGCAGTAAAAGGAAAGGAAATATGCAAAGTCAACCAACTTCACCAAATTGGTATGAAATTGATTTTCCTTCCTCTGAAGATTGGTCATCCAGTCCATCTATTTCAACACAATCATCTGGGTCTTCTAGCAGTTCATCAGCGTCTCCAACCAACAACAGTTCTTCTGACAATGATTCTCCAGATTCACCACCTGAACGATGAACACCAGTTTACATTAATCCCCTCTACAATGATGGAGACTTCTCAGAACCTTAAACAAGTGAGCAAAAACTTCCAAAATGGGCAGTTCAACTCTTGAAATATGTAAGGCCTAATGAAAAAAACAAAACAGGAACAAGGGGATCAAAAAGAAATGAAGGAAATTTTGCTTTGATAGAAAATGATTTTACTGAACCTTCTTCTTTTCAAGAGGCAGTAAAACATAAAGCATGGCAACAAGCAATGGTTGATGAATATTAGACAGTTCAAGACAACAACACTTGGCAACTTGTTGATTGTCCTCAGCATGTTAAACCTATTGGATGCAAATGGGTTTATCGAATTAAGTACAAGAAAAATGGTGATATTGACAAGTATAAAGCACGTCTTGTTGCTAAAGGATTTGCGCAACATGAAGGGATCGATTATGACGAAACCTTTGCTCCCACAGCCAAATGGAACACCATCCGCCTTACACTTGCCTTAGCAGCTCAGAAAGGGTGGAAAGTTCATCAAATGGATGTCAAAAGCGCTTTTCTCAATGGGGACTTGCAGGAAGATGTATACATGACACAACCACCTGGGTTTGAAGTTAAAGGGCAAGAACATAAATTCTGCAAATTAATCAAGGCTTTATATGGATTAAAACAAGCTCCTCGCACCTGGTATGCCAAAATGGATGAATACCTTCGCAAAGTTGGTTTTCATCGCAGTGAATCTGATGATACTTTGTATGTGCGCCAACAGGGAAAATATTTGGTCATTCTCATTATGTATGTTGATGATTTGATCATTACAGGAAACAATGATGATCACATTGAATAGGTGAAAAAGGAGTTGCATGCAGGTTTTAAGATGACAGATTTGGGACTACTTCGCTACTATCTTGGAGTTGAAGTATTCCAACGTCCACATCAGATCTTCATTTCCCAGAGTAAATATGCAGCAGAGATTCTTCAGCAATTTGGAATGCAGGATTGTAAGCCTGTCCTTACCCCTATGGAACAAAACTTAAAACTTTCAAAATTTGAAGGGGGGGAAAGAGTGGACAGCACGACTTACAGACAGTTGATTGGCAACTTGATTTATTTGACAACCACTCGTCTTGATCTATCTTATGCAGTCAGTATTCTTTCACGTTTTATGCAGGAACCATTAGACAACCACTGGAATGCAATCAAAAGATTTCTTTGATATATCCAAGGAACAAAAGATTTTGGTCTTCTTTACAAAAAGACTAAAATTTTTGTACTTGGTGGATTTTCCGATGCCGACTTTGCTGGAAGTATTGATGACAGGGCATCAACCTCAGGTTACTTAATGAACATGGGGTCAGCTGCAGTTTCCTGGAGTTGCAAGAAGCAAATTACAGTGGCCACTTCTTCAGCAAAAGCAGAGTACATTTCAGCATGGGAAGCAGCATGTGAGATTGTTTGGTTACGTCGAGTTTTACTAGACTTGGGGATTCCTCCAGCAGAAGCTACTTCATTATTCATCGACAATCAATCAGCAATAAAGCTTGCCAAGAATCCAGTTTTTCATTCAAAGACAAAGCATGTGGACACCAAGTATCATCATATCAGATCTCTCATTGCAAAGGATGTCATCAAGCCAGTTTTTTGCCCTTCAGAAGATCAGACCTCCGACATTTTCACAAAACCTCTTGGTAGAATAAAGTTTACTAAGTTCAGGGATGAACTTGGTATCTGTTGTAATGTATCTTTGGATCATAGGGGGGAATGTTAGATGATCCAAAAATAATTTTTATCATAGCTTATAGTATTTGAATAAAATAATTATTAATTTAAGATATTAAATTAATAATTATTATTCTAGAATATTTAATATATTTGTGAGATAGTTAGAATTAGAAATTTGTTAATAAAAATTAGGACTCTAGAAAAGAGTTGTTTCCTAGGCTCTAAGTTAGGAGAAAACTTAGTAGTTTGGTTAGAAGCTCATTTATTGTGAATGGACACTTGTTTATTTTCCAAGTGATCCATAACTAGATTAAGTTAGAGCATAGAGCATATAAATAGGTTAGTTTCCTATTTTGAATGTAATGTGTAATGAGAGAATGAGAGTGTGAGTTTATGTGTGTAAAATCCTCTAATTTGCCCTGTAATATTTTTGCTTGATCAATAAAGTTGTGTGTCTGAGGACACTTCTGCTCTTTCACTAATCCTAGCTATCACGTAGCAGAAAATGGATTTATAGATCAATTCAAAGAGAAAAAATATGATAGTCCAATATGTGCGGTTTGTAACATTAATTATATTGATGACTCTCCAAGGTTTGATAAATATGTTGATAATGATGATGTTATCCAAAAAGAAGCTAACTTTGCAGATTATTCAACACTTGGTTTTTGGGAGGAAGCTCAGTTTCATCAACTTGAGAAAGGTAACCAACCAATGCATAAAAACTATGACAGTGATGAGGAATGCTTAGAAAATTTGGAAGCAAATGAAGGCTTGAAAGTTGATGATCACAAAAAAGTTGCTACACTAATTTCTCAAGAATATTTGTTGCCAAGGAGTGCTCCTACTCATCAACATGGTAGTTTTCACACGGAAATTAGCCCACTCTATCAAAACCCATCAAGTTTGCTAAAGGATAACATTGCAATCTATGATGAGTCTACCAGTTCAGATGATCATGAGGAAGAGGTAGATTTTATTTCCCAAAGGAGTCCGAAGCTCAACCAAGTGGAGGAAGAAGTAGTCTTGGATCAAGCTTATTTAATAAATCTTGAAATTCAGGTATTGTTTCAAGATCCCTTTGCTAATTTGTTAAAAACATTTAAAGAGGGAGTAAATCATGTCAAGAGCAGTTTGTTGCAAAGTATAAGAAAAATTTTAGGCACTACTGTTCAAACAAAATTAAGGTGTGAATGGCCTTTTAATTTTGTTAGCACCCTCAAAGAGTTGAACCAAGATCCCTCATGCAATCGTCTGCTTGATTGGTTGTATTGGAAAAGAGAGTTCATCTGCTGAATGTATATCATGTAAAAATTAGATTAGGATAGATAGGCATGCAAATAAGCTCAACCTTTGAGCATATTTTAGTTATAGATTGTTTTGAAAATGAAAACACAAAAAAAAAGAAAAGGTGAAAAAAAAGGGCAGATTTGAAAAGAGGTACAACCCCATAACCAAAAAAATAGTAATGCTGAAAGGGTGCAAGCCTAAATGCCACTACTTCTGCCAAAAAGTCTTGTTCAGTTATCTAGCCTAATAGTGGCTGAAAATGTTTTCAATTTATTGCCGATAAGTTAGTGAAAGAGACCTTGTCAAATCATTCAAACTTGACTTGTCAAAAAGGATATATTAGGAATGAAAGATACTGGTTCCACATGCTCAAAACTGAACCAAAGAGAAAGATGGGGATGCATCCCAAATGATAAATCACAACCCTTGTTTTTCTAGTTTTGTTTGTACAAAAATAATGTTTGTGTGCAGATTTTCCTAATTCCACAACTCATGGTAAGTCAGATTGCCTAATCTTGATTTAAACCATGTTTTCAATTTCATGTCAATAGCTTAGAGAATGAATTTTGTCATACAACTTAATCTTGATAGTCAAATAATCTAGGTAGAGAATAAAAAGAGTTCACTAGCCTAATCTAAACCCTTGGAAGTGATAAGAGTAGAAGTAGATAGTTTGTTTTGCTTTCAAAAGAAGAAAATGTCAAGGGTTTGCTAGTCCAAGTGCACCCAAGGAAGAAAAAATGTTCGGCAAGTAAGCTGGGTAGGTAGAGATGAAGCTTAGCTAATCATTTTATTTTTTTTTCAGATTATTGAGATCACAACTTCAAAGAAGCATCATCAAATGAGAAGAAGTAAAAATATGCCCAATAAATGAGGCATTGGTATTCATAAAACCAAATATCTGATGTTTTGGACACCTCCTGAAAAGGAACTGCCCTCCCAAAGTGGGGCCACTATTAGTCATCAATAATTTTTTATTTACATAGATGACTAAATGCTTATCCTAGATTTCTAGATACAAAATTCATGAATATTGTGAGTTCTAGAAATCTCACCGCCTTCATTATCCTTAAGATAAATTTTCAAATCTCCCTACTCTATCATGTCATAGTCAGCCTATCACTCATGGAAGATCCCTCATGGACTCATGCCTCTCATCTCTATCACATTTTCACACCCATAATCTCATTACTCTGTTTGTCCCTTGCCAATGACTCCATTATCCAACTAGGGTTTTTGAGGGCATTTTTCTTGGTTTCACGACCTCCATGGTTAAAACATAAACAAGGCTTGTATCCTAATGCTCTTACACCTCCTCCTATCCTTAATATACCTTCATAAACATTTCCCATCACTCCTTTCCCTCAAACTCATCATTTTTCTACAAAACCTAGCCTATTGCTACAATTTGACACTTTTCGAGACTAGGCCTGTGTTTTTCCCTTTTGGACCTTTTCCCCTCACTCAATTCTTGAAATTCAACTTTACCCTACTCTATAACATCTATCCCTATCCCCAAAAATTTACCCAAAAATTTAGACAACCCTTAACCCCTTCATTCCCCTCCCTCTACAAGGTAGTCCTAAATCCCCTACACCAAACCCTAATTTCCTCTTCCAACTAAGCTAGGGTTTTCTATTGAAAGGAGGCATAAGAGAAAAGGATCCATTTGATAGATTTTATCAGAAATAATAAGCCCATACCAACTCATAAACATCATGCCTCCATCATTTCCCAAAAATTCATTCCAAGGGCCAAGTCATTTTCCACACCTAGGGCCAGTTTTGTTTAAAAATATGTTTATGACCAAACATAGATGAATTTGGAAAACGTGAGAGAGGATTTTTTCCATTATAGGTCTGAGAAGAGAAACATCCTTGAGTTTTTATACAGGTATCATGTTTTGGGAGAAATTCCAAAAATACAGGTGTCACGAGAGAATTTTTGCACTGCTGGAGTGACCTTGGGAAAATCAGGTTTTCTCATAGCTGGAGTGTCCAAATGACTTTCGTGATGGGTCAAATGACACCTAGACTTGAATATATTTACCATGAGATATCAAGATATCACTTTGGAGTTAAGGAAGGCCTCCAAAAGTTGTATGCACCAGCACTCTCCATTTCTGCACCATCACTCAACACTTTTTGACTAGTCTTGGGAAACTCAACTTTTGACAGAGAAAATCAACCTAAATCAGGAAAAAAATTTGCATAATTGGAAATAAGATAGGTTAAGCTTTCTAACGAGCTATCATGGTCCCAAATCTGACTTCGGGAAGGTCATAAAAACTTGTCTGCAAGTTGACCCTTTTTTGACATTGCGGAAATAAGTGGCGCTGCGCAAATCCATGGGCAGGACTGCCCGGCGCTGTGCTAATCCACAGGCAGGACTGCCTGGTTCTGTGCTAATCCATGGGCACAACTACCGACACTACGCTAATGTAGAAAACCTAAAACAAACAAAAATTTTCTCTGAGGCTTAAAGGTTACCTTTTAAATTTGCCTCCAAGGTCTGCAAAAGAGCTAAGAGGCAATGAAGAATCAAATGAAAATAAGGGTGAAGGTGGTAGTAAATCAGTCCACAATAAATATGAGAATGATGATGATGTTGAAGACCAATAGGACCATGATGAGGCAGGTCACCTGGAGACAAAGGATGATGAAGCACAACGCAAGTAAGCAAAGTAATGAGGGTAATGATTAAAACGAGGATCAAAGAAGTGAAGAGGCTAGTAGCTCAAATGAATACCAAGAGGGCAGTGATGAAATAGAGAATGTTATGACTGATGATGCTAATGATAAAAATGAAAAGCTTAATGACAACAACAAGGATCAGAGCCATGATAAAGACACCAATAAGACCAAACTCACTCCTTTTTCATCAGCATACCAAAGAGGGCCTAGACTTGTGTTTGCTTCCTAAAGAAGGCAAGGTACCATGCCCTCCACCTCAGCTCCAGAGCTAGAAAAAATCAAATAAGGACCTTGACCTACAAAGAAACAATGACTAAGCATTATCCCCAAAGAAATCAAACTGCAAGGGAAAAACTCAAAGAGGCCCTCATTGAAATCCAAACCCTAAAAGAAGAAAAAGGTCATGAAAAACTTGGAGTTTTGGCACAATCTTCTCAACAGGTCTCCCAAACTCCATGAGGGAGGCATCCACCAAATTTGAGGAAATTTGGACAACTTTTTGTTTTTTTGTGATTTTGGAGGCCTATTAGCGCAACGCCACTGGCGCTACGCTAATCCCGGGAGCACACTCAAAAAAAAAATTCAGTATTTTTGGATTTAAAATCACTATTACACTATGCTCACAAAATTTCAGAGCAATTGGAGCAGTTTTGACCCCTCAAAAGGTCAAAAAACACCTACATTTTCACCATTCTGCCCCCTTTTCAGGCCTGGCGCTGCGCTAATAAGAAGTGTTGGTATTGTGAAATTTTGGATAGGTTACAGAGGTTGGATCAGAATATGAATAGTATTTTTAGAAATCATACTCATCAGGCTTTGCAACGGGCCATCACGGATCAAAATCCGACATCAGGAAGGGGTCCAATGATTGACTACAAAAGTACCTTTTTTGGCGCTGCGCAAATGGACTGTGTAGTGCAGTGTTGGGATTTTGGAATTGTGGACAGGTTATAGGAGATGTATCAGGAAAATATAAGAATTTTTGGAAATTATACTCATCAATATTTCCAAAGAGCCATCACGGAGAAGAATACGACATCGGGAAGTGGTCCAAAAGTTAGCTACAACAGAGCCCATTTTCTGCTGGAGGTGGCACTACGCTAATAGAAGTATTGGGAAATTAAATTTTTGAATAGGTTATAGGGGCCCAATGAGAAAAAAAAAGGAATATATAGAAAGAGGACTCAACATGCTTTCCAACGAGCCATCACGGAGAAAAATGCGACATAGGGAAGGGGTCCAAAACGTGGTTGCAAAAGTACCTATTTTTGGCAGTGCGCAAATGAACTGTTTAGTGTGTTTTGGACCAAAAGTCAACAAAACACACTCATTTATTTAAAAATCATATTTTAGTGTTTTTTGAGGCAAATCACTCTATAATTAGGTGCAAGAAATTATTTTAGCATTTATTTCATGAGATATTTTGTGCCTTGGGCCTTGCATGGTCTCCTAGGCATAAATGGTATTTATGAGTGATTTTGACATTTTCCAACCCTATCTAGGGTTTTTTACCTCCTTTTATGAGTTAAATAGAGCATGAGGGATTCATTTTAAAGGTGGGCATTCGATGATATTTGAGAGAAATATATAGTTTTTAGGAGCTTAGAGAAGAAATTGGTGTTGTGAAGTTTATGAATGGCTTGCTTGGACTAATGATGGAGAAGCTTGTTTGCAGGATTCCTAAGCTTGTTTAATGGTGATGTATTCTTAATTTGTTTATGTTTTATTGTTATCATTATGTTTCATCCTTATTTGTTGCAGTATAACAGAAAAGTATAGGTTGAGAAATGCTCCTTGAAGCACCTTAGTCCTCCTGTCTTCTATTGCCTTGATGTTTTCCTCTGCTGGGTGTGTTTAAGGAAATCTTACCTTCTCCTTAAGCCTCCTTATGCTTGTTTTTTTCATCTATGGATTAATATTCTAGTTTAAAAATATGATTCATGGTAAGCCCTGCTTATTTTATGCTATTTAAACTCTATTTTTGAAATCTCTCTTTGAAGTATTACTTGTTAGGTTAAGCCAAGGAGGTCTTGTTCTGATCTTGCCCTTTTTCCATGCCTATCAGTTTTCCTCAGAGTTCTTTGTAGCTTGATAAAAAATGTTTAGGAGTTCCCTCTTTGATTGATTAAAGTTATTGTGTCATATTATATGTTTTCCAATTCTGAAGGTGAAATTACTAAAGTTAGATAAGCTTTTCTTGATTTCTTTGTTTCATTGAAATGTTTATCTTGGATATTTATTTGTTTAAGTATTGTCATTAAGTAAATGGTTTTCCCTATCTCATGATTAGTATCTTTTTCTTATTATATTTGAGACCTTATTGTTTATGGGTAAATGACAAAGGATACTTCACTGCTCTCTGCCCTACCTTTTTTTTTCCCCAACTTGATGTCCACCCCACTTCACACATAACCTTAAGGATCCATTAACCTTGCTAGATTGGCCCTGTAATGCACGATGATTCATTATTGAGATACTCATGACTTTCATTGACTCCATAGCCCAATTATTTAAAGACCTCTCACTCCACCTATTCTACCTGTTCATCTTACCCAACCAAAAAAATCAACAAAACCTACACTTAACAACTAACATAAAATCAACCATCTAAAACAAACAAGAACACATCCTTTGCAACAAAAGAGAGAGCCCTCTCTGAGTCTAGGAAGGCTAGGTCCTAGGACTCCAAAGACTGGTTTCATGTTACCCTGTGCATTTGGTCTACCAATCTGCCAAATCATGGGACACTAACGTATAGGTCATGGGGTTACAATCATAAATCACGGTTACTATGCGAAGTAGAATATAATGGCGAAAATTTGGACATCTTGAACAACAGCCAATTGAAATTTCTCGACATGTGCATAAATGTTTTTGGTATCGAGAATATTGCGGCTCAAATAATAAATAACATGCTCGTCACCATCATCTTCATCTTGTACCAGAACCATGACAATAGTGCTAAATGCGGCAACCAAGTAGAGGGAATAGTCATGATGATAATTGGGAGGACACAAAAGAGGAGCATTGATAAGAAATTTCTTCAGTGCATCGAAATATTTTTGAGCGATATCATCTCAAAGGAATGGGATGCCTTGTTTGAGCAATCGCGTGAAGCCTTTGGCTACTTCAACATAATTTGGTATAAAACAGGGAAGGAAATTAGCTTTTCCTCGCAGACTCTGCAACTGATATAAAGAGGAATGGGAGGGGATATTCACAATAGCTTCAACCTTAAGAGGTTCGAGACGAATTCTGTCTTTAGAAATGATAAAACCAAGGAGTCTACTAGAATCAACGCAGAAGACACACTTATGCAGATTGCACCGAATTTTGTAGCGTCTACAACAAAGAAAGATTTGACAGAGGTGATTTGGGTGGTCCTTACGCTTAGGAGAATGAGCCGGAAGGTCATCCAGGTAAGGTTGAACAATGTGCTTAATATCGTGGAAAGCATATGAAATTTCTCTTTGAAATGTAGCCCCATCGTTCTTAATACCAAAAGGGAGCTTCTTATAGGTGAAGGTACCCCAAGGACAAATAAATGTGGTCTTGTGTTGATCAATTGAAAGAATGTTGATCTGGTTGTAGCCAGAAAACCCGTCCACAAGGGAAAAGATCTCACTCGCAACACATTCGTCAATGATCTGGTCAATATAAGGAGTGGGATATTTATCCTTAGGAAAAGCTTGGTTGATGTCACGGTAATCCACACAGAAACAAAGAGTACCTTGTTTTTTATCCACAGGAAGAATGTTAGAAACCCATTCTGTCAAGGGAATCAGATAAATGAAACCATCTTTGAGAATTTTTTCAATTTCTCCCTTGATGGCAGCTGCCTTTACAGGGTGCATGTGACAAAGACATTGGCGAACAGGCTTCACATTAGGATAAGTAGGAATCTTGTGCCCAACTATACTCAGATAGATGCCAAGAATTTCTTCGTAAGAACAAGTGAAAATGTCTCAGAACTCTTGGAAGAGACTAGTATAGACCTTGATCTCATTAGGATAACATGTCACCCCAATGTGGATGTTCTCTACAACCCTTGGTTTGACAAAGATGTCTATAGGAATCGTTTGCATAATGTTTCCCTAGTAACCCTCCATAAAAACTTCATGTGTCAAGATAGGCGTTTGAAGCGCATGGGAAGGAGCTTGGGAAGTGAATTTCTTGAGACAAGTATACATGGCCGCAAGGCTAGGCATAAAGTAGGAATGATGATGACTGTCATCCCAAGGAGGATCCTCAAGAGACATAGTTTCCACAATGGCCTCATCAGTGGGAAATATCTCATTTAAGGGATCAAGAAAATCTAAAGTGCCGAGCCAAGGGGATTGAGAATACGCGTGAAGAGAGACACTCAAAGGAGTATGATCAGAGGGAGGAGGAGTCGAAGCCGAAATAATTTCGCAATAATCAATTTCTATTGGGATTAACGACATCGTGTCACCAAGTGAATCAACCTTTTCAAGCGAAGGGATGATCCATGAATCTGAAAACGTGGAGATCATGTTGACCTAAGCAGTGTTGGGTGGAGGAAGAGAAAAAAGACCCATAAGGGCGGGATCCTTTAAAAGACCTAGTCCGATGCTCTCATAAGGCGTAGGAATATGATATATGTATGGAAATTTTATCTCGGAATACGTAGAAGTGAAAAAGTACAATTGATCGACAATGATGATCTTTCCTTCGTGTGGAAATCGAAGAACAAGAAAGAGAATGGACGAGATGCATAGCATGGCATGAGTCAAACTGTGACTGAGGAGAAGATTGTAATTGAGTTTGCTGTCAACGACTTCAACCTCAACGTTAACCGTTTTCCATTATAAATTAATAGGTAAATTGGCAAGAACAACAAGAGGGCGAGATTCCCTTCCGTCAAAAGCTTCTAAAGTGTTTGTAGATTTATTGAGGGCTAGAGAACCAATGGCTTTCCAGCAAGAAAAATACATGATGCAAGTAGATGCACCCTCATCCATGACCACTCGATGGATGTTCTTTCCGTTAATCCCAACTTGGATAATCAGTGCAAGCTCGTGAGGGAGACACAAGACAAAATTTTCCAAATCGAAAGTGATAAGGATAGAATCGGCAGGGTTAACCCCTCTGATGGAAGATAGCAAAGCCTTCCATTGTGCTGGACGGCTTTGAAGTACTTCCAAATCCTCAACAATACTGTAATGTTGAGCGGCACAGGAATTTGGGTTATAGGAAGACATTTGGAGGACGCCTTTAGAAGGTGGCCATACAACGCACTCAGGGCTAGGCCTTTCAATGTGAAGAGGGCCAAAAGCAGGTGGGGGAGAAGGACCATAAGCAATATCTTTCCCTGCTGCCTGACGTGGTTCGGTATAATATTTCAATCAGGTAGCAGTAGAGATGGGTGCAGGACCATTCATCATGAAGACCTGAGAGCCAAATGGGGCAGAGGATTGAGGTTGCTCCACCATCTGAGTTTATTGCGATCAGAATGGTTCTTTAAGAACAACTAGTGTGCCTTGAGTGCCTTTAAGTAATTGACTCACTTCGGCCCGTCATGGACAGTCCTTGGTGTAATGATCTTCTTAAAAAATCAGACAAGTGTACTTCAGTTTGTGTTTTGAACCATCATCAACACTAGTTTTCAGAGAATCTTGTTTCGAGATATCGGCTTTGGCCTTACCTTTACCCTTTTCCTTACCTTTGGAAGCTTTATCCGCCGGATTGGACTAGATGAAATTCACTTCTGCGGCCTTACTAGGATTCAAAGGTGGCTGAGAAGAAGTGTCAGTGGAAAAAGTAGATTTTTGCTTCACAGGATTTGGAGAAGACTTTTGAGAAGTCTCAGACACAGAACTGATGATACCATCGACAGATGGCATCGCTAGTGCTTTGGTAATTCCATGTCACGGAGCATCAGGCAAGAGTCATACAACATGCCGGATTGAGAGCACATGAGATCAAGGTACTGGGCACGAGTAATGGCTTGTGCCTCAGTAACACATGCCCCCATATTGATGTCCTTAGCAATCAGACTGATAAAAGAGGTAGTGAACCAATCAGTTAGAAGTTGATCAGGAATATAAAACTTGATCAAACGACGATGCCGCCTCCATTCATGAATATGATCGGAGATATGAGTAGCCTAAGCCTATTTCAAGGATGTGAGTAGGTGCATCTTCATTTCACACTGAACTGGTAACTGAAAGTGTACGAGAAACACCATAGCAAGAGAGTTGAAATCTTAAAAGATACCGTGGTAGAGTTAGATGTACCACTTTGCAGTGACACTGGTGAGAGTCCTTTGGAAAAGACGCAGTTGAATTGAATCATCAAACTAAGAGTTAGAGGAGCACAAAATATGGTATGTTATAACATGCGCTTGGGGGTCTTCTCTGGAATTTCCCTCAAATTTGGGACAATCACCAGGGATTTTAGTCAGAACTGGAGGCCAATATGGATTATGAAGGATAGGATCATTTTTCAACTTCGACACATCAGGTAGTTCCACCATAGCAAGAAAGGGAAATTACGGATTGAAAGACATTGCAAGCCTTTGATAGAGACCAATATTTGGATTCCAACTAGGTTGGGAGAAGTTCTGACCCCAAATGTTCTGTCCCAGAGGATTTTTTCCATAGGGGTTATAAGCATGATAATTCGACCCATACACCACTTGAGGACCAGGATATTGATTCTGGGCGAACCATTGAGGCCATGTTTGAGCAAAATATGGATTTTGTTATGGAATGTAAGCAGTGTCTTGGTGCAGACCTTGTACCATATGAGATTGACCTTGAGGAATAAAATGTGGGCCCTGAGGTTGCACCAGTTGCCCCTGGGGTACATGTTGACTTGGATGTTGCGATTGAACAGGATGTCCTTGGGGTGTAGGTTGGCTTGGCTTTTGGGGTTAGACAGGCTATACCTATGGTGCAGATTGGACTGGATGTTAAGAGCCACCGATTTGCCCCTATGGAATAGGTTGGCCTAATGGTTGAGATGAGCCAGGTTTCCCCTGAAGACCAGGTTGACCTAGCTGAGATGAGCCAGGTTGCCCCTAAAAACCAGGTTGGCCCGACTGAGCAGTAGAGGGTTGGCCTTGCTGTATAAAATTTGGGCCTTGTTGAACGTAAGGATGGCCTTTTTGCACAAAAGGTTGTCCCTGAGATGGATAGGTTTGCCCCTGGGGAACATAAGATGCTCCCTATTGAACATGAGGTTGACTAGTAGAACAGTAGGGCTGTCCCTACTAGACCAAAGGTTGTCCTTGAAAGGGTTGTCCTTGTGGACCATAGGGTTGTCCCTTTAGGTATGTAAAATAGTAAGGGTAAACTGGAATTTGAGGCATTTGAACATACAATGGACCTTGTGGGTGAGGCCCATAGTGATAGAAGTGATTTCCATGCTCATCATAATAATGTGGAGGATTGATGGGAGCTTGCATCTACTGAAAACCCCAAGGGAAATAATTTTGTTACTGAATGGACATCATGTACTGATCGTACTTCCAACCTTCAAGAATTAGATTAGAGGAGGCAGGTGTGCTACCAGTAGGTTTATGGATTCCAGAAACATGAGGTTGTAATCCACTCACGACGGACCCAACAGGTATCATGGGAGTGATAGGAGTCATCCCACGAACATTAAAAGATGGAGGTAATGACAAAATCACACTAACAAACAACGTGGATGAAGCCACACAGACAATGGGCTTGGTTGGGACAGATGTAATGATCGTCGATGTAATGGGAGTCGAGGGGGATGGAATCGATACAAATCACCCCTCTAAGGGAGCCGATCTACCTGACCATATGGGATTATAATACAAAGATGTAGTACCAGAAATTATCTAACTCAACGAATGATAACCAGCTGGAAGAGTGGAAGGCTGTGAGGGAGGCTGACCTGAGACATTAGGAAAATTCTCCGAAGGGAACTGATATTCTCCGGTAGAAACATAAGTCTCTTCACTACTTATGGGACTTGTAGCATCCATATTAGATGAAGCCATGCTGTTGGCAAAAAGGTGATGAGCAGTGGCAAGTAAAGCACATGTTAATGGCGATTCAAATGATTTTGAGGAAAGGATTTCTAAGGGTAAAGGAGGATGTTCTTCTTCCCTAAAATGAGCCCAAACTTCTGAAGGTTTGAAATTGATATCAAATGGGTCCTCAAGTGGAGAATGAGTGGCAAGAGGTTGAACACTCGGAATAATAGAACGCCAGTAACCTAAAGGCCTATTAGGCTGAGATATCTCTGAAGAAACTTCAGGAGAAGGATATTCACTACGAGGTAAAGAAGGGGATGACAAAACTGGTGGTTCCACCACTGTGACTTTTTCTAGAAAAGAAGAGAGAAAAGAGATGACCAATTCGAGTCTTCAAGACCAAAAATTAAGGAACTGTTTAAGAACAAGCCAAGAAAATAGCTTTAATGGGTGTGTTATCGTAAGTAATCAATTTTATGGCACTGAAACAAAAATCTACCTTTTCATATTTTAAGAGTCAAGAAAAGGGAAAAAGGTGACTCTAGTCACTTTCATGTTGTACGAGCTTGAAAGGAAAAGTGCTCGACGATCTTTTTAATTTTTAGGGAATCATGGAAAGATCAAAGTGACTACTCAGGAAATCTAAGCAATAGGGTGTACCAATCTCTTGTGAACTGCAATATATACCTTGGTGATCAAATGAAAGAGAAATGACCAAGGACTTAACGTACATGTAAGCAGTCTCATTGAATGCTGTGTTTGATGTATCACGGTTACAGGGTGGTAGACTCAGATTCCTATGGATAAAGGATTGCAACCTATGAGTGTCTTTGCTAGTGTTTTCTACTACTAGATGGTGAACGACAACTACTAGGTTTAACGATGCCAGAACACGTCAGTTGCCTAGACCTCTAAATATGAGCTTTAAGTTTCAATGCTTCCTTAGGTTGATTGAGTTCATTTTAAAGTTGATCTTGAATTAATGTTACAGTTTCAAGGCCTTATCGACTGTAATCTCTAATCCCTAATTCACAACTACATGTGAAAGAAAATCATTCCATTCGATGAATAGCTAGCTAAGAGAGAGATAGAAGTTCATAGCGAAGCATCAAGCAATCGAATGCAAGAAGAAATTTTCCTGATGCATCTAACACAACCAAAATAGAAAACAAAAGGATATTCTTTTGTAGTTCACTTTTTAACGAGAAAGATACTAATGCAAAAGACTACGATTCATTTTCAAACCAAGAGAAATAATGCAAATTTTGTTATTTTAGATGAATGAGAAGAAAAATGCACTGTTACACTAAAATACAAAATTAATACTAGATTCGAGCCACTCAAACGAGATGATAAAAAACAAAGAGACCAATCCAATGCGAATGTAAAACACCTTCAAAACAGAGACACATTCCTTCAAGCAAAAAGAGCACTTTCAAATTGAATTAGTTAGCAATGTAATCTATGCTCAAGGTGACAAAGGGAAGGTCAAAAGGACACCAAGACGATAGTTCAACTACCCAACGACACGTAGAATTGAAAGAAAATATCAAATAATCAGTCAAAAAGCTGAAAAGATAAAATACTAGACCGAATCAAACTCAACTCAGAAGGCTCAGTGAGGAGGTGCTTGAACAACCGATAGAAGACACCTAGAAACCCTAGGATACCAGAACCACATTGATCAGATGAGGGGCAAACAACTGAAAAGAATGAGACAGGGAAGTCAAAGCAATTCAAATGGACTAATTCAAAAGGGAAAAACCAATCCAGAGGCAATACACACTGGAAAAACTCAGGGAAGAAGCCAAAATCCAAACCTACAGTCTTGTGAAACCAACTCCAAAAATAGAAGGAAAGAGATATCAATGCCTTAGAAATAAGCCACTTTCAGGGGGAAACCTCCAATAAATTACATGAATGAACAATTCTTGGATGATATAAATTACAAAACCTCCTTTCTATATATAGGAGTCCATGGGGCCACAATGTAATCCTAGTGGTGCCACAATGTAATCCTAGCCAACCTAACAATAATAATTTACAAGTACAAATCCATAAATTTCAAGATAAGGTGGGTACAATAATAACACAAGGGGGTTACACTAACAACAATAAGGGACTATAATAATATAGACCTAACATGAACCTCTCCTTCAAAAAAGTGTTGTCCTCAACACTTGAGTAGCTCCGGGTGCTTCTGTATAAAATTCTCATCCTCCCATGTAGAATCTTCAGTGGGTAAGTTCTTCCACTTGATGAGATACTCGGAAATTGATCGATTCCGTAGTTGTCGAGTTCTTTTTTCTATGACTGCTTCAGGTTCCAATATGATCTTCCCTTCCCCATCAAGTTCTGGCAATACTGTTTGAACTGGAAGATTTTCACCTATAACCTTCTTTACGCATGAAACATGGAAAACTGGATGTACTCGCGAAGAAGCAGGAAGCTCCAATTTGTATGCCATAGTACCAATCTTTTGCAACACCTTGTAAGGACCATAGTACTTTGGCGATAATTTATCATCCTTCTTAGCTTGCTTGAGGGACATTTGTTTATATGGTTGTAGCCGTAAAAATACCCAATCTCCTACATCAAAACTTCTCTCGCTGCGATGTTGATCTGCCTGTTGTTTCATTCGATTTTGTGCCAAAGTCAGGTTATCCTTTAAGAGTTGGAGAACTTCTTGCTGATGCTCGATGTGATCTTCCAATGCTTGAACCTTTGAATTTTCTCTTAAATATGATGTGATGGATGGTGGATGATATCCATAAAGTGCCATAAATGGGGTCATTTTTGCTGCAGTATGGAAGGAAGTGTTATACCACCATTCAGCGAGAGGTAACCACTTGACCCATTGTGTTTGTTTATCAGTTACAAAACAACGAAGATATCCTTCCAAACATTTATTTACTATCTCAGTTTGACCATCAGATTGAGGATGATAAGATGAGCTATGAGCTAATTGAGTACCCAAAAAAGAAAATAACTCCATCCAAAAATTTCCAGTAAAAATGGGATCTCTGTCACTCACAATAACCCTTGGGCTTCCATGTAGCTTTTGAATTCTATCCATAAATGTAGTAGCAACTGTACTTGCTTTAAATGGATGAGATAATGCACAAAAGTGTGCATACTTCGTAAGTCTATCAACTACCACCATGATGACACTCTTTCCTTCGGACTTAGGTAAACCTGTGATAAAATCCATTGAAATCTCCTCCCAACGTTGACTTGGAATGGATAAAGGTTGTAGAAGACCCGGGGTCTTAATTGTCTCAACTTTATTCTACTAGAAAACCAAACATTCCGCCACAAACTTTTGAATATCAGATTTAAGGCCATCCCAAAAAAATTCTTTCTTCACCCTGTGGTAAGTTTTTAAAAATCCTGAGTGTCCTCCTAAAGGAGAAGTGTGAAATTCCAAAAGAATATTTTATTTTAGTTGGGAATTCTTACAAAGATATAAGCGATATTTGTACCATAAGGAATCATTTTTCCAACTAAATGTATCAGATGTACTAGGATCTTGCTGCAACTTTTGAATGAGTGTCCACACTTCTTCGTCCTTCTTCCATTCATCCCTTGCTTCAGTTATCCAATCTGGTTGGATAATAGATATGGCACAAAGCAATGCTTCCACCTCTTCATTCTTTCTTGAGAGTGCATCTGCAACAACATTTAGCTTCCCCTTTTTGTATATTATTTCAAAGTCATAACCCAACATCTTTGTGACCCATTTTTGCTGCTCTTCTGAAGATAGTCTTTGTTCCAAAAAGTGTTTAAGACTATCATGATTATTTTTTACCTTGAAGTGTCTTCCCATTAGGTAAGTTCGCCATTTCTTTAGTGCATGTAGTATTGCTAACATTTCCTTCTCATAAATAGGTTTCTGTAAATACTTTCCTTTGATTGGATGACTTTCAAACGCAATGGGTCTTCCTTCCTGCATTAAAACTGCACCAATTCCATTTCCTGAGGCATCACATTCCACAATAAAGGTTTTTGTGAAGTCTGGCGTAGCTAAGACCGGTGCTAGGCACATTGCCTTTTTAAGATGTTCAAAGGCCTTAGTTGCTTCAGGAGTCCATGAAAATGCATCTTTCTTCAATAATGTTGTTAGAGGTGCTGCTATTCTCCCATAATTCTTAACAAACTTGCGATAATACCCTGTTAACTAGAGAAATCCTCGCAACTTCTATATGGTTGTGGGGACTTTCCATTTTTTAATGGCTTTAATTTTGTTAGGGTCTACTTTAACACCCTCGTGAGATACAATATGACCCAAATATTCCACCTCTTGTACTCCAAAGAAACATTTGGATTTTTTTGCATATAATTGTTTCTCCTGCAATAGTTTGAGCACCTCTCAACATGTTCAACATGATCCTTCCAAGACATGCTGTAGATTAGTATATCATCAAAAAATACTAGCACAAATTTTCTAAGGAAGGGTTTGAAAATGGAATTCATCAACCCTGAAATGTAGAAGGTGCATTGGTAAGGCCAAAAGGCATGACCAAAAATTCATAATGACCCTCATGAGTTCGAAATGCTGTTTTTGGAATATCTTCAGTCTTCATTCTAATTTGATGATATCCTGAACGAAGATCCAACTTGGTAAAATAAATTGCTCCATGTAATTCATCCAATAATTCATCAATCACAGGAATGGGAAATATATCTTTAATGGTGAGCTTATTGAGCTCCCTATAATCTGGACACATGTGCCATGATCCATCCTTCTTTTGTACCAATACTAGAGGAGCAGAAAAATAACTTTGACTAGGTTGAATTATACCAGCCTCTAACATTTCTGCAATCATACGTTCAATTTCACTCTTTTGGACATAAGGATATATATAAGGCCTAATATTTGGAGGAACACTTCCTAGAATCAAATGAATAGCATGATCATGATCATGAATAGGTGGGAGTCCTTTGGGATTTTCAAACACCTTGGAATGATTGTCCAAGACTTTTTGGAGATATGAAGAAATAGATGATTTTGATGTTGGAACTTCTAGTGAGCATAATTGTGCAATTACGCCTTGTTGTTCTTTCTTTAGAATATTTTTCATGACATAAGAGCTTATTATCTTTCCTGGCTTCCCTGCAATACCCCATAATTCGACTTCCTTTCCTTCTGAAAAAAATTTCAGGAAAAGTTCTTGAAAATTAAAAGCTACTATCCCCAAAGATTGTAACCATTGTACTCCTAGTACAACATCAACACCTCCCATAGGAATGGAAAGCATTGGAATATTCAATACATATTCCCCCATGGTTAGCTTGATATTATGGCATTTTCCAGAGCAATTTATAGTTTCTCCATTTGCAACCATCACTTGACATTCTGGTGCTAGGTATAGGAAATAATTCAATTCCTTGGATACCTTACAATGAATAAAATTATGGGTACTACCTGAATCAATCAACACTATTACCTTTTTTCTCTTGACGTGTCCTTCTATCTTGAGAGTTTGAGGAGTCGTAATTCCTGCCAATGCATTACACGATATGGTCGGACTCATTTCTTCCTCTTCTAGGGTTGGTTCGTGGTGTATACCCTCTTCTTTTGAATATTCTTGTTCATTTTATTCTTCCTCTTCACAATCTATGTAAAATAATTTATTCTCAGCACACTTACGACCTTTAGTGTATTTTCTATCACAACTGTAGCAAAGCCCTTTTGCTCTTTTTTCTTCCAATTTTTTTGGTGTCAACCTTGTAGGTTGTGCAAATCTAGGAGTAGCAACACTTCCCTCTTTATAGAAGTGAGTGGTAGGCTTTCTTGTCACCATAATTTTACATTCAGTTTTTATGCCCAACCTGAATGCCTTCTCTAATGAATCAGGTTCCAAACCGCGAACTTCATGTTGGATGTTATCCTTTAAAGTACCTATGAAGAGATCAATCTTGTGTTCCTCTGAAATATCAGTTACCTTTATATTCAATTTTGGGAAGTCCTCAATGTGCTCCCCCACTGAACCCTTTTGTTTGAGATTTATCAATTGGCTAAAGAAGGTGTTGCTCTTTGTATCCTCATAATGTGCTATCATTTCCTCCGTAAAAATTGACCAAGTGACAACTTTTTTATGGGAGCAAAGCCATCGATACCATACAAATGTATTTTGTTCTAAATGTAAAGTGGCAATGCATACCTTTTGTGTGTTTTGCACATTATTGAGATCAAAATATTGCTCCATCTGTAGTATCCATGTTACATGATCCTTTCCATCAAACTTCCTCATATCCATTTTTGGAATATGGTGGTTCTTCCCTCCAACATTAGAGTTTATGAAATCACGATTAACATGTATTTTATTCTCATCATGATTTTCCTCTACTATATTTTCACCATTAGGAAACATTTCTTGTATCAACTTTGTCAAACCTTCCATGTCTGCTTTTAGATCATTCTTCATGTTTTCCATCTTAGATTCCATGCTAGCTTCCATGCCATCCATCTTAGCTTCCAGGCCATCCATCTTAGCTTCCATGCCATTCTTCAAACCATCCATATTAGATTCCACGCCTTTATTCAAACCATCCATCTTAATTTCCATTCCTTTCTTCAAAACTTCCATGTCATTTTTTGTTGCTCTTTGCGAGAGCGAAATTTGTTGCACTTGCTCTTGTAATTTTGATATGTCATGTTGCCATTCTTCATCTTCATGAGTCATAGTAGAGCCTTCTAAAGGCTTAATGGGTGTTGAATTATTTTGGGGGGCCATTTTAGAATCCAATACTGATATCTATTCTACAATATGCCCTTGGAATCAATTTCTTGATTCTTCAAACAAGACTTATGCAATTCGGAAAAGAAAAATACACACCTTTTACTTTCTTTTGAAGAGCTCAATATTGAAATTGAATTATCTCTGTAATTGTGGATCCTAAATATTTGAAATTTGGCCCTGTAGTAGCCCTCTGAAGCTTCTTTAAAATGCCACAGGTATGACCTGATTTGGGTTCTTCAATTCAAAATTATGTCCAATCTCCCACAATGACCCAATTATGGACTGGTTCAATAGAGCGAACTTGTAGGACTTGCCACATGTCAATGTTTCCTCATTTGGCACTGAAATTGATAGACAGAAAACTAAAGTCCATTTAATTGTGGCTACTTTTGACATCATTCCAATACAATGCTCAAAGAGAGCTATGAAGATTTTCCCATGATCACCTCTTTGAGATGACATTCAGGAGCCTGAAAAAGCCCTAAGTTCCACAGACCATATCTTCGAAAAAATTGCGAACAAAGATCTAAAATTTTGCAACGATATTTCTCAGGATTTTGGCTTCGCACTCTAAAACTTTCCACTTCTGAAACTTCATAGAAAAAAATTATAGCGAAAATTCCACGATGACCTGTTTAGGTTAAATTCAGGAGCCTGCAAAAAGACCTAACTTCCACAAATCATATCTCCGAAAATATTGTGAAAGAAGCTCTGAACGTTTGCAACAATGTTCCTTAGGATTTCAGCTTCGCACTCTAAAATTTTTAGCTTCTAAACCTTCATAGAAAAAACGTTATAGAAAAAATTCCACGATGACCTGTTTGGAGCAGTGAAACCCTAGAATCCAAAGCTCTTATACCAAATGTTGTGAAACCAGCTCCAAAAATAGAAGGAAAGAGATATCAACACCTTATAAATAAGCCACTTCAAGGGGGAAACCTCTAATACATTACATGAATGAACAATTCTTGGATGATAAAAATTACAATACCTCCTTTCTATATATAGGAGTCCATGGGCCCACAATGTAATCCTAGCTGACATAACAATAATAATTTAAGGGCACAATAATAACAATATGGGGGTTACATGGGTATAATAATAACAATAAGTGGGTTACACTAACAACAATAAGGGACTATAGTAGTAATATAGGGACCTAACATACAGGATTCAGCGTGACTGTTCAGTTGTAATCCTTGCTAAACAGTGGAAAGTGCACCTGTAAAACAGGAAGCAAGCACCAATCAACACGACTATTAAGAAAATAGCACCACCGAGCTAGAAAAACATGGAAAGGATAAAAAACCACTGAGAAAAGGCCAAACATAACACTCTGAGACTAAGTATGATGGCCGGAAATAGTCAGACAAGAAAAAAAAAGCAGAAAAGTGACAATATGACCAAATTCGGACAGACAAGAAAAATACTAGACGAACAATGAGAAACAACAAACACACTTTTTCCCCAGTGGAGTCACCAAATTGTTGAGCAGGAAAATCCCCTCTGTAGATAGAGGCGATCCCTCTAGCTCTATGATGGGTCTAGCAACAAGGGAACATGCTGGAATTTTGGACTCCTAGCTTATAAATGAAAAGACAAGTTGGGGTAGATAACCTACCTTGGTCCAACACTCTTGTCGTGGCTTGCAACAATGATCCTCCGATATTTGTCTTCACACGTCGCAATCCTTCAATGATAATGTCTGTGTACCTGCAAAAATATCAAGTGAACGATGACATCATACAAAAACATACTTTCATTTACATCTATTCGATTAGTCAAGGAGAATAATTTTTTTTGCATATGATCAAACATAAAATTGGAACAAAAAACCAGTCATGTATTAATGATAGAGAAAAGAAGTTTACAACCTTAATGCCTTGATGTTGGATCCTCCTTCTATGGGTTCAATCTAGCGCATCTCAAGCATTCGTTCAGGATTGGACACGATGAGGCAATGGGCCTAAACTCTGTCTCAAAAATGGACTCCTCTCTGCCTTATTCTACACACCAGCTATAGTGATAACTGTTCAGCTATCTGAAACAATGTGAGAAGGTAGTATTTATAGGTGAGGAAAGGGTGGTTTTAGATCCCTCATAAGGTGGAAGAGAGGTCTTATCCCTTTGGGGAGTTTCACAATTGTAGGAAACAAGAAGCCAAAGGGAGGATTTTGACATTATTTAGTTGAGAAAACCATGATGACTCCGATCACGAAGTTTTTAGGCATGGAAACTTCATTTCTATTTAAAAATATTTCCAAAAATAACTTGGCACGAGTGCCCCACTGAGATAGAGCGCCAATGGGGGGAGCCTAGTGTTAATTTCTCCATGGGTGCAAGGCTATAACTGCCTACCAGCTCTGACCCAAAATAACATGTTTTTGAGAGTCTTATTGAGCAATGATCAACACATAAAATGTTTTTGACATGCCAAGGGATGCAATGACACTTATAGCAAGGTATGAAAATACACAGAAGTCATTGAAATTGTGCTCCAATGTTCGGGATGGGGATTACAGGGACGGTGCCAAAGTATTATGTAACACTTACCTGATTCAGCTAAGAAACTAGAAACGTTCCACATGAATCACCCTCATGCTTTGTGTGATCTTTATGGCCACTATTCTCACCTTTTTCCTCGTCTCGAAGTTTTTCGCGACACCCTTGAAGCTGTCTGCCGAATCAAGGCCGCACGTAGCTCACCCTGTACTCCTCTACTCATGTTTTTAGCTCAACCTGAACCAGAGGTAATTATCATACCTCCTCTCAATTTCGATATGATGGAACCTTCGACCACCATCCTCTATCTATCATCATCCATGAGATCCTTGGCGGAAAACTCCTTCGAGGCATTCCCTTTAGTTTCGACCGAACCTCCTTCAATGATCACCTTGGGCTCAACATCGACAGATGTTTCATTTACTAGGTATTCGTCTGCCCTCCATAGCAATGTGTATGTGAACCATATCTCTCATGACCATGCGTCAGGTATCTCCGCTGCATCATATGGTCTTTCTTCTGCCAGTCCCCCCATCTTTCATTCAGATGAATACATTATGGAAGAAATGACCACCCCTGACTATCCTTGGGATGATATGCACCACCGTGTAGATTTCCTTCCACAATAGTTCCATGATCAATATGTTGTGGAATCTAAATAATTCATTTCAGATGAGGTCGATGGGTTTATAAATCCCATTCCACACCCAATGCTTTCGACAAAGAAAAAATTGCCTTGGGGGCACTTTGTGCCCTGGATGAAATTGAGGCTTACAACAAGCCACTAAAATAATTCCATAATATTTCTACCAGGTCCTATTAAGAGATGCCCAGACTTGATCCAACCATCATCGAACACCATATCGACACATGGCTCGATGCCTACCCTGTCCGTCAAAAGTTGAGACACATTTCTCGACAAAAGGCTCCCCAAACTATAATCAATAAGCTCAAGCAGGATGGTTGTTCCTATCCCATTCTCAAGGAAACATGCACCATTAGTGTCCGTATGGACATTTTTGACCTGAATAAAGCTTGTCCCCATGACAACTTCTGTTAGTGTGAATTCTAATCGCAAGTGTACGGAAAATACCATTTTAACTGTGCATAAAAAACAACCCTAACATCAAACATGGCTGCCAATTTCTTTATATCTGCAGCTAGTTGACCAATACAAATGTTACAAAATATAGTTCTATGTATTTAAAGACATTAAGCAATAAATAAAAGCAAGAGTTTCTCCATGCATCCAAGAGACAAGACAAGAATATTTTTGTATTTATGACACCCGGGAAGGGAACATAGAAAGATGTTACCAGTCCCCCTCAATGAGATGGGTTCTTGTATGTCCTCAGTGCTTCAGATCTAAGATCTCTCTCTCTCTTGATGGTGTAGAAAACCCAGACAAAAAATGGAACTCAAAGGGAGCTCACAAGAAAAATGGTAGCAAAATATGACAATGGTGGAGGATCAAAGTCAGACCAAAAGTATAGATCCAAAGTGATCTTTAGGAAACAAAAGGTAGTGAATGAATGGAAAAACTCTTCTATTTATAAAAAAATATTGAGTTAGTCTAGATATTGGTGCATAATTAAAATATTATTAACCAAATCTAGATCCAAGTTTTATGAAATATTTAATTATATTTGTTGGAGGGAAAAAGAATTTGAATTTGGTCAAATCCATTTATTTGTAAATAATAAATAAATAAATGATTTATTTATTATTTTAAGAATGTGGTTGATTAATAATTAAATAAATAGTGATTTATTCAATTATTTGTAAATGATTTAGTCAAATTTAACAAGGAATATTATTAAATAATGTTTAAATAATTATTCCTAGAAAATAATAAGATAAATTGTGATTTATCTAATTAATTTTCCTGTTTTGGGTTAAATATGACCAGGAATATTAGTTAAACTGTTGTTTAACTAATTATCCCTTGAGGAAAATCAAACAAATAAGGATTTATTCAATTATTCCTCATGGGGTTTCTTGTTTAGACCATAAACAAATTAATAAATTATGGGTTACTAAGTTATTTTTTCATAGTGAAAGCAATTTTACTTAGGGTAAAATTGGTCTTACATGGTGAATTTTGGTCCATCTAATAGTAACAACTTAGATGACCAAAAATTGGTGTAACATATTTCCCCCTAGTGTGTGAGCGTTAGGAGCTAATCGTATGACCGAAGTACGTTGTAAGAACTCAATCACCAGACACCGAAGGGGGAGTCAGAGAGAGAGAAATATAAGGTAGACTAAAGCGCTAGAGGAAAAAACCCTGAGGAGGCACGACTTACAGGTGCAACAAGTCTCTTTTATAAGTGAGTACCTGTTCTACAAGAGGCGGGGGAGGCATACCTATGCCCGCTGAGATCAAAAAGTACAAATAATAATGCATCCAGAAAACAAGGGACTGAACGATATAGTACATTCTGGCATAAACATGGGCCAGAAAAAAACATGATAATAGAGCCCACATACATATTGTGCCTGGGAAAATAGCCAGGACTTATACAATAACTTCTGAGTACACGAGATATAAGTACAACCAAAGAGGCCCTGCAAAACAGGAGACGGCTCTAAAAATTTGAATGCTAAATGCAAACTAAAAGGCCCTGCAAGCGGTTGAGCTGGGACCATCAAATCTATGGAGATGCATCGAAGGCTGTAATAGATAAGTCATCCCGGCATGTGGGGGGCTACCTAAAGGGCCACCCCCTCATGAGGTCTGAAACATCTCACACACACTTGGGAAATCATTGGTACACCGTGCTGCATCACTGAACCATCGAGTATACAGATCTCGATCATGCTATAAGAAGATAGAGCTGAGAAAAAATAAAGTCAAAGGGAAATAAAGAGTCCGTTTACCTGATCCGAGGCACCGAACAAGATTGGAAGTAGGAACCAAGGTACACCGCCCTCTAGACCTATCTTTTGGAATGAATGAGCTGATGTTGATAGAAGGAAGTCCCCATATTTCATTCAGATGAAGACATTATGGAAGAAATGACCACCCCTGAATGTCCTTGGGATGATATGCACCACCGTGCATATTTCCTTCCACAACAGTTCCATGACCAGTATGTTATGGAGTCTAAATAATTCATTTCAGATGAGGTCGATTGGTTTATAAATCCCATTCCCAGACCCAATGCTTTCGACAAAGAAAAAATTGCCTTGGGGGCACTTTGCACCCTGGATGAACTTGAGGCTTACACCACGCTACTAAAATAATTCTGTAATGTTTCCGCCAAGTCATATTAAGAGATGCCCAAACTTGATCCAACCATCGTCGAACACCATATCGACACATGGCCCGATGCCTACCCTATCCATCAAAAGTTGAGACACATTTCTTGATGAAAGGCTCCCCAAACTGCAATTGATAAGCTCAAGAAGGATGGATGTTCCTATCCCATTCTCAAGAAAATATGCACCATTATTGTCCGTATGGACATTCGTGACCTGAATAAAGCTTGTCCCCACGACAACTTCTGTTGGTGTGAATTCTAATCGAAAGCGTACGAAAAAATATCACTTTAGCTGTGCATAATAAACAACCCTAACATCAAACATGGCTGCCAATTTCTTTATATCTGCAGCTAGTTGACTAAGAAAAATGTTACAAAACCCAATTCTATGCAGTTAAATAAAAGCAAGAGTTTCTCCATGCATCCAAGAGAAAAGACAAGAATATTTTTGTATTTATGACACCTGGGAAGGGAACATAGAAAGATGTTACTAGTCCCCCTCAATGAGATGGGTTCTTGCATGTACTCAGCACTTCAGATCTAAGATATCTCTCTCTTGATGGTGTAGAAAACCCAGACAAAAAATGGAACTCAAAGGGAGCTCACAAGCAAAATGGTAGCAAAATATGACAATGATGGAGGATCAAAATCAGACCAAAAGTATAGATCTAGAGTGATCTTTAGGCAAAAAAGGTAGTGAATGAATGGAGAAAACCTTCTATTTATAACAAAATATTGAGTTAGTCTAGATATTGGTGCATAATTAAAATATTATTAACCAAATCTAGATCCAAGTTTTATGGAATATTTTATTATATTTGTTGGAGGGAAAAAGAATTTGAATTTGGTCAAATCCCTTTATTTGTAAATAATAAATAAATAAATGATTTATTTATTATTTTAAGAATGTGGTTGAGTAATAATTAAATAAATAGTGATTTATTCAATTATTTATAAATGATTTAGCCAATTTAACAAGAAATATTATTTAAATAATGTTTAAATAAATATTCCTAGAAACTAATAAGATAAATAGTGATTTATCTAGTTAATTTTCTTGTTTTGGGTTAAATATGACCAGGAATATTAGTTAAACTATTGTTTAACTAATTATCCCTTGAGGAAAATAAAAAAAATAAGGATTTATTGAATTATTCCTCATGGGGTTTCCTGTTTAGACCATAAACAAATTAATAAATTATGGGTTACTAAGTTATTTTTCATAGTGAAAGCAATTTTACTTAGGGTAAAATTGATCTTACATGGTGTACTTTGGTCCATCTAATAGTAACAAGTTATATGACCAAAAATTGGTGTAATAGATTGTCCCCGGTGTGTGAGCATTAGGAGCTAATTGTATGACTGAAGTACGTTGTAAGAACTCAATCACCAAACACCGAAGGGGGAGTTAGAGAGAGAGAAATATAAGGTAGACTAAAGGCTAGAGGACAAAACCCTGAAGAGGCGAGACTTACAAGTGTGACAAGTCTCTTTTATGAGTGAGTACCTGTTCTACAAGAGGCGGGGGAGGCATACCTATGCCCGCCGAGATCACAAAGTACAAAGAATAATGCATCCAGTAAACAAGGGACTAAACGATATAGTACATGCTGGCATAAACATGTGCTAGATAAAAACATGATAATGGATCCCACATACATACTGTGCCTGGGAAAATAGCCAGGACTTATACAATAAAATCTGAGTACATGAGATATAATTACAACCAAAGAGGCCCTACAAAACATGAGAGGGATCTAAAAATCTGAATGCTACATGCAAACTAAAAGGCCCTGCAAGTGGGTGAGGCTGGGACCATAAAATATATGGAGATGTATCGAAGGTTGTAATAGATAAGTCATCTGAGCATGTGGGGGGCTACCTGAAGGGCCACCCCCTCATGAGGTCTGAAACATCACACACACACCCGAGAAATCACTAGTACACTTTTCTGCATCACTGAACCATCGAGTATACAGATCTCGATCATGTTGTAAGGAGCTGGAGCTGAGAAACAATAAATTCAAAGGGAAATAAAGAGTCCCTTTGCCTGATCCGAGGCACCGAACAAGAGTGGAAGTTGGAACCAAGGTACACCACCCTCTAGACCTGTCTTCGGGAATGAATGAGCTGATGTCGACAGAAGGATGTCTGCCATAGGTGAGGAAATAAAGGATCCTCAACCAAGGCACAAGAGACAATAGTAAAGCGACTGATAGAATGACACCAGGGATGATGATTGAATGGGGGTATTGAGTAGCAGGCTAATGGCTTCCCTTGTTAGAGCATGAAGGGCATGGACGACCTAGCAACAACTGACACAATATCAAAGGGGATAGGGGACAATAGGATTGAAGACCATAATGTGCGACACGAGAGAGGAACCAAGCAATGAAGGATGGAGGAATATAGCGGGATATAAAGGGACTCAGGATAGAATCCATGTATGCGATGATGACTAAACTCTAATGCTATAAACAACGGCTATTTGATGATGCTGCCACACAGAAAAGGTCTGGTGGGGACCATAAAAACATGAGTTCAAGATGGTTACTCATGACAAAAATTGACACAAGCATGGACGAGTATGGAGGCAAAGTGGTGCCCCAAGTACAAGTGTTTCAAGTGAATAAATTCAATTTTGAAGAGTGGTGAAGTGACCCTTGTTGGAAAAAATGTGTTGGGTTGAAGTATCAAATCACAAAAAACTAAAGGATACCCATTTGAGAACTCGGTGAGAGCTTTCCAATGGTACTGACGGTTTGTCAAACCGAGCTATGGTTTGGTTAGAGTTGGAAAAAGAAAAATGTGGGGTTTCTCTTTTAATAATTTCACCTCCAATTTAATTCATTTGCAAGTGTAGCTTTTGTGAATGTAGAGAGGAGAAAAGGCCCTAAATCTTGCAGCGATCGTAGCAGACAAATCGACCCTTAGAATCGAGATCCGTTAGTTGCAGGTAAGAGGCCTAACCTAACTCTTTAATTTCAGTGGATTGAAATTTTAGTCTAGGCACCCAGAGCTTAGGAACAAACCCCTACTCTTCTTCACAGCTGGGTCACACTTTTTGGGGCAATATCTGTGACCTAGGTAGCAGGTTTTGGGCAGAAAACTGCGACTTGTCCCATATTTTCTTGAAAAGTGCGACCTGTCAGAGAGCGGGATTTTGGTGCTGTTTCTTGGCTAAGAGCTGGGTTTTTATGGTTGAATGTAGTCTTTCCTTGATGTATACTGACAAATGCGATGGTTTTGTGTTGACATGGAAAAATTGAGGATCAACTGGAGAGAGAGAGACCTAGACACACTACAGTCGGAGATCCGAGAGGATCATGGTGTCCGCAGTGCATTGGGTAGGTGTGGGGTCCTGAAGTTTGTGGAGGACCCTTTGATGAGAGCTGGGGAGCCCTTATTGGCCTGGATTGTTAGCTAATGGGATCCAGATCACAAGATATTTATAGTGCAGGGGAACCTAATCAAGTTGAATGTCCAGGATATATATTTCTTGACTGGTCTCCCACCACTTGGGATGGTGGGAAATATGCAACTAGTGTTACTACGAGGGTGGAACATCATGGAGTTTGTAGAGCGCCATTGCTGACCAGGTCTCCAAGTGAAGGGGACACAGATACCGATCGGGGATCTAGAGAGGCTAGAGTCTCTTGCTGTCACCGCAACGGTGCTGTGGATCTTGGGCAACCAAGCACTCCACCACATCACTGGGGTTCAGATGATGCTTGTTGAAAGTGTGTTGGGTGGGACCTACTATGGGTGGGCCCAAATGATGTGGTCATCGTTGAAATGATAGTTGTCACTATGCAAGTGGCAAGTGAACCGTGACTGTGCATATGGCATAGTGTTGTACTCGCTCTTCTTTGAGAAGATCTTGAAACTTTGACCTCACATATAGATCCAAGATGGGGGCCCAAGGGAGCCCAGGGTGCACTGCTGGGGGAGGCTACTGTGCAGAGGAGGGGGTGGGGTAGTCGGACGAGTTTTTTGACCCAAGTTTTTTGCTCATTGGGATTAGATGCCACTATATATAGATGATTATCCCTATAGTGGGATGAGTTATCGTGGGGACCCAGACTTGCCACTACCGCCTGGTCAAGTATGGGGGCCCGATGGTAAGTGACAAGTTGATAATATTTTATGTGCATTTTAAAGGTTCAAAAGATTTTATGTGGTACTTATTCATTCAATTTTGATATGTATATATGTAGATACAACACCGGTGAAACCAGCTAGGTACATGGGACAACCCGTAGTAGAAGGAGCTGTAGGACCTAGTGGGACGAGGGCATCGCAAAATGAGGACGAATTTTCCCTCTTGGAGGAAATCCATTGTAGATGTGGGAGGCTTCTAATCGACATTTAAAAATGTGTCTGGTAAGACTTGGATGACCGGTACATAGATCCATTTATTGGTTTACCCTCGGAGTGGCGAGGGGTCATGCGGCACATGGTGATGGCTGGACAGGGGATGCATGATCTACAAGCTACAGGAACAGAGCCATTGGCCTGAGATCCTCTAGATAGTGATTAGGTGTAGGGGCATGTGGTGCCCCTAGTTTTGATTTTTTGTAACATGCTATGGGCATGTCAAATGTATCAGAGTTGATGGACTCTAAAACATTTTGAACGACACATATAATGGATATGCACCGTCATTATGGTTTATGTTATTGTATTGTGTTAAATGCGTGTGATTTGTGCCAATCTATAATATTGTTTGCAATGATATATACATAGTGATTTTGTGCTCTAGGTACATGAGTGAATGTAATGATTTCAAATTCATGCATCAAAATCTTCACTCGTAAATATCGTCTAAAAAGGATAGGATTATAGACATGATAGACACCATTCAATTGCATGACAAGAAGCAGGGAATCTAAACGATCATGAAGGTGAAGGATGTGATGGGAAAGTGTATCGACTAATTAACATCGCACAACATCATATTTTGCCTAATTATTGGTGGAAGTACCAATGCAGACGCTGTTTGAGGGAGCAAGCGAATGTAAGGGGGTAAAAATGTGTCGAGGCTAGATTCAAGGAGTAGCGACTTGCACCATCGAAATAACCGATATACGGTGTGGATGGGGTGCCCCTTTGAAAGGTGCCACAAGAAAACAAATGAGAGGATGATGAACAATGTTGACAACCCGCACGCAAAGTAGAAATCAAACAAACATTGCTAGAGGGAGTGCTCTGGGTAGGATGTCTACCACCCAGACACCGATGGGTAGGTGGTGTGTGGGAGCTGTCTTGGGGGTAGCTTGTGCTCAGATTGCAAAAGCCACCATAGACACGGATGGTTCCATTCCTCTTATGGGTGGGAAAGATGAAGTCATGGATGGAAAAGTATTCCATGATGTCGTCATCACAATAAAAGATGGGGTGACTAGTGGAAGGGTAACCACATGACGTGACAAAGCTACCTGACTCATCATCATGAGAAAAAAGGTTCACATGCACATCTTCATGGGGGGTGACAGAAGAAAAAGAAGATAAGGGATCCACTCATGTTGAGCCTAGGGTGATCACTGAAGGGGGGTTAAGCAAAACAAAAGGGGAAGTCTCATAGGGAGCTTCCACCATGGATATCATGGATGATGATAAGTAGAGGATGGTGTCCGAAGACTCCATCATCTCGACATCGGGAGGGGGAATGTCAATGGCAACAAAGGTATCCTTAGGTTGGCCCGAAGCATACTGCGCAAGGACGGGAGAGGCAGACTGGTTCCATTCAATCTCATATTCCCAAACTACCTCCAAAGAGGCGCGGTAATGCTTGAGGTGGGGAAAACTGTAGGTATAATTTCCATGGAGATCACAAAAAGCACAAGGGTGGTTGATGTGAATAGTCTTGGGGTTATTGGCTATAGTCGAGGAAGGAACAGAGGTTTCTGGGACTGGAGACTCAGGTAACATGACATTTACCATGGGCTTGATATGAGGCAATTTAGGACAATGATTGGTGGCATGAATGACAACATCACACAAAGCACACAGGGGAGAGGGGGGAGGGCTGGGCTTTGGAGGCTGAGGAGGAGAAGGGTTTGTTGGGGTGACCTTGTCTTTAGGTGCCTTATTGTGAGCTTTGTTACCCTCACCTGAAGCTTTCACAACAGGAGTAGGTTCCTCTTGAGGTGGCTGAGGCACATAATCAAAGGGAGGGGTCATGGGGACCGGTTGAACCAGGGTCAAAGAAAGATAAGGTTTGGGCTAACCAGGCGGGATAGTGGCTAGGGGATCAATGTACCAAACTAGGATCCCCAGGGTCATGTTAAGAAGGGATAAGGTAGCCATAATAGGTACCAAAAATACTCCAGGAGGGGGAGTTAGAAATGGTATCTGACCGGAGGGGTAATGGCCAGGCAGGACAACTCCTAGATGGTGAAGGCTAGGAGAAACTGTGCCAGAAGGATAGGGAGTCTCATGGATACCTTCTGTAGATTAGGGGCCTTGAGGAGGGGGTCCTGAAGGCTGATTCAAGGTGCTAGGAGCAGGTTGTGGAGGGCGGGGCTGCTGACTAGTCAAAGTGGGTCGCTTGAGGTTGGACCAGGACGATTGCATCATGAAAACGTTCAACGAGCTAGGATCAGAGACAAGAGGATAAAGAACAGGGAATGAACCAAGTAAAGAGGAGTCTTTATAGACTCCAGGTGAAACATTGGTCAAAGTTTCAACTATCTGTTTATTGGCCACCGAAGAGATAATGGACTAAGGGGAGGTCTGAGACTTCGGTTCATAATATGTCAACTAGTCAATGGTGACAATATTTTCGTCGTGAGGAAAGCACATCTTACGGTGAACCTTAGGTGGGACAACGAACATCACATAAGTGTAGCTATGACCCAATAGAATGTTGTAGTTTAAGGGGGCATCAATGACTTCTACATCAACACAAATAGTCTTGCCCACAAGAGTAATAGGGAAATTGCGGAACAAGCCTATGGGATGGGAAGAGTGGCCATCCCACACTCAGAGGGTGATAGTGGAAGGGCCAACTCAAGAGATCTGAGTTTCTTCCAAACCGAAGTGGACATCACACAGGTGGATTTCCCCTCATCAATGATACAATGGGAGACGTTGGAATTCTGGATCTTGACAAGGATTTTGAAGGCGACAAAAGCAGGAAGGGGAGGATGTTCTGACTAGTAAACATCGAAGATGATAAAACGATCATTTAAAGGATCCACAGTGGCCATGGAAGTTAGTAGAGCTTTTCATTGTGAAGGGCACGACTGGAGGATTTCCAGCATTGAGATGGCAGCAGGGGATTTCGTCAAATCATCGACTATACTATATGAATGGGAAGCTTTACCAAAAGCAGAATTTCGGCCTAATGGTCCCTTGGGGATTTTGGAATGAACCTCTGCCTTAGGCTGAGGGATCTATAAAGGACCATTGGTTGTCGAAAGAGGCTCTGTGGAACCTAAAGAAGGGGGCTTGGGGGCAGACGTAGAGGAAGGCTTGTTGTACTGACGAGACCGAGTCTAAAGGTTGAGGCCAACGGTAATGGGTTGGTCAATGTTCATCATGAGAATATAGTAATCAGAGGTACCAGATGGAGGAGATTTAGTGGCCGCATGACCTTCAAGGGGTTAGGTAACCACGGATCCTTTCTAGGGGAAAGGATTGGTAAACACAGCCGGCTGGATAGGTGCAACATGGGGAGGAACCGAAGAGGAGGCTTGTTGTCCTCGAGATGTCGCTTGCGCTTCCCACATCTACCACATCTGAGGTAAAAGAGGAAAATCGTGGGTGTAGTGACCATAGACACTGCAACAAGAACAAGGTTTGTTCATGCGAATAGGCTTGTCCTATTTGGGCTGAGTGCCCTGTTGTTGGTTAGCAGTGTTAAGTGAATTTCCTTGGGGATTGGGTCTTGGATTACCTGGGGAAAATTGGTTTTGGTTGCGTTTCCTCTTCTTTTTGGAAGTAGGAGGATTAATCGTGCCCTGTTGTGCATAGACCTGCCCCTTGGGGGGTGGTGGCTACTGTTGCGAGGGTTGAGAAGGCAAGGGAGGCTGAGGTTCTAATGCTGGAGGAGCTAGAGCACTAGGTTGCGGATATAGATAATAAGGAGGTTGGGTAAAATTGTGGTAAACATGTCAGGAAAAAGGAGGAGGCATGTTGTATCCTGGATACATGCTACAGGGAGGGGGAAAAGTGCTGGAGGAGCTGGCCCCTCCCTGAGGGAAACCATGACCCATGGGAGGATGAGGGTATGGATGAGAAAGGGTTGCAACAATACCGTCGGTGACATGGGATGCCCCTAGTGCATTGGCACTACCGGGTCTAGGGAGATCAGGTAAGACGGTATGAACATAACTAGACTGTGCATAAATTAGGTCATATTTTAACGCAATCTGGAGAGCAGCTTCTTCGGTTTGAGGGGAATGAGATGTGACATATTTGCCGATAGCAGGCAAAAGGGATATGAGAAACTAGTCCATGTAGACACGGTCTTCGAAGGTAGGGGCTTGACATAGGCTCTTTCTTCTCTGCCATTCCTGGACATCATCAGATATGTAGGTCGCAGACGATTGACTGAAAGAGGTCAAAATTTTGGTATCAATGTCATAACGAAGGGGAAGATGGAAGTAAGATAGAAAAGCCCGGGTGAGATTTGCAAAAGTAGTATGAGAGGAGGAGACCTGGTCGACATACCACTTAGAAGCTTCTCCAATAAGTGTACACTAGAACCACCGAAGATGAACATAGTAATCAGTGATGGAGTTAGACAAATGCCACTTGTGGAAAGATCGAACATGGTTTGTAGGATCTTCTCCAGCAAGACCTTGAAACTTGGGGATGTCGGAAGGGAGCTTGGTTGGCATAGCAGGCCAACTAGGATCATGGTGTATGGGGTAATTGATCCAGTGGTTAAAATCGGGAAGAATAAGGCCTCCCATAGAAGGGATCAAGGCAGCAGCTGGGATAGTTCATGTTGTGCTCCCACTAGTAGTATTCCCAAC
The DNA here is from genome assembly GCA_034641835.2 of Pinus albicaulis. Lineage (NCBI taxonomy): Eukaryota > Viridiplantae > Streptophyta > Pinopsida > Pinales > Pinaceae > Pinus > Pinus albicaulis. The sequence continues at coordinate 1,192,605,086 of CM076574.1, read as the reverse complement.
ATTAAGGCCAGGGCTACCTCCAGCATTAGGTCCTGAACCAGACATGGGGAGAACCAGGGATAGAAATGGAAGTGGAACTCGATGAAACAGGAGTAGAGTCAGAATGAGGACTCGATGGAGGAATAACTTGAACCCTACGTGGAGGAGTAAGTATTCCTAACAGAAACTGAGGATGAAGGCCAATAAGTCTCTGGGATAAATGCCTTGGGGGCGTAATGATGGAAGAAAATACACAGATCAAAAAAGGAAGAGAGACCAGTAAGGGTAAGGAGGTGCAAGATCAAATGATTACAATATCGAAATAAGGGTAGAAAGGTGCAGGATCAAATGATTACAATGTTATAGTGTTGGCCTGACGATGTAAACCAGGCGTTCTTCACTTAGGGTGTGTGTGTTAAGTGTGTTAATTTTAATTTTTAAACCCATACGTGTGCAGAGAAAAGAAAAAATGTGTTGTAAAACTGTGAATAAATCTGCAAATAATAGTAAAGTAAACTGAATATGACAGAAAATAAATAGCTAAAGATGCATCAATCTAAAACCAAGGAGACGGGCTTCCCAACAACTAGCCTATGGGTGGGCGAAATCTAGTCAAAAAACCCAAAAAATGGCCAATGGATCTAAATTTGGGAGGGACAGGGATCTAGGGGTCAGATATGCTCGAAATAGGTGCAGAAAAAAACAAAAAAGCAGGGGGAAAAGTGTTGTAAATGAGGTGGCGAAAGGCTACAACCTGAAGGGAAATAGAGGGGACCATAGAGGAGGACCAAACAAAACTAAAAAGAGGTGTTTTGGAAGGATGAATAACCAATCTGAAATGGATTTGAAGGTACAAGATCAGATCTGAAAAATGGCTGAACACACTGAAAACTCAGACAACCTGCTTTAGCTAAACTCCTCCTAGAAAGGTGGAAGCATACTGAAGCCCTAGGGGGCTAGGTTCCTACTTCGACGAGTAAAATAGAGCAAGTATAGGTCCAAGACTGGTGGAGACAAAGGTTAGAAAACCCTGAACAATAGCCCAGACAAACCCAAAAAAAATCACAAAAAAATTCCTGCAACAAGTACAGGTCGCAGTTTTTGACCTGTTTTCAGCAGAGGTCATAGGATTTAGGCAGTTTTCTACGCCTTGAAGGTTGAGGTCGCAGGTTTTGGCCGAAAAAGTGAGACCTGCACTTCCGACACTCTCGGGAGAAGGTTTCAGAAAAAAGTGTCATCTCAGCTGCGGCTGATACTTGTCACCTGCGCAATAGGCCCAGAAACACACATAAGTTATATTTTTTTACTGTTTTAGGGTTTTAAAGGTTAAAAAACATCAAGAAAAGAAAAACTAGAAGATGAAGAAAAACCCTAGGGTTTGAAGCAGCTGGTCATGCAGGGATCTAAAAAATGACAACGCTCATAATCATAAACCCTTGTTGAGTCGCCAGTTGTCAGTGTGAATTATAATCGCAAGCGTACGAAAAAAACTCACTTAGCTGTGCATAACAGACAATCCTAACATCAAAGATGGCTGCCAATGTCTTTAGATCTGCAGTTAGTTGACCAAGACAAATGCTACAAAATCAAGATCTATGCAGTTAAAGACATTAAGCAGTAAATAAAAGCAAGAGTTTCTCCATGCATTCAATAGACAAGATAACAATATTTTTGTATTTATGACACCTCAGAAGGGAACATAGAAAGATGTTACCAGTCTATTGGAAATATGATGAAATATGTTGTCCTTGATGGCAACCTACTTGATGAAGTTGTCCTTGATGGAAACCTACTAGATGAGTTGCCTATGATAAGAAAATTATGTGTTAAAGATGTAAAAATGATGTTTCTATAGGTCATTTTAGATGTGACAGAGAAAGGAATTCCAATAAGTGCCAGAGAAATGAAATAGGAAATATTTCTCAATGCATACGCAGGTTTGATGAAGGAAACCCGCGTATGGAGACAATTTATATGCTACTTTTATGAAGGCAACCCGCGTATACATTTAGAATTAGTATATACGTAGTTTTTATGAAGCGAAGTCATGTATACAGGAGGATAAGAACGATCCAAGTCGCATACGTCTTTTGCACTCTAAAATTATGATACCAGGGGGCATTGCCATGGTATTAGCCCACAGTATTGAGCGTTGTATTGTCTATTTGATTCCGTCCAAGAATACCATCGGAATTTGTGTGGTTTTGGATCATGGTATTGGTAAAGGCTAAAAATATATAAGGAGAAGAAGATCATAATGCAAAGGTGTGCATGTGTCTGGGTATTGAATAAATACTTCACTGTAAAGTATATCTACATGAAATGGGTTGCATTTTATTGATAGATATGAATTAATAATGGACCTATGAATATAATGATGGATCAGGATCTCTAAACCTGAAATGACTATGTATTTTCTAGATCTGTTTATGGAATGTTTAGATCTTTGATCTGGTGAATATTTGCTGAAGTGAAGGGTAAGATCTGAGCTGATTATTTATTCTAAAGAGTTTCACAGTTCTGTAATGTTTGCAGATCTATACGAAGGTTTGTCTCTGTGAAAGCGCATATATACGCAAGTTCAATTAAGCGAAAGCGCGTATGGAATCTAGGGTTTTGCTGAAGTATGCAGAAGGAAATTTTTGATCTGTTTTGTTGTATTATTGTTGTCTGTCAATGATGTCTTCATACAGATCTGGGTTGTTTGAATAATGATTATGCTACTAGTTGATTATGATTAAATATCATTGGTTGGTTGATTGATTGATGCTTCAATGAATGAATTTATGGGGTTATAAGGTTCAGTTTGAAGTATTTTCTTTGAGCTTAAATGTGTGGAGTGGGTCCAATATGAAAATATGATGAAAAGAGGCCTACAAGTTGTGTTTTGTGGAAGCTGTTGGATCCAGTGTGAAAATTGATGAAACGTGGTCTACAGTGTTATTGAGGGTCAAATCCTTCAGTAAGGGGGTCGTAGCTCCCTTCCAATGCTTGCTAGTGAACGAGATCAGGGGTAGTAGCTCCCTTCCAGTGGTTGTTGGTAAACGAGATCAGGGGGTATTAGCTCCCTTCTAGGAGTGGCTGGTAAATGAGATCAGGGGGTTGGAGCTCCCTTCTAGTAGTAGCTGGAGAATGAGAGAAGGTTGCAACCTTCTGCAGGTGGGTGACTACATGCTGGTATGAGTCTGCACCAATACAATATTGTAAGTAGTTTTCTTTATAATAAATATTGAAGACATCGATGACAACATCGGTGGTTTTCTTCCGAATTGGGTTTCCACCTTCAATCTTGGTGTTCATGTGTGTTTCTATTGTGTAATGTTTTATTCTGCTGTTACTACACATATTTGCTGATTATCTAGCAGATGAATGACTGATAAACTGAGTTAAATATTATTTGTAGATTTTAGATTTCTGTGGTGAGAGTTGTGAGTTTCTGGGTTCAGAATCTCCACAGTGGAAATTTTTGTGTCAACGTTTCGGGTCTAGAACAAGACCCATCATCAGGACAAATGTTTGTAAAAAAGAGAGAGGAAGAAGACAATATAAATACTTATCAGGAGTGCAGGAAGAAGGGGCCGACCAACCCAAAAAGTCAAATGACAATTATAAGTTAAATACAAAAATTAAATTTAAAAGCTTTCTAAATTAATGGAGGGTTACTAAAAGGCATAATGTCTTTAAATGTAAACAAGGGAAATAAATGAATCTAAATAAAGAAAACTAAAGGGGTTAAAATAGCTATTTCTAAGAATAAAGATAAGGTTTCAATTTTATATTATTATTAAAGTAACATAATAATATAAAACCAAGAATCATTATAAAGGGAATACAAGATGAAACCCTAACAAGGGGACTTAAAAAGGTTGCTAAATTAATAATAAGATAGAAGGAAGGAGCCTAAAGGATGCAAAAAAGTTAATCAATGCTAACCATAAAAGGAAAAAATTATTATAAAGATAGAAATCCAAAAAAGTTATTAGGATCAATTTTATTTTATTTTATTTTAATACCTCCTTAGGAATAGAAAACAAAGCTATAACTAAAGGTATTTATTAATTTAAGATTGATATTAATGAAAAGAGTATATTAATATAAAGTCATAAATTAATATAAAACCAAGATTTAGTTATAAAGGAGGTGACTTAAAAGGAAATTGAGAAACAACTCACGTGAAGGTAGGGGTTCAAAAGAAGCAAATGGTTAATTAAAGTTATCTATAAAAAGAGGGTGGGGGGGGGGGACATAAAGAGAAGGAATTCTTAAAAGGTATAAATGTCCATTTCTGAAAAGGAATTCTTAAAAGGAATTATTTCTGAAAATTGTTTCTAAAACAATAAAATTATATTAGTATATGCTAGTTTCATATGGTATATGCGCGTGCATACGCGAGTTGGGTTCAGAAAAGTCGTGTATGGAATTATGTAAAGAAAAATTTAAAATCTTTTCAGTAAGCTCTAAATACTGATTCACCCCCCTTCTCAGTATTTTTCCCAACAATTGGAATTAGAGCAAGTCCTTCAGAAGAAGCTTGATCGCTTGAAGGAGATTTGTCGCAATAGGAAGTCATGAAGGAGTATTTTCTATAAGGCCACCACTATTCAATGGAAGTAATCTATTATTTTGGAAGATACGAACAAGATCGTATTTGCGAAGTCTTGGAGTAGAAGTATGGGGAATCGTGGAAGGAGGTTATCAGTATCCAACAAGTGTTCCTACAGATGCAGCAGAAAGAAAGAAATATGAAATCAACGCCAAAGCTGTTAATGCTTTATTAGGAAGTCTGTTAGAAATAGAATATGTTAAAGTGATACAGCTAAATTCAGCAAAGGAAATATGGGACAAGATCATTTAGAGCTATGAAGGTGATGCAAAGGTAAAAAGTGCCAAACTTCAAACTCTTAGAATGCAATATGAAAATTTTAGAATGCATGATGATGAAAGTATTGCAATTTTATTCATAATATTAGATGATATTGTGAATTCTATGAGGAATATGGGTGAAAATATAAAAGACTCAAATTCAGTAAAAAAAATATTGAGATCTCTAACTTCAAAGTTCGAGTCAAAAGTGTCAATTATTGAAGAAAACAAGGATCTGCAAAATCTTACTGTTGTTCAACTACATGGTATCCTGACTGCTTTTTAAATGAGAAGAGGAGGTCCTTCACAAGTCAAAGAAGATGATTTTAAAACTTGCGCAAAAGGAAAAGAAAAGGAATTTCTCAAGGAATCAAGTTATATATCAGAAGAAGAAGAAGCAAATTTTGTGAGAAGACTTCAACCAGGTACTAGAATATTCAGAGGTAAACTTCCCTTCAAGTGATTTTCTTGTGGAAGAGTTGGTCATTATGTTGCTAAATGTCCTTATAAAGAAAATCATGATAAAAGGAAGCAGTTTGAAAAAGGAAGGAGTTATTATACAAATGAAGATAATTATGGATTTTCAAATGAGGAAGAAGTAGATTCTGATCAAGATCTCCAAGTTCTCATGGCATGTACCATGGATGATGATAATTTCCCAAAATAAAGGGATCTGGTTATTGAAGAATTGCATAGATCAAGAAAGAAAGGATGATTTCATGGATGTTGTTTCTATTGTAACTCATTTGGGCATAAGGCCATTGATTGCAAGTTAAGTATGATGAACAGATCTAAGAAATTGGAGTAGTTCCAGCACACAATAAGAAATTTCAGGCAAAGCTGGAATAAGAAGAAGCACTGGTCAAAAAATTAGGGAATATTGAACCTACTCCAGTCATTCGCTTCTAAAGTTTACTTCTCATAATTACTACAAGAGTGATGTGAGATACATTATAGGAATCAGTAATGTATCATCACAGGGGGAGTAATATATGGTGATTCACATGGTTGGTTTGGTAATTCTGGTTGTGTTTATTTCTAACAGTGCATCTGATGTGACAAGAGAAGAAAGGTACAGGTGGTACAAATTCAGGGGGAGATGGAGCTATGAAATCTTCAGTATTTCACTTTCTATATGTGAGTTTCATGAACTAAAGCTGCGTATACATGCGAGTTCCAATGGTGACAGTTGCATATGTTTTTCTCTGATAATAAAAACAATGAGGAAGACTTAAGAACAATTTCTGATATACTGCTGACAGTAATACATTTCTTGATCTACTTGATGAAGATACTTTGATGAATTGGTTGGCGAAGATGTTCAGGATGCTTAGGCTTGGGGGAGCATTAACCTTGCTGTGAATAATGCATTGTTGGAATTATGATGATTCTGAACTATGATCTCTCCCTTGAGATATTTTGGTCTTGGTTATAAAAAGTCATATATGTAATTTGATATTGAAAAGGTCATGTTGAGAACTATGATGTAAAAATGTTTTATTCAGTCATGAAAGGACTTGTTCAATATTTGTAAACCCACTTGGGTTGGTAATTGAGTCAAAATTTGTAAACCCACTTGGTTGGGTACTTCAGTAAAACATGTAAATCCACTTGGTTGGATCATTGATGTAAGTATGAGTCCTTGGTGATAGGAAAGGTCATACTCGGTTGAGTTATAGAGTCATGTACTTCATTGAAAAATCTGTCTGAAGATTCAACATGAACTCAGGGGGAGCAGGGTCAATACAGTGCACATCAGATCTGCGAAGCTCTTCTTTATATAAGGAAAGAGAAACATTGTTTTGGTATTGATCTGCCCTTTTCCCTTGATGTCAAAGGGGGAGAGTATTTTGGTGTTTGAATAATGTTTATGATTAATGTATTTATCTGGTATGGTGATCAAACACCATCATGGTTGCCAGCAAGTCCAAAGGGGGAGATTGTTGGAAATATGATGAAATATGTTATCCTTGATGGAAACCTACTTTATGAAGTTGTCCTTGATGGAAACCTACTTGATGAGTTGCCTATGATAAGCAACCTATGTGTTAAATATGTAAAAATGATGTTTCTATAGGTTAGTTCAAATGTGACAGAGAAAGGAATTCCAGTAAGTGCCAGAGAAATGAAATAGGAAATATTTCTCAATGTATACGGAGCTTTGATGAAGGCAACCCGTGTATGGAGGCAATGTATACACTACGTTTATGAAGGCAACCCGTGTATACATTCACAATTAGTATATACGTATTTTTTATGAAGTGAAGTCGCGTATACACACGGATAAGACTGATCCAAGATGTGTATGCCTTTTGTGCTCTAAAATTATGATACCAAGGGGCATTACCATGGTATTAGGCCACAGTATTGAGCAATGTATTGTATATTTGATTCCATCCAAGAATACCATTGGAAGTTGTGTGATTTTGGCTCATGGTATTGGTAAAGCAAAGGTGTGCAAAGGTGTGCATGTGTCTGGGTATTGAATGAATAATTCACTTTGAAGTATATCTGCATGAAATGGGTTACAATTTATTGATATATATGAATTAATAATGCACCTATGAATACAATTATGGATCAGGATCTCTAGACCTGAAATGAATATGCATTTTCTAGACCTGTTTATGGAATGCTTAGATTTGTGATCTGGTGAATGTTTCCTGAAGTGAAGGGTAAGATCTGAGCTGATTATTTATTCTAAAGAGTTGCACAGTTCTGTAATGTTTGCAGATATATACATAGGTTTGTCTCTGTGAAAGCACGTATATATGCAAGTTCAGTTATGCAAAAGCGTGTATGGAATCTAGGGTTTTACTAAATTATGCAAAAAGAAATTTTTGATTTGGTTTGTTGTATTACTGTTGTCTGTCAATGATGTCTTCATACAGATCTGGGTTGTTTGAATACTGATTATGCTGTTAGTTGATTATGATTAAAGATCAATGGTTTGTTGATTGATTGATGATTCAATGAATGAATTGATGGGGTTATAAGGTTCAGTTTGAAGTATGTTCTTTGAGCTTAAATGTGTGGAGTGGGTCCAGTATAAAAATTTGATGAAAAGAGGCCTACAAGTTGTGTTGTGTGGAAGTTGTTGGATCCAGTGTTAAAATTGATGAAATATGGTCTACAGTGTTGCTGAGGGTCGAAGCCTTCAATAAGGGGTTCGTAGCTCCCTTCCAGTGGTTGTTGGTAAAAAATATTAGGGGGTAGTAGCTCCCTTCTAGTGGTTACTGGTAAACGATATTAGGGGGTAGTATCTCCCTTCCAAGAGTTGCTGGTAAACGATATCATGGGGTTGGAGCTCCCTTCTAGTAGTAGCTAGAGAACGAGAGAAGGTTGCAACCTTCTGCAGGTGGGTGCCTGCGTGCTGGTATGAGTTTGCACCAGTACAATGTTGTAAGCATTTTTCTTTATAATAAATATTGAAGACAGAGAAGACAACAACAATGGTTTTCTCCCGAATTGGGTTTTGTTAGGTCCCTATATTACTATTATAGTCCCTTATTGTTGTTAGTGTAACCCCTTTATTATTATTATTGTACCCCTGTAACCCCCATATTGTTATTATTGTGCCCTTACATTATTATTGTTAGGTCAGCTAGGATTACATTGTGGCCCCACTAGGATTACATCGTGGCCCCATGGACTCCTATATATAGAAAGGAGGTTTTTTCAATTATATCATCCAAGAATTATTCATTCATGTAATGTATTGGAGGTTTCCCCCTAGAAGTGGCTTATTTCTAAGGCATTGATATCTCATTTCTTCTATTTTTGGAGCTGGTTTCACAACATTTGGTATCATAGCTTTGGATTCTAGGGTTTTGCTGCACCAAACAGGTCATCGTGGCATTTTCGTTATAAATTTTTTTCTACGAAGGTTCAGAAGCTGAAATGTTTAGAGAACAATGCTGAAAGCCTGAGGAATATCATTGCAAAATTGTAGAGCATGGTTCGCAATATGTTCGAAGATATGATCTATGGAAGTTAGGTCTTTTTCAGGCTCCCAAATTTCATCTCAAAGAGGTGATCGTGGGAAAATCTTCATAACTCTCTCTCTGAGCATCAGATTGGAATTACGTAAAAAGTTCCTGGAATTAAACGGACTTTAGTTTCTTTTATATCAATGTCAGAGCCGAAGGAGCAAACAGTGACATGTGGAAAGTCATACAAGTTCACTGTAATGAACCAATCCATAATTAGTTCATTGTGGGAGATTGGAGATAACTTTGACTTGAAGAATCCAAATCAGGTCAAACCTGTGGCATTCAAAAGAGGATTCAGAGGGCTACTGTAGGGACAAATTTTAGATATTGAAGATCTGTAATCACAGATATAAGTTAATTTCAATATCAAGCTCCTCAAAAGCAAGAAAAAGGTGTGTATTTTTTTTCCGAATTGCATAAGTTTTGTTTGAAGAATAAATTTGAATTGATTCCAAGGGAATATTGTAGAATAGATATCAGTATTGGGTTCTAAAATCCCCCATAAAAATAATTCAACACCCATTAAGCCTTCAGAAGGCTCTACTATGGCTCATGAAGATGAAGAAATGCAACATGACATAACAAAATTACAAGAGCAAATGCACCAAATTTCACTCTCACAAAGAGCAACAAAAAATGAAATGGACATTTTGAAGAAAAGCATGGAAGCTAAGATGGATGGTTTGAGGAAAGGTATGGAAGCTAAAATGGAAGTTTTGAAGGATGGTATGGAAGAAAAAATGGAAGGTTTGAAGGAAGACATGGAAGGTTTGAAGGAAGGTTTTTCAAAGTTGATAGAAGAAATGATTCCTAATGGCAAAAAGATAGTACAAGAAACTCAAGATGAGGACAAAACAAATGTTAATCATGATTTCATAAACTCTAATGTTGGATTGAGGAACCACCATATTCCAAAAATGGATATGAGGAAATTTGATGGCAAAGATCCCGTAACATGGATACTACAGATGGAGCAATATTTTGATCTCAATAATGTGCAAAACAAACAAAAGGTATGCATTTAAACTTTACATTTAGAAAAAAATACATTTGTATGGTATCGATGGCTTTGCTCTCGTAAAATTTTTTTCACTTGGTCAATTTTTACAGAGGAAATGATAGCACATTATGAAGATACAAAGAGAAACACCTTCTTTAGCCAATTGATAAATCTCAAACAAAAGGGTTTAGTGGCGGAGCACATTAGGGACTTCCAAAAATTGAATATAAGGGTAACTGATATTCCAGAGGAACATAGTATTGATGTCTTCATAGGTACTTTAAAGGATAACATCCAACATGAAGTTCATGTTTGGGAACCTGATTCATTGGAGAAGGCATTCAGGATGGAAAGAAAAAATGAATGTAAAATTATGGTGACAATGAAGCCTAACACTCACATCTTTAAATATGGAAGTGTTGCTACTCCTAGACTTCCACAACCTACAAGGTTGACACCACAACAATTGGAAGAAAAAAGAGCAAAAGGGCTTTTCTACAATTATGATAGAAAATACACTAAAGGTCATAAGTACACTGAGAAGAAATTATTTTACATAGATTGTGAAGAGTAGGAAGAAAATGAAGAAGAAACTTCAATAGTAGAGGATATAAACCAGGAAGAAACCCTAGAAGAAGAAGAAATGAATCCGACCATATCATGCAATGCATTGGCAGGAATTACCACTCCTCAAACTCTCAATATATAAGGACATATCAAGAAGAAAAAGGTAATAGTATTGAATGATTCGGGTAGTACCCATAATTTTATTCATTGTAAGGTAGCCAAGGAATTGAATTGTTTCCCATACCTAGCACTAGAATGTCAAGTGATGGTTGCAAATGGAGGAGCTATAAATTTCTCTAGAAAATGCCATAATATCAAGCTAGCCATGGGGGAATATGTATTGAATAGTCCAATGCTTTCCATCCCAATGGGAGGTGCTGATGTTGTACTAGGAGTACAATGGTTACAATATTTGGGGACAATAGTTTTTAATTTTCAAGAACTTTTCTTGAAATTTTTTTCGGAAGGAAAGGAAATTGATTTACAAGGTATCGAAGGGAAGACAGGAAAGATAATAAGCTCTAATGTCATGAAAAAGCTTCTGAAGAAAGAACAACGAGGCGTAATTGCACAATTATGCTCACTAGAAGTTCCAACATCAAAATCATCTATTTCTCCAGATCTCCAAAAAGTCTTGGACAATCATTCCAAGGTGTTTGATACTCACAAAGGACTCCGACCTATTCATGATCATGATCATGCTATTCATGTGCTTCCAAAAAGTGTTCCTCCAAACATCAGGCTTTACATATATCCTTATGTCCAAAAGAGTGAAATTGAACGTATGATTGCAGAAAGATGGATCATGGATCATGTAGTCAAATTTCTTTCTCTGCTCCAGTATTATTGGTGCACAAGAAATATGGATCATGGCGCATGTGTCCGGATTATAGAGAGCTCAATAAGCTCACTATTAAAGATAAATTTCCCATTCATGTGATTGATGAATTATTGGATGAATTACATGGAGCAATTTATTTTACCAAGTTGGATCTTCGTTTAGGATATCATCAAATTAGAATGAAGACTGAAGATATTCCGAAAACAACATTTCAAACTCATGAGGGTCATTATGAATTTTCGGTCATGCCTTTTGGCCTTACCAATGTACCTTCTACATTTCAAGGGTTGATGAATTCCATTTTCAAACCCTTCCTTAGAAAATTTGTGCTAGTATTTTTTGATGATATACTAATCTGCAGTAGGTCTTGGAACAATCATGTTCAACATGTTGACAAGGTGCTCAAACTATTGGAGGAGAAACAATTATATGAAAAAACATCCAAATGTTTATTTGGTGTACAAGAGGTGGAATATCTGGGTCATATTGTATCTCACAAGGGTGTTAAGGTAGACTCTAACAAAATTAAAGCCATTAAGGAATGGAAAGTCCCCACAACCATAAAGTAGTTGCACAGATTTCTCAGGTTAACAAGGTATTATCGCAAGTTGGTTAAGAATTATGGGAGAATAGCCTCACCTATAACAACATTATTGAAGAAAGATGCATTTTCATGGACTCTTGAAGCAATTAAGGCCTTTGAACATCTTAAAGAGGCAATGTGCCTAGCACTAGTCTTAGCTACGCCAGACTTCACAAAAACCTTTATTGTGGAATGTGATGCCTCAAGAAATGGAATTGGTGTTGTTTTAATGTAAGAAGGAAGACCCATTTCTTTTGAAAGTCATTCAATCAAAGGAAAGTATTTACAAAAGGCTATTTATGAGAAGGAAATGTTGGCAATACTACATGCACTAAAGAAATGGAGACCTTACCTAATGGGAAGACACTTCAAGGTAAAAACTGATCATGATAGTCTTAAACACTTTTTGGAACAGAGACTCTCTTTAGAAGAGCAGCAAAAATGGGTCACAAAGATGTTGGGTTATGACTTTGAAATCATCTACAAAAAATGGAAGCTAAATGTTGTTTCAGATGCACTCTCACGAAAGGATGAAGAAGTGGAAGCATTGCTTTGTGCCATTTATATTATCCAACCAGATTGGATAATCAAAGCAAGGGATGAATGGAAGCAGGACGAAGAAGTGTGGGCATTCATCCAAAAGTTGCAGCAAGATCCTAGTACATATGATACATTTATTTGGAATAATGATTCTTTATGGTACAAAGATCGCTTATATATTTGCAAGAATTCCCAACTAAAGAAAAATATTTTTTTGGAATTGCACACTTCTCCTTTAGGAGGACACTTGGGATTTTGAAGAACTTACCATAGGGTGGAGAAATAATTTTTTTGGGATGGACTTAAATCTGATATTCAAAAATTTGTGGTGGAATGTTTGGTTTGCCAAAAAAATAAAGTTGAGACAATTAAGACCCCGGGTCTTCTACAACCTTTATCCATTCCAAGTCAATGTTGGGAGGATATTTCAATGGATTTTATCACAGGTTTACCCAAGTCCAAAGGAAGGAGTGTCATCATGATGGTAGTTGATAGAATTACCAAGTATGCACACTTTTGTGCATTATCTCATCCATTTAAAGCAAGTACAGTTGCTACGACATTTATGGAAACAATTCAAAAGCTACATGGAAACCTGAAGATTATTGTAAGTGACAGAGATCCCATTTTTACAGGAAATTTTTGGACAAAATTATTTTCTTGCTTGGGTACTCAACTAGCTCATATCTCAACTTATCATCCTCAACTCGATGGTTAAACAGAGATAGTGAATAAATGTTTGGAAGGATATCTTTGTTGTTTTGTATCTGATAAGAAAGCACAATGGGTCAAGTGGTTACCTCTCGCTAAATGGTGGTATAACACTTCCTTCCATACTACAGCAAAAATGACCCCATTTATGGAAATTTATGGATATCATCCACCTTCCATCACATCTTCTTTAAGGGAAAATTATAGGGTTCAAGCAGTGGAGGATCACATCGAGCATCAACAAGAAGTTCTCCAACTCTTAAAGGATAACCTAAATTTGGCACAAAATTGAATGAAACAACAAGCAGATCAACATCACAGTGAAAGAAGTTTTGATGTGGGAGACTAGGTATTTTTACGGCTACAACCATGCAAACAAATGTCCCTCAAGAAAGCTAAGAAGGATAATAAATTATCGCCAAAGTACTATGGTCCTTACAAGGTGTTGCAAAAGATTGGTACTATGGCATACAAATTGGAGCTTCTTGCTTCTTCGCGAGTGCATCTAGTTTTCCATGTTTCATGCTTGAAAAAGGTTATAGGGGACAAACTTCTAGTTCAAACAATATTGCCAGAACTTGATGAGGAAGTAAAAACCATATTGGAACCTGAAGCAGTCATGGAAACAAGAAATCGACAGCTACGAAATCGATCAATTTCAGAGTATCTTATCAAATGGAAGAACTTACCCACCGAAGATTCTACATGGGAGGATGAGAATTTTATACAAAAGCACCTGAAGCTACTAAATCGTTGAGGAAAACACTTTTTTGAAGGAGAGGAGCATGTTAGGTCCCTATATTACTAGTATAGTCCCTTATTGTTGTTAGTGTAACCCCCTTATTGTTATTATTGTACCCTTGTAACCCCCATATTGTTATTATTGTGCCCTTACATTATAGTTGTTAGGTCAGCTAGGATTACATTGTGGCCCCATGGAATCCTATATATAGAAATGAGTTTTTTTCAATTATATCATCCAAGAATTGTTCATTCATGTAATGTATTGGAGGTTTCCCCCTCGAAGTGGCTTATTTCTAAGGCATTGATATCTCATTTCTTCTATTTTTGGAGCTAGTTTCAAAACAGGTTTCCACCTTAAATCTTGGTGTTCATGTGTGTTTCTATCGTGTGATGTTTTATTCTGCTATTACTACACATATTTGTTGATTATATAACAGATGCATGACTGATAAACTGAGTTAAATATTGTTTCTGAAACATGTTTCTAAAAAAATAAAATTATATTAGTATACACTAGTTTCATTTGGTATATGCACGTGTATACATGAGTTGGGTTCATAAAAGCTGCGTATGGAATTCTTTAAAGAAAAAGTTAAAATCTTTTCAGTAGCTCTAAATACTAATTCACCCCCCCTCTCGGTATTTTTCCCAACAAAGTCCCCCTCAATGGGATGGGTTCTTGTATGTCCTTAGCTCTTCATATCTAAGATCTCTCTTTATTGATGGTGTAGAAAACCCAGACAAAAAATGGAACTCAAAGGGATATCACAAGAAAAATGGTAGCAAAATATGACAATGATGGAGGATCAAAGTCAGACCAAAATTATAGATCTAGAGTGATCTTTAGGAAACAAAAGTTAGTGAATGAATGGAAAAACTCTTCTATTTATAACAAAATATTGAGTTAGTCTAGATATTGGTGCATAATTAAAATATTATTAACCAAATCTAGATCCAAGTTTTATGGAATATTTTATTATATTTGTTGGAGGGAAAAGGAAATTGATTTTGGTCAAATCCCTTTATTTGTAAATAAAAAATAAATGAATGATTTGTTTATTATTTTAAGAATGTGGTTGAGTAATAATTAAATAAATAGTGATTTATTCAATTATTTATAAATGATTTAGTCAAATTTAACAAGGAATATTATTTAAATAACGTTTAAATAATTATTCCTAGAAAATAATAAGATAAATGGTGATTTATCTAATTAATTTTCCTATTTTGGGTTAAATATGACCAGGAATATTAATTAAACTGTTGTTTAACTAATTATCCCTTGAGAAAAATCAAACAAATAAGGATTTATTGAATTATTCCTCATGGGGTTTCTTGTTTAGACCATAAAAAACTTAATAAACTATGGATTACTAAGTTATTTTTCATAGTGAAAGCAATTTTACTTATGGTGAAATTGGTCTTACGTGGTGTTATCACAAAATTACGCTTGATTGGCTGCTAATCAGGAAACTCTATAAGACTATTTCAAACTAGCTTGTGATCGAACCTTATCCTCTTCAGTCTGAGAGGGCTATCTCAACGGGGTTTATGATATTCGATAATGATGAAACTATATGGCTAAATATATTTGAAAAATAACTTGATTGTGATGTGTATAGGTTGAAAAGAGTACAGGTCTGAAACCATTGGGCTTATGGAGTCAACAAATCGGTAGGTTCAGTGGTAAGGTCTCTTGACATGGAAGTTGAGGCAGTTAAGAGTTTTTAGCAAAGGTAAATCACACATGGAACATAAAGCAACACAACCATTTCATCAATAAAGGAAGTCAGAGCATACACATATAAAGGAAGTCAGAGCATACACATATGAATTTTGAGTAATAAATATGAAATCCACTGCAAGTAGTACACATAAAATATAGATTAGAAAAGCACTAAAAAATCCATGAGAATCTCAGGTATGTCAAGAAAAATTCCTATGTATTATTGATATCAATCAAATTATATAAAGCTGCAGTAGTGTAAAAAATCTCCACCCCTTACAAGTTCGATAATGTACCCTTTAATAGACCTTCTTACATCAGAGATGATTTGCCTCTAGGCTATATACATCGAATTATTCCTATGACTCCTTGCATAACTTTTGGTTTTTAAGTTCCTGTGGTTATAATTTTTTGAAGAGCTTCTCGGCTTATCCACAGTATCAAGGAACATTTGTCGATGTTTCAAATCCCAACGGGGATCCATCTTCATGAAAATTGAATGAAGAATTGGAATAAGGGATTTTAGGCCATTGATAGTGAAGAAGGATATGACAAGAGCCGACCAGATTGTTGTCATGACGATCTTTAAGAAAATGTAGGTTTTCTACCCTTCTTTCAATCTTCATTCTAGTTCTATCGAGATAACAAATCTCTTCCCAAGAATCCCCTCCGTGCAGGGACAAAATTTTTGTTTTTAAGTTCCTGTGGTTTAATTTTTTGAAAAGCTTCTCGGATTATCCACAGTATCAAGGAACATTTGTCGACGTTTCGAATCCCAATGGAGATCCATCTTCAAGACGATTGAATGAATAATTGGAAGAAGGGATTTTAGGCCATTAATAGTGAAGAAGGATATGACAAGAGACAACCATATTGTTGTCATGAAATTCTTTAAGAAATTGTAGGTCTGCTACCCTTATTTCAATATTCATTCTGGTTCTCTCGAAATAACAAATCTCTTCCCAAGAATCCCCTCTGTGCAGGGACAAAATTTTGGTTTTTAAGTTACTGTGGTTATCATTTTTTGAATAGCTTCTTGGATTATCCACAGTATCAAGGACCATTTGTCGACATTTTGAATCCCAATGGGGCTCCATCTTTAGCACAATTTAATGAAGAATTGGAAAAAGGGATTTTAGGCCATTAATAGTGAAGAAGGATATGACAAGAGCCGACTAGATTGTTGTCACGACATTCTTTAAGAAATTGTAGGTCTACTGCCCTTCCTTCAATCTTCATTCTGGTTCTCTTAAGATAAAAAATATCTTCCCAAGAAACCCCTCCATGCAGGGACAAAATTTTGGTTTTTAATTTCATGTGGTTATAAATTTTTGAAGAGATTCCCAGATTATCCACAGTATCAACGAACATTTGTCGACGTTTTGAATCGCAATGGGGATCCATATTCAAGACAATTGAATGAAGAATTGGAAGAAAGGATTTTAGGCCATTAATAGTGAAGAAGGATATGACAAGAGCTGACCAGATTTCTGTCACGAAATTCTTTAAGAAAATGTAGGTCTTTTTCCTTTCTTTCAATATTCATTCTGGTTCTCTTGAGATAACAAATCTCTTCCCAAGAATCCCCTCCATGCAGGGAAAATTTTTTTGTTTTTAAGTTCCTATGGTTTTCATTTTTTTAAAGAGCTTCTTGGATTATCCACAGTAGCAAGGAACATTTGTCGATGTTTCGAATCCCAACGGGGATCCATCTTCAGGACAACTGAATGAATAATTGGAAGAAGGGATTTTAGGCCATTAATAGTGAAGAAGGATATGACAAGAGCCGACCAGATTGTTGTCATGACATTATTTAAGATAATTTAGGCCTGTTGCCCTTCTTTCAATATTCATTCTGGTTCTCTCGAGATAACAAATATCTTCCCAAGAATAATAGTAAAACATGTGCTTTAATCAGAAAATGACAGCTACACTCTAAAACAGTCCTTTTCCTAATAGGACTCAAATTTCTATTTATTACATCAAACTTCCTTATCTCTTAAAAAAATAACATGTATGGAAACTAATTCTTCACATGTTCGAATGGGTTATGTCATAGCTCATCACTACTTGACATGTTAAATATCCTCCTCAACATATGGAAACAAACCCTAATTTTTAGGAAAACAAGACCCTATCTTCAACAAAGTCTTCAACTGATGAGCTGTCTCAATTTCATGGTATTAAAGACATGGATAATTGCTAGCAAGGTCCCTTAACCTGTTGAATGTGTCTAACTATCCAAAAATTCTCTGAAAACTTCTCATAAACCTTCAAAACAACTCGCTACGAAAACATAGCAGTTTCGTAGCGTCCAAAAAAAATATTTTTGCAATCAAAATTTCTTCTTCTTTGCTCTTGCATGGTGTCCATCATGACCTGACATATCATCACTACCATTTCCCTTCCATAAAAGCTGAAAAAAATGGTTTTAGAAGCAAAAATAAAGCTACATAAATTTTTGTAGCGTTTTCCAGGCTTCAAGCCTAGGAAACGCTACGAAACTGTGGAAAACTGTGCAATTTCCAGATTTTGACCTTGTTTCAAAAAGGTACCTTCCAACTGTATAAAATTGGTTTTAAACATGAAATTAACCTCTCAAAACATAAACAAACTCAACTTAAGAGCCCTGTGGTGTTTCCTCTTCATTAATGATGAGTTGAGCTATGGGTTCCTCAACTACTGTTATCTTTAAACCCTTCTTCTCCAGCTCCTCATGGATCAATTCTAACTGCTATTGGAGGTATTTAACTTGGTCCTTCAGTTTTCTGTTGCTAGATTTCAATTGCAGGTTCATTCTTATAACATGCTTCACCTCTTTCCTTAATGGCATAGTCCATTTGATTAGTTGTTGTGTATCATCTAAGGTTTTTGACACACTATCAACCTACTCTTCCCAAATCTCTTTCATTTTCTCAAACTTCACTTTTTGGACATTATTTTTCCTTGCCTCTTTCTTCATGATTGTTATTTCATGATTTTATAACTTTAGTTGCTCCTTTAAGACCTCGATCTCTATTTTTTTAATAATTTTCTCCTTTCCTTTCCTTTACTTGATGACTGGATCTTCTTCTGCAGGTGATGAAAGTTCAATAAAGCTTTGTGGTGGCTGGACAATGTTAGTGGTTGGATGGAATTCTTTACTGCTTTCCAAAATTTGTCTAGCATGTCTTGTCATGGGTTTCCTAGCCTGAAACATAAAACCTTCATCCTCACCTTCAAACTCTAGCTTCTTTGTTGATTTGGCTTTCTTAAGCTTCTTTCCTCCCTTGTCTCTATCCTCAGCTTGGACTATGTGAGTCTCTTCAATATCAATAGCATGTAGAATGTCTTTTAAATTTCCTTTAGCCACTGTTTGGCTCCTTGTAATTCTTTTGCTGCCATCATAGTTGAATTTTGTTTTACATGTGAAACATCAGGTGTATCAAGTTTCTGCAATTGCTCTATTTCCATGATTACTGGTTCACTTTTCTCTGCCCCTACTGATTCACTTTGTTCTACCACTAAAGGTGATGTTATACCTCTAGGTTTAGGAGTTATTTTAAGGGTAATGGCATCCACTTCAAAACCACTGACAAATAGAAAAGAAGATCAGTCTCTGCCTAGTCTTTTTAACTCATCTAAAACTAGAAAATTTATTAAACCATGATGAAAAAGTGAGGTTTCAATTCCTTCATAATTAGCTTGAACTTTATCTACCATTTTGCTAAGCTTCTGTATAAATAAAAAGGTAGATCAAGATATATCTTACCAAAAAAATGTAGAAGAAACTTCAAGTGGTAAGAATAAACCTTATGATATCTTCCTTCACAAGTGAAGTATTTATGAATGATAAGCAGTAGCTTTGAGAAATTATCTTTCATGCAGCTCCTCGGAATGAAATTTGTAAGGTCAACCTCACTATGTTCTAGCTTGATAAATTCTTTACATTCTTGCATGTTTAATTTGAAACCTTTGAACCATTTTTCTTCTCCTCTTGGAATCCCTGGTGCTGCTGCAATGGTTTCTAGTGTTATAGTGAGGTTAAAAATTCCCACTTTTGTAGATGTCCCATTGAAATTTAGGGCAAACTCTTTAGAAACCTATACATGGCATCCTTGCAATCTTTGGAAAAACTGAAAACACCCTGTTCTTCTGAAAATTTCAGAAGCTGTTGGGTCTTCATTTATCAGATTCATGTCTGATGGCTCATATCTGAGACAGTGGCCACCTTTTTTGGTCGTCCTCTTTGTATCCATGGTACTTTTATGTCTTCTCTACCTCGCTTGATCAATGATACTTGAAAATTTTTGAAAATACCAGCCACAACTTGGGCTCAGTGAAATAGCTCTCTAGAGCTTAATAACATGTAAAGAAAGAGCAGAGAATGAAAAATTACTCAATTGGGAAATATTTTGAAGTTTAATGACAACTCATGGCATAATGATGACTCGTACATGCTTAAAATGGTAATAATGACTTCAGCCATGACCATTGTACCTTTCAGTCATTTACTGACATCTAGCAGTTGTTTTGACAAGACAGACATGAATCCTTCCTTTCGTAGCGTACCTAGTGTATTTCTGGGTAGTTTCACTACTAAAGTATTAGCAGTTTCCTAGCGAAAAGTGCATTTTATCTGTGTATTTCACTACGAAAGTAGGGATTCTTGGCTAAAATGACTTTTTCGGAGTTATAAGCTTGGGAAATGAAAAATTTCAGAAAATAATGACTGATATAACATGAAAATATTTGAATGGGGGTGAGTTTTGGACTTTAGGATAAGATAATAATAAAAATTTAAAATTTTCCTTAACCAAGTAATAAAAAATGAATTCTATGACCTTACCTTTGACACATGAACCTCTAAGACTTTTTCAAATGATGTTTAATTTTTTTTGAGTGATAACACAAGGTGTGCTTTGGTCCATCTAATAGTAACAGGTTAGATGACCAAAAATTGGTGTAACAACTTCCCTACACCATGTATTGACCATCTCTTTAACAAGTGTAAGGGGCATAGAAATTTTACCCATAGCATCCCCCATGCATGTTTTATTTCTTCCATGCATTCAGGTTTATTTCATTGTCCACCATTTTATCCTTTGTTGTCTTGTGACACTTTTCAAATGGATCCTTCATCCACACCATACATCGGCTATGATGATGGTGTAAGTCACTACTCACGGAATCTAGCCTTGGCAGCATGGGCCATTTTTACCCCCATACATTCGTTATTCCTTTCCAACGACGTATGTATTGGATCTACTACCAATAATCAGGCCAAATATGATGCAGTGATAGGTTTTTTATTCTATGCCCTCGACCATTGTATCCTTCATCTTCATGTTAATTTAGATTCCCAACTGCTTATCAGACAATTGAATGGCTTTTATCGTGTGCATAACCCTATCTTGAGATGGATAGGTTTGCCCCTGGGGAACATAATATGCTCCCTATTGAACATGAGGTTGACCAACATGACCATATGGTTGTCCCTGTTGGACCGAAGGCTGTCCCTAAAAGGGTTGTCCTTATGGACCATAGGGTTGTCCCTGTAGGTATGTAAAGTTGGGGTAATCTGGAATTTGAGGCGTCTGAACATACAATGGAACTTGTGGGTGAGGCCCATAGTGGTATAAGTGATTTCCATGCTCATCATAATAATGTGGAGGATTTATGGGAGCTTGCATCTGCTGAGAACCCTGAGGGAAATAATTTTGTTGTTGAATGGCCATCATGTACTGATCGTACGTCCAACCTCCAAGAATCAGATTAGAGGAGGCAGGTGCACTACCAGGAGGTTAATGGATTCCCGACATGTGAGGTTGTAATCCACTCATGGTGGGCCTAACAGGTATCGTGGGAGCGATAGGAGTCATCCCAGAAACAAAAAAAGATGGCGGTAATGATAGAATCACACTAATAGACGATGCAGATGAAGCCACACAAACAATGGGCTTGGTTGGGATAGATGTAACAATCGTCGACATAATGGGAGTCAAGGGGGATGGAATCGATACAAATGACGCCTCTGAGGGAGCTGATGTACCCGACCATATGGGATTTTGATACAAATATGTAGTACCAGAAATCATCTGAATCAACGAATGATACCAACCGGGAGAGTGGAAGGCTGTGAGGAAAGTTGACCCGAGACATAAGGAAAATTATCTTGAGGGAGCTAATATTTTCCAGTAGAAAAATAAGTCTCTTCACTACCGATGGGACTCGTAGCATCCATATTGGATAAAAACATGCTGTTGGTAAAAAGGTGACAAGAAGTGGAAAGTAAAACACACATTAATGGCGATTCAAATGATTCCGAGGCAAGCAGTTCTGAGGGTAAAGGAGGATATTCTTCTTCCCTAAAATGAGCCCAAACATCTGGAGGTTTCCAATTGATATCAAATGGTTCCTCAAGAGGAGAACGAATGGCAAGAGGTTGAACACTCATAATAATAGAATGCCAATAACCTAAAGGCCTATTAGGCTGAGATATATCCGAAGAAAAGGATCTCCACTACGAGGTAAAGAAGGGGATGATGAAACTGGTGGTTCCGCCACTATGACTTTGTCTAAAAAACAAGAGAGAAAAGAGATGACTAATTCAAGTCTTCAATACCAAACACTAAGGAAATACTTAAGAACGAGCTAAGAAAATAAATTTAATGGGTGTGTGGTCATAGGTAATCAATTTTATGACACTGAAACAAAACTCCCCCATTTCAAATTTTAAGAGTCAAGAAAAGGGAAAAAGGTGACTCTAGTCACTATTAGGTTGAAAAAGCTAGAAAGGGCAAGTGCTCGATGATCATTTCAAGCTTTAGGGAGTCATGGAAAGATCAAAGTTACTACTTAGGAAATCTAAGCAAGAGGGTGTACCAATCTCCCGTGAACTGCAATATATACCTTGGTGATCAAATGAAAGAGAAATGACCAAGGAATCAATGTACGTGCAGTAAGTCTCCCCAAATGATGTGTTCGGTGTATCATGGTTATAGGGCGGCAGATATGGATAAAGGATTGCAACCTATGAGGGTATCCATTTATATACTCGACGGTACAGGGAGCATAAGTCTGTGCTAGTGCTGTCTACTACCAGATGGCAAACGAAAACTACTAGGTTTAACAACACCAAAACACGTCACTAGCCTAGACCTCTAAATATGAGCGTTAAGTTTCATTTCTTCCCTAGGTTGACTGAGTTCATTTTAAAGTTGATCTTGAATTAATGTTGTAGTTTCAAGGCCTTACCAAATGCAATATCTAATCCCTAAAGCAAAACTACATGCGAAAGAAAATCATTCCAATTCGATGAATAGCTAGCTAAGAGAGAGACAGGAGTGCACAAAGAAGCATCAAGCAATCGAATGCAATAATAACTTTTCCTAATGCATCTAACACAACCAAAGTAGAAAAAAAAAAGGATCTTCTTTTGTAGTTCACTTTTTAAAGAGAAATCTACTAATGCAAAAGACTACGGTTCATTTTCGAATGAAGAGAAAGAATTCAAATTTTGTTCTTTTAGATGAATGAGAAGAAAAATGCACTATTACACTAAAAGACAAAATGAATACTAGTTTTGAGCCACTCGAATGAGATGGTAAAAAACAAAGAGACCAATCCAATGCGAATGTAAAACACACTCAAAACATAGATGCATTCCTTCAAGAAAAAAGAGCACTTTCAAATCGACTCAGTGAGCAATGTAATATATGCTCAAGGTGATAGTGGGAAGGTCAGAAGGACACCAAGGTGACAGTTCAATGACCCAACGACAAGTAGAATCGAACGAAAAGATCAAAAAATCAGTCAACAAGCTGAAAAGATAAAATAATAGACCGAATCAAACTCATATCAGAAGGCTCAGTGAGGTGGTGCCTAAACAAGCGAAAAAAGACACCTAGAAAGCCTAGGATACTAGAACCACACTGATCAGATGAGGGGAAAACAACTGAAAAGAATGAGACATGGAAGTCAAAGAAATTCAAATTGACTAATTCAAGAGGGAAAAACCAATCCAGAGGCAAGAAACATTGGAAAAACTTAGGGAAGAAGCCAAAATCTAAACCTACAGGATTCAACACGATTGTTCAGCTGTAATCTGTGCTGAACAAGGGAAAGCACACCTGTGAAATAGGCAGCAAGTGCCAATCAACATGAATGTTAAGAAAATGGCAGCGTTGAGCTAGAAAAACATGGAAAGGATAAAATCCACTGAGAAAAGGCCAAACTTAACACTTTGAGACTAAGTATGATGGCTAGAAACAGTCAGACAAGGAAAATGAAGAATAAAAGTGGTAATACAACCAAAGTCGGACAAACAAGAAAAATACCAGAAGAACAATGAGAAATGACAACACTCTTATTCCCCAGTGGAGTCGCCAACTTGTTGAGTAGGAAAATCCCCTCTGCAGACAGAGGAGATCCCTCTAGCCGTAGGGTGGGTCTAGAAACAAGGGAACATACTATACTTTTGGTCTCCTAGCTTATAAATGAAAAATAAGTTGGGATAGATAACCTACCTTGGTCCAATGCTCTTGTCGTGGCTTGCAACAATGATCCTCCGATCTTTGTCTTAACACGTCACGATACTTCAATAATAATGTTTGTGTACCTGCACAAATATCAAGTGAACGATGACAACATAAAAAAACATACTTTCATTTACATCTATTCGATTAGTCAAGGAGAATCAAACATTTTTCATATGATCGAACACAAAATTGGAACCAAAAACCAGTCATGTATTAATGATAGAGAAAATAATTTTACAACTTTAATTTCTTGACGTTGCAACCTCCTTCTATGGGTTTGGTCAGGCGCATCTCAATAATTTGTTCAATATCAAACTCGATGAGGCAATGGACCTAAACTCTCTCTCAACAATGGTCCCCTCTTTTCATTTTTCTACACACCAGCTATAGTGATGACTATTCAGCTAGCTGAAGCACTGTGAGAAGGGAGTATTTATAGGAGAGGAGAGAGTGGTTTAGGATCCCTCATAAGGTGGAAGAGAGGTCTTATCCCTTTGGGGAGTTGAAAAATTGTAGGAAACAAGAAGCCAAAGGGAGGAATTCCACATTATTCAATCGAAAAAACCATGATGACTCCGCTCATAAAGTTGTTAGGCATGGAAACTTCGTTTCTATTTAAAAAAATTTCCAAAAAAATCTTGGCATGGGTGCCCCACTAAGACAAAGCACCAATGGGCGCGGGCCCAGTGTTAATTTCTCGATGGGCACGAGGCCATAATTTCCTACCAGTGCCGACCCAAAAGCACATGTTTTTGAGAGTCTGCTTGAGAACGATCAACAGAGGAAATTTTCTTGACACGCCAAGGGATGCAATGATGCTTATAGCAAGGTATGACAATACACAAAATTCACTGAAATGGTCCTCCAATGATCGGGATGGGGATTGCAGGGACGGTGACAAAATATTGTGTAACACTTACTTGATTCAGCTAAGAAACTCAAAATGTTTCGCATGAATCACCCTCGTGCTTTGTGTGATCTTTATGGCCACTATTCTCACCTTTTTCCTTGCCTCAAATATTTTCGCGACACCCTTGAAGCTGTCCGCCGAATTGAGGCCACATGTAGCTCACCCTGTACTCCTCTACTCATGTGCTTGGCTCAACCTGAACTAGAGGAAATTTTCATACCTCCTCCCAATTTCGAGATGACGAAACCTTTGACCACCATCCTCTATCTATCATCATCCATGAGATCCTTGGTGGAAAATCCCTTCGGGGCATTCCCTTCTATTTTGATTGAACCTCCTTTGACAATCACCTTTGGCTCAACATTGGTAGATGTTTCATATACTAGCTCTTTGTCTACCCTCCATAGTGATGTGTATGTGAACCATATCTCTCATGGTGATGCTTCAAGTAGCCCTGCAACATCATGTGGTCTTTCTTCTGCCAGTCACCCCATTTTCCCTTCAATTATTTATAAATGATATAGTCAAATTTAACAAGGAATATTATTTAAATAGTGTTTAAATCATTATTCCTAGAAAATAGTAAGATAAATAGTGATTTATCTAATTAATTTGCCTGTTTTCGGTTAAATATGACCAGGAATATTAATTAAAATGATGTTTAACTAATTATCCCTTGGGGAAAATAAAAAAATAAGGATTTATTCAATTCTTCCTCATGGGGGTTTCCTGTTTAGACCATAAAAAACTTAATAAATTATAGATTACTAAGTTTTTTTTCATAGTGAAATCAATTTTAATTAGGGTAAAATTGGTCTTACATGGTGTAATTTGGTCCATCTAATAGTAACAGGTTAGATGACCAAAAAATGGTGTAAAAAATTCCCTACACCATGTATTGACCATCTCTTTAACAAGTGTAAGGGGCATAGAAATTTTACCCATAGCATCCCCCATGCGTGTTTCATTTCTGGCATGCATTCAGGTTTATTGCACTGTCCACCATTTTCTCCTTTGTTGTCTTGTGATGCCTTTAAAATGGATCCTTCATCCACACTGTACATCGGCTATGTTGATGATGCAAGTCACTACTCACAGAATCTAGCCTTAGCAACCTGTGCCATTTTTACCCCCATACATTCGTTATTCCTTTCCAACGACGTATGTATTGGATCTTCCATCAATAATTATGCCGAATATGATGCAGTGATAGGTTTTTTATTCGATGCCATTGACCATTGCATCCTTAATCTTCATGTTCATTTAGATTCCCTATTTCTTATCAAACAATTGAATGGAATTTATCGTGTGCATAACCCTGTCCTTTTTAGAATATATTTACAAGTGAATCTCATGAATTTGAAACCATTACTTCCAGTCATGTACCTAGAGCCCAAAATCAATATGTAGATAAAATTGCAAACAATATTTTATATTGGCACTTATTACATGCATTTAACACAAGACAATAGCATAAAAAAAAAAGGCGATTCACATGATCGTTATATATAAAATATGCATATCCATAATGTGTGTCCACAAAATCATAATTTTTTTAAGTCCTCTACTCTAATACATCCGACATTCCCATAGCATGTTAAAAAAACCAAAACTGGGGGCACCTAATGCCCCTACATCTAATCACTATCTGGAGGGTCCCGAGCCAATGACTCAGCTCCTACAACCCAAAAATCCTGCATACCCTGTCCAGCCATCGTCATGCACTGCATGAATCCTTGCCACTCCGAGGGTATACCAACACATGCCTCAATGTAGTGGTCATCTAGATCTCTTCAGTTGCACTATGATACCCAAGTCATCAACAACATGCATCTGTGTCGGACATCCTCCAATAGTGTGTCTAAATTTGCTCGGTTAGCTCCTCTAGTTGTACTAGAATATGCAGCACCTAGCACTACAGGTCGTCCCATATACCCGACCGGTCTCGCCGGTGCTATATCTGCATACCAAAAGTAATGAATCAGTACCATGTACATCATTCTAAAAATTTAAATGCATCATGAAATATAACAACTTGTATTACCATCTGGTCAAAAGCTTGACCGACTGAAAGTGGCAAGTTCGGGTCCCCTTGATAGTTCATCCCACTATATGGATATTCGTTTATATACAATGACATTTTGTCCCAATGTGCAAATAAATTGGGTCAGAACACCCGCCCTACTCCCCCACCTCCTCCTTTCCTCAGTAGTCACCCCCAGCGGCGTATCCTGGGCTCTCGTGGGCCCCCATCCTAGATGTGTACATGAGGCCGAAGTGTGGGGATATTTTCAAAGAATAATGAGCACAACACTATCCCAAAAGCACAATCATGGTTCACTTATTGCTTTCATAGAGAAAACTATCGTTTAATAAACAAAAACATCATCTGGGCCCACCCATAGTAGGTCCCACTCAACACACTCTCAAAAAGCATCATCTTCCCTCTGGTGATGTGGTGGAAGGCCTGGTTGCCCAATATCCGCAACACTATTGCGGCGACAACCCGAGTCTCTAGTCTCTCTAGGTCTTCGATTGATATAGTCGTGCCCTTGACACGAACATCTGGTCGATAATGGAGATCCACAAACTCATAGATATTTCACCCCCATGGTAATACTGGTTGGATGTTTCCCACCATCCCCAATGGTGGGAGACTGGTCAGGAAATAAATGTCATGAACAATTAGCTCGATCTAGTACCCCTCCGCTATAAAGGCCTCTAGTTTTAGGTCCCAATAGCTGACTATCATGGCTAACAAGGGCTCTCCTGCCCTCATCAAAGGGTTCTCAACCAACTTGAGCACCCCATATGTTACCAATGTGCTTCGAACAACCTGATCCCCCTGGATCTTAGAACGAAGCGCCTAAAGATCTATCTCTCTCTCTCTCCAGTTGATCTTTAACTCTGCCATACCTGCACAAAACTAGCAATTTTTCAGTCAGAGGAAGGAAAAACTACGTAAAAAACATCAAGACCCAGTTCCTAGCCAAAAACAGGAAAAAACCAAACTTTTGGCAACTTGCACTTTTTAAAGCCATGTACTTGCGAACTCACAAAATAGGCCCCAAGAGGTATGAGCCGACCATGAGGAGGGGCATAATTCTATTCCTGGGCTCTAGGCACCTAATCATAAATTCTAAACCGTTGAAATTGAAGAGTATGTTTAGGACACCTACCTGCAACTGACGGATATCAATTTCGGCAGTCGGTTTGTCCGCTATGAACGCTCAATATTTACGTCCTTTTCCTCCTCTCCAAATTCACCACAGATACACTTGAAAATGAATCAAATAGGAGGGGAATCACCCTATAAAAAGAGAAACCTTAATTTGTTCTTTCGCCAATTGTGACCAAACCATAGCTCCGTTTGACGAATCATCGGCACCGTTGGAAAGCCCTCACTGAGATCTAAAATGGGTATTTGATAATTTTTGGTGATTTGATACTTCATCCAGAAGCCTTTTTTCCAAGAAAGGTCACCTTCTGCCTCTCAAAACCAAATTTCTGCACTTGTGCCACTTGTACTTGAGGCACCACTTATCCTTCATACTAGTTGACACTCGTGTCAATTTTCGTCATGGGTAACCATCTTTTGCTCATGATTTTATCATCCCCACTAGGCCTATTATGTGTGGTAGCATCACCGAGTCGCCCTTGATCAAAGTATTCGAGTTGAGTCATCATTGCATTCATGGAGTTTTTACCAAGTCCCTTTTTCTGTTACAATATTCATGCCTTGTCCCTCTCTCGTTTATCCCATTTTGGCCTCCAGTCCCACTCTCCCCCATCCCCTCAGGAGTCGAGTCATTCGCTGCCAGGTCATCCATGCCTTTTATGCTATGACAAGGGAAGTTTTCCATTTGCTACTTAATATCCTCCATTCCATCATCATCCCTGGTGTCAGTCAATCATTCACTCTAATATGTTCCCTCATGCCTTAGTTGAGGACCCTCATTTCCTCACCTATAGTGGACTTCCTTCTGTCGAAATCATCACATTCATTCCAGAAAATAGTTATAGGGGGTGGTGTATCTTGGTTCCAGCTTCCATAATTTTTCGGTGCTTCAGATCAGGAAAATAAACTCCCTATTTCCCTTTGACTTGATTTTTTCTCATCCGCTCCACTTCAAAATGATCTAGATTCATATAATCGATAGTTCGGTGATCCAGTGATTCCTGGGTGTGTGTGAGATGTTTTAGACCTCATGAGGGGGTGGCCCTTCAGGTAGCCCCCCCACATGCTCGGATGACCTCATTCTCTTCTACAACCTCAGATGAATCTTTGCATATTTGATGGGTTTGGACCTAGCTGCTTGTAATGCCTATAGCATGCATGTATCACTTAGATGATCCATTTATATTTTCAGAGCCCTTTCCTGTTTATCAGGGCTTCTCTGGTTGTTATTATATCTCATGTACTCAGATATTATTTTATTTAGTCTTGGTTGTTGTCTCAGGTGTAGTATGTTTGTGGGATCCATTATATTTTTGTCTGGCCCATGTTTACACTAGCATATCATGTACTTTACAACTCACTCTCATTTTACTTGTCGAACCATTATTATTTGTACTTTGTCATCACGATGGGCATAGGTATGCCTCCCCTGCTTCATTGTGTATAGGTACCCAACCATTAAAGGAGACTTACAGTTTTCGGTCTCGCCCCCTCAGGGTTATTGTCCTCTCTCGCTTCGCTTCGCCTACGTATCTCTCGCTATGACTCTGTAATGTTCCAAATTTTTGCAAATAAAATTGGAACTTTAATTTTTGATCATATTATCTAACAGATAAATAAAATGGGTAAGGAGACCCATTTGCATAAATACAATTCCACATGCGGTGAGAAGGGATCTATAGAGTAGCCATTTTTGCACCTCCTAGTGTGAAAAGGGGGGAAACACATGAGGATGAGGCCATGTTGACCAAGTCAACAGCGCAGCAAAAGAGGGTGTAGCTTGCTTGGGAAGACAACGTAGTTAGAGAGGGAAAATATTCCTTGTGGGAGAAACCTTAATTGGTTGGGGTCCATGGCATAGAGACATCATTTTGCATATAAGGAGGATGAGGCAGCCATAGAGAGAATTATTGAAGATTTGGACTTCGAGTCTATTTGCAGTCTCCAGCTGTTCAGCTGAGTTGTAGTGCCTTTGGCACGAGGGATTCATGTTTATGAGTTCCTCTCCTCCCTTGAGTAGCTCAAGGAGGATTTCTCTTCACTTATCCATATCCAGGCATTTGGCCATAGCCATTTCTTCATCTACAGCGCAGTCAGTGGGTTGTGTTGCAAGTGTTGCAGTGGAGGAGATTCCACAACACCATTTCTTGTATCATCTCTCATAGGAAGGAGTTCCTATTCTTTGGGAGGATCAGCAAGGAGGGTTTCCAGAGCTGATTTGCATATTTTGGTAGTAGGCCAAGCTTCTCCCACCTTCATCAGTGTAGTCCCTTCCATAGACTGCGTTATCTTAGAGTTTGTCTGTAGTGGGGGTTTGCTTCATCATTTTGGAGGAAGAGATTTCTAGTGCCAGGATCAGCGTTGCACTTAAGAAATCCATTGGAGGAGGTTGTTTAAGTTTGCAAGAAATATTCATTCTCCTCCTTCTATTCTATATTTTGAGTTGCTGCAGCTACCCAGCAACTCTAGCATTATTGTATCTTTATATTTTGTACATCTATTATAGCAAATCCTTTAGAGGATTGTTGTAGTGTTTTTTTCAGGGGTTGAGAGCTTTCTCCCCCCTCATTTCTTGAGATATTATTGTAATATCATTTCATTACTATTTTACATGTTTTAGTGTCTCCATTAACTACTCAGTCATAGCTAGAGTCCACATGTGTAGCAGTGTTTATCTCATGATTCTTGTACTTCTGCCTTGAGGCTTGGTATTGTTCATCTTGAGCATCATTTCCCTCAAGATTTTGTATACATTTGCACCTTCTATTATTTTAATAAGATGGCTATGAGTTCTCCGGCATTTTCTGAAAGTGTAAGCAAGTTACTCTTCATGCTTATGTTGTGCATATTGCTGTAGCTCATACCTTTGAGCAAGCCCTTCTGAGGAAGGAGTATTTACATAGCTATAGGTAGAGTCTGAGAAAAGGCCAGTTAGCCTCTGGTTCTCATCCTCTCTTTAGAGGTGACATGACTGGTAAAATCCCTCTCAGTCCATCTCTAACATAGCCTTGTTCATATTTCCGACAAAGGAGTTCTTCAGCGGTGAAAAAGCTATTGATTTCCATTTTGGAATATTACAGTGGTATCAGAGAATCTTTCTTGGCTCAACCTGTGGCCTTCAAGCCCAAGAAAGAAGAAATCAAGATGATGAAGAGGGTGAGCTTGTTCTCATTAGTTTTTAGATCCGGAAAGAATCTCTCCAAAGGGGTTGAGGAGAAAGAAGAAAGAGAGGAGGAAGGACCCTGCACTTCCTATTCTCATCAAGAAGGAGACAAAGTTTTGAGCAGGGAGAAGACTCCATTTTTTGGTGGAGGTAAAGGGGATAAGCTTACAATGCTTCTTCCTAAATCTACACATAGCATTCATGAAGATATCAAGGATATTAGGAGGGAAATAGATGAAGATTCCCCAAGAGGGTTTGATCCTAAAGCAAACTCTAGATTTTTACATAGTGGGTGTGAGCATTCAGCCATACACTATGAGGGTCAGCACAGTCATAGTCCCAGCAATCCCATAAGGGAGGTGGAAGAAGAAGAAGGAGTGACCAAGGAGAGAAGGCAGCATGGTAGATC
Source organism: Pinus albicaulis (assembly GCA_034641835.2). Lineage (NCBI taxonomy): Eukaryota > Viridiplantae > Streptophyta > Pinopsida > Pinales > Pinaceae > Pinus > Pinus albicaulis. The sequence continues at coordinate 1,192,573,361 of CM076574.1, read as the reverse complement.
CTATCTATCACATTTTGATGGTTCACTTGCCGGTTCAGCCAAAGCTTGGGTGGAGGAATTAGACACCTTTTTTGCAGTAGCACCAAATTCCGGAAAATCAAGCTACCAGAGTTGGAGCATTGCATATGAGAGGTAAGGCCTATGATTGGTGGATCTTTGAATCCTTTCCTTTGAAGAATAATGACATTACATCTTATGCCAATTTCACTAAGGCATTAGTGAAGAGATTTGATGGGAGGATTCTTGAGACACACATGATGGGTTTGCAAAAAGAAGACCAAACAAAACCCTTGCATGAAAACACAATGCCTCTTCAGAAAGCAGTGGAGGAGGCCAAAAATCTGAACCAAAACTTGCTGGAGAGGGAACTTTCATCTCACATCCTGGAGCAAGGAAGCATGGGGGTCTCTTTGTGTAAAGAGGATCCAATTTTTGGGAGGCTGCCCATTCATGTGGAGAAGGTTGGGGGCAACAACACTGTCATTTCTAAAGCATATCTAGAATCTCAGGTAGAGAAGAGAGGAGCTCATGCTCCACAAAGAGGGACCCTTGAAAATTTGCAGGAAGATCCCCAAGATCTCATGTGTGGAGATCAAGGCACAATTCATGTGCCATTATTGGAGAGGTGTGAAACCATGGAGTCACAATGAGGAGATGGGGAGAAGAACCAGCAACATGAGTTGAGGAGTACTCACCCATATCCATTTTTGGAGGTTATTGCACCAAGGAAGGAGGCTGGATTGCGCATTCAGGGCATGGACATAAGTGTTCATCCATATTTTCAGTCTTCTCTTCATGGAGATGTCTCACCACATGGAGGTATTTCACCCAGGGGGCCATTAGTTCAGCACAGGAGGATGGTTGCTTCACACTTGGAGGCACCACTCATTGATTCTATAGAGGTGGGAACCTCGGGAGAGCTTGAGACAATAGTGGGAGCCTTGGATGGATTCATGAAGGAGGGATACATTTCCTCAAACTCATCTACACCTACTCTCATTGCAGATTCTGTGCTGTGGCAGAAGCAGTCTAGGAAGGATAACAACCTTCCAATTGGTGACTCGGGCATAGGAGATGTCAAGGAGGAGGAAAAACATATGACAAATGTTATTCATGAGTAACTACCAACGCTGTCATTATGGAGGATAGATCTGCATTGGAGCTCCTGGATATGGGTGGGATATTCTAATGATTCTTTCACCTGTAGGACATCTGATGATCATCATATGAGGAGATGCACCAGCCATATGGAGATGGGGGAATCAGCACAGCCACCCCTTTTTCCTTTATGGATAAGAGGAGATTCATCTATGAATCCCTCAATTGATATGAGCAGAGAACATGGTAAGGGTGTACATTTTTTTTCACGAGAAATTTTATGATATATGTATGCATCCCTTAACCATACACATGCAGGAGAATGCTCCAAGGAGCAGCATACATTTTGCTAGACCTCATGGTTTAGTCGAGGCCATAAACATGGCTAATGGCCTTTATCTTGGAGGACTTGGGGAGGATAGAGATCATGGAGGTCATGCTCAATTTTCAGCAGGTATCATTTACCTTCCCCAAGCTTGTGAGGAGATTGATGCAACATACTGGTGGCTGAGCAACCACAATTTTTATCAGTCTCTATGGAAGTGGAGCACTAAGATGCGCTGGTTGCACTTGAGGGACCATTTTCATTCTCATTTGTTATACATGGTAGCAAGCATGATGCTCCTATTTGCTCCCTATGATTCTATTGTTCATGCCTTCATGAGGAGCAAGGTTGAGGAGGAGACACATAGGATGGATGTGTCCACTGAGGGAGGAGTCCCTCACATATTTTGCATTGCATGTTATGATGGGAACATGAGAAGTGGTATGGCCACTACAGAAGCAACAATGTTTTATTATGAGGTGAGCCATATGATAGGTATGAGACCATATGAGGATGATTCCCGACTCATCACATATGGACATGTTTGGGCCAGCATGTCTTATAGCGTTGGGGGAAAGACCTTGGGAGGTCCAGCCTTCTTCTTGCCACTTGATGGCAACATTATTGCAGCCCAGGATCAGCAGACACTCTACACTTATCTTAAGTGGAGAGATGGATAGCGTGGGGTAGACTATATGGTCTACCATGTGCAGATTTTCAGCCCACCTTCTTTGCCAAAGCCAAAGGTGGATGACAGTTTTCCTGAGTTGCCTAGTTGGGAGGTGACTCAAATTGCATGGCACATAGCTTGGGGATGGATGGACCATATGGGGGAGACAATTCCCATTATATTTTAGACTCCATTCCTCAAGGAGGGACCTCTAGAAACCACTTTCTATCCTCTTGAGCATTATACCTTACATGATGATGGCTTGACAACTATTTTCATGCCAAGGGGGAGCATTGTGGAGAATTGGATTGATGAGATAGCATCACTGCACTTGGAGGAGATCATCATACATGGATTCTACAGGCAAAGGAGAAGAATACACAGTCTATCCTTTCACTTGCTTGAGGGCAAGCAATCTTTGGGAGGGGAGGACTGTAATGTTCCAAATTTTTGAAAATAAAATTGGAACATTAATTTTTGCTCATATTATGTAACAGATAAATAAAATGGGTAAGGAGACCCATTTGCATAAATAAAATTCCACATGAGGTGAGAAGGGATCTATAGAGTAGCCATTTTTGCACCTCCTAGTGTGAAAAGGGGCCAAACACATGAGGATGAGGCCATGTTGACCAAGTCAATAACGCATCACAAGAGGGTGTAGCTTGCTTGGGAAGACAGTGCAGTTAGAGAGGGAAAATATTCCTTGTGGGAGAAACCCTAATTGGGTGGGGTCCATGGCATAGAGACATCATTTTTCATATAAGGAGGATGAGGCAGCCATAGAGAGCATTATTGAAGATTTGGACTTCGAGTCTATTTGCAGTCTCCAGCTGTTCAACTGAGTTGCAGTGCCTTTGGAACGAGGGATTCCTGTTTAGGAATTCATCTCCTCCCTTGAGTAGTTCAAGGAGGATTTCTCTTCACTTCTCCATATCTAGGCATTTGGCCATAGCCATTTCTTCATCTACAGTGCATTCAATGGGTTGTGTTGCAGATGTTGTAGTGGAGGATATTCCACAACACCATTTATTGCATCATCTCTCATAGGAAGGAGTTCCTATTCTTTGGGAGGATTAGCAAGGAGGGTTTCCAGAGATGATTTGCATATTTTGGCAGTAGGCCAAACTTCTCCCACCTTCATCAGTGCAGTCCCTTCCATAGATTGCGTTATCTCAAAGTTTTTCTGTAGTGGGGGTTTGCTTCATCATTTTGGAGGAAGAGATTTCTAGTGCCAGGATCAGCCTTGCACTTAAGAAATCCATTGGAGGAGGTTGTTTCAGTTTGCAGGCCATATTCATTCTCCTCCTTCAATTCTATATTTTGAGTTGCTGCAACTACCCACCAACTCCGGCATTATTGTATCTTTATATTTTGTACATCTATTATAGCAAATCCTTTAGAGGATTGTTGTAGTGTTGTTTTCAGGGGTTGAGAGCTTGCTCCCCCTTCATTTCTTGAGATATTATTGTAATATCATTTCATTACTATTTTACATGTTGCAGTGTCTCCATTAACTACACAGTCATAGCTATATTCTACATGTGTAGCAGTGTTTATCTCATGATTCGTGCACTTCTGCCTTGAGGCTTGGTATTGTTCATCTTGAGCATCATTTCCCTCAAGATTTTGTATACATTTGCAGCTGCTATTATTTTAATAATATGGCTATAAGTTCTCCGGCATTTTCTGAAAGTGTAAGCAAGTTACTCTTCATGCTTATGTTGTGCATATTGTTGTAGCTCATACCTTTGAACAAGACCTTCTGAGGAAGGAGTATTTACATAGCTATAGGTAGAGTCTGAGAAAAGTCCAGATAGCCTCTAGTTCTCATCCTCTCTTTAGAGGTGACATAACTGGTAAAAGCCCTCTCAGTCCATCTCTGACATAGCCTTGTTCATATTTCCGACAAAGGAGTTCTTTAGTGGTGAAAGAGTTTTTGATTTCCATTTTGGAATATTACAGACTCCCCTTCAGTTTCTAGTGATTGTGTTCTTACAACATACTTCGGTCATACGATTAGCTCCTAATGCTCGTACGTTGGGAGGAAATCTGTTACATTCATTTTTTGTCATCTAAAAATGTATAATTAGATGGATCGAAATACACCATGTAAGACCAATTTTACCATAGTAAAATTACTTTCACTAGGAAATAATTTAATAAACCATAGTTTATTAAGTTATTTTTGGTCCAAATAGAAAACCCCATGAGGAATAATTAAATAAATCCTTATTTATTTGATTTTCCTCTAGGAATAGTTAATTAAATTTCTGTTTAATAATATTCTTGGTCATATTTAACCAAATTAATGAGAAATAATTAGATAAATAATTATTTATCTTATTATTCTCTAGGAATAATTAATTAACTCATTATTTAATTAATATTCCTTGTTAAATTTGACCAAATCATTTAGGAATAATAAAATAAATCATTATTTGTTAAATTATTACTTGATCCCAACCTTGAATGATAAATAAATATTTTATTTGTTTATTATTTCTAAATAGAGAGATTTAACCAATTTAAATTATTTTTCCCTCCAACGAAATATAATAAAATATTCCAAGCAATTAGATCTAGATCTTGGTTAATAATATTTTATTATGCACCATTATCAAGGATAACTCAATATTTTGTTATAAATAGGAGGGTTTTCCATTCACTTCTTACCTTTGATCCTTTTATCATGGTCGGACTTTGATCCTCTGATTATTGTCACACTTTGATTACTTTTATTTTATTTTTTTCCTATTGAGCTCCCTTTCAGTTCTACACGTCTTAGATATTCTACACCATTGAGAGAGAAACTCAGAAGCTGAAGCATTTGAGGACAACCAAGAACCCATCCCATTGAGGGGGATTGTATTAGCTTCCTTCTCAAGTGTTAATATAATACACAAAATTCTTTATAATTCTTGTCTTTTCCATTGGATATTTTAGAGAAACTCTTATTTCATTTTGTTGTTTAGCTGCTATATGTGCATAGATCTAGGTTTATTTTGCATTTGTTTCGACTATCTATTGCAGATCTGAAGAAGATAGAAAACCATTCTTTTTGTTAGGGTTGTTTGTCATGTGGAGCTAAAGTGATCTCTTTTCGTACACTTGCGTTAAGAATTCATACTAACAAGAAACATTGGTCTACGACCCATGTTGCTCCCGGGTTTCCCAAAAAATGTCGTTTAGGGCCTCAAAATGGCTCCAGAAGTTCAGGGCCTGAAAAAATGCTAAAAATAGTAAACTGTGCTATAATTAAGAAAACTGGAAAACTAAAATAAAAAATAGTGGGGCCTCAAGTGGAATAGGTGGGTGGCCAACAATATCCATGTGGATCATTCCTCCCCCCTTAGGAATCAATGGTCCCCATTGCATTGAGTTCCTCCATGAGATGAGGAAACTTCTGTTGAACTTGGTCCCTAGTGAACCAGTTGCCTTGGTACAGGAGTTGGTCAGCTTTGACAACCCGATACAGTTGGATCCTCTGTTGGCGAGTGTTCTTGATTTGCATGTCCATGATAGAATCTATGGTGGCCTGTTCCATGCAGTCTGGGTTTAACTCTGTTGGTGTGAGTTGTTCTGCAATGTCAGAGGTGTCCAATAGAGGTGGGAAGTAGGGTCGAAGGTGGTCCACATTGAATATTGGGTGCAAACCAAAGAATGGTGGAATACTGAGCTCGAAGGCATTGTTCCCTACAACCTTGGTGATGGTGTATGACCCATATCAGAGCGGGCGAAGCTTGCGGTGGGGTCAAGTGAGGCGCTCCTTTTGCAAATGTAGCCATACTTTGTCGCCCACCTGGAAGGTGTGTGGCACCCGATGTTGATCACGTCGTTTATTTTACTTAGCATTGGCTCTGTCCAATATTTCATGAACCTGTTGGCGGATATGTTGAATGTGCTCAATGAAGTTGTTTGCTTTGTCAGCTTCAGACTGGACATGAGCTGAATCAACCTGAGAAGCCAAAAATAGCATGGCTACGTCAATGGGACATAGTGGCTAGAACCCCAGGCCCACCTGTAAGGGGATGTGGATGGTATTTTACATAGGTAGGCTCTCATCCCATATACATGGATGCTTTGAATTGTACATGCGCAAAATGTATACAATCATCTTGTTGACGACCTCTATTTGGCCATCAGTTTGGGGATGGAAAGCTATGGACTTGGTGAGCTTGGTGTCCAGCATTGACTAAAGGTTGGACCAAAATGTGCTAAGGAACTTGCTATCCTGATCTGAGATGATAGACTGTGGGATCCCAAAGTGCACCCATGCTCGTTCAAAGAAGAGTTTAGCAGTGGATTTTGTTGTGATATTCTTCTTGCAAACCGACATAATGGCCATCTTCGAGAATCTGTCAACGACCATGAAAACATAGTCATTTTCATGATTAGTAGAAGGAAGGCCTGTAATGTAATCCATGGAGATGGATTCCCAAGGTCGACTAGGGGTAGGTAGTGAAGTATAGAGGCCTTGCTTCTTGATGGTCGGTTTGGAAATGACGCAAGAAGTGCAGGACATGATGTACATCCCAACATCATGTCCAAGGTTTGACCAATAGAAATACTTATGCAGTACTGACACTATTTTTTCGACCCCGAATCCCAATGACTCGACTGAAGTGTGCTTCCCAAATAACCTTGGCATGATCTCTTGAAGGAACACAAAGGTGTCCTAGGTGACATAGTAGTGCACCCTGCAGGTGAAAATTTGGAACTTGCGTACCCTCCAAGAGTGTCTTGTATGTGTGGCCAAATTCCATATTGCTCTTGTAGAGAAGTGGCCAATTAGAAGTCTCATGCCTGCAAGAGTTGAGAATGGTGGTTAGTGCCATGATCGATGGTTGGCTGAGGTAGCCTGCAACATTATTGGTGCTGCCCTTCTTATACTTGATGTTCAATGAAATTTTTGTAGATATGTGGACTAATTCTAATGGTGATCATTCTACAACTTCCCTTGTGTCTGTATGAACTACAAGGGTCAGTGGTCTGTGTGGATCACATTTTTCTTCCCCAAAATGTAATGCTTCCATTGGCAACAAGCTTGCACAATGGGATACATTTCTTTTCCAAAAGTAGGATACTTTTGGACTGTGTCAGAATTAGGGGAATTTTGAGGTCTAAAATGGGCCTCATAAGGAAATTATAAAATAATAGTGGAAATAATAAAACAATATTAGATTACATCATCAAATTTTAGAGGGAAAAAAGAAAAAACTATTTTTTCAACTTATCTCCCTATTTGTTTACTCAAATTTCGAGCAGAAACACTTGTTGGATGCAGAATTTGATTCCTCATCCAAGGAGTACCCATGTTGTATACTTTCGATGGACCCTGCTACATGAAAAGTGAAAATATATGAAAAACGTTATTGCAATAACGTTTTTCATGTATTTCTCATTTTTCATGTAGCACGGTCCATTGAAAGTATGCAACATGGGTACTCCTTGGATGAGGAATTAAAATTTGCATCCAACAAGTAATCACACTAGAAATTTGAGTAAAATCTCAGCGAGATAAGTTGAAAATATGAGTTGAAAAAGTAGTTTTATTATTTTTTAATATTTTTACCTTTTTACTCCAAAAATGGTGAATCAACCCCATGGTTGACATCATCATCTTGAATCCTATTGGTTCTTACAAAGTTTATTTTGGTTGTACATTTTTCCTAGGAGGCATGTTTTAGACCTAAAAATTCCCCTAATGGAAAGTGTCTCACTGTGATGTGCCACTGGATGCCCCTGTTGACTAAGAACTATCCCAATAGCATAGTTAGAGGCATCTGTCTCGATCTGAAATGGTTGTTGCAAGTCTATTAATGTGAGAATTGGGGCATATCAGAGGCGATGTTTTAATTCTACGAATGTCTTCTGTTGATATTTCGACCAAAAGAATTTTTCTTTCGCTCCTCCCTTGGTGACTTGACTCAAGGGCCAAATGATATGATAGAATCCCAACACGAACCTGTGGTATAAGTTAGCAAGACCCAGAAAGATGCGAAACTCTATTAGAGTGGTTGGAGTCGGCTAATACTAAATTACTTAGATCTTCATTGGATCCACATGCACCCCTTGTTCATCAATAATGTATCACAGAGACCGAACCTGGGTCATGCCAAAAGTGCACTTCTCCAAATTGGCACACAACTTGTGTTGCCGCAGTGTTTGGAGGACCTGTCGGATGTGGTGGAGGTACTCTTCCCAAGTCTGGCTAAAGATCAGGATGTCATCCAAGTGAAATACTACAAATGAGTTTGTGAATGGCTACAAGATGTCGTCCATCAACCTCATGAAGGTTACGGGAGAATTCGTCAACCCGAAATGCATGACCAACCATTTGAAAATTCCCTCATTGGCTTTGAAGGAAGTCTTCCACACATCGGAGGGTTCGATTGGTACCTGGTCATACCCGAAATTCAAGTCAATATTGTTGAAATATTTCACCCCTTTGTTGATCCAGAAGGTCATCAATCCATTGGATCGGGTACCTATTCTGAACAACGATCTTTTTTAGTGTCCGATAGTTAGTACATAGTCTCCAAGTCACATCCTTATTTTGCACCAACACGATCGGGCTCCCATAGGGCGATGAACTCAACTGAATGTGACCTTTCTGTAGCAGATCCTGAATCTGCCTCTTGATTTCATCGTTCTCCAGAACAGAGCATCGATAGATCGGTCCATTGGGAAGCGATGCACTTGGGGTCAGATTGATGGGGTGCTTGACTTGACAGTGCAGAGGCACCCCTGTGGGTGAGGTGAAGATTTCCCCGTACTCCTCCATGACCTTGTCCATTTTTTGTTGTCGTGTAGAGGAGCCTTGTCTAAAGGTCGTGACCACAATCTTCTTTTTTCCCTAGGAGCGGATCATCAGGAAAACAAATTTCTTGGTTTTGGAAATGAGCTTACTACATTGTTTTGCAGTAAAAAAAGAGATACGGACAGGCGGTGGTACCTCTGGTATCCTGTATAGCTTATTTCCCAAAGTAACAATAACATCCCGAGGCTAGGAGTCACACACAACATGTTTCTTCGACAAGTATGGTTGGCCTAATAATACATCACAAACATCAAGATGAGTAATGCCACATAATACCTCATTGAAGGGCTTGATGTTGTAGGGAAGGAAGAACTGTTGGCTGATGCAGATCTCTCATCCTTGGTGAAGCCACTCGATGGTGTACGACTATGGGTGTGATGTGGTTGGCAAGACCAAACACTTCATGAATTCTGAAGAAATGAGGCTCTTTCGGCTCACACTGTTGACAATGAACTATAGCAGGGAACCATTTACCCACATCTAGGAGTGGAAGAGATGCTCCTCCTCCTCTGGATCTTCCAGTTCCTCCTTTTGGATCTTTGCAGTGGCAACGGTGGTGTTGGGCTTTGCATCAATAATATTCTTCCTTTTTTCATTCCCCTTGTCGAGTTCTGATTCAAAGTCGGAGCATGCATCTGATTTAGAAGCCCTCATCTCGGCCACCAATGACTGCTTGGCCTGCCACTCACTTTTGTTGTCAGTGGAGTTCTTATGGAACTCACACCACTTTCCAGTGTCCTTCTTTGGCTTCGCGGTGTTATTTTTTTCTTGCGACTTTGGTAGGTTATCTTGGGTCGCCATGCCTTAGCTTTTCCCTTTGTTCTGCGGTTTGGGGGAACCTTTCCCTTGATTTTGATTCATAGATCCAAAGTTTCGTTTCTTCTATTTGAATTTCTGCTCAATCTTGGCAACATATCGGCATGACGTACCAAGAGAGGAGATGTCGAGGAACTACATTTACTCCTGAATGCATTTATGCAGACAACTGCGATACTTCAACACAAAATGTTTCTCCAAATATTTTATACCCAACTTAGTGCGCAAGGTATGGAACCAATTCATCAATTCATGCACATCTTGATCCCTTTGCTGCCACAACGTAGTTCATTGCATGCACTTGTTCTCATATCTCCCCATGGGATAATATTGTTCCTTGATGGCATCTAGAAAAGAATTCCAAGTGGGTATGATCGAGAACATAGAGGGTTCCCCCTCGTCCTTTTTATCATAGTAGGTTTCCCACTAGTCCTATACTTGGGGGGTAGCTTTGACGAGTGAAAAAATAGTCTTCTCCCAGTCAGAAAAGTCATTAACTGAGAAATATCCTTCTAATAGATTCAACCATATATCTACGATGTCTACATCTATTTGGTCATCAAATATGGGAATGTCAAAGTTTACTTATACCTTAAAAGGAGTTGCACCTCCAGAGTGGCTGCTGGATGTAGATGCGCAGCTGGGGGGAAGTCGTTGAAGGATCTGGGAAAAGTTATCCATAATTGAATTCCTTTGTTTTTCGAGGGCCTCCTCGAGCAATATTCTGATAGGATCTCCTGCTCCCTATCTCCTTATACCTCGACCTCGTTGGGGACATGGAAAGAAGGTTCGAGAAAGAGCAGACTGCTCTGATACCATTGATCCAAATTTATGTAAGAACACAACAGAATACAAATATAACCATAAAAAAAAATGTAGCAGAAATAACACTTCATTTCATTAATATCAAATAACTGAAATTTGTTTACAGACATAATGGAAATAAACTAGCTAGGGTGTGGGTAGCTTATCTCTGAGAAGAGATGTAGTGGCTACAGGCCTGTAAAATATGTTAGAATGAGGCTCGAGGGCCTATTTATTATTGAGAAACAATGGAAAACACTCAACATCCAAAAACCTAACCCTAGGAGATTAAGCACCAAAACTATGGGCCCTGTTTGGGTAAATTGGTACATCAACTTCCAGGGACGTGACTTTGGCATACGATCATCGTTTGCCGTGCTCAATACCTCGGTAGAAATATTTATCGAAGGAATACAACTTTTGAGTGAGCAACGTCAGTCCACAACCCATGTTTCTCTCAGTTTTCTCAAAAAACATCGTTTAGGCCCTCAAAACAACTTCGGAAGTTCAGGACCCAAAAAACTACTAAAAATAGTAAATTGTGCTATAATTAAGAAAATTAGAAAACTGAAAGAAACAATTGTAGGACCCCAAATAGAATAAGCAGGTGCCCACCAATATCCGCCTAGATCACACCATCTCCATCATCACATCTAATTTTAAAATAATTTTTAATATTAAATTAAATTTATATTTATAATACTTATTAAATTAAAAACATAATTAATTAAAAGAAATTTTTAATATAAATATTAAATTAGAATAATAATTTTAATAAATTCAAAATTAAAATAAAATATGATTAATAATGTTATTAGTAATACTTTTAAGATTTAAGAATGCCCTACACATATTATAACTTTTTAATAAATGTAAACATGTAAATTAGTTCTTAAAAGTAAAATGAATTTAAAATTTGATCTCTTTAAATGATTGTAAAATTTTAATTAAGTTTTAAAAGAAAACTCGATTTAGTTTTTTAATATAAAAATACTTATCACATTTTCTTCTTCATTGTTATTTATTATAATTATTAAACAATTACCCTATTTATGGCCGCTATTTCATTAACCCATTATTATATTATCTATTACTACTATTACATTGTAACTATTTCTCTTAAATATCACATTTAGGTGGTGGTTTAAATTAGGTTGATTTTAAACTTTCATATTAATAAATAAATTCTCAAATAATTAAATAATATTTTTGTTTAAGAATATTAATTTTTGTTTTAAAAGTTTATATGTTTAAATTGAATTTGGGTATGAATATTTTCAAAAAATTTAGTGAAATTTTTTCAATATATTATTAAGAATATAGGTGTAGAATATGTATATCATAGTCAAATCATTAAATAAAACTTTGTATCTCGTTTCATAAACAAAAGAGCTTTATACTCAAAACTTTAAAAGTTAAAATTAAATTATTGTATCAAGAGATGTTGTACAACTTAATATGGAGAAGATGTTGTAGTGTTCAATATGAGCATTTAAATATTGGTTTAATATGGCATAGATAATGCAATGTCCATAAAATGAAGGATTAAATAAAAATAAAAACAATAATAAAATATAATGTGGGATCAATTAAAAAAATAAAAATAATAAAATGATAAAAATAATAAATTCAATTCAATTTATTATAATATGTTATATTTTTTTGCACTACTGCTCTAAATCTACTGTAAGAAAGATGTTGTGCTCTAACATTAAGAGCCTAGTGTAAGATAAATGTTATGCTCTAACATTACATTAAAAGAAATATAAGAATAACAACATTAAAAATTAAAAAATGTTAATAACAAAAATCCTTTGAATATTGAACATAAATGTTAATGAGAAGAGGTGTTATATCCTAAAGTTATATCATAAACAAAAACACTTCAATGTCCATGGTAAATAAATAAATAAATAAATAAATAAATAAATAAATAAATAAATATATATATATATATATATATATATATATATATATAATCGTAATAAAAATTAATTTTTTTCTTTTTGTTGCTTTCTTTTATATATATATATATATATATATATATATATATATATATATAAAGTAAATGGTAATAAAAATTTGTTTTTTTTTTGTTGCTTTCTACTTTTTAGTATGAAAGAGATATGTCATTGCTTGACCACTCAACATGAAGATTACACATGATATTTAAAATAATATTGATGTTACAACCCATTATGAAAGAGATGTGAAATTCATTCCATAGGTAGCATAGATTTAACATGTGGCATGTGGTATTAAAAAAAAAAAAAACAATGTCACTTATAAATAAAATAATTCATTTTCCATATTAAGTAACATAATTTTATAGAAAATTTATATAGAGATAAATAAATTGAATGAAAAAAAATCTTATATTTTTACTTTTATAAAAAAATTTCAATTTCCATATTAAGTAACATAATTGTATATCAACTTCATATATAAAAACATGAATAAATTGAATGTAAAAAAAAAAAATCTTATATATATATATATTTTTTGCGGTAATATTTTAATTTATAATTTTATATCAACATTATATACAAGGATATAAATAAATTGCATGTAAAAAAATTGCATAGATCCATCTTAACTCCGGATATTGATCTACCAAGCACCCAGAGGAATCAAATCTAGAGTTGCAAACCTTGCTTCAAGTTTTGCATTCAAAAAGAGGTTTGAATCTTGAGAAATTTGATTTGTCTAGGTGTTTGGTAGATCTAGAGTTGAGATGCATCTAAGCTAGGAATTATTATTATTATTACTATCAATTGCACCAAATCTTACAAAGGAAATGCGGAAAGTCGATAGCATAATATGGAACTTGCATTAAGAATAAAATTGTGTTTTGCATTCAAGATAGGTTTTACTCATCTCTAATCAAATATGTATTAGAAATAATAACACCTCAATCATATTATGTCTCTTATTTTGTTTCAAATGAGAAACTTCTTATGTTGTTTCATTGCAACAACTTGTTAAATGACATACTTGCCATAAATTGAATCCTTGGCAGAGGAATGGCATGTGAGCTCGAGGGTTTTTGTAGGTGCACATGATGGCTATGTACATGGGGGAAAAGGTGGATTGGGGCTAGATAAATTAGAGAAAGGCCAACATTAGAGGTCTAAAATCATCAGGTAACTTATCTTTTTTCATTTCTTCATTCTAATGCCTGCATCTATATATTCAATGGGTTTTGGCCCAAATTCGATGCTTGGCATCAGTGGATCTACACCCTATGGTCAAAAAATTATGAGATTTACCTATGCTCTAAAAGTTTTTTCATTGTACAATTTGAATGAAAGGAAGTTCTGGAAAAAGTAATGTGGGAAGGCCCCTAGTTTTGGGGATTTGATGGGTTCTATATGGTCCATTGGTTCCCTAAATTTGACCCTGTAACGATGGTGGTGTCAACAACGCCAATGTTGGTGAGGCTACCAAACCTCCCACAACCATTTGGGGATCATCAAGTCCTGGAAGATATAGGGAAAACTTTGGGGACGTACAAAAAGCAGATAATAATAAGATACAATAAGGTTTTTTTTACCTTTGCTCAGATTTGTATAGAGATAGATTTGAGCAAAGTCTTACCAGACAACATAATGCTGAAAAATGGAAAATATGAATGGAACCAAAGTTTGGATTATAAAAACAAAACATTTATATGTTGCACTTATTTTCAAATATGTCACTTACAGTGTTCATGTCCACAAGCCAAAAAACACTCGAAGAAGAAAAAGGAGGAAACTCGAAAAAAGAAAGGTTGGCAACACAATGAATTTGTAGAATAAAAGTATAAAGTTGAGGAAGATATCCCTTCTCAAGATACTAAGGATAATTGGTACATGGAAAGTACTTTTGAGTTAGAAAAAATTTACCATTATGGGGAGAGGACTCAGGAAGGAATTCCTTCAACACAAAAAGGGAAGACAAGAAAATGGGGCTGCAAGAACAAAGAGAGCTCATGAATTGGGAGATTCAGATTCAGATAAAGACCAATCCCAGGTGGAGTCGGGTTTGGATCTGGAAATCATTCCGGTGGAATCTTCGGGTGGTAACTAGCAGAAGTGCATAAGAAAAAGGGAAAAAGGGGAATCTTCATGATTATTACAAGTGATGATATCTTTGTTTTTTTTTTTTCTGTTTTCTAGCAGTTTTTGTCTCCCAAGGTTTTCATCTTGGTTTTTGTTGCAAGACTTTCAACCTTTGCAAAATGTAAGTTTGTTTCTTTATAATAAAATTACGATTATCTTTGGAAAATAAATAACACCTCAATCATTATTATTAATCCCCTTTGCATTCTCTTAAATTGTTAGGATAAATATTATTAATGTTCAGCATGGATGCCATGTTAATTATGGTGTTTACTTACATGTTCCACACTATTAGATTAATTGTCTCTTAAATTTTTAGCCACTATAAGATTATGTGAAGCAAGCAAAAAAGGATAAACAATCACAAAGAGTCTATGTCCAACAACTAAAACAAGTACTACATGCATATGTCAATCTTTTAAAGTTCTTCATAATAATATATTAACATATATTAACTTATTTGAACTTTAATTAAAGGAAATATATTCAAAACCAATAATAAATATTACTTTAGTTCCAAAAATAAGTTATTTACTAATCAATAAACTTCTTCAAAATTGACTTTATTATTTTTTTATAATTTTTTTTTTTTAAATTTTATAATTAAATGCTCACGAGATTTCTAAAAGTTAACTTATAATATTTTTTATAAACATTTTTCTTATATTACATGATTGAGATTCTCACTAAAAAAACAATAAAAATAAAAATATTTTTATTAAATAATAATAATAATAATAAAAATCACACCAAAAAAAGGGTTTGAAATTTGACAAAATAAGTTTTCAAAAATTTAAGATGTTATTAACTACAATTAAAAATAAAATTTATTCAAAACTGTATTGCACTTGGGAAACGAAAATTGCAGGGGCTCTTGGCTCAGCCCTTAGCATCTATTCTATCATTTTTATCTAGAACTAGGGGCACTGAATGGTTAATAGATTTTTTTGTTATTATATGATGACCTATTATCAGCTAAACACGTGAGATTTTCTAAATATTAGTATATGAACAATGATGGGAAGATACACAAGGATAAGGAATGCTCCTTTTTATGGATGTTTCTAACGAGGATAGTTGGAAATTTGTTTTTTGAATTTTTTGAATTTGAGTTTTCGTAATGAATATAAATGAAAAAACACACGTGTAGAATATATATAGGTTTCTTTAATTTAAATAATGTAAATTATTTGAAAAAGGTTTTATTTGACATTTTTATATTTGAATATCCATACTTTATTAAGCAAAACAATCAACTAATTAAAACAATTGTATGAATAACCCTTATACAATTTGAAAATTGTATATTTTCACTTTAGTTTTTGGATTCAACAATCATCACATCTACCTAAAAAAACAAATACCATAAATGTGGAAAAAAATATGGTTTGCCCCTAAAAGCAAGAAGACTAAAATATTTGTGATTTACAACTTACAACTTACAACATACAACTTGCAAATGCACCGCAATTACAACTCTGCACATTGGATTTAAATTGAGAAAATGGAATTTGGTATATTAGTTGGGCCCCACAGATTCCAATAAAAACTCGTCTTTTACTAACTCAGTCCAACATTATTTATAGGATGACATGACATCTCATGGTAAAAAAATTGTGAGATTTACCTATGTTTTAAAGGTTTTTCATTATACAATTTGAATCAAAGGGAGAGCTGGAAAAAGTAATGCATTAAGGCCCTTAGTTTTGGGGACGTCTTGGGCTGTTTATGACCTATTGGTTCCTTGAATTTGACCATGTAGAAATGGTGGTATCAACAACGTCAATGTGGGTGATGCTACCAAACCTCCCACTACCTTTTTGGCATCATCAAGTCTTTGAAGATATAGAGAATACTTTGGGGACTTACAAAAAAATAGTTAGTGATTAGATACAACAAGGTTGTTTTGACCTTTGCTTGGATTTGTATAGAGATAAATTTGAGCAAAGGTGAGATAGATTTGAGCAAAGGCTTACATGAGAGACAACATATTGCTGAAAAATGGAAAATATGAATGGAACCAAAGTTTGGGTTATGAAAACAAAAAATTTAGATGTTGCACTTTTTTTCAAACAAGTCACCTACAGTATTCATGTCCATAGGCCAAAAAAAACCCGAGGAAGAAAAAGGGGGAAGCTTGAAAAAAGAAAGGATGACAACACACTGAATTTATAGAATCAACGACGTATGAAGTTGAGGAAGATATCCCTTCTCAAGCTACTAAAGATAATAAGAACATGGAAAGTACTTACCAGTCAGAACTGATTAACCATGATGGGGAGAGGACTTAGGAAGGAATTCCTTCAACACAGATGGTAAGACAAGTAGATGGGGTTGCAGGAATAAAGTGAGCTTATAAATAGGGAAAATCGGATTCATGCAAAGACCAACCCGAAGTGGAGCTAGGTTTGGATCTCACAATCATGCTGATGAAATATTCAGGTGGTAACTAGAAGAAAGTGCATAGGAAGAAAGGGAAAAAAGAGAGTCTTCATGATTATTACAAGTATTTATTACTTATTTTCTTCTATTTTCTAGCTATTTTTGCCATGTTAATTATGGTGTTTCCATACTTGTCCTACAATATTACATTAATTTTGTCTCTTAACTTTTATAGTCACACTAAGATTATGTGAAGCAAGAAAATGAGGCTAGACAATCACAAGTAGCATATGTCCAAAAAAAAAGCAAGTACTACATGCCTATGTCCATCTTTTAAAGTTCTTCATAATAATATATTAATACATATTAATGAACTATTATACCAAAATTTCCATTTCTTTTATTTGAGCTTTAATTAAAATAAATTTATTCAAAATCAATAATAAATATAACTTTAATTTCAAATATGAGTTGTCTGCTAACCAATAAACTTCTTTAAAAAATTAGCTTTATTATTTTTTATGAATTTTTTTTCTATTTTATAATTAAATGCTCAAGAGATTTATAAAATTCAAATGATCATATTATTTATAAACACATTTCTTATATTACATGGTTGAGAGACTCACTACAAAAATAATAAAAACAAAAATATTTTAATTAAATAATAATAATAATAATAATAATAATATAAATTATACACTAAGAAAAGTTTGAAATCTTACTAATACTGAGAAAATAAGTTTTCTATAATTTATGCAATCAAAAACTAAATGTACTTAAGCTTTGTCTGTATTTCTATTTATAGATGTAGTGTCATTTTTCAGAACTATATTATACAAACCCTTAATTATTTCTGCATTTCTATTTTTGGCATATTTCCCTTTAAATGTTTGTTATATTATAATCTTGTGAACTCTTCAGAATCATTGTCGCATTTATGAAGGTGGGATTTTGGCCTTACAATGTTTTTTTTATTTCACTCATTGCCAACACCTAAGAATCTCTTCAAACTCGTGACATGATCATTTAATCTTATCCTTTTCTAAATAGAAAATATGATTCCCAAGTC
Organism: Pinus albicaulis; assembly: GCA_034641835.2. Classification (NCBI taxonomy): domain Eukaryota; kingdom Viridiplantae; phylum Streptophyta; class Pinopsida; order Pinales; family Pinaceae; genus Pinus; species Pinus albicaulis. The sequence continues at coordinate 1,192,555,271 of CM076574.1, read as the reverse complement.
TATCACAATGACTATTTTTAAGAAAATTATTATTATTATTACTTGGAAGATCCCTTTACCTCGTCTTCATCAAATCTCTTTTTTTCCTCCAATAATGGCATAGTAGGAATTATAATATATACTTTGTGTTCAAATGGGACATATCAACATCTTTGGGCTAGATAACATCTAGCTAATGAAAAGTATGAGTCCCCACCTGGTTGCATAGTTTCCACTTTGTTTTGAGTGTCATTTGCATCCATATAATTGTACTCCCAAGCACAATATTCTTCTTCTTCCAACTGTTTGATCCAAGTTGGACCTTCGTTGGTGTTATGCTTCACAAGAAAATAGTTTTTTTGCTTCACGATATCTCATAATAGTTGTCCCTATAAGGTTTTCATCCTCTGTATAAGCCACAAAGGTAAAAACCTATCTATATCCCTCAATAAATAGGGAAAAAAAATGAAACAAAAAGATAAAACCCTATCTATATCCCTCAATAAACAAGAAAAAAATAGAAACAAAAAGAAAATTAACATGTATTAAATGTAAATGGAGAAGAATTGATTCTTTTTATCCAAGCAATGTGGTGCTATGTTATGGCTCACCATCACACCAAATAATCCCTCCATGACTCCTTGGTAGGATTTGAGTATTGATTGTGGAGGGAATGTAAAATATATTGTTCCTGAAATCTTGATTGTTTAATAAATAGACTAACCATTAGACCTAATTCCATAAGGCACGCTCATTTTTTCTATCTCCCTCTCTTGATATGAAGACATAAAAGGAAAATGATGAAGGAAAACGAGTAAAATCAAATTCCTAAGAGTTAAACTTCTAATTTTTTTGTTAACTATTATTAACTATTAACTTGAAACTATTATTGACTATTCATTGTCTATTAATCTTACATATCACTATTATTCAATCATCTAACATTGAATCTGAAGGTGCATAGTGGTGCAAGGTTGCACCTGGGGGAGTCTTTCTCAAAGGGAACGCCTTATGGCGTAATAACTAGAAATTGCACTAGATGTTGCAAAGGAAATGTTGTAAGGTAGTATCATAGGAAAGAGTAGCATTAAATGGTTACCCTTCCATGATGACAATTCAAATGCCACCAAATGTTGCCAAAGCACTACAAGGAAAAGACCCTCTAGTGGATGTTTTTGAGAAACCCCTTATAAAAATACCCCAAATATTTGTTTGTAGCTGAGGTCTCTAGAAGAGGTTGGTGGGTGGAGGTTTTGCAGATGTTTTTTTTGAGATGTGTTTCTCATCATAAACCACACCAGTGCGTTTTACGTAAAACGAATCGGTGCGTACTAAAAATTGGCACACTGAGACACCAGGCTCTCCGTACAAACCCGCCCGATAAGTCTAAGTACTCTAACGCACTGGTGCTCTACGTATAAATAGGCCCGATGTGTCTTCATAATCCAACACATCATAACGACGTGTGGTGCACCATTAATAATACCACCCGGTGTGTCTCAAAATCCCGATCATCGAAAAAGGGTTAAATAAAAAAAATTACCGGCTGTAAAAACATCATTTTTACTTCTTTAGTGCTCTATACCTCTCAAGCACTGGTGTGATTTTTCTTGTGCGAGGTTCCATACCATCGGTGCTTCCATTGCACACATTGCTGTCGTCCATTTCCCACTATGTTCCCACTATGTGGAGTTTGAATTTTCGAAAAAGGTGGGAAAATTTGGTTTCTTCAATTCCTTAGCAAATATGCCTCCTTGATGCACAAATGTACATGTAAGCTACTTGTTTCTCAATAACTAAACATTTTAGCGGATTAAATTTTTTAATTTACTTAAAGTTAACCATTAATATATATATATATGTGTGTGTGCAGTGTGTTCGAGCCATTCAACTCATACCATTCATGACGCTACCTGTAAATTTATAGGTCGCACTGCGAACGATGTTAATAGAAACCACACCGGGTTCCGGTGCGGTATCAAAAAAACATACACCATAACGAATTTAAAAAATAACAAGGCAGTGCAGTCATTTAAATTACCACACCGTTGACAATGTAATAGTGTCGAGAGGGTAGTGCATTGACCAAACTAACCGCCTCGGGGTGGATAGTTAGGTCAGCGCACTGCCCGCCTAATGATATTACATAGTCAACGATGTGGTCATTTATAGGATTGCATCATTGACCATGTACTGCTATTGGGCGGTGCGTTGACCAAACTATCCCCCACGGGGCAAATAGTTAGGTCAGTGCACCACTTGCCTGACAGCATTACATAGTCAACGGTGCGGTCATTTACAAAACTAGACCGTTGACCATGTACTATTGTTGGGCGGTGCATTGACCAAACTATCCGCCCTAGGGCAGATAGTTTCTTCAACACACTGTAGAAAAATATTCCCCTGTTTGATGGTGCACGAACATTTTTCATGTGCACTGAGCACGTTGTGTGATAAAAAAGTTCACACCGGTACCGGTGCATGAGTGTTTTTTAGCACATTGATTGTTTTTTTTTTCAAAAAAAAGAGAAGATATATATATATTTTAAATACATTTCTCATTTAATAAAAAAATTGTATTTAATATGTGAATCATTCAGTGACGTCAACAGAGAGAACAAAGTGAACAACAAGAACATATGGAGGATCGTTATAATGTGATTCAACTGTGGGAGGCATGAGAGATGGAGAGACTTTTATACCCTCGCCCTATTACGGCAGCCACCGAGTTGCTCCTAAGGGAGGTAGGCCTCCTTGAGTTCTACGAGGAGGCTACATCCCTAAAGGGCCATAGTGGGTTATTGCCAATTGGGACAACTGATTTACAGGTCGGATGCCCACCGATAGGCTTTCCTGGTCGGTCCTGGCAAGTGGTTCAAGCCCACTAAGGAGGAAATATATTTTATTACTAGCCTATCTAGGAGAGGGTAGGATTTTCCCCATTTCCAAGATGTCCCCATCGGCTATGCAACTTGGAGTCAGTTGGCATACTCCTAGAGATACATTAGGGATGATATAGTTTCTCTTGTAGATTTTTAGGTGTCTGGTGGTCAGTTACGTATTTCTACATTTGGTGTAGAGGAGGTGAGGTGCCTCTCACTACTGTTGAAAACCATTGCACACTATACCAGTGATGGGAAACACATTAGTTGCTCGCTTTTATTTTATGTTTATTCTTTATTCCGGGTGCCACACCTTGTGATATGGTATGAAATTTTTTTGTGGCAGTTTTGTATAGCATTAGATAGATGTCATTCTCAGGCATGTGGGAGGTTGACCTTCCCTTTTGCTTCAGAGTTATTTTGTTTATTTTTTGAGAGGTTTCTAGAGATGAGGCATAATTTTGTTCGACAGCCTCATAGGTTGATGTTGTTGCAGATGTGGGGCCAGATGATGCCCAAGAGGGGCCAGTCTGACTTTCCTGCTAGGCTATCTACGGAAGCATTGGAGTTGCTAGCCAATGCTGATGATCACTTGTTCATTCTGGTGCCATGTCCGTATGCTGGTTTGGATTGGCGAGGGTGTACCAACCTCCTCTTCACACAGGACGAGCCACCGGATGTGAGAGGAAATATTAGTGTTTTCTTCAAATTAATATAGTTTCATTTTATTGTCTTAATTAATTAATTAAAATTATCAAATTTATTCTAACACATTATTTAACTTGATTTATTAAATTTTTTAATGAAATTGTTTAATTATTGTTGTGTACAATATATTTTGTATATTATATTGGGACATGCGTTGGGGACATGATTCCACCCGCACAGAATGATCCAGGTGTAGATTTTGACGAGGAGATGGCGAAGAATGAGGATAAGGGTGAAAGATCTGATCCTTGGGTGAAGATACACGCGGGGGTGCGGCATAGGCTAAACACCCGATTCAGGATGGAGTTGGGCGATTGAGTGTGTGGAATCCTAGTTAATGAGGGGGTCTTCCCTAATACAATCAGAGAGATTCAGGCTGATTATAGGCTCACACAACTCTGAAGAGACATGCCTCGTGATATGATGACCCTCATGTGTCATATCGTTGGAGCTTCTAGAGTACTAGTGCAGGCTAGGAGGGATAGGAATCATGGAGATGCATGACAGAGTAACTCATCTGATGATCATGATCATGAGGGGATTGATAATCATTTTAGTACTCCACCTCCTCCTCCTTCACCTCATGCCAGAGATCATGATCAACCAACATCTAGTCCTGATCAACATGCATCTTCTGAGCAGTCTGCACCATCTCAGCAGACACCTAGTCCTGAGCAGGCACATCCATCGACTAAGAAGGCACCTGATCCTGAGCATGCATGTCCATCTGAGTAGGAAGGTCCATCTGAGAAGGCCGCACCATCTACTAAGCAGGTTGCACCATCAACAATTCATCAACAGATAGTTCCTGAGCAAATTGCACCATCGACTGATCAACAGGCACCTCCGGAGCAGGCACGTCATCTATCTAAGCATGAGGCTGCACCATCGACTGAGTAGGCCTCCACTAGTACTACTATTAATGTAGTACCACCAGATATTTGACATTTATATGCAATTAATTTTCAGTTGTATATTTTTGACATTATATATATATATAAGTCCATGTATTTTATGTTCATGTTGATGTACTTAATTTACATGTTGGTGTTCATTTAATGGGCTTTCATATAGATGTGTATGTGATAGCAGTTATTTGACATGAGATGTATATTTGATGCTTGTGTTGTGATGATGTTATAAAATGCTTGTGTTTTGTTAGATAGTCATGATCACGATGATTAGATGATGTTAGCAAATTTGAATTTGTATTGTAGAATATGATGTTTGTACGATGGTTATCATGATCGTGATATTTATTTTTAATATTAGATCATGATATTTATTAAATATTATGTCGTGATTATAATTGAAACTTTAATTTTAATTGTATGTAAAATTGTAAAATTGTAATTGTAATTGTATGTAAATATTTGTAAAATTGTAATTTTAATTGTACGTAATTGTGTTGTGAAATTGTAAAATTTTAATTGTAATTTTATGTATTGTCATAATTCAATTTTATTAAAATTGTAAAATTTGTAAATTTGTAAAATTCTAAAAATGTAAATGTAATTGTATGCATCGTGATTGTAATTGTAATTGTATGTAAAATTGTAAAATTGTAATTTTAATTCTGATTCTAACTCTAATTCTAATTGTAATTGTAATTTTACATAAAATATTTGTAAAATTGTAATTGTAATTGTATTGTGAAATGATTGTAATTGTAATTGTATGTAAAATTGTAAAAGTGTAATTGTACGTAAAATTGTATAATTGTAATTGTAATTGTAACTGCCATTGTATTGTGAAATTGTAAAATGGTAATTGTAATTGTATTGTGAAATTGTAAAATTGTAATTGTAATTGTATGTATTGTCATCATTCAATTCTATTAAAATTTGCAAATCTGTAAATTTGTAAAATTGTAAATTAATTGTCAATTTTGAACCATAACTACTGTAAGTAAAATGTATACGATAAATATTGTTAAATTACCATAATTGTAAATTTGTAAATTTGTATGAATATAAATAATTGTAAAATAATAAATCTAGAATAATATGAATTTTTGTAACATAATAAAGTTTAAAAAGAAATGAAAATAAATTCATGTTTAGAATTATCATTATTTTATTATGATCTTACATACCAAAAATAACAGTATACATTTTGAAGATATCATTCACACACATTTAAAGCAATTAAGTAGTTGTATTATTTTAGGAATTGACTTAAAAAGAAGAGCTTGATACAGTGCGCCATTGTTTTCGAAATCAACATAATTGAAAATTATCAACTGAAATGATTTTAACATTAACATAATGCAAATCAATTAATTAAAAATACATATTATAATGTTTCGAAAAAAAGAGTCTTAGTTATAAGGTTAAATCCTCTTCTTTATAAAAACCCATCTTAAAAAGTATAAATGATAAAATAACACATGTACCATATCACTCTCTGTTCTCATGATCAACCTCATTATCTTCCATCTCGCTTGGCATGATAACACTATGTTCTCAAAAATATGTTTTGATCTAGGGTCATGTTTCAATACGAACCACGAATCCCTATCCAACACATCTGGGTAAAAAGACACGGGGTTGCAGTGTTTGGGGAAAACATAGGGCTCCTTAGCTTCATCCCACATCTTTCTAGAGTTGATACATATCAACCTACTATCACGATCTTCTTTTACATTATTCCGATCAAAGGTGTCCCACCACATGCACCTAAAAATAACACATTGGAAAGAAGAGAAACCCACTTCCATGATCTTTTGTATCTTTGATAATGAATGGAATAACCTATTGATGAGCTTTTTAACCCGACGTTTCGGACTACAGAAATGAGTCCATCTTCATGGGAGCGCCAACTTTCATGAGAAGGTTGAAAAATATTCAAGAGCCCAGATCATATTTAAATATAAGAGAGTGGAAGTAAGTAAGAAAAATTAGGTTGGCTAATTCTATTTATTATTTATTTATTTATTTAATTTAATTTTTTTATTTCATTAGATTAAGTAATTTAATTGGGGAATGTAAAAATATAATTAATTAATAAATTGTTGTTATTATTATTATTATTATTATAATATTATATTATATTTTATATTATATTTTTATATTTATATTTATATTTTATTTATTTATTTTTCTTTATTATTTAATTAAATAAATGAGATATTGTTATTAATTTATATTTAAGTTTATGTATATTAGTTAATTTTTTTTTTTTTTTTTCTTAAATTGATGGTTGAAATTTAGTTTGAATTTTATAAATTCATTGTTTGTTGATATATATATATATATATATGATGAATTAGATTTTGTTTATTTTTGTATTATTTTTAATTTTATTTAAATAATCAAATTAATTATTTAATTATTACTTTTACTTTATTTATTTATTTATTTGATTATATTTATTATTATTATTATTTTAATTAAGGGAATAAAAATATTTAATCAAAAGAAGTGAAATTATTTTTGTGATGAGTTTTGATTAATGGTTTCCAGGTGTTATTTAGTTTCAACCCATCATCTCGGTTTAGGTTATTTTTTTTTTCAATTTCAATTGCTTCTGTGTTTTTTCTTTCTAAATAGTGGTCTTCTCTTTTGATAAGCTTATCCTCTTCCATGCATATGTAGTGAGAGGATGAGCAGGCATGCTCTGCTAAGCCAGATTTAGCTACTCTATTTCTTGAGATGTCAGCAGTGTGCTCTTTTAATCTTATGTTCAGGGATCTTCTTGTTTCACCTACGTATTCTTTACATAGGTTTCAAGGATATCTTGTATCTTTTCGACGTAACCTAATGTTCCTCGTACTAGGTTTTGATCACGGTGGCTAGCTCGACTAGATTGATCAAACTCGTCTTCCACTCCACAGTCTTGTGTCATGTGTCCATCATCAACATTTTCTGTGTGAAAATGGTGTCCATATGGCCAGATAGATGTGAACAAATTCACCTATAAAAAAGTTTAAAAAATCACAGTGTCATGTGTCTTATAATAACCCAACTGTTAAAATATGAAATATAGATATTACATTTCAAAGGTGCATTATTAAGTTTAAAATTTACATAAATAGATTATTATTGAGTGGGTGCACCCAATCCCTACGTTTAACACAACCTCTTCATCATGCAGGTAACGACCGGTCGCACTGTATTTCTCTCTAACTTGGTCAGTAACCCAACCGTTGGGGGCAAATAATTGGCATATTTTCTTTTAAATGATCAGGATAAGGCACACTTCTACCATTCAACCATATGAATGCTTTCCTGTCACTATACCATTTCATCATCTTTTGTTCGTACAATGCAACCCACGGTTGTTTCACTACGGAATTGTAAAGAACGAATTTATTAATTGCTTCAATTTTTGCATTCGCTGATGAAATCAAACCGACATATAGTACATATGACATCAAAATATACATTATATCGAAGTTCAACATGAATATTTACTTTGTGTAAATTTGAAAAATTATAAGTCGCTTACTATCAAGCACCTTTTTTCCATTCGTTTGGAGAAGTTCCCCTTCTCTTTTGTCTTCATCCATTTCATCATCCCAAATCATCGCACCTGGTCTGTTGTCGATCTTCTTGATGTACTCATTGGAATAATATAAAGACTCATACGATAGGTACCCCTATGCCATATACCCCTCGAGTTTTTCCCTTTGTCAAACAAAACCTTTCAATTTATTCACGTATCTATCTAAGAACAACATCCAATGACAAGAAACCACTAGAACTAATTCAACCTCATCTACTAGGTGGATTAGAAGATGAAAATGTAAGTCCATGAAATTCAATGAAAACTCCTTCTCAAACATAAAAACAATCTCAACTAACTCTTGATGCCACCGTGGAATGCTAGCCACATGAATCTCCTTTGACGTGATCCAACATACAAATGCAAATAATTTAGATATGGGACGTCCTAGGTCTTGGGGGAAGTCATGTTTCACACACCCATGCATGAACAAAGGATAATGACACTACAAAGTTATAATCACATGCAATAATATACAAAATTATTTATGTTTTATGAGCCCTGCATGGGATCAAATTTATTAAATATAACAAATAATAAAATCATTCTTTTGACATTATACATACTCTTAGAAGATTCAAATGGTTAGGCGATTTCAATCCCGATAAATGGTCATCCAGAGTGAAGCAATGCCATAGTGAAGAACCATATGGAGATGGCACCCTCACACCCATTATAACTTCCTTTGCCAAAGATAGATCATATTTTTTAAAAATCCATGGGACATCACTTTCTTTGAAATACCAATTAGAGGGACCAACTGCCTCTGATCATGTAATTTATAATTGTCACTTTGTTTCGATGATATGTGCTTCCATAAAGAAGATGAAGCATTTCTAAATATATGCATGGGATCTAATAAGTGGGTAATCTTAAGATGTTCCCAATATGGGAGGTTATAAAGGATAGATTTCCTTTTCATCCCAATAGGAAATTTCTCAACATGGGTGTCGAATAATTCTAGATCATCCAACATAGGCTCCCCATTTGAATCAAAAATCTCGATGAACACCTTGTCCTTCTCTCTCTCATATTCTCTAAGACAGTCATCCAGTGTCATTATTAGAGGCCTTTGGGTTCTCTCTTGTTTACCATTGAAAGAAAATGTTGCTCTTCTATAAGGGTGTTATTCTGGGAGGAATACCCTAAAGTAGTCATACACTGGCTTTCGTATGTTGTTGGACCATCTAGCTTTCAGAGAAGGTCCACAACATTTACATCCATAATACCCTTTTGTTACAAGATTTGCGAAATTATTGTATATAATATGCATGGCACGCTAAATAATATCATGAAGATCAAAACAATTACAACGAATTAAATAACTAATATGAAAAATAATATTGTTACGTATATAAACGAATCAATTAACATCTAATTTACCAGAGAAAACTCCTAAGCCTGTATAATAATGTGTCGTGTAAGCACATATGCCATACAACCAGGGAAAATTTTAGGGGCTAACATTCGCAGGTGGGCTAATTTTCCATACTTTTTCCAGATAAAAAAATTAGCCAATTTCCATTTTTTTTCTAAAATGATTCACCCAAATTTTATAGTAGATCATTATTTTACCTTTAAAATCACCAAAATACTATATCCACTATTGTAAAATCATTGGAAATCTAAATATTTCTACAAAAATATCAATGTTTTTTTTTACAATTTGCATATTAGCACTAGTAAGATTCGCCAAGTTTTTAAACTTTAAGATAAACTTCCATCCTTAAAATTTTCCTTGCATACAACTTAAAACTCCTCTCTGTTGTGATGGGTCTTGATACATCGTATACATTTATCCCATCCCATAATTCCTTAAATTCATCTACTAGTGGTTGTAAAGAGACATCCATATTATTCACTTGTCGTATACCAGGGACTATGAGAGCCAACTTAAGATGTTCATTCTTCATGGACAACCATGGGGGGATATTGTTATTGATCACTATTATAGGCCAAAAATAATAGTTGGTGTTCTGGAGGGAATATGGGTTGATGCCACCCATGGCTATGCCTAGTCGTAGACTTCGTACTTCATCCTTGAATTTTTTGGGCCATGTATCCTCTATATGCTTCATGGCTATTGAATCCGATGGGATTCACATAACTCTCAACTCACTTCTGTGTGAGGCATGCCATCCCTGAAACATAGCTAATTCTTTGCAATGAAAGAGCCTTTGAATCATTGGGATTATAGGCATGTGCCTCAATATCTTAAAAGGAGTACCACGTGTTTTACCCTTGTTTTTTATGTATCATACCTATCATGCCCACATTTCAGACATATCTCTTTGTCTGCATATTCTCCTCTATATAGAATACAATCATTTGGATATGCTGATGAACCCTTAGCTAAACTGAGAGGGGGGTGAATCATTTTAGTATATTCATGGTTCTTAAAACTATTTTTTTTACACCCATTAACTACTTAATTTTATATGCAACATAATACATAACGAAACAACAAACTAAATGTGTGGACAACAAGTAATTAAGAAAATTAAAACATCACATCAACACATACTCATAAAGCCCATAGACAATAGATATAATTGGAAACACATAAGGGAGAAAACCACATTTTATTATTGTTGTGATGCGAAGGAAAGCTCCAACTCCCTCTCACAATTGATTTTTTGTAGGCTTCAACCTATAGGAGGCTACTACCTCAAATTATGCAAGCTACAACTTGCAAGGAAGCTTGAACTCCCAAATATTTTTTGTAGGCTTCAACCTATAGGAGGCTACTACCTCAAATTATGCAAGCTACAACTTGCAAGGAAGCTTGAACTCCCAAATATTTTTGTAGGCTACAACCTACATGAGGCTCCTACCTCACCCAACTCCAACTAGAAATTTATCAAGCTACAACTTGGAAGGAGACTAAAATCCTCTCACTCAACATCAAAATCATATACTGATTTACCTGGATATTAGCTATGTTATCCTCCTTCTTCATTGCTGCCGTTTCTACCTTCATTTCTGCTTCATATCAACTCTTGATGTGCACAAGATCTTTATCAGCTCTCTCTGATTCTTCCGCTCCCTCCCCTCTAATTCTGCAACTCTCTTACATTCTTCAACTCTCTTCCATTCTGCAGCTCTCTGACACTCTTCAACTCTCTTACATTCTTCGTCTCTCTTCCATTTTGTAGCTCTCTGACACTTTTCAAATATCTTCCATTCTGTTGCTCTCTCTCTATTTTATACACATTGATATTAAATGTTTTATACAAATAAATACATGATTGTTTGCATTCTACAGGGAATTCGAAGTGAACAGGCCTGACCCTATGCCTTCTACCCATTCGATTCCTTACACTTTAGTTCAAGTTATTACATCAGAAATAATCATTACAACACTCATTGGAGTTTTTCTTATGCCTACGGAGACTTGCCTTTGAATCAAATACAATAAAAAACAATTAATTCATTTACATTTACAGTTACAACAAATATATTTCACTCAGCCCTTTCAGATCTTGGCTCGTTGTGCATTTGTCTTTTTTGTTGTTGTCACTGTATTTTCTATTTTTGTTGTTATATTATAACATTTCTACACAAACGAATTTTTCCTGACTTGACCCAGCTGGCACGTTTTCAACAGTGCCACCATATGCTCATTTTTCCCGACTCTGCCTATCTTCCTTCCTTCTCTTGCCTGCAGTGTTCAGCCTTCTCCTTATCTCAACACCCGACTCTGCCCCAGAGGTTTTGCTGAGCCTGACTCGACCCATGGTGCCTATCTCCTCATTACCATGATGTTCATATTTCTTTACCCTTTTCTTTATGTCAGGTCACTTACCCTAGCCTTTCTGCACACGTTCAGACTTTTCTTGTTTAAAAGCTACAATCACATCAACCATTCTTCTGCACGAGTGTTAGGTCTTACCTAAGTCTGCTACCTGTGTTCACTTTTATTCATAAAAAAATGTAACTACAAAGAACCCTGGACCTTAAATAAATTCCAATTAACCTTTGAAAAACCTTGCATCTAGTCCCTTTATCGCATTTCGGTGATCCAATCATTCTACATTATAAACCTCCTCTGTTCTCCGATGTGATTTGAAAAAGGAAAACCACATACACCTGAACTTGAAATCTATTAAATAATAGCTCTAAGCTGCATCACATCCAGTCCCTTTATCACATTTCAAAATTCTTTGGTACTTCTATGTTATACTCACTTGTTCCACCTTCGATGTGATTTCTTAACAAAAGTCCTTACATCCATATTTGAAATGCTTTGGTCTTTAGCTTTGAAACTCCATCGCATCTGACTCATTTTATCGCACTTCAGCAAGTTTAACTTTCACCTTGGTTGATGGGTGCTATCCGTTCTGAGCTCACGATGTGCGATTGGGTCCCACAGTTGGACTTTAAATCCTTTAGATTTTAGCTTTGAAGCTTATCACATCTAGGCTCTCGTCACTCTTCACATTTTGGCATTTCGACATAGTACATAAGCACTATCCCTTCCCAGCTTTGCGACTTGTGATATGTGATAAAGGGTTCGAGTCCCATTGGGGGTGCCATGTCACTACTGTCTGCTCAACTTAGTGTTCCTAAATTGATGTCATAAATTGTCAACCAGGGCTAGTAAACTGTTGAAGTGAAGTGCACTATATGTGCCTAGGTATTTTCTTCCTACTTCGTTGTGTTTAGTGTTTTTATAGTGTTTTTGGTTTTGTGTTTTTATGCTAAGAGGAAAAGAACTAAGTTATTGGCAAAGAGGAGTTGTTGGTCACACTAAAACAGAGCAAAATCTATTCTAAACTATGTATGGCACCTAAGAACATAAAATGCTAATTCACAGATTGCAAAACTTGACAAGAAAAATAACTCATAACATGAACTCAATCCAATTCATTTCACTAGAAGTATGTTGGAACAACTTTGAGAAAAGGATAAGTTTAATACAATGAGGTTCTTCTAAGTAAACAACAACTTACAATTATCACAGAGAAAATCTCATCCATAGTTAGAAATTTGTCGGAACACATTTGGAAAAGATTATCTGCAACATAGTAAGGAACCCTACTCTAAATTAACTTATGAAACTGAAATTAATCCATTCTGCAACTCAAAATTTCACTATTAAGCCTCATTCAAGGGTTAGGAATCTTTTGGAATAGTTTTGGAAAAAGGCAAGTTTGTAAAATTATGAGAAATTGCAGAACAGTCAAGAATTCAAAATGACATTACCAATTCTTGTTCCTATGACAATGATGTATTAGCAGAGATTAAGAACAAGAGCAGTTTGTAAATAATGAAGGCCTTTAAGTCTAATTTAATAGAACTAGAATACAACTAGCTAATAAAACTTAAAATACATTAAACAAAACCGAACTAATATGCAATTAACCTCCGAAATACTACAGCTGAACTAAAATGAAATTCATCTCTGAAATACTATAGCTCTATCTTATTCAGTGTTAGTGATATTTTGGAACAATTCATAAGAACAAGAATGGCTGTAACATTCGATGTAAGTGAGCATAAAACATAAAGTTCAGAAAACTACCTAAATTAGGAACGAAACAGAGCTAAAATTACTTATCTAAACAATATGCACAGAGCCTCTCGGGCAGTAGGGGCCCTCTACCACCAGATTAGCACATGAATCTCTTCAAGATTGCTTCAGATCATATATTAAAGTTATTCTTCTTTCATTAAAGGAAAACACTTCAAAAACAGAGTATTACAGTGTTGGAAAACTTAACAATAAAACATTAACTAACTAACCGTCTCTCGGTTTCCCAAGTTATTCTCATAAGAAGAATACATAACTGCCATGGAGAAGAAATAGGGATAAGTGTATTTTTCAATTAAAATCAAATTAGAACTCTTGTGGAGGCCTCGTAATTTTCTGAAGACATCTGTAGAGTCCTTGTCCTGGTAGGAATCTACTTCTTAGTTTGGGTTTCCTCCATGTGCATAACCACTTGCAGATTTTTTCTCAGACTTCGTAGAGAGCAAGGAATGACGTAGGTGAGTTCTGGAATTCAAACATATGCATTTTTCCTTTAAGTGACACTTGTAACCTGTGTGAACATGAAGATAGCTGTGGAATAGGTGACTAGCTACAGAATGGTTGCATTCTGTAGCTAAGTCTGGTAAAAAATTACTACAACAACAAGACCACAAAAGTTTAGTAAGTCAGTTATTGTATGCATTCCTAAAGTGACTTTAATCAATCCTATTGATCTTTGAAGCCTATAACTGATAAAGGACAAATGAAGTGAAGTGGAATTTGGTGAAAGAAAAGGACATCTTTGGGGCTCAACAACTGCCATGTCATCATGCTGCGTCAGCTGTCCATGTCATCTTGCCACGTCAGCTTTCCACGTCATCAAAATTTTATTGCTATATGTGGGGTCGAGGCCACGTCATCTAGCCATGTCATCTAGCCACATCACCATCCCAAACTTAAAATTTTTCAATTTCTCTGTCTCTGTTGGTTTGCGATACTCCTTCTACTACGATTTTCAATATCTCCACCATCACTCTTCTGAACATAAACTAGCCTGACACTGCCCACACATTCACGAATTTCTCCACTAGTTTAATGTGTTCATTCCTTTACGATCTCTGCCCTCTTGTGCACGACTTGACCCAACACTTTCACGACTCTGCCCAGCACATTCACAACTTTACCCAAACTTGCTACCTTTGTTGCCTTTGCTCCTTTGTTTCCTTTGCTGCACATTGCCTCCTTTGTGTATAATGCTGCTCCTTTGCCTCTTTTATGCTCCTCCACTGTACTTTTTCCTTTTCTTCTTTATTTTTCCTTTATACTCCTGCTGATCCTGATCTTCTCCTTTGTCCTCAATGATAATTCTGGTGCTACTCATTTCTGCTCCTTTGCCATCAATGAAAATATTTCCAACGGTCTCCCCCTTTGGTATTGATGGCAACACTTCCTCTAACACTTCGCCCCCCTTTAATTCTAAGAAGTGTATTTCTTCCTCTACTTGCTTTTCCTCCCCCTTTGAAATCAATGCCAAGTGGTTATAAAATGTTTTCAGTGAAGATTCCATCATTTCATTTCTCCTCTTTGAGTTCAGTATAAGCATCCTTCATTCAGTTATTTTTTTATTAAATGAATATACAAACTCCATCTATTCATTACACACTTGATGAATCCTTTTTTATTTGAATGAATACACCTAATACACCATTGCATTACTGCTTCCTGGTTGTTCTATATAAACCATGACTGTTTCTTTATGTTACACATAAGCATTGATTTATATGTGCTTCAAAATTACAAGAGCATTGTGAATGCATTGAAGACTTCATATGATATCTGAGCATTGTTGGGGTAACACTTTGAAAATCATTGAGATTGCATGAATATACACAAAAACCTAATGTTATCAAAACTCATGAGAATGTTGGAAGGCATGCCACCATAGAATGTTCTGTTCTTTTGTCCCTTGCTGCTTGATGAAGCTTTGTGCATTGGTGAAATATCAACAATTCCTCCCTTTCCATGCTTTGATAATGCAACTCGACATTCTCCTTGATGTATTTCTGCCATATCAAAACCATGATATATGCCATAATACTCTGATACTGGGGACCTATACCATAACACTAATAAAAAAATAACACTTAGTATTCTACTGATAGGAAGACTGCTCCAAATACCAATTGATGAATATTTGTAATGATATACTGACAATAACATTTTTCTTATTCATCCTTCTTAAAATCATTTTGTTACATTATTAACACTTGCTGAGAGACATGTTTGGGTTCCAGTGTTTTGGCCAGATTGGAAAGACCAAAAGACTAGACAACATCATAACCACTTTGGGGCCCTAGGATCTAGCCCTCCTGGACCCGGAGATGGATCTCTCCATAAAAAAAAAAAGTATGATATATATATTTGAAGCTCAAAATGGGGTATTAGGCTAGTTATGAAGCACAAGGGGGGTTTAAATGATTTAGTTGGTTGTTGGGTTGGTCGGAGATCATTAACTGAGAAGGCTATGGAATGAAAGGAACGAAGCAGCAAGATGTTTCGGTAAAAGAGGATAGGTTAGGAATGTGCCATCCATTGGGCTATGAAGTCATGAAAGGGGATTACTTGTAAAATAAATAGCCAAGGCTTTCCAAAGGTCAAGTCATATATACTAAAGGATATTTTAGATAGATGGTGGAATGGAACAATAAGGAGTGAAATTGAAAGAAGGAAAGAAACCCAAGCGCAGTCTGGAGATCAAGTCAGATATCATTTAAATCAAGACCTGCTTTGACATACTCAAAGCAACTCTCAATGAAGATACAAAGGGTAGCTTAAGATCAGGTCGGAGGTCATTTAACTCCAGGCCTGCTTCAACATATTCCAAGAGAAAAACAAAGATAAGATTTGACACAGATTTAGGCCTAAGATCAGAGAAGGGCTTTTAGCCTTCAATGCTTTGACACCAGGTCAAGGGATCTTAGAAAGGCCAATCTGTTGGAAAAGGACCCCAGTGGACAGGGCTTACAATAAATCCCCAGTACCCAATTCTTCTAGCTTAAACCCAGATAGAACATCTAAGCAACAAACCCCGAATTCACACATCAGTAAGCATGGGCTGGACCAACATCTTTAACTGGTTAATTTGCATGAATTTTCTCTTAGATTCACTATCAGTAGAAAACATCAAGGATAAGAAGAGCAGTGGGCATTAAGGTACCATGCAGGGGTATATCTTAGGCCGTATTTACTGATTCTTATCGGAGAATAGTGGACAGCATAATTAAAATGAAAAAAGTCAATGCAATAAGAGAAACATCACCCATAATATAGACCAAGATCCTGTGAAATTTGCTTGTTCAATTGATATGAAAAACCAGTCACATACTCTGAGCTCAATGGCTGATACAGTCCAAACTTTCTACTCCCAGCCTAATAAATTACAAACTACTCAGATTCTTCCCCCAAACTGTTCTAACAACTAAAAGAATCCCTACAACTCATCAACAACAACAACCTTTACAATATGTTCTTCAGGGGTTCTTATAGGAAAATGAATAGCAGTAGTAGCAGATGTACATTTAATGGATTCATTTAAGACAGAGTGAAGGAAGCATCCATGCCCACTCTGCTTAATAGCTCTGCGCTGTACTCTGTAGTTTGGTTCGGAGTCTCTGTCAGGTCGATATTGACCTTAGATGTGTTCTTTGAAGTCTTTCTGGTTGTAAGGCACTCTGTTCTGTCTTCTGAAGCAAGTAAAGTGACTGAAGGTCTTTTGGGTTTCCATGCTTCCATAATTGTTGTCTGACAGTCTTAGAAGCTTCTGTCAGTGAAATGGATTTTAGAAGCTCGAGGAGGCATAGATACTTCTGTCGGAAGGTGTCCTTTATGAGAAAATATGTTATGCTGGCATTAGACACAGATATGGCTTGTTTCATGTGCTTAGAACTTAATAGGTCTCTTGATCATCTTCATGGTCTTCAGGCTGCATCTTTATCCTTTGAACAACAGGATTAAAGCATTAAATATTCAATAACAAGCTTTAATCCTCTTTGCCGATACACTTTGCTGCTGCTGTGAAATTCCTTATGCATTCTCAGTCCCAGTGACTGTCAATGTGGAAGCAGAACAAATTCATCACTCTGTGAACCCTGCACAATGCAAAAAATCATTATAAAATCTGAGGAGTCATGGAAGATTTGCTGCGGAGGCCTATGGGATGGTGGCGGAAATGGGGAAGACATGTGAAAATCCAATGGAAATATCTGCAAAATGATGGAGGAATGATCCGCCAGAGTTTTGGTGCAAAAAAGGTTGTAGACCGTCCGATTAGATGGGCAGATCATGATCAACGGTTGAGACTTTCCGTGGAAGAAGGTTGAAAGAGTTGAACGAAGAAAAATAGATTTTAGTGTAAAAACCCAAAGTTTAACGTTTGGGTGGAATACAAAGGAAATGGGTTAAATGAATGAAGTCAGGCCTTTAATGGTGGGACCTGGCTAGGGCGGAGG
Organism: Pinus albicaulis; assembly: GCA_034641835.2. Classification (NCBI taxonomy): domain Eukaryota; kingdom Viridiplantae; phylum Streptophyta; class Pinopsida; order Pinales; family Pinaceae; genus Pinus; species Pinus albicaulis. The sequence goes on along the minus strand of CM076574.1, from coordinate 1,192,537,215 downwards.
GTGATCAGATATGAATCGTTGGATCTCAGGAAGAGATCAACAGTGGTGATTGTCGGATGAAACTCTTTGGAGGCTCTGATGAATGAAAATAGAATGAAATGCGTGATGCGATATGGGCCGTTGATCTGACCAGATGGACAACTGAGAGTGATGACGGAGGTTACGGGAGCAAAGGGGAAGGAAGGTGGTTTCGGGAGGAAAACCACTAGTTTCACGCAGCTCAAAGGTAGTTTTGAGATTTTGCCCAAAAAACGCGATATGGCTCGCGTCGTGACACGTGGCACTACAAAACCGCTTAAATCACGTAAATTTAAACTATTAACCCTCAGACACTAAAATCATGTGATATGGATCTAAGTCATTAGATGGAGGGGTAAAATATCGGACGGTGCAGGTGGCAGCGCGATATGGAAAGATGCGCGGTTAGTAATGGCGGGGAAAGTCAAAAGCGGGTTTTATCTGGACCGTCGGATCTATAGGATGAACGGTTAGGATGAAAGGAGGGAGCAGGAAGGCAAAGGGTTAAATAAATGGGTGGGATGAATAAGGGATGTTGGATCTAATAGGATTAATGGCGGATATCCAATCAGAAGGAGAGATAGGCGGGGCAATGAGTGGGGAGCGATGAAATATAGACCGTCGGATCTAGATGGATGAACGGCTCAGATCAAATCGGGAGGGGTCAAATGTGATGTGATTGGTGCGATTGAGCGACCACCATCCGATCTGGAGATAGATCGATGGCTCATATATGATTGGAGGGTAAATGGATAGGGGCGATGGGTGCGCGCGGGACAAGCGCTGAACGTTAGATATTGTTGAGATCAACGATCGAGATCGCAGCAGGAGTTCATAGAACAAAGTTCAATCGCATCAGGGAAAATCAATTAACAAAGAAATGTGCCCACATTTAATGCTCCGATTGCGATAAGCGCCGAGGGCTTTAGCACTTGGTTCTGGGCACGGGGCATATGGTGGGAAAATGGTTAAGGGGGCTGGCCGAAAGGGGCTAAAGCCTCATATGTAAAATGAGTGTTTTTTAAGCCAAAAAGAGGATTTTTAAGGCTTGAAAAGGTTTTCGGTAGAGGGAATAAGGGGTTTTTCCACCAAATGAAGGGATTTCACATGTTTTTCAAAGGGAAATCAGATGGTTTAGAAGACTTAGGAAAGGATTTTGGGGGTTAAAGGGGAAACTTTGAGAAGGGAAAAAAGGGTTAAAATAGGGAATTTGCAGGGATACAAGGGAGCAGATGGAGGATTTTCTGAGCATAATTTTTTCACAGTAGTGAAGATATTTTCCAAGGAAAAGGGCACACAGAGGCTTCAAGAATGATATGTTTTCAAAGGGAATGTATTTCTTGAAGGCTCAGAAAAATATTTAGCCACCTGTTTGCTTCACAAAAATTTTATAGGTGGCTAACAGTGGCTCCACATGGGGATGGCATCTTCTTGAGGATGTCAAGAATTCAGAAAATAATATTTGGAGTAGGCCAGATGCCTGGTACTTGACACATCCATTTTCTTTCTTGGATCAGCTGCCACAAATCATGAAGACATCATATCAGCAGTAATACTCTCCCAAACAACTACCTACCCATACTATTGTCCTAACTTTTTTTCTTCTGGGTGCATTTGGACTTGCAGACCCTTTACAACAACAATTTTTAAAAATAGGAAAATAAACCTATTCTATTTCTACCCTTATTAATCCATGAGACCAGATTAGACAGTTGGCCTCATAGCTTCTCTACCTAGACTATTATTTGCTAGGATTAAGCTATCTAGCAGATTTCTTCTGTACATTCTAAGATAGAAATTGAAAAATAGTCAAGCTAGGATTAGATTGTCCGGCTTGCTGTGGGCCATGGCATAAAGGCAAGACTGCTCATGGACTTAAAACCTTGCAGAAATTCAAAAATACTACCTAAATGCTCACAGACTGAGCTTTATTGAGATTTTCCTACCTACTCTACCCTAACTTGACATATTTACAAGTCTAGCTTATAGAACTTCTCTTCCAATACATATAGTCCATCAAATGATCCCAGGACTGGTATTTTCTGCTCAATTCTTTGAGCATGCTAGATAGGCAGGGCCACTCCCATTCTCTTTGTTTCTTAGCAGCAACTTTAAAATTTTTTCTTGTTGTCTGCAACATCCTGCTCAACATGACCTTTCATCCTTCTTCAAATGTTAGTAGGAAATGAACATAAGGATCATAAAATGATACATGGTTGTGAATATTTGGCAGGCAGGCTTCAACCAAGATTTCTTCTTCTTCCACTGGATCAAGAACAAGACTCTCTTGAGAAAGAGAATCTCCCTCATCTTCTTAATTTTATGAACTGGAGGACTCATCATATATGGAAGTGCTGTCCTCTTGGAGCTCTAATATATTCGGATCTGGTGGGTTGAGCTCTATGAAAAGATCAATGTATTCTTGAGCAGGGGTTTTTTCTATTGCTTCCTGCCTTTCAAGAGAAGGCCCTTTAATTTCAATCTCCTCAAAAATTTCTTCCTTATTTTCCTCCTCGTCCTCTGAGATGAAAGGCTACTGATTTCCAATCACATGCAAATTGTTACTGATGATCTGAGGTGTAACAGAGTGAAGATTCAATGAATATTCATCTATTACTATGGTTTCATAACTTTCCCCATCAGTATCATAGATAGGCTGACTTGGTTCATTGCTTCTCTGGAGTCGTTGGCCCTGATCTTCCTCCCGTGAATCTACTGATGATGGTCCTGCAAGCTCAGCTTCCCCTTGGAAACAATCATCATCAAATAGATCATAAATAAGAAAATCATATTTGTAAGCAATGTCACCAATCACACCTACTGGATTTCCAGCAAGTATTTCTTCGTTCTGATCCACAGAGGAATCCTCTAAATCTGTATCATCAAACTCATTAGATGAATGAGAAAGCGTATCTGTTCTATAAAAGATTTCAGAGGTGGACTGTGTGTTTAATATTCGGTCCATCTCTTCTTCTGTCAATTGAGGAATTTCTTTTTTAACATAGACAGAAGAACAATAGTCCCATGTTTCTTGTACTAACTGATCTAGAGGCTGGGTATCTTCTTGAGCCTCTTCTATGGAATCTTCACTTGTGCTAGCAGGGAGGATTTCTTGATGTTTCCTAATCTCTTTCTCCTTCCACATCAAATTCTGCATCTTTTATGTGGTTTCTTGTTTCCTCAAAGCAACATTCCCTATTGGCTTTCACCATTAGGTCATGATATTCTCTAGTCAGCACAATACAAGACGTAGGTAAGTAATCAGGCAGTTCCTGATCACTTTCCTCTTCATATTCTATAGACTCTTGAGCATCATAGATGTCTTGCTCATTGTCTAGGTCTTGAGTTTGTTCCTGCTCTGGAAAATGCATGGGCTTCTCTAGATAATCATCATTTTCATTTAAATTAGATACATACATCTCCACCACTTCACGAAATATGTTCACCAGTTTTATCAATTTATCCTCTAAAGCATCTAGCTTTGCTTCTTGGTCCATATTTGGATCCATGTTTCTACAAAGAGGTTACTGCATCTTCTCAACTAGTTTAGAGTCTTCTGCCAGTGGAGTCTTTTGAGAGTTATGGAGTGTGGAGTTTCCAGGTGGATGAATTTGAACTTTGAAGCAGGTTGTTGTCCACCATTAGCAATGAGATACCAATCTAATTTAAGTGGTACTCCCCAATGGAGTCGCCATTATGTTGGTGACGACAATGGGACACCAGACCAGATATTAGCAGTTAAGGACTCTCAGATTTTTTCCCCAGTGGAATTGCCATTATGTTGGGGTTCCAGTGTTTTGGCCAGATTGGCAAGACCAAAAGACCGGAAAACATCATAACCACTTTGGGGCCCTATGATCTAGCCCTCCTGGACTCGCAGAGGGATCTCTCCATAAATAAAAAAGAATGATATATATATTTGAAGCTCAAAATGAGGTATTAGGCTAGTTATGAAGCACAAGGGGGGTTTAAATGATTTGATTGGTTGTTGGGTTGGTCGGAGATCATTAACTAAGAAGGTTATGGAATGAAAGGAACAAAGCAGCAAGATGTTTCGGTAAAAGAGGATAGGTTAGGAATGTGCCATCCATTGGGCTATGGAGTCATGAAAGGGGATTACTTGCAAAAAAACTAGCCAAGGCTTTCCAAAGGGAAAGTCATCTATATTAAAGGATCTTTTAGATAGATGGTGGAATGGAACAATAAGGAGTGAAAGTGAAAGAAGGAAAGAAACCCAAGCGCAGTCTGGAGATCAGGTCAGATATCATTTAAATCTAGACCTGATTTGACATACTCAAAGCAACTCTCAATGAAGATACAAAGGGCAGCTTAAGATCAAGTCGGAGGTCATTTAAATCCAGGCCTGCTTCAACATATTCCAAGAGAAAAACGGAGATAAAATTTGACACAAAACTAGGCCTAAGATCAGAGAAGGGCTTTTAAAATTCAATACTTTGATACCAGCTCAAGGGATCTTAGAAAGGCCAATATTTTGGAAAAGGACCCCAGTGGACAGGGCTTACACTAAATCCCCGGTACCCAATTCTTCCAGCTTAAACCCAACCAGAACATCTAAGAAAAAAACCCCGAATTCACACATCAGTAAGCATGGGTTGGACCAACATCTTTAACAGGTTAATTTGCATGAATTTTCTCTTAGATTCACTATCATCAGAAAACATTAAGGATAAGAAGAGAAGTGGGCATTAAGGTACCATGTAGGGGTATATCTTAGGCTAGATTTACTGATTATTATCGGAGAATAATGGATAGTATGATTAAAATGAAAAAAAGACAATGCAATAAGAGAAACATCACCCGTAATATAGACCAGGATCCTGTGAAAGTTTCTTGTTCAATTGATATGCAAAACCAATCACATACTCTGAGCTCAATGGCTAATACAATCCAAACTTTCTCCTCCCAGCCTACTAAATTACAAACTACTCAGCTTCTTCCCTGAAACTGTTCTAATAGTTAAAAGAATCCCTACAACTCATCAACAACAACAACCTTTACAATATGTTCTTCAAGGGCTCTTATATGAAAATGAATAGCAGTAGCAGCAGATGTACATTTAATGGATTCATTTAAGACAGATTGAAGGAAGCATCCACACCCACTCTGCTTAATAGCTTTGCGCTGTACTCTGTAGTCTGGTTTGGAGTCTCTGTCAGGTCGATATTGACCTCAGATGTGTTCTTTGAAGTCTTTCTGGCTGTAAGGCATTTTGTTCTGTCTTCCTGAAGAAAGTAAGGTGACTGAAGGTCTTCTGGGTTTCCATGCTTCCATAACTGCTTTCTGACAGTCTTAGAAGCTTCTCTCAGTGAAATGGATTTTAGGAGCTCGAGGAGGCATGGAGACTTCTGTCGGAAGGTGTCATTTCTGAGAAAAGACGTTATGCTGGCATTAGACACAGATATGGCTTGTTTCATGTGCTTAGACCTTAATAGGTCTCTTGATCATCTTCATGGTCTTCAGGCTACATATTTATCCTTTGAACAATGGGATTAAAGTGTTAAATATTCAATAACAGGCTTTAATCCTCTTTGCCGATACACTTTGCCGTTGCTGTGAAATTTATTCTTCATTCTTAGTCCCAGTGACTGTGAATGTGGAAGAATAACGAATTCATCACTCTGTGAACCCTGCACAATGCAAAAAATTGTTATAAAATCTGGGGAGTGGTGAAATATTTGCTGTGGAGGCCTATGGGATGGTGGCGGAAATGGGGAAGAGACGTGAAAATCCAATGGAAATATTTGCAAAACGATGGAGGAATGAGCCGCCAGAGTTTTGGTGAAAAAGAGGTTGCAGACCGTCCGATTATATGGGCATATCATGATCGATGGTTGAGACTTTCCGTGGAAGAAGGTTGAAAGAGTTGAATGAAGAAAAATAGATTTTAGTGTAAAAACCCAAAGTTTAACGTTTGGGCGGAATACAAAGGAAATGGGTTAAATGAATGAAGTGAGGCCTTTAATGGTGGGACCCGGATAGGGCGGAGGGTGATCAGATATGAACCGTTGGATCTCAGGAAGAGATCAACGGTGGTGATTGTTGGATGAAACTCTTTGGAGGCTCTGATGAATGAAAATAGAATGAAATGCGTGATGCAATATGGGCCATTGATCTAATCAGATAGACGACTGAGAGTGATGACGGAGGCTGTGGGAGCAAAGGGGAAGGAAGGTTGTTTCGGGAGGAAAACCACTAGTTTCACGCGGCTCAAAGGTAGTTTTGGGATTTTTCCCAAAAAACGCGATATGCCTCGCCGCGTGACACGTGGCACTACAAAACGCTTACATCCCGTAAATTTAAATTGTTAACCCTCGGACACTAAAATCACGCGATATAGATCTCAGCCGTTAGATGGAGGGGTAAAAGATTGGACGGTGCAGGTGGTAGTGCGATATGGAAAGATGCGCGGTCAGTAATAGCAAGGAAAGCCAAAATCAGGTTTGATCTGGACCGTCAGATCTATAGGATGAACGGTTAGGATGAAAGGAGGGAGCAGGAAGGCAAAGGGTTAAATAAATGTGTGGGATGAATAAGGGCCATTGGATCTAACGGGATTAACGACAGAGATCCAATCGGAAGGGGAGACAGGCGGGGCAATGAGTGGGGAGCGATGAAATTTAGACCATTGGATCCAGATGGATGAACATCTCAGATCAAATCAGGGCTCGCAAATCGGTAGGGGTCGAATGCGATGTGATTGGTGCGATTGAGCGACCACCGTTCGATATGGAGACAGATCGATGGCTCATATATGATCGGAGGGGTAAATGGATAGGGGCGATGGGCACACATGGGACAAGCGCTGATCGTTAGATCTTGTGGAGATCAACGGTCGAGATCGCAGTGGGAGATCATAGAACAAAGTTCAATCGCATCAGGGAAAATAAATTAACAAAGAAATGTGCCCACATTGAAAGCTTTGATTGCGATAAGCGCCCGGGGCTTTAGCGCTTGGTTTTGGGCATGGGGCATATGGTGGGGAAGTTGTTAAGGGGGCTAGCCGAAAGGGGCTAAAGCCTCATATGTAAAATGAGTGTTTTTTAAGCCAAAAAGAGGATTTTTAAGGCTTGAAAAGGTTTTCGGTAGAGGGAATAAGGGGTTTTTCCACCAAATGAAGGGATTTCACATGGTTTGCAAAGGGAAATCAGATGGTTTAGAAGACTTAGGAAATGATTTTGGGGGTTAAAGGGAAAAATTTGAGAAGGGAAAAAAGGGTTAAAATAGGGAATTCACAGGGATACAAGGGAGCAGATGGAGGCTTTTCTGAGCATAATATTTTCACAGACAGTGAGGATTTCTTGATGGAAACAACAGTGAAGATAGTTTCCAAGGAAAAGGGCACACAGAGGCTTCAAGAATGATATGTTTTCAAAGGAAGTGTATTTCTTGAAGGCTCAGAAAAATATTTAACCACCTGTTTGCTTCACAAAAAAATTATAGGTGGCTAACAGTGGCTCCACATGGGGATGACATCTTCTTGAGGATGTCAAGAATTCAGAAAATAATCTTTGGAGTAGGCCAGGTGCCTGGTACTTGACACATCGATTTTCTTTCTTGGATCAGCTGCCACAAATCTTGATGACATCATATCAGCAGTAATACTTTCCCAAGCAACTACCTACCCATACTATTGTCCTAACATTTTTTCTTCTGGGTGCATTTGGACTTGCAGACCCTTTACAAGATCATTTTTTTATAAAAAAGAAAATAAACCTATTCTATTTCTACCCTTATTACTCCATGAGACCAGATTAGACAGTTGGCCTCATAGCTTCTCTACCTAGACTATTATCTGCTAGCTTTAAGCTATCTAGTAGATTTCTTCTCTACATTCTAAGATAGAAATTGAAAAACAGTCAAGCTAGGATTAGATTGTCTGGCTTGCTGTGGGCCACGACATAAAGAAAAAACTGCTCATGGACTGAAAACCTTGGAGAAATTCAAAACTACTAACTAAAAGCTCACAGACTGAGCTTTATTGAGATTTTCCTACCTACTCTACCCTAACTTGACATATTTACAAGTCTAGCTTATAAACATTCTCTTCCAATACATATAGTCCATCAAATGATCCCAGGACTAGTCTTTTCCGCTCAATTTTTTGAGCAAACTGGATAGGCAGGGCCACTCCCATTCTCTTTGTTTCTTAGCAGCAGCTTTAAAAAATTTTCTTGTTGTCTGCAACATGCTGCTCAACATGACCTTTGATCCTTCTTCAAATGTTAGCAGGAAATGAACATAAGGATCATAAAATGATACCTGGTTGTGAATATTTGGCAGGCAAGCTTCAACCAGGATTTCTTCTTCTTCCGCTGGATCAAGAACAAGACTCTCTTGAAAAAGAGAATCTCCCTCATCTTCTTCACTTTCTGAACTGGAGGACTCATCATATATGGCATTGTTGTCCTCTTGGAGCTATGATATATTCGGATCTGGTGGGCTGAGCTCTGTGAAAATATCAATGTATTCTTGAGCAGGGGTTTGTTCTATTGCTTCCACCCTTTCAAGAGAAGGCCCTTTAATTTCAATCTGCTAAAAAATTTCTTCCTTATTTTCCTCCTCGTCCTCTGAGATGAAAGGCTGTTGATTTCCAATCACATGAAAATTGTTACTGATGATTTGAGGTGTAACAAAGTGAAGATTCAATGAATCTTCATCTATTACTATGCTTTCATAAATTTCCCCATCAATATCATAAATAGGTTGACTTGGTTCATTGCTTCTCTGGAGTTGCTGGCCCTGATCTTCCTCCCGTGAATCTACTGATGATGTTCCTACAAGCTCAGCTTCCCCTTGGAAACAATCATCATCAAACAAATCATAAATAGGAAAATCATATTTGTAAGCAATGTCACCAATCACACCTACTGGATTTCCAACAAGTCTTTCTTCATTTTAATCCACAGAGGAATCCTCTAAATCTGTATCATCAAACTCATTAGATGAATGAGCTAGCGTATCTATTCGATAAAATATTTCAGAGGTGGACTGCATGTTTAATATTCGGTCCATCTCTTCTTCTGTCAATGGAGGAATTTTTTTTTAACATAGACAGAAGAACAACAGTCCTCTATTTCTTGTACTAACTGATCTGGAGGCTGGATATCTTCTTGAGCCTCTTCTATGGAATCTTCACTTGTGCTAGTAGGGAAAATCTAAGGATTTCCTGATGTTTCCTGATCTCTTTCTCCTTCCACATCAGATTCTGCATCTTCTATGTGGTTTCTTGTCTCCTCAAAGTAGCATTCCCTATTGGCTTTTGCCATTAGGTTGTCATATTCTCTAGTCATCATAGTACAAGACGTAGGTAAGCAATCAGGTAGTTCCTGATCACTTTCCTCTTCATATTCTATAGACTCTTGAGCATCATACATGTCTTTCTCATTGTCTAGGTCTTAAGTTTGTTCCTGCTTTGGAAAATGCATGGGCTGCTCTAGATAATCATCATTTGCATTTAAATTAGCTACATACATCTCCACCACTTCACCAAATCTGTTCACCAGTTTTATCAATTTATCCTCTAAAGCATCTAGCTTTGCTTCTTGGTCCATATTTGGATCCATTTCTACAAAGAGGTTACTGTATCTTCTCAACCAGTTCAGAGTCTTCTGCCAGTGGAGTCTTTTGAGAGTTATGGAGTGTGGAGTCGCCAAGTGGATGAATTTGAACTTTGAAGTAGGTTGTTGTCCAACATCAGCAATGAGATAGCAATCTAATTTAAGTGGTCCTCTCCATTGGAGTCGCCATTATGTTGGTGACGAAAATGGGACACCAGACCAGATATTAGCAGTTAAGGGCTCTTAGATTTTTTCCCCAGCGGAGTCGCCATTATGTTGGGGTTCCAGTGTTTTGGCCTGATTGGCAAGACCAAAAGACCAGACAACATCATAACCACTTTGGGGCCCCAGGATCTAGCCCTCCTGGACCCGGAGAGGGATCTCTCCATAAATAAAAAAGAATGATATATATATTTGAAGCTCAAAATGAGGTATTAGGCTAGTTATGAAGCACAAGGGGGGTTTAAATGATTTGGTTAGTTGTTGGGTTGGTCGGAGATCATTAACTGAGAAGGTTATGGAATGAAAGGAATGAAGCAACAAGATTTTTCAGTAAAAGAGGATAGGTTAGGAATGTGCCATCCATTGGGCTATGGAATCATGAAAGGGGATTACTTGAAAAACAACTAGCCAAGGCTTTCCAAAGGGAAAGTCATCTATACTAAAGGATATTTTAGATAGATGGTGGAATGGAACAATAAGGAGTGAAAGTGAAAGAAGGAAAGATACCCAAGCGCAGTTTGGAGATCAGGTCAGATATCATAAAAATCCAGACCTGCTTTGACATACTCAAAGAAACTCTCAATGAAGATACAAAGGGCAGCTTAAGATCAGGTCAGACGTCATTTAACTGCAGGCCTGCTTCAGCATATTCCAGGAGAAAAACGAAGATAAGATTTGACACAGAACTAGGCCTAAGATCAAAGAAGGGCTTTTAACCTTCAATGCTTTGACACCATCTCAAGGGATCTTAGAAAGGCCAATCTGTTGGAAAAGGACCTTAGTGGACAGGGCTTACACTAAATCCCTGGTACCCAATTCTTCCAGCTTAAACCCAACCAGAACATCTAAGCAACAAACCTCGAATTCACACATCAGTAAGCATGGGCTGGACCAACATCTTTAACTGGTTAATTTGCATGAATTTTCTCTTAGATTCACTATCAGCAGAAAACATCAAGGATAAGAAGAGTAGTGGGCATTTAGGTACCATGCAGGGGTATATCTTAGGCCAGATTTACTTATTCTTATCAGAGAATAATGGACAGTATGATTAAAATTAAAAAAAACAATGCAATAAGAGAAACATCACCTGTAATATAGACTAGGATCCTGTGAAATTTTCTTGTTGTTTTGATATGAAAAACCAGTCACATACTCTGAGCTCAATGGGTGATACAGTCCAAACTTTCTCCTCCCAGTCTACTAAATTAAAAACTACTCAGCTTCTTCCCCGTAACTATTCTAACAACTAAAATAATCCCTACAACTCATCAGCAACAACAACCTTTACAATATGTTCTTCAGGGGTTCTTATAGGAAAATGAATAGCACTAGTAGCAGATGTACATTTAATGGATTCATTTAAGACAGAGTGAAGGAAGCATCCACACCCACTCTGCTTAATAGCTCTGCGCTATACTCTGTAGTCTGGTTAGTTGTCTCTGTCAGGTCAATATTGACCTCGGATGTGTTCTTTGAAGTCTTTCTGGCTGTAAGGCACTCTGTTCTGTCTTCTGAAGCAAGTAAGGTGACTAAAGGTCTTCTGGGTTTCCATGTTTCCATAACTGCTGTCTGACAGTATTAGAAGCTTCTGTCAGTGAAATGGATTTTAGGAGCTCGAGGAGGCATGGAGACTTCTGTCGGAAGGTGTCCTTTCTGAGAAAAGATGTTCTGCTGGAATTAAACACAAATATGGCTTGTTTCATGTGCTTCGACCTTAATAGGTCTCTTGATCATCTTCATGGTATTCAGGCTGTGTCTTTATCCTTCGAACAATGGGATTAAAGCATTAAATATTCAATAACAGGCTTTAATCATCTTTGCCGATACACTTTGCCATTGCTGTGAAATTCATTATTCATTCTCCGTCCCAGTGACTGTGAATGTGGAAGCAGAACGAATTCATCACTCTATGAACCCTGCACAATGCAAAAAATAGTTATAAAATCTGGGGAGTGGTGGAAGATTTGTTGTGGAGGCCTGTGGGATGGTGGCGGAAATGGGGAAGATAGGTGAAAATCCAATGGAAATCTTTGCAAAATGATGGAGGAATGAGCCACCGGAGTTTTGGTGCAAAACAGGTTGCAGACCGTCCGATTAGTTGGGCAGATCATGATCAATGGTTGAGACTTTACATGGAACAAGGTTGAAAGAGTTGAACGAAGAAAAATAGATTTTAGTGTAAAAACCCAAAGTTTAACGTTTGGGCGGAATAAAAAGGAAATGGGTTAAATGAATGAAGTTAGGCCTTTAATGGTGGGACTCGGCTAGGGCAGAGGGCGATCAGATATGAACCGTTGGATCTCGGGAAGAGATCAATGATGGTGATTATCGGATGAAACTCTTTGGAGGCTCCGATGAATGAAAATAGAATGAAATGCATGATGTGTTATGGTTCGTTGATCTGATCAGATGGACGGTTGAGAGTGATGACGAAGGTTGCGGGAGCAAAGGGGAAGGAAGGTGGTTTCGAAAGGAAAACCACTAGTTTCGCGCGACTCAAAGGTAGTTTTGGGATTTTCCCCAAAAAACGTGATATGCCTCGCCGCGTGACACGTGGCACTACAAAACCACTTACATCGCGTAAATTTAAATTGTTAACCATTGGACACTAAAATCATGCGATATAGATCTCAGCCGTTAGATGGAGGGGTAAAAGACGGTGCAGGTGGCAGTGCAATATGGAAAGATGCGCGGTCAGTAATGGCAGGGAAAGCCAAAAGCAGGTTTGATCTGGACCGTCGGATCTACAGGATGAACGGTCAGGATGAAAGGAGGGAGCAGGAAGGCAAAGGGTTAAATAAATGTGCGGGATGAATAAGGGTCGTTGGATCTAACAGGATTAACGACGGAGCTCCAATCGGAAGGTGAGACAGGTGGAAATGAGCAGGGAGCGATGAAATCTGGATCGTTGGATCAAGATGGATGAACATCTCAGATCAAATCGGGGCTCGCAAATCGGTAGGGGTCGAATGCGATGCAATTGGTGCGATTGAGCGACCACCGTCCGATCTGGAGACAGATCGACGGCTTATATATGATCAGAGGGGTAAATGGATATAGGTGATGGACACGCGTGGGAAAAGCGCTGACCGTTAGATCTTGTGGAGATCAATGGTCGAGATCGCAACGGGAGTTCATAGAAAAAAGTTCAATCGCATCGGGGAAAATCAATTAACAAAGAAATGTGCCCACATTGAATGCTCTGATTGCGATAAGCGCTCGGGGCTTTAGCACTTGGTTTTGGGCACGGGGCATATGGTGGGGAAATTTTTAAGGGGGCTAGCCGAAAGGGGATAAAGCCTCATATGTAAAATGAGTGTTTTTTAAGCCAAAAAGAGGATTTTAAGGCTTGAAAAGGTTTTCAGTAGAGGGAATAAGGGGTTTTTCCACCAAATGAAGGGATTTCACATGGTTTGCAAAGGGAAATCAGATGGTTTAGAAGACTTAGGAAAGGATTTTGGGGGTTAAAGGGGAAACTTTGAGAAGGGAAAAAAGGGTTAAAATAGGGAATTCACAGGGATACAAGGGAGCAGATGGAGGCTTTTCTGAGCATAATATTTTCACAGACAGTGAAGATTTCTTGATGGAAACAACAGTGATTATCTTTTCCAAGGAAAATGGCACACAGAGGCTTCAAGAATGATATCTTTTCAAAGGAAATATATTTCTTGAAGGCTTAGAAAAATATTTAGCCACCTGTTTGCTTCACAAAAAATTTATAGGTGGCTAACAGTGGCTCCACATGGGGATGGCATCTTCTTGAGGATGTCAAGAATTCAAAAAATAATATTTGGAGTAGGCCAGATGCCTGGTACTTGACACATCCATTTTCTTTCTTGGATCAGCTGCCACAAATCATGAAGACATCATATCAGCAGTAATACTCTCCCAAACAACTACCTACCCATACTATTGTCCTAAATTTTTTTCTTCTGGGCGCATTTGGACTTGCAGACCCTTTACAACAACAATTTTTTACAAATAGGAAAATAAACCTATTCTATTTCTACCCTTATTAATCCATGAGACCAGATTAGACAGTTGGCCTCATAGCTTCTCTACCTAGACTATTATTTGCTAGGATTAAGCTATCTAGCAGATTTCTTCTGTACATTCTAAGACAGAAATTGAAAAATAGTCAAGCCAGGATTAGACTGTCTGGCTTGCTGTGGGCCATGGCATAAAGGCAAGACTGCTCATGGACTGAAAACCTTTTAGAAATTCAAAACTACTACCTAAATGCTCACATACTGAGCTTTATTGAGATTTTCCTACCTACTCTACCCTAACTTGACATATTTACAAGTCTAGATTATAGCCCTTCTCTTCCAATACATATAGTCCATCAAATGATCCCAGGACTGGTCTTTTCTGCTCAATTCTTTGAGCATGCTAGATAGGCAGGGCCACTCCCATTCTCTTTGTTTCTTAGCAGCAGCTTTAAAATTTTTTCTTGTTGTTTGCAACATGCTGCTCAACATGACCTTTGATCCTTCTTCAAATGTTAGCAGGAAATGAACATAAGGATCATAAAATTATACCTAGTTGTGAATATTTGGCAGGAAAGCTTCAACCATGATTTCTTCTTCTTCCGCTGGATCAAGAACAATACTCTCTTGAGAAAGAGAATCTCCCTCATCTTCTTCATTTTCTGAACTAGAGGACTCATCATATATGGCAGTGCTTTCTTCTTGGAGCTTTGATATATTCAGATCTGGTGGGCTGAGCTCTGTGAAAAGATCAATGTATTCTTGAGCAGGGGTTTGTTCTATTGCTTCCTCCCTTTCAAGCGAAGGCCCTTTAATTTCAATCTGCTAAAAATTTTCTTCCTTATTTTCCTCCTCGTCCTCTGAGATGAAAGGCTGTTGATTTCTAATCACATGCAAATTGTTACTAATGATTTGAGGTGTAACAGAGTGAAGATTCAATGAATCTTCATCTATTACTATGCTTTCATAACTTTCCCAATTAGTATCATAGATAGGCTGACTTGGTTCATTTCTTCTCTGGAGTTGATGGCCCTGATCTCCCTCCCGTGAATCTACTGATGATGGTCCTGCAAGCTCAGTTTCCCCTTGGAAACAATCATCATCAAACAAATCATAAATAGGAAAATTATATTTGTAAGCAATGTCATCAATCACACCTACTGGATTTCCAGCAAGTCTTTCGTCATTCTGATCCACAAAGGAATCCTCTAAATCTGTATCATCAAACTCATTAGATGAATGAGCAAGCGTATATGTTCTATAAAAGATTTCAGAGGTGGACTGTGTATTTAATATTCGGTCCATCTCTTCTTCTGTCAATGGAGGAATTTATTTTTTAACATAGACAGAAGAACAACAGTCCTCTATTTCTTGTACTAACTAATCTGGAGGCGGGATATCTTCTTGAGCCTCTTCTATGGAATCTTCACTTGTGCTAGCAGGGAAACTCTAAGGATTTCCTGATGTTTCCTGATCTCTTTCTCCTTCCACATCAGATTCTGCATCTTCTATGTGGTTTCTTGTTTCCTCAAAGTCGCATTCCCTATTGGCTTTTACCATTAGGTCGTCATATTCTCTAGTCAACATAGTACAAGACGTAGGTAAGAAATCAGGCAGTTCCTGATCACTTTCCTCTTCATCTTCTATAGACTCTTAACCATCATACATGTCTTGCTCATTATCTAGGTCTTGAGTTTGTTCCTGCTCTGGAAAATGCATGGGCTGCTCTAGATAATCATCATTTGCATTTAAAATAGCTACGTACATCTCCACCACTTCACCAAATCTGTTCACCAGTTTTATCAATTTATCCTCTAAAGCATCTAGCTTTACTTCTTGGTCCATATTTGGATCCATGTTTCTACAAAGAGGTTACTGCATCTTCTCAACCAGTTCAGAGTCTTCTGCCAATGGAGTCTTTTGAGAGTTATGGAGTGTGGAATTTCCAAGTGGATGAATTTGAAATTTGAAGCAGACTACTGTCCACCATCAGCAATGAGATACCAATCTAATTTAAGTGGTCCTCCCCAATGGAGTCACCATTATGTTGGTGACGACAATGGGACACCAGACCAGATATTAGCAGTTAAGAACTCTTATATTTTTTTCCCCAGCGGAGTCGCCATTATGTTGGGGTTCCAGTGTTTTATCCAGATTGGCAAGACCAAAATACCAGACAACATCATAACCAATTTGGGGCCCTAGGATCTAGCCCTCTTGGACCCAGAGAGGGATCTCTCCATAAATAACAAAGAATGATATATATCTTTGAAGCTCAAAATGAGGTATTAGGCTAGTTATGAAGCACAAGGGGGGTTCAAATGATTTGGTTGGTTGTTGGGTTGGTCAGATATCATTAACTAAGAAGGTTATGGAATGAAAGGAACGAAGCAGCAAGATGTTTCAGTAAAAGAGGATAGGTTAGGAATGTGGCATCCATTGGGCTATGGAGTCATGAAAGGGGATTACTTGCAAAATTACTAGCCAAGGCTTTCCGAAGGGCAAGTCATCTATACTAAAGTATCTTTTAGATAGATGGTGGAATGGAACAATAAGGAGTGAAAGTGAAAGAAGGAAAGAAACCCAAGCACAGTCTGGAGATCAGGTCATATATCATTTAAATCCAGACCTACTTTGACATACTCAAAGAAACTCTCAATGAAGATACAAAGGGCAGCTTAAGATCAGGTCAGACGTCATTTAACTCCAGGCCTGCTTCAGCATATTCCAAGAGAAAAACGAAGATAACATTTGACATAGAACTAGGCCTAAGATCAGAGAAGGGCTTTTAACCTTCGATGCTTTGAAACCAGCTCATGGGATCTTAGAAAGGATAATCTGTTGGAAAAGGACCCCAGTGGACAGGGCTTACACTAAATCCCCGATACCCAATTCTTCCAGCTTAAACCCAACTAGAACATCTAAGCAACAAACCCCGAATTCACACATCAGTAAGCATGGGCTGGACCAATATCTTTAATTTGTTAATTTGCATGAATTTTCTCCTAGATTCACTATCAACAGAAAACATCAAGGATAAGAAGAGCAGTGGGCATTAAGGTACCATGCAGGGGTATATCTTAGGCCAGATTTACTGATTCTTATCGGAGAATTATGGATAGTATGATTAAAATGAAAAAAGTCAATGCAATAAGAGAAACATCACCCGTAATATAGACCAGGATCCTCTGAAATTTTCTTGTTCAATTGATATGCAAAAAAAGTCACATACTCTGAGCTCAATCGCTGATACAGTCCAAACTTTCTCCTCCCAGCCTACTAAATTAAAAACTACTCAGCTTCTTCCCCCAAACTGTTCTAACAGCTAAAATAACCCCTACAACTCATCAACAACAACAACCTTTACAATATGTTCTTCAGGGGTTCTTATAGGAAAATGAATAGCAGTAGTAGCAGATGTACATTTAATGGATTCATTTAAGATAGAGTGAAGGAAGCATCCATGCGCACTCTGCTTAATAGCTCTGCGCTGTACTCTGTAGTCTGGTTTGGAGTCTCCGTTAGGTCGATATTGACCTCGGATGTGTTCTTTGAAGTCTTTCTGGATGTAAGGCACTCTGTTATGTCTTCTGAAGCAAGTAAGGTGACTGAAGGTCTTATGTGTTTCCATGCTTCCATAACTGTTGTCTGACAGTCTTAGAAGCTTATGTTAGTGAAATGGCTTTTAGGAGCTCGAGGAGGCATGGAGACTTCTGTCGGAAGGTGTCCTTTCGGAGAAAAGACGTTCTACTGGCATTAGAAATAGATATGGCTTGTTTCATGTGCTTAGACCTTAATAGGTCTCTTGATCATCTTCATGGTCTTCAGGCTGCATCTTTATCCTTTGAACAACGGGATTAAAGCATTAAATACTCAATAACTGGGTTTAATCCTCTTTGCTGATACACTTTTCCGTTGTTGTGAAATTCATTCTGCATTCTCAGTCCCAGTGACTATGAATGTGGAAGTAGAACGAATTCATCACTCTATGAACCCTGCACAATACAAAAAATTGTTATAAAATCCAGGGAGTGGTGGAAGATTTTCTACGGAGGCCTGTGGGATGGTGGTGGAAACGGGGAAGACAGGTGAAAATCCAATGGAAATCTTTGCAAAACGATGGAGGAATGAGCTGCCGGAGTTTTGGTGCAAAACAGGTTGCAGACCGTCTGATTAGATGGGCAGATCATGATCAATGGTTGAGACTTTCCATGGAAGAAGGTTGAAAGAGTTGAACGGAGAAAAATAGATTTTAGTGTAAAAACCCATAGTTTAACGTTTGGGTGGAATACAAAGGAAATGGTTTAAAAGAATGAATTCAGGCCTTTAATGGTGGGACCCGGCTAGTGCGGAGGGCGATCAGATATGAACCGTTGGATCTCAAGAAGAGATCAACGGTGTTGATTGTCGGATGAAACTGTTTGGAGGCTCTGATGAATGAAAATAGAATGAAATGCGTGATGCGATATGGGCCGTTGATCTGATCAGATGGACGACTGAGAGTGATGACGGAGGCTGCAGGAGAAAAGGGGAAGGAAGGTGGTTTCTGGAGGAAAACCACTAGTTTCGCACGGCTCAAAGGTAGTTTTTAGATTTTGCCAAAAAAGTACGATATGCCTCGCTGTGTGACACGTGGCACTACAAAACCACTTACATCGCGTAAATTTAAACTGTTAACCCTCGGACACTAAAATCACGCGATATGGATCTTAGCCGTTAGATGGAGGGGTAAAAGATCGGATGGTGCAGGTGGCAGTGCAATATGGACAGATGCGTGGTCAGTAATGGTGGGGAAAGTCAAAACTAGGTTTGATCTAGACCGTCAGATCTATAGGATGAACGGTCAGGATGAAAGCAGGGAGCGGGAATGAAAAGGGTTAAATAAATGGGCAGGATGAATAAGGGTTGTTGGATCTAATAGGATTAACGGCAGAGATCCAATCATAAGGGGAGATGGCGGGGCAATGAGCGGGGAGCGATGAAATCTGGATTGTTGGATCCAGAAGGATGAACGACTCAGATCAAATCGGGGCTTGTAAATTTGGAGGGGTCAAATGCGATGTGATTGGTGCGATTAAGCGACCACCGTCTGATTTGGAGATAGATCAACGACTCATAAATGATCAGAGGGGTAAATGGATAGGGGCGATGGGCACGTGTGGGACAAGCGCTGACCAATAGATCTTTTGGAGATCAACGGTCGAGATCATAGCGGGATTTCATAGAACAAAGTTCAATCGCATCGGGGAAAATCAATTAATAAAGAAATGTGCCCACATTGAACGCTCTGATTGCGATAAGTGGCCGGGGTTTTAGCGCTTGGTTCTAGGCGCGGGGCATATGGTGGGGAAGTGGTTAAGGGGGTTGGTCGAAAGGGGTTAAAGCCTCATATGTAAAATGGGTGTTTTTAAAGCCAAAAAGAGGATTTTTAAGGCTTAAAAAGGTTTTCAATAGAGGGAATAAGGGGTTTTTCCACCAAATGAAGGGATTTCATATGGTTTGCAAAGGGAAATCAGATGGTTTAGATGACTTAGGAAAGGATTTTGGGGGTTAAAGGGGAAAATTTGAGAATGGAAAAAAGGGTTAAAATAGGGAATTTGCAGGGATACAAGGGAGCATATGGAGGCTTTTATGAGCATAATTTTTTAACAGACAGTGAGGATTTCTTCATGGAAACAGTAGTGAAGATATTTTCCAAGGCAAAGGGCACACAGAGGCTTCAGGAATGATATGTTTTCAAAGGAAATGTATTTCTTGAAGGCTCATAAAAATATTTAGCCACCTGTTTGCTTGAAAAAAAATTTATAGGTGGCTAACAGTGGCTCCACATGGGGATGGAATCTTCTTGAGGATGCCAAGAATTCAGAAAATAATCTTTGGAGTAGGCCAGATGCCTGGTACTTGAAACATCCATTTTCTTTCTTGGATCAGCTACCAAAAATATTGAAGACATCATATTAGCAGTAATACTCTCCCAAACAACTACCTACCACTACTATTGTCCTAACATTTTTTATTCTGGGTGCATTTGGACTTGCAGACCCTTTACAACATCAATTTTTTACAAACAAGAAAATAAACCTATTCTATTTCTAACCTTTTTACTCCATGAGACCAGATTAGACAGTTGGCCTCATAACTTCTCTACCTAGACTATTATCTGCCAGGATTAAGCTATCTAGCAAATTTCTTCTCTACATTCTAAGACAGAAATTGAAAAATAGTCAAGACAGGATTAGACTGTCTGGCTTGCCGTGGGCCATGGCATAAAGACAAAACTGCTCATGGACTGAAAACCTTGCAGAAATTCAAAATTACTAACTAAATGCTCACAGACTGAGCTTTATTGAGATTTTCCTACCTACTCTACCCGAACTTGAGATATTTACAAGTCTAGCTTAAAAACCTTCTCTTCCAATACATCCAGTCCATCAAATGATCCTAGGACTAGTATTTTTTGCTCAATTCTTTGAGAATGCTGGATAGGCAGGGCCACTCCCATTATCTTTGTTTCTTAGCAGCAGCTTTAAAAAAATTTCTTGTTGTCTGCAACATGCTGCTCAACATGACCTTTGATCCTTCTTCAAATGTTAGCAGGAAATGAACATAAGGATCATAAAATGATACTTGGTTGTGAATATTTGGCAAGCAGGCTTCAACCATGATTTCTTCTTCTTCAACTGGATCAAGAACAAGACTCTCTTGAGAAAGAGAATCTCCCTCATCTTCTTCATTTTTTGAACTGGAGGACTCATCATATATGGAAATGTTGTCCTCTTGGAGCTCTGATATATTCGGATCTGGAGGGCTGAGCTTTGTGAAAATATCAATGTATTCTTGAGCAGGGGTTTGTTCTATTGCTTCCTCCCTTTCAAGAGAAGGCCCTTTAATTTCAATATGCTCAAAAATTTCTTCCTTATTTTCCTCCTCGTCCTCTGAGATGAAAGGCTGTTGATTTCCAATTACATGCAAATTGTTACTGATGATCTGAGGTGTAACAGAGTGAAGATTCAATGAATCTTCATCTATTACTATGCTTTCATAACTTTCCCCATCAATATCATAGATAGGATGACTTGGTTCATTGCTTCTCTGGAGTTGCTGGCCCTGATCTTCCTCCCGTGAATCTACTGATGATGGTCCTGCAAGCTCAACTTCCCCTTGGAAAAAATCATCATCAAACAGATCATAAATAGGAAAATAATATTTGTAAGCAATGTAACCTATCACACCTACTAGATTTTCAGCAAGTCTTTCTTTGTTCTGATCCATAGAGTAATCCTCTAAATCTGTATCATCAAACTCATTAGATGAATGAGCAAGTGTATTTGTTTTATAAAAGATTTCAGAGGTGGACTGTGTGTTTAATATTCGGTCCATATCTTCTTCTGTCAACGGAGGAATTTATTTTTTAACATAGAAAAAAGAACAACAGTCCTCTGTTTCTTGTACTAACTGATGTGGAGGCTAGATATCTTCTTGAGCCTCTTCTATGGAATCTTCACTATCAGGGAAACTCTGAGGATTTCCTGATGTTTCCTGATCTCTTTATCCTTCCACATCATATTCTGCATATTCTATGTGGTTTCTTGTTTCCTCAAAGCAGCATTCCCTATTGGATTTCACCATTAGGTCGTGATATTCTCTAGTCAGCATGGTACAAGACGTATGTAAGCAATCAGGCAGTTCCTGATCACTTTCCTCTTCATCTTCTATAGACTCTTGAGCATCATACATGTCTTGCTCATTGTATAGGTCTTGAGTTTGTTCCTGCTCTGGAAAATGCATGGGATGCTCTAGATAGTCATCATTTGCATTTAAATTAGCTACATACATCTCCACCACTTCACCAAATCTGTTCACCAGTTTTATCAATTTATCCTCTAAAGCATCTAGCTTTGCTTCTTGGTCCATATTTGGATCCATGTTTCTACAAAGAGGTTACTGCATCTTCTCAACCAGTTTAGAGTCTTCTGCCAGTGGAGTATTTTGAGAGTTATGGAGTGTGGAGTCGCCAAGTGGATGAATTTGAACTTTGAAGCAGGCTGATGTCCACCATCAGCAATGATATACCAGTCTAATTTAAGTGGTCCTCTCTAGTGGAGTCGGCATTATGTTGGTGATGATAATGGGACACCAGACCATGTATTAGCAGTTAAGGACTCTCAAATTTTTTCCGAGTGGAGTCACCATTATGTTGGGGTTCCAGTGTTTTGGCCAGATTGGAAAGACCAAAAGACCGAACAACATCATAACCACTTTGGGGCCCTAGGATCTAGCCCTCCTGGACCCGGAGAGGGATCTCTCCATAAATAACAAAGAATGATATATATCTTTGAAGCTCAAAATGAGGTATTAGGCTAGTTATGAAGCACAAGGGGGGTTTAAATGATATGGTTGGTTGTTGGGTTGGTCGGAGATCATTAACTGAGAAGGTTATGGAATGAAAGGAACGAAGCAGCAAGATGTTTCGATAAAAGAGGATAGGTTAGGAATGTGGCATCCATTGGGCTATGGAGTCATGAAAGGGGATTATTTGCAAAACAACTAGCCAAGGCTTTCCAAAGGGCAAGTCATCTATACTAAAGGATATTTTAGATAGATGGTGGAATGGAACAATAAGGAGTGAAAGTGAAAGAATGAAAGAAACCCAAGCGCAGTCTGGAGATCAGGTCAGATATCATTTAAATCCAGACCTGATTTGACATACTCAAAGCAACTCTCAATGAAGATACAAAGGGCAACTTAAGATTAGGTCAGAGGTCATTTAACTCCAGGCTTGCTTAAGAATATTCCAAGAGAAAAACAGAGATAATATTTGAGACAAAACTAGGCTTAAGATCAGAGAAGGGCTTTTAACCTTCAATGCTTTGACACTAGCTCAAGGGATCTTAGAAAGGCCAATCTGTTGGAAAAGGACCCCAGTGGACCTGTAGTGATTTACTGATTCTTATCATATTATAATGGACAGTATGATTAAAATTAAAAAAGACAATGCAATAAGAGAAACATCACCCGTAATATAGACCAAGATCCTCTGAAATTTTCTTGTTCAATTGATATGAAAAACCAATCACATACTCTGAGCTCAATGGTTGATACAGTCCAAAATTTATCCTCCCAACCTACTAAATTACAAAGTACTCAACTTCTTCCCACAAAATGTTCTAATGGCTAAAAGAATCCCTACAACTCATCAACAACAACAACCTTTACAATATGTTCTTCAGGGGTTCTTATAGGAAAATGAATAGTAGTAGTAGTAGATGTACATTTAATGGATTCATTTAAGACAGAGTGAAGGAAGCATCCACACCCACTATGCTTAATAGCTCAGCGTTGTACCCTGTAGTCTGGTTCAGAGTCTCTGTCAGGTCGATATTGACCTCGGATGTGTTCTTTGAAGTCTTTCTGGCTGTAAGGCACTCTATTCTGTCTTTTGAAACAAGTAAGGTGACTGAAGGTCTTCTGGGTTTCCATGCTTCCATAGCTACTGTCTTACAGTCTTAGAAGCTTCTATTAGTGAAATGGCTTTTAGGAGCTCGAGGAGGCATGGAGACATCTATCGGAAGGTGTCCTTTCTAAGAAAAGACGTTTTGCTAGCATTAGACACATATATGGCTTATTTCATGTGCTTAGACCTTAATATGTCTCTTGATCATCTTCATGGTCTTCAGGTTACGTCTTTATCCTTTGAACAACAGGATTAAAGCGTTAAATATTCAATAACCGGCTTTAATCCTCTTTCCCGATACACTTTGCCGCTACTATGAAATTCATTCTGCATTCTTAGTCCCAGTGACTGTGAATGTGGAAGAAGAATGAATTCATCACTCTATGAACCCTGCACAATGAAAAAAATGGTTATAAAATCCGGGGAGTGGTGGAAGATTTGTTGCGGAGGCTTGTGGGATGGTGGCAGAAACGGGGAAGACAGGTGAAAATATAATGGAAATCTCTACAAAACGATGGAGGAATGAGCTGTCAGAGTTTTGGTGCAAAACATGTTGTAGACCATCTGATTAGATGGGTAGATCATGATCAATGGTTGAGAATTTCCATGGAAGAAGGTTGAAAGAGTTGAACGAAGAAAAATAGATTTTAGTGTGAAAACCCAAAGTTTAAAATTTGGGCGGAATATAAAGGAAATGGGTTAAATGAATGAAGTGAGGCCTTTAATGGTGGGACCCAGCTAGGGCGGAGGGCGATCAGATATGAACCGTTGGATCTCAGAAAGAGATCAACGGTGGTGATTTTCAGATGAAACTCTTTGGAGGATATGATGAATGAAAATAGAATGAAATGCGTGATGCGATATGGGTCGTTGATATGATCAGATGGACAGTTGAGAGTGATGACAGAGGCTACGGGAGCAAAGGGGAAGGAAGGTGGTTTCGGGAGGAAAACCACTAGTTTCGTGCGGCTCAAAGGAATTTTCATATTTTGCCCAAAAAGCGTGATATGCCTCGCCGCGTGACACATGGCACTAAAAAACCGTTTTCATTGTGTAAATTTAATCTGTTAACCCTCGGACACTAAAATCACGCAATACGGATCTCAGCCGTTAGATGGAGGGGTAAAAGATTGGATGGTGCAGGTGGCAGCACGATATGGAAAGATGCGCGGTTAGTAATGGCGGGGAAAGTCAAAAGCAGGTTTGATCTGGACCGTCGGATCTATAGGATGAACGGTCAGGATGAAAGGAGGGAGCAGGAAGGAAAAGGGTTAAATAAATGGGCAGGATGAATAAGGGTCGTTGGATCTAACGGGATTAATGGTGGAGATCCAATCAGAAGGGGAGACAGGCAGGGCAATGAGCGGGGAGCGATAAAATCTGGACCGTTGGATCCAGATGGATGTACGGCTCAGATCAAATCGGGGCTCGCAAATCGGGAGGGGTCGAATGCGATGCGATTGGTGCGATTAAGCAACCACCATCCGATTTGGAGATAGATCAACAACTCATATATGATCAGAGGGGTGAATGGATAAGGACGATGGGCATGCGGGACAAGCGCTGACCGTTAGATCTTGTGGAGATTAACGGTCGAGATCGTAGCAGGAGTTCATAGAACAAAGTTCAATCGCATTGGGGAAAATCAATTGACAAAGAAATGCGCCCACATTGAACGCTCCGATTGCGATAAGCGTTTGGGGCTTTAGCGCTTGGTTCTGGGCGCGAGGCATATGGTGGGGAAGTGGTTAAGGGGGCTGGCCGAAAGGGGCTAAAGCCTCATATGTAAAATGAGTGTTTTTTAATCCAGAAAGAGGATTTTTAAGGCTTGAAAAGGATTTTGGTAGAGGGAATAAGGGGTTTTTCCACCAAATGAAGGGATTTCACATGGTTTGCAAAGGGAAATTAGATGGTTTAGAAGACTTAGGAAATGATTTTGGGGGTTAAAGGGGAAACTTTGAGAAGGGAATAAAGGGTTAAAATAGGGAATTTTCAAGGATACAAGGGGGAAGATGGAGGCTTTTCTGAGCATAATTTTTTCACAGACAGTGAGGATTTCTTGATGGAAACTACAGTGAAGCTATTTTCCAAGGAAAAGGGCACACAGAGGCTTCAAGAATGATATGTTTTCAAAGGAAATGTATTTCTTGAAGGCTCAAAAAATATTTGGCTACCTGTTTGCTTGATAAAAAATTTATAGGTAGCTAAAAAGACACACAGTGTAATCATCCTTTATAGATCTTTACCAGCTCCATAGCTCGAGCTCTTCTTTGACAACTTTTATGAGCTATTATTCCCTTGATAAGTTGCTTCTTGTATAACCCTGGCTGGATGTATGCACTATTTCTATTCTTGATATTGCAGCCTTTGCTGGTGCATTTTTTCATTTATTTTTCTCATCATTTTATTTTCCTGATCATATCAGAGAGTATCATCTACAGACACTATACCCAGTTTGTCTCCTAGATATTCGAATGGTTCTCTAGCAAGAGGTTTTGTAAATATGTCTAATTCATATTCCTTTGTTGGGACATATTCCATATTTACTATTTTCTCTGCTACTTGTTCTCTGAGGAAGTGGTATTTTATCGAGATGTGCTTGGTTTTTGAATGAAGCGCATGATTTTTTGATATGCTTATTGCACTTGTATTGTCACATTTGATAGAAATAGGTTCAGTGATGCTTACCTTCATGTCTTGAGGATTTTGTTTCATCCACATCACTTGTGTTCAACAAGCCGCTGCTGCTATGTATTCTGCTTCTGCTGTAGATAGAGAGACAAATTTTTACTTCTTTCTTAACCATGCTAGCAGAATTGCCACCAAATAGAATGAAACTCCACTTTTTCTTTTCCTGTCATCCACACAACTAGCCCAATCTACATCTGGATATGCTGTCAATGTGAATTATTTGCCTTTCGGATACCATAGACCATAATTTGCAGTTCCTTGCAGGTATCTAAATATCATCTTGATTGCTAGTAAGTGATTTTGTTTTGGTGTTGATTGATATCTTGCCATAAGTCCTACTTCCAACATAATATATGGTCTAGAGGCTGTTAGTATAACAGAATTCATATCATAGATCTGTAAAGTATTTGATCTACATCTGTAGATCCATCATCTCCACATAACTTTCATCCAATAGTCATGGGAGTTGACATATGTTTAGAGTCTTCCATTTGGAATATTTTTAACATATCTCTTAAGTATTTTTCTTGTGAAATGAATATGACTTTATTCTTTTGTAGAATTTGAAGTCCTAGGTAGAAGGTAAGATCTCCAATCATTGACATATCAAATTCTAACTTCATCTCTTCAGCAAATACTTTTACTAAATCATTCTTGTTCCTTCCAAACATGATGTCATCTACATATACTACTACAATTGGTAGTTCATCTTCATTAGCCTTTATATATAGATTGATGTCTACTCCTCCCTTCTTGAATCCTTCTTTTTGAAATTATTTGTCCAGCCTGGAATACCATGCACCTGGTGCTTGTTTGAGACCATATAGAGCTTTCTTTAATCTGCAAACATAGTTGTGCTTCTCTGCTAAGGAAAAACCTTTAGGTTGTTCTATGTAGACTTCCTCCTCTAGATCTCCATTTAAGAAGGCAGACTTCACATCCATTTGATATACCTTGAAATCATGATAGCATGTGAAAGACAGAAAAATTCTAATTGCTTCCATTCTTTCTACAGGGGAAGAATTTTCATCATAATCAAGTCCTTCGATTTGAGAGTATCCATTACATACAAGTCTGGCTTTATTTTTGATTACCTGACCTTGTTCATTCATCTTATTATTGAATATCCACTTTGTGCCAATGACACTTGTCCCAGTAGGTCTTGGTATTAACTCCCAAGTATTGTTCTTCTCAATCTGTTCTAATTCTTCATTCATAGCATTTATCCAATTTTTGTCTTTGTAAACCTCAACGAAATTCTTCGGTTCTATTTGTGATGACATGAATAGATACACTTCCTCGGTCTGTTCAAATGGTTGTCTTTTTGTTTGGACTCCTTCACTTTTGTCTCCAATAATTTTCTTTTCCAGATGATTATTTTAAGTGTGTCTCGAGGGCCCTTTTGAGTGCATCTTTGTATCTTCTGATGTTTCATCCTGCTCTTCACTATCTTGGTTGTTACAATAATGATGATCTAGAGGGTTAATAAAATTTGTTCTTTCAGTTTTATTTTGTGATTCCTCATCAAATCTTACATCGATGCATTCCACAATCTTATGTAGCCTCTTATTATAACAGTTGTATCCCTTACTCTTTGATGCATATCCCAAAAACATTCCTCCATCAACTATTGCATCATACTTCCAAAATTTCTCATCATTATTATTTATGAAGCATTTTCTGCTAAAGTCTTTAAAATGCTTGATTGATGTTAGTTTCCCATGCCATAGTTCATATGGAGTCTTGTCACAATTTGGTCTGAGATGATCTTTTTTGAGGATATGAACAACTGTGTGTACTATTTTTTCCCAGTAGGTTTGGGGAATGTTTCTTTGTTGCATCATGGCTATGAAAATCTATTGTATAGACTTGTTTTACCTCTCTGCCACTCCATTCTGTTGAGGTATATTTGCAACAGTAAACTGTTTCTTTATCCCACATTGATTGCACAGGTCCGAAAACTCATCACCTGTGAATTCACCTCCTCTATCTGATCTGACGCATTTTAGTTTACATCTAGTTTGATTTCTGCCAGTGCCTTGAATATCTTAAATTTCTCAAACCCTTCAGATTTTCATCTGAGAAATTCCACCCATGTTAATATAGAAAATCATCAATTATCAACATGAAATACGATTCTCCACCTGGTGCATTTGTTCTCGAAGGTCCACACAGGTCCATGTGTACAAGATGGAGAGGTTTACTAGTAGACAGTTGGTATTTGGCTTTGAATAATGTGTGAGTTTTTTTTCCCAATTAGCAGGACTTACATATGGTATTTGTTGACTTCTTTATTGTAGGAAAATCTCTGACTACTTTCTTTCTGCTCAATTTAATGATGTGGTCAAAATTGATATGTCCCAATCTTCTATGCCATAGCCAAGATGCATCAAGTTTGTTGATGTAGCACCATTCACTCTCATCTTTCATGATATATACATTACTCTCTGTTCGGACCCCCTTAACCAAATTTTTTCCTGTAGTGATTGACATGACTTCACAATCTTGAGCTCTGAAGAGGACCTCACAACCTCTGTTGCACATTTGACTTACACTTATTAGATTTTGTTTTAGACCATCTACAAAAAATACATCTTGAGCCTTTCCTCTTTAATTATTCAGACTAATTGTTCCTTTTCCTTTAATTCTCCCTGCTTTATCTTTACCAAATGTGACATTACCAGATTTCTTTTCATTCAAGGTTACAAACTTGCTTATGTCTCCGGTCATATGTTTAGAGAAGTCGTTGTCCACATACATTTGATTTTTTTTAATCTTGAGCATATAGAACTAGATCACACTTATTAATCTTCTTTCTCCATTACATGCATCTGTTTGTTCTATAGTTCTGAGATGAAGGTTTATTGTCCCTAAGATGACATTTGTATGAATTGTGTCAAATATTGTGACATTAAAACATCCGATAGAGTTATGGAGAGGAGTATATGAATGTGTGAATCCATTATTATCCTTAATTCTTTTTGAATTCCCAAAATCAAATCTTTTTACACAATATCTACCATTCATGGCTTTATGTCCAAATTTCTTATAGCAGGAGAAGTACCCGTAGAAGAAATATTTGTATCTGGTAGAGGGTGATCATGTTTGGGGATATAACCATCTAGATATATATATATATATATTTTCTGAAACCATAAGATCTATGATCATTTTTTGTTTGATTGTTTACTCCTTTTGTCTCCTGGTTTTTCTCAGTAGTGTTTCTTTGCAGTTGTTCATCTGATGTTGAAGTGTTGCCCAGATTTTTGTTCTCATCTTGATGAGAATTGTCATTGTCTCCTATGACAACTTTTACAAAAGTGATAGATTTCTTATCCTCTGCCTTCGACTTGCTGGATTCTCCTTCATATCCTATCCCAGCTTTTACAAGAGGAGATATTTGTCCATTTAATATCCTGTCCAATTTTCCACACCTTTTAACTATTAAATGTTCATTGTTAAATTAGTTTGAGCCTTTTCCAATTTCTTCCTTAGTCTCACCACCTCTTCTTCCAATCTTCCATATTCCTTACTTTTCTCTCTTATTTGGTACAATAGAATGTCTTCTACTTTCCTTGGTTCTTCTAGTTCAATTTTCAACTTAATAAAATCTTCAGAGTTTCATTCTTCCTTTACATATTTAAGAAGGATTTCCTTCTATTTTCTAGTCTTGAGCTTGAGTCTATTTATTCCTTTAAGGCACTCACCAACTCCCCCTCAAGATCTACCTCACCTTCTTCTTCAAATTCCAAGAAATATTCCTCTAGATCTTCCTTGGCCATCAAAATGAATTTTGATGTTCCTTCTGCATTGGGGGATTCATCTGAGATCTCAGATGCACTGTTGTCTTGTTGAGCGTAGAATTTTCTTTTATTAAATCTATTCCCTTTTTGCCTATTACTGAAATTTATTTTCTCTTTCCATTTTGACTGATTCTCTATTTTCTTATGAGGAAATTTTGAAGCATAGTGCTCCACTCTTCCACAATTAAAGCACTTAAATGGAATTTTACCTTTGTACTTACCTATTCCTCTATCCAATATTCTGAAAAATTTGGCTTCTTCTTCATCAGAGCATGAGCATGTACCTTCCTTCTCTTCTATGCACTTGTCTACTTTAAAGGAAGCCTCCCTCATGTTTGACTTCCCTTCAGGAAGTCTCATCTCATATGTTGTTAGGTTGCCAAGTAATTGGTTATTGGTCAAGGTTTCCTAGTTTGTTGTTTCTTTTATGGAATAAACCTTAGGATTAAACCTGGGTGGTAGTGATCTCAATCATTTTTTTACTACAAAAATTTCTTTAATTTCTTCTCCTAGGCCTTTCATGATATTCACAACTTTTGCAACTCTTAAGAATAGTGCAGCTATATACTCATCTTCATTCATTTTTAAGTTTTCAAACTGAGTCCTATGTGCTTGTAGTTTGGCCATCTCCACCTTTGTATCTCCCTCATGAATATTTTCTAATGTATCCCAGATTTATTTGGCAGACTTACTATGCATTACTTTGATAAATTATGACTCACTTAGACTGCTCAAGAGTGCATTCATTGCTTTTTCATTAGCTATGAAATTTTGTTTGGATTCTTCCTCATTGTATGTATCCTTTGGTGCATATTTTTATTCCACAGTAACCTAGACTCCTACTCCAAGAGACATTAATTATGTCCTCATTCTTATTTTCTAGAAAGCGTAGTTTGTGCCAGTAAACAAAGGGGATTTATTTGTAGAGCTTCCTTCTAAACTAGCCATTTTCGGGACTAAGGACCTCCTTCCAGTGGTTAAACTGATACATAAGAACTTGGATTTGATACCAATTGATGAACCCTTAGCTAAATTGAGAGTGGGGGGTGAATCAGTTTAGTACATTCATGGTTCTTAAAACTCTTTTATTTACACCCATTAACTACTTCATTTTATAAGCAGCAAAATACATAATGAATTAGCACACTAAATGTGTGGACAACAAGTAATTAAGAAGATTAAAACATCACATCAAAACATAATGATCAAGCCCATAGACAACATATATAAGTGTAAACCCATAAGGGAGAAAACCACATCTTATTATTTTTGTGATGCAAAGGCAAGCTCCAAATCCCTCTCACAACTGATTTTTTGTAGGCTCCAGCCTACAGGAGGCTACTACCTCAAATTCTGCAAGCTACAACTTGCAAGGAAGCTCCAAATCCCAAATATTTTATGCAGGCTACAAATTATAGGAGTCTCCTACCTCACCCAGCTCCAACTGGAAATTTATCAAGCTACAAATTGAAAGGAGAGTACAATCCCCTCACTTAACATGAAAATCATATGCTGATTTGCGTAGATATCAGCTTTGTTATCCTCCTTCTTCACTGATTCCTTTTTTGCCTTCATTTCTACTTCATATTAGCTCTTGATGTACACAACATCTCTATCAACTCTCTATGATTCTTCCTCTCTCTCCCCTCTAATTCGTAGCTCTCTTACATTCTTCAGCTCTCTTCCATTCTACAGCTCTCTGACATTTTTCAGCTCTCTTCCATTATGTTGTTCTCTCTCTATTTTATACACACTGATATTACATGTTTTATATAGATAACTACATGACTATTTTCATTCTACAAGGAATTCGAAGTGAACAGGCCTAATCCTATGCCTTCCACCCATTTGATTCCTTACACTTAAGTTCAGGTTATTACATCAGAAATCATCATTACCACACTCATTAGAGTTTTTCCTATGCCTAAGGAGACTTGCCTTTGCATCACATACAATAAAAAATAATTAATTCATTTACATTTACAATTACAACAAATATATTTCACTCAGCCCTTTCAACTCTTGGCTCACTGTGCATTTTTCCTTTCTGCTGCTATCATTGTCTTTTCTGTTTCTATTGTTATATTATAATAGTTCTGCACAAACACCTTTTTCTTGACTCGACCTAGTTGGCACGTTTCCAATAGTGCCACCATATGCGCCTTTTTCCTGACTCTGCCTATCTTCCTTCCTTCTCTTGCCCGCAACATTCAGCCTTCTCCTTGTCTCAACACCCAACTTTGCCCCAGAGGTTTTGCTGAGCCCGACTTGACCCATGGTGCCTATCTCCTCATTACCGCAATGCTCATATTTCTCTGCCCTTTTCTCTGTGTTGGGTCACTTACTTGAGCCTTTCTGCTTGCGTTCAGACTTTTCTTTTTTAAAAGACGCAACTGCATCAACCATGTTTCTGAACGAGTGTCGAGTCTTACCCAAGTTTGTTGCTCGCATTCACTTTTCGTCATAAAATTGTGTAAATAAAAAGAACCCTAGACCTTAAATAAATTCCAATTAGCCTTTGAAAAAGCTCACGTCCGATCCCTTTATCACATTTCAGTGATCTAATTGTTCTACATTATAAACCTCCTTTATTCTCCGATGCTATTTAAAAAAGGAAAACCACATACACTCGGACTTGAAATCTATTAAATAATAGCTCTGAGCTATATCACATCTGTTCCCTTTATCACATCTCGACATTCCTTGGTACTTCTACGTTATATTCACTTGTTCCACCTTCGATGCAATTTCTTAACAAAAGGCCTTACATTCGGATTTGAAATGATTTGGTATTTAGATTTCAAACTCCATCGCATCTGGATCCTTTTATCACACTTCAGCAAGTCACATTTTCACCGTCGTTCATGGGTGCTATCCCTTCTGAGCTTGAGATGTGCAATATGTGATTGGGTCCCACAGTCAGACTTTAAATCCTTTAGATTTTAGCTTTGAAGCTTATCACATCCCAACTCTTGTCGCTCTTTGCATTTTGGCATTTCAACATGGTACATAAGCACTATCCCTTCTAAGCTTTATGATTTGTGATATGCGATAAATGGTTCGGGTCCCACCAGCGATGCCATGTCACTGCCACGTCATCATGTCACTACAACTTGCCACGTTAGCTTGCCACATCAGCTTGCCACGTCATCAAAAATTTATTTCGATATGTGGGGTTAGGGCCATGTCACCATATCGCACTTCATGTTTCATAATTTCTCTGTCTTCATTTTTTTGCGATATTCCTTCTGCTGTGATTTGTGATATCTCCGCCATCATTTTTCTTGACGTAAACTAGCGCGACTCTGCCCTCGTGTTCACGACTTTCTGCACTAGTTGAACATGTTCATTCCTTTACGATCTATGCCCACTTGTGCATGACTCAACCCAACACGTTCATGACTCTGCCAAGTACATTCACAACTTGACCCAAACTTGTTGCCTTTGCTCCTTTGGTGCCTTTGCTGCACATTGCTTCTCCTTGCCTCCTTTTTGCATGATGCTGCTCCTTTGCCTCTTTTCTGCTCCTCCACTATACTTTTTCCTTTTTTTCTTTATTAGTCCTTTATACTCCAACTAATCATGATCTTCTCCTTTGTCCTCAATGATAATTTTGGTGTTAATCCTTTATGCTCCTTTTCCATCAATGACAATATTTCCAACACATGCATGATATGATATGTACTCAAGACCCAACATTTTCAACAATTTCTTTGACTCCTCGCAGCTACCAGGCAAGACATTATCACTCAGAAGAACCTTATCTTAGAATAACCTGTAGTTTTTCATGGAAAATATTAAATGTGCATTAATGCCGATAATTATTAACGTTCATAAATTTGACCATTTTTAATGTTCATTGTGTGATTATATTTCTCAAAATATAAGGGAGTACTTAATTGTCAATTACCTCAAATTTTCCAAGAAACATGCATTCAACAAGCCAAAATTTGCTTTCAAGTTGTACAATAACATCGCTGTCCCCAACTGGGTAGACTTTGATTGACCACCAGGTCCAAAGAGAGGGGTGGTGGAAGAAAATTTAAGGCTTTCAGAAAAGGTATCAGCGATATGAGCATCATCACCTAGCTAATCATTATTTTGGAATGCATCTAACAACATTGTCTGCATGGCAGTCGTATCCCTTAAGTAATCATCCATACCAACCTCTATTTTATTGCCTCCATTTCCAGCTTGCGAAGAACTACTATTGTTGTAGTCATTCTTAATTAGTGAATCTGGACGTAGTGGGAATTGAATAGGTGGTTGATTCAACCATTCTTGGTATCGTTCCTCTTCGATTTTTTCTCTTAATTCAACCTTCTCTGAATTTGACATTGTTGTGGGGTGCAACGAAAGATGGTAGGTAGGTCACTCATCTTTAATAGAATCCTAATAATTTCAAAAAAAAAAATTGAACATGATTAGTAAAAAATTGATGATATCAAT
Organism: Pinus albicaulis; assembly: GCA_034641835.2. NCBI lineage: Eukaryota > Viridiplantae > Streptophyta > Pinopsida > Pinales > Pinaceae > Pinus > Pinus albicaulis. The sequence goes on along the minus strand of CM076574.1, from coordinate 1,192,503,008 downwards.
TATTAAGCACATCGAAGGTGCATGATTAATTGGTTTGACGTTGAAATAATTATAATAATATACCAAACAATTATTATTACCATCATTTTCTTAGGATTGTGACTAGAAGATGCAATGTTACAATTGGTAGAGTGAAGCGGTTGTCTATTTTCATCTACCAAATGTGCCTTGCGGTATGTTGCTCTTGATAAGGGCTTCTGATGTTTTGGAGCTATTTGAATATTTTGTGCATCTAAACTAGATTTTGAATCTACATGAACCTGCAAATTTTTATACATTAATTTTATTCAACTGATTGACATGGATACAAAAAAAAATCAATTAGATAATGAAAATATAAATAAAATTTGAAGTAATTACGTTTTGAGATGGATAGGAAGAACTCCACAATGGACTTTGAGAAATAGTATGGAATGAGTTGGATTTTGAAGAATTTTCTATTTGATATAATTATGATATTTTATCCCTGCATTTGAGAAAAATCAACAATAAATTTTGGTGTACAATATACTTAAAAGTAATTTCGGTGCCTTAAAAATCGACTTATTCTTATCAGTGCTAATGTATTGTTAACCGCACCAGTGCATTTTAGTTACCGCGGATCGGTGTGGTTTTATGAACTGACGCACTGGTGTTGTTAGTTAAGAAATGCACCAAAAATCCGGAAATAAAAAAAATCGCAACTTTATTTTCTTGAAGTGAAGAAAATAGGTAAATTGAAAAATGGGCGGAAAATTATTTTCGAAAATCTAATTTCATAAAAATTTCTTTAAATAGTAAAATCTATTCATTATTTCATTATTTTTGCAAAAACATTCAGGGATGGATTTGCATGAGAGACATACCTGGAGCAAGAGAGCACGAGTGCACTGTGAAGCAACAAAATACTTTCTAACAACAACATTATTCAGAGAGTCATTCTAAGAAAAAAAATAGAACATGCAAATGAAAATTAATTGCTTCTTAGCTCATATGGAGTGGTGTTGGAGGTTAACAAAAGGGGGAAAAACTTTTACAAAACTTTGAGGGATCTAGCGGAACAAATGTATAGACATTCTTTCCACTTACAATACAAAAATCAATCCAATGATTCCAAGAACCAAATTTTATTTAAACTATAGGATGAGTTTCCATAGAATTAGTCAATGAGACATATCAAACTTTTAATAGCCAAAACGTACAACAACAAAAAAGAAGGAATGAAAAAGTAATATTCCTTTATTTTTATTTTCTAGAATTATATGTACATATTACTATAAAGCAATCATTTATAAATATCACTTTTGTTATATTTACTTTTCATATATCAATATAAAAATTAAATATTTTATTGTCATGTTACATTTTCAGGAAGATTATGAAAATCTCAAAGGATGAACGAGCTAATATTAGAAATATGCTAGTAGGAATGTCCAAAAAGGTGTACAAGGAGATGGTCAAAGAAATGGACATAATTGGATAGCGCGAGGAGCCATCTCAACAACAACGTGCTTCAAATGTAATATGTAATCATTGAATTTTTTTATTAGGTACAATAAATAAAAAACTTAGCATTAAATATTATTTTTTAAGTATTTTCTTGTAGAAAAGAAAAGAAAATGGAACCCATTTAACACATAAAACAGGACGACAAGGAAGAAAAGGGTTGATATCTATGTTTGTGAGTAATTGTTACTTCCTTATAACAACTTAACTAGATTTCATTTTTGTATATTTTAAGTTGTTTTACAACAATCATCATTGAATTTCTTCAAACAGGTGCTAATATACAAAGAAGAACCATCAGAAGAATTGATTGACATTGGGTTAAATATGGGTTGTTAGTATATTTTGGCATATCAGAAATTACTTATGGAATTTGTAAGCATCTATCTTGTTTTACTTAGCTCCATCTATAATTAATAGAACAGAAAAATCTTTTATATTAAATCTATGATTTGTTATGGGGTATAAAACTTGCAGGAAACAAAGTATGGAACTGTGTCAATTAATGAATTGTTGAAAGATGGCATGAAATTTGGTTTTGAAATAATGTGTATATTCACGAGTCAATTCTTGCTATGGTACATTTCTTTTCGATTTACATTGATGTATATTATTTAATATTGCAATTTTCATTATTCTCACCAATGTATATACACTCATTACACTTTATTTTTATGATTGTAGATGGAACTTGAAGAATAAGAAACCAATCAACACACCCACGCCATGGAAGTAGCTCGAGCAGTGACAACAGTTCCAGCGAAGAATGAAGATAAATATGTTTGGATATCATTGCAAGGTGTTGTATTTTTTGAAATATTTATTTTTGAAATCATACATTTTGTTTAATGTAATGAACATAGTGTCCCATATGAAAGACAAAGGGATACCAATAACTATCCCATTTTATATGAAAAAGAGTGTCTTATTCATATATATATATATATATATATATATATAATAAAATACATTTTAATTTATTCTATTTCATTCTCCATTGTCGTTGTGAAATGTTACACTGCTAGTTAAATATAAGGATGATTAAATATTAGAATGAAGAGATGTGAAATCTGATGATATGATATAACAAATTAATCTAAACATCACATTCAAATGCACTAATAAAAGTTTAATTGATATGAATACTGTTATAAGATATGTGTCTACTTTTGATGAATAATGAATTTTAAAAAATCACAATAATTGCACTGTCACAGGTCGATGTTTCTAATAAATACAAAATGAACACCGGTGCATGTTAGTTACCGCGCACCGGTGCATTTGTATTATATTGTGCACCGGTATGTTTCTACGACCTATGGGCATCACAAAAATAACAATAACAATTAGAACAACTAGTGTGTTTTATCGATGACTACCACCCGGGCGGTCCGATAGGCATTGCATGCACTAGTACAGTTTACATTTAACGCGTTGGTGAATTTTTATAACTTAAAAACCCCGTGCATTTTCGCACCTAGATGGCCCGGTGTAGTTTTTAACCTTAATGGCTCGATGCATGCACCTTCCATTGACCAGATGCGTCTTTCTGGGTGACATGCACCAGGATGTTACTAAACGCCCTGGGGCATTCGAAATTTGTTTTCCATCCCGGTGCTTGGTACGTTTACAGTATCGGTGTGTACATGGTAAAACACAATGGTGTGTTCACACCTGAGGCATGCACCAATGAGAAAAATTTTCGTAAAAACCTCCAACCACCTAGCTTTTTTTAGTTATGTTGAAATTATGTTAGAAGCTCTGCCAAAACCTCAATTAGCAAAAAAGGATGTTGTAGAAAATGTTTATTTGAAAATTTTGGCCAATTTATAACACTAAAAACCTCCTTTATAACCTCCACTAGAGGGTCTTTTCCTTGCAGTGAAGGGTGTAAGTATAATTTTGGATCTTAGTTAAAAAGGGGGGTCTCAGGAATTGCATCATTGACATGAAAAGAGTATCCATAGTATTGGGTTCTCTCCTTTTCATTATTTAGTTTAGTTTCCAAAGAATGCACTGTATAGATAGCACCGATCTCTATCCTTAGCAATAACTGACCAAAAGACCCTAATTTGGTATTTTGTTTAAAAATTCATATGTATTTGCACTGGAAACACTTGTGTTTGAAGTATTTTCCTACTTGAATGGTTTGAATTTATCCACACCCTGTTTGTATATGCTAACTTTATTTGGGATTCAATATTTCTTGCAATTTATATAGCTCACTTGGGTTTCATTCAAATCCATTTACATTGTTCCCCTAATTAAATCTCTAGCAAAAATTTGTATCATTCTATTTTTTATCAGCCTGTGGACCAGATCATAGTGACTTGCATCAAATGATTTTGGATAAAACATAAGAAGATCAACTTGAAGCCAAAATATGAATCTTTTGAACTCAAGGATGTTGAAAATCTCAAATTACCATACTCTACCACAAATATGGTAAATTTGAATAATGAAGATCAACACATTTGGTCTTTGAATACTAGAAAGTATTATGAGCCTAGACTGGGATACCAAAGCCATTTTAATTGATGATATCAAAAAACCACAAACAAGTGATTAAAGTTTCTTTGAAATTAAAATTCATGTCCAAATAAAAAACTTCATGAGTTCACTTTTAACTAATAAAGTTTTAACAAAGAACATCCTCTAAAAAAAATATTATTTAGTCAACTCATGCTCCTTGGTTCTAATTTTCTATTCAAAGCACTCCATGTCAAAATAAAGGTTCCTTCAAAATTGTTGAATGGATTTAAAGAGAAACACTTCTTTGAAAATTTTGATGAGATTTGTAAAGGTGGACTTTAATACTTTCTCAACCTCTACCTTTTTTTAAAACTATTTATATTACTTTAAATTTTTCAATATTTGATGAAATTAAATTTAAATTTTATAATAAAACTAAAGTTTTATTTAAATTTAAAATTTATAATAAAACTAAAGTTTTATTTAAATTTAAAATTTATAATAAAATTTATAATAAAATTTGGAATTTTAAATTCAAATAAACATAAATAAAAAATATATATTGTATTTAGCTAAAACTTTATTTCAAAAATAATTATAATTCCAAATTGAACCAAACAAATTTGAAATGATAAAATTGAAAGTATTCAAACTTAAAACACAAATTCTAAGAGAAGGACAAAGCAATATTCATATAAAAATTACAAAATCTCTTGTGTGGTGTGAATTCATGTCTCTTATTGTTCTTTGCATTTAATATTCTATCTACAATTGCTATTTATCATTGGAAGACTAAATTGTTTTAAAATTTTGCTAATGAAAGATAAGAATTGGGGTAAAAGTGATTGTAACAACATATAATAGTGGTAAATTAACAACATCAATATACCATTCAATTTATTTCTACAATCTTAATCAATCACATAACAAATCAAACACCATATTTATAATTAAAAGCAAGTAGAATATTAGGAGTGAAACCCACTATTAAAAAGACACAATACTCATCTTTAAATCAAGCTAGAAGATTTCTGTGTATAATTTTGACTACTCAACTCTAAGTGCTTAGATGATCAATCAATGTGTAATTAAAACTCCATATGACTATGTCTATTTATAATCCAAAGTCATTCGACAATATTAACTTTGATCAAACACCCCTTATATCAATTTGTTTGATAAAAAAAAATAAAAAAATGATTATACATTATATGCATGGTTACTTTACACAATGGATATGAGAATTTGTTTGAGAAATATAATACAATCATATTAAAATGAATAAATGAAATTCACATATTAAACTCACACTAAAGTAAGAAAAAACATTATTACCTATTTAAATAAAAATATACATATAAATAGTTTTATGAAATTAACAATATTTTATTATATATACATTAACGTCTCCAATAAAATAATACATTTAAATATTATACACCATTGTCATAATAATAATAAATCCATTTATCATCATAATCACACTACAAAATTTCATTATTATTATTATTATTATTATTGTAACTAGGCTAAGCTTAGACCTAGGCCAACCCGTCTTTTGGAAGGAAGAATTATGTATTGCCCATTATCACTAGGATTGTGCTATACTTCCTTAAGCTTGGATGCCAACTTAGATGCCCCTTGGGATAGTTTAATTAATCCAAAAATGACTTCCATCTTCAACTACTCCCCATGAGATTTGAATGTAAAACCTCATGGAATTCACCTATTCTAACATTATATTCATATAAAATTCATATAAATATTTAATTAAATTTTACTTTTTAAACTTTAATACATAATTACATTCTCTAAATAGTTGATAGATGTTTAATTGGTTGGTAAATGTTGAAATTATTTGAGAGAATGATTGTCATCATTAAGACTTATCCTTACCACAAGAAGAAAGAAATCAAAAGAGATATATGATTGGAATATCTTTAAAATTTAATGCGTAGTCAAATTGTCTATTTGGTGAGAAGATATTATTAAAATCCCATGGTAAAAATGATTAGTATCAAGTTTTAATTGTTAATAAAATTATCTACTAGGTAGGTAGATTAGATATTATTAAAGTCTCATGGTAAAAATGATTAACTTGGAGCTTTAATTGTTAGCCAAGTTGTCTACTTGGTAGGTAGATATTGAAATTGTTTAGGAAAATGGTTGCAATGGTTAAGATTAATCTTAATTAGAGGTAGAGGGGTTAAAAAAATAAAACCATATGATGACATCTTCATTTCCATATTGGGTGCAAAGGTCAATGTGGAAGAAAAGGTATATATGGAAAATCACATTGAAATCTTCATTTCTATATTGGGTGTAACTATCAATTGATTGATTGGAATTTATAATGAAATTCAAAAAAGGTGCAACAATCACTATATATAATAAAATTAATTATTTTCATTTTCCAAAACATCAAACAATATCCCATTTCATGTGTTATTCTATGTGAAAGGAGGGTATAAATGTAAAATCGTACTAAAACTAATTATTTTCATTTTCCAAAATATCAAACAATACCCCATTTCATGTGATATTCTCGATGTGTAAGAAGGGTATAAATGTACAATCATACTATTGGAATCTTCATTTCCATATTGGGTGTAACTATCTCTTGATTGATTGGCATTAAAAAAAAAAAAAAAACCCACAACAATCACTATATATAGTAAATGATTTTCACTTTACAAAATATCAAACATATCAGATTACTCTTTAATAATGAATAGAATATTTATGCAATAAATTTATAAAATTATGATTACAATTAATGGAATATTCTTGCAATAAATTTATAGAATTAGTACAACATAAAAGACAATCTATCTATGTTGGAAAGCTTATAAAGCCTATTAATTTGCAATAATGTAAGTGATTTATCTTTATCTTCTACCTTTGAATGACATTGTTTTTACTGATTTTTACCTTCAATGATTTTTCATATGTCATAGTTCTTCTGGAATTTATGTCTTGCCACGTTTCCATTGGAACATCTAGTGCAATTGCTAGTTTTAAATTGCATGAATATATCTAACTATAATGATGTTAACTCTTAATTGAAGATTATTCACATGAATTTGCTTTTCATATAATTTAAATCTTTTTTTTTTAATTATAAGTAATTATATTTTGACAAGATGTACATAATTATATTACATTTGACTATTCATTATATTTCTTCTAACTAAACTATGACAAAATACTTGTTATTTTTCAAAATCAATAAAAATATTAAACACAATTTGAGACATAATATAACATTTAGAATAGATATTATTAAAATTTCATGGTAAAAATGATTAGTTTGGAGCTTTAATTGTTAATCAAGTTGTCTAATGGGTAGCTAGATGCTGAAATTGTGTAGGAAAATGCTTTCAATGGTTAAGGTTAATATTAATTAGAGGTAGAAGGTTTAAAAAAATAAAATCATATGATGACATCTCCATTTCCATATTGGGTGCAATGTTAAATGTGGAAGAAAGGGTATACATGCAGAACCATATTGAAATCTTCATTTTCATATTAGGTGTAACTGTCAATTGATTGATTGGAATTTATAATGAAATTGAGAAAAGTTGTAACAGTCACTATTTATAATAGAATTAATGATTTTCATTTTCCAAAATATCAAACAATATCCCATTTCCCTTTTGGGTGAAATTCTCTATGTGAAAGAAGGGTATAAATGTAAAATCATATGATTGGAATCTTCATTTCCATATTGGGTGTAACTATTTCTTGATGGATTGGCATTTATAATAAAATTCAGAAAAAGTACAACAATCACTATATATAGTAAATGATTTTCACTTTCCAAAATATCAAACATCTCAGATTACTCTATAATAATGAATAGAATATTTATGTAATAAATGTATTGATTACAATTAATAGAATAGTATTGCAATAAATTTATAGAATTATGATTACATTGTTCTAACCATTAAAATCCAAAACAACATTCATTGTACACCATAAAAGACCATCTTTAAAGATTAAGTGGAGATCTATGTTGGAAAGCTTATAGAATCTCTCAATTTGCAATAATGTAAGTGATTTGTCGTTATCTTCAAGCTTTGAATGATGTTTTGTTTAATAAATTTTATCTCCAATAATTTTTTATATGTCACAATTCTTCTTGAATTAATTGATAGTTATAAATAACATGAATATATCTAATTATTATGATGTTAATGCTTATTTGATGACCATTCATATGAGCTTGATTTTCATATAATTTAAATCTTTTTTTCTTTAATTCTATGTAATTATATTTTGACAAGATGTACATAATCATATTATATTTGACTATTCATTATATTTCTTCTAACTAAACTATGATACAATACTTGTTATTTTTCAATATGAATAAAAATATTAAGCAAAATTTGAGACATAATATAACCTTTAGATAAGATACTATCACAATCTCATGCTAAAAATGGTTATTGTGGAGCTTTTATTGTTAATCTAGTTGTCTATTCCGTAGGTAGATGGTGAAAATGTTTAAGAAAATTGTTGCAATGGTTAATGTTAATCTTAATTAGAGGTAAATGACATCTCCATTTCCATACTGGGTGCAAGGTTCAATGTGTAAAAAATGGTATACATGCAAAATTTTTCATTTCCATATTGGGTGTAATTATCAATTGATTGATTGACATTTATAATGAAATTCAGAAAATGCCCAACAATCACTATATATAATAAAATTATGATTTTCATTTTCTAAAATATAAAACAATGTCCAATTTCTATCTTGGGTGCAATTCTCTATGTGGAGGAAGGGTATCAAATAAAATCATAGGATTGGAATCTTCATTTCCATATTGGGTGTAACTATCTCTTGATTTGTTGACATGTGTATTGGAATTCAAAAAAAGGTACATCAATCACTATTTATAGTAAATGATTTTCACTTTCAAAAATATCAAACATCTCATATTACTCTATAATAATGAATAGAATATTTATGCAATAAATTATTAAAATTATGATTACAATCAACATAATATTTTTGCAATAAATTTATTGATTGACATTTATAATGAAATTCAGAAAAGGTGCAACAATCACTATACATAATAAAATTAATGATTTCCATTTTCCAAAATATAAAAAATTATCCCATTTCCATCTTGGGTGCAATTCTCTATGTGGAAGAAGGGTATGAATGTAAAATCATATGATTGGAATCTTCATTTCCATATTTTGTGTAACTATCACTTGATTGATTGTCATTTATAATGAAATTCAGAAAAATGTAAAACAATCACTATATATAGTAGATGATTTTCACCTTGCAAAATACCAAACATTTTAGATTACTATATAATAATGAATAGAATATTTATGCAATAAATTTATAAAATTATGATTACAATTAATAAATATTCTTGAAATAAATTTATAGAATTATGTTTACAATGTTCTAACCATTAAAATCCAAAAAAATATTTATTATACACCATAAAATAATATCTCTAAAGAGTAAGAGGCAATCTATGTTGGAAAACTTATAGAATCTCTCAATCTGGAATATTCTAAGTGATTTTTTTTATCTTCTAGCTTTGAATGGCATTTTGTTTACTAATTTTATTTTCAAGGATTTTTAGATGACACAATTCTTCTCAAATTTATGTCTTAAGATATTTCCATTGCAACATTTGGTGTAATTGCTAATTATAAATAGAATGAATATATCTAATTATAATGATGTTAACAATTAATTGATGATTATTCACATAAGCCTTTTTTTTATATAATTTAAATCTTTTTTGTTTTAATTATAAGTAATTATCTTTTGAAAAGATGTACATAATCATATTTTATTTGACTATTCAATATTTTCTTGTAACTAAACTATGATACAATACTTTTTATTTTTCAAAATCAATAAAAATATTACACAAAAATTAAGACATAGTATAACATTTAGATTAGACATTATTAAAATCTCATGGAAAAAATGATTAGTCTCCAGCTTTAATTGTTAATCAAGTTGCCTACTAGGTATGTAGATGTTGAAATTGTTTAGGGAAATGGTTGAAATGGTTAAGCTTAATTTTAATTAGAGGTATAGGGGTTAAAAAAATAAAACCATATAATGGCATTTGCATTTATGCAAAATCATATTGGAATCTTCATTTACACATTGGGTGTAACTATCAATTGATTGTTTGGCATTTATAATGAAGTTTAGAAAAGGTGCAACAATCACTATATACAATAAAATTATTGATTTTCATTTTCCAAAATATGAAACAATATACCATTTCTATCTTGGATGCAATTATCTATATGAAATAAGGGTATAAATGTAAAATCGTACTATTGGAATCTTGAATTCCATATTGGGCGTAACTATCTCTTGATTGATTGTCATTTATAATGAAATTCAAAAACATGTACAACAATCACCATATATAGTAAATGATTTTCACGTTCTTATAAAATATCAAACATCTCATTCTACTCTATAACAATGAATAGAATATTTATGCAACAAATTTATTGATTACAATTAATAGAAATTTATAGATGTGATGGATCCTCAAGTTGAATGATGCAAGAACATCTCCAATAAATTTATAAAATTATGATTATAGTGTTCTAACCATTAAAATCCAAAACAACATTCATTGTACACTATAAAAGACCATCTTTAAATATTAAGAGGCAACCTATGGTGGAAATCTTAGAGAACCTCTCAATTTGGCAGATTTTAAGTGATTTCTCTTGATCTTATAGCTTTGAATGGAATTTTGTCTACTAATTTTTATCTTCAATGATTTTTTATATGTCATTATTCTTCTTGAATTTCCTTTGCAACATTTGGTGCAATTTCTAGTTATAAATAGCATGAATATATTTAATTATAATGATGTTAACACTTAATTGATGATTGTTCACATGAAATTTCTTTTCATATAATTTAAATATTTTTATTTTAATTATAAGTAATTATCTTGATAGAAAACTAGAAGAGAGCAGAGAGATATTTTGCACAACAAAAATCTCATACTGATGATTTTATTGATCACAAAGGTTACACACACACACACACACACAAACACACATATATATATAGGATACAAATTAATAAATTCGACAAATCTAGATCATGACTACAACTCATACATTGGAAACAACATCTAGATTGACTCCTCGTGACTCTTAATGAAAACTACACATGACATGGAAAAATTACTTCCAACACTCTCCCTTAATTCTTACATGTAAATAATATTTCAAACACATATTACAACAATAAATGATCATTGTCACATTTTTCTGATATGATAATCCCTAGCAACTCGGAAATCTCATGGCTTCTTCTCTTTTCTTCACCACACTTTCGATCTTCCCACTTGATTCACTTAAGACATAACCACTTCAGAGCATTATTGGCATGATTTATATAATTAACGCTTCGCGACCTCCCAAAGTGCAACGAGTCAGCCTCAATATTGAAGCATCCTATGGAACTACCACCACCTATTGAATATATGGCCTTCCCCTATATTCACCAGTTATCTAGAATAGAATTCTGGGTGTAGAATGTCTTCAAAAAGAAATTCTACGAATTGAATTTAATAAAATAACATCTAATGATGCTCCCAGAGCACTATGGGTCACACCATCTTGACCTTATTAAGAACTACTTGTAACTCATGATCTCGAAGCACGATAGGTCACATTAGTATGTTGGATAGTTGACATGTTCTTTGTGGCTCTACATCATTTGATTATTGCAAAATATGATTACATACTAAAACTTAAACCAAAAACTTACATACATAAACACACAATCAATACTATATTTATATCACCATTAAAATATCTAAAATAAAGCGACCACCCAAGCCCAAATAATTCTGAAATCAACAACCTCCCAAGATTTTCACTGCCACATTTTTAACCTCTAGAAATAGTCAGCTCTCAAAACAATTTCATAAAAAAAATGTAATGTGTTCCTCTTGTGCTTCAGGTCATAAAATAACAAGGCATGGGCACCCTCCATGCTTTCGTTGCAAATTTTTTTGATAACGGATCGTTGTCTCCTTTAGTACAACAGTCAATGCAAATCCTTGCCACAAATGACCATGGTGTGGTCCATTAATCGATATTTTTTCATGCTACATGCAGTCACCATGTCCTTTTGGAGCTCAATCACATAAATATGGCACTATTCAACTCTCAACTCTCTACAACGTCCTTATTATATGGCTTTATACTTTTCAATGACTGCAATCTTCTTTAGGTCTAGAGCAAAGAAATGATGAAATCTGCTCCGCTATATAACGCAGATGTTTGTCTTCACTATGTCAGAACGACCCCATTGTAGAAATTTGCTGAATAATGATTAATTATCCACCGAGACTATCCCGATCACATACAATTCGAATTTATATGCAACACATAATCTCTTCCACTCAACTCAGATCATCAAACATGCGGAAATAAAATCAAGCGATAACACATCAAATCATCATACACATTAACACAGTATGTATGGGGAAAGCTTATAGCTGAAAACCCCGCAGCTATTGTGTATATTATAATGGAGAAATCAAGTAACAAACTCAGCACAATACTCCTCACAAGTACTCAGTACTTTCTCATACAGTTACCCACAATCTAGCTCAGTTTTGAACAGGTTACTGGTTCAAAACTCACCGCCAATTGCCTTGCCTCTATTGCGCAATCCAGGCTTGTCTATATAGAGATCCAAGGTTCGAATCTCCTTGGCTTGACTGCGCAATTTTCATGGACAAATCCTCCAAGTGTGGTGCAAATCTCATGCACAACTGATAGCTAACTCCACCCTTTCATCTACCTCTTTCACTGGTCTCCACTGAACTGATCATGCACTGTAGTGAACTGATGTGTTCTTGAGTTGGATAATGAGTTACTAAATAATGAATTAAATAATATGTAATTCACTCCACTCATAACTAATTGATTATCTAGTTAAACTAATCTCAACCAGTTCAACTAAAATAAACAGAACACAACTCCACTAGCTGTCTCATTAACTCCTCCAAACTTCTGCCACTGAAGTCCAACTGAAGTCAACCATGCATGATGCCATCGAACCCTTGGGAACCACGTGATTCCTCTGTCAGTTGCATGAGCCACTTCTGTAGCTCGAACTGAAGTGCTCCAAGAGAGTAAACTGAAGTTTATAGTCTAAATATTATTAAGGGTAAATAATATTTGACTTCCCTATTTTAGGAGAGGCAGTCTAAAAATAGACTTCGACCTCTTCGACCTATAGGTCACAAAAATAGAGTCCCATCTATTTTTACCAACATGACCAATGCTCCAAGAATCTCAAACTGGAATCCCCGAACCATGCTCCATATGTCTAAAAATAGACATAGTCTAAAAATAGACTTTGCGCCAGAATTTGCCTGCGGGCCCACTTAGTGAAGGTGACTTCATTTCACTAAGCTCCATCATCTTGCTGCATTTTCAACAACCATGCACAAAAAAATGCTTCCCAAACAATTAAACTCAATATTATATGTTTGTTGGATAATAACAAATCCCAATCTCTAAACTAGCATGGATAATACATGGGCACAAAGATCCATGGAATTGGCACATAATCCACAATGTGTTTTAAGAACAACAAAAACAATGCTTCTGAATACATGGAGAGAGATCCTTTTTCACAATTGCAAAACCATTGAAGGGATTTCAAAATCTTAAAGAAAATATTATTACACTTTGGCTGATCGTTGAAGCAAATTTTGACCATAGCTGTATTCCAATTTTGTCCATCGTCGCATCCCTGATTTTAGCACTTTCATACAGAGAAGGGAGAATCTCATTTTACTATAAGTGGGGCTGAGAAACATAAAGTTCATTGAGTGTCAACCGACTCCTTTCTAATTTGGAATGAACTCCCACACCTCCTCAATTGGTCGAATTTCTCTTTCACATCTAGTCAAGCATAGATACACAAATCTCACATTAATGATTTTATTGATCACAAAGGTTATATATATATATATATATATATATATATATATATATATATATATATATATATATATATATATATATATATATATATATATATATATATATATATATATATATATATATATATATATATATATATATATATATATATATATATGTATGTATGTAAGTATGTATGTATATATATATGTATATATATATAAGATACAAATTAATGACTTCAACAAATCTAGATCATGACTGCAACTCATAAATTGGAAACAACATCTAGATTGACTCCTCGTGACTGTTAATGACAACTACACATGACATGGAAGAATTACTTCCAACACTCTCCCTTAATGCTTACATGTAACTAATATTCAAAACACATATTACAATAATAAATGATCTTTTTCATATTTGTTTGATATGGTCATCCCTAACACTCATATCCACTCTGAAATATCACATTTTCTACTCTTTTCTTCACCACACTTTCGAGCTCCCCACTTGATCCATTTAAAAGATAGTCGCTTCAAGCCATTATTAATGTGCTTCACAAAATTAACACTTGTCAACCTCTCAAAGTGCAATGAGTCAATCTCGATACTAAAACATCCTACAGAACTACCACCATATGTTGAATATATGGCATTCCACTATATTCACCAGTTATCTAGGATAACATTCTGTGTACATAATGTCTTCAGAAGGAAATTCTACAACTTGAATTTAATAAAATAACATGTACTAGCACTCCCAGAGCACGACGGATCACACTAGCTTGACCTTATTAAGAACTACTTGTAACTAATGCTCCCAGAGCACGATAGATAACAATATTCTATTAGATAGTTGGTCTATTCATTGTGGTTCTGCGTCAATTGATTTTTACAAAATATGATAACATACTACAAATTACACCACAAAATTACCAATAAATACTATATTCATATCACCACTAATATCTCTAAAACAAATTGATCACCCAAGCCCATAGAATCTGACAATCAACGACCTTCCAATATTTTCACTGCCACATTTTTAACCTCTACTCAAAAAAAATTCATAAACAAAATGTAATGTGGTCCTCTTGTGCTTACGGTCATAAAATAACAGTGCAAGGGTACCCTCCATGCTTCCACTGTGAATTTTGGTGATAATAGATCACTGTCTCCTTTATTCTGGCAATCAATGCAATTTTTTTTCCCAAATGACCATGCTGCATCCCATTGATAGAGAATTTTTTCATGCTACATATAACCAATGTGTCCTTTTGGAGCTTGACCACATAAATATGGTGCTATTTGGCTCTCGAATCTCCACGACGTCCTCATTATATGGATTTATACTTGTCAACGACTGCAATATTCTCCAAGTCTAGAGAAAAGAAATGATGAAATATGCTCTGCTATATAACATCATTTTATTCTATCCCTATGTCGGAACGAGCCCATGCACAAAAAAAATGTTGCCCAAACCACTGACCTCAATATTATATGGTTGTTGGATAGTTAAAGATCTCGGTCTCTAAATTGGCATGGATAATACCTAGGCACAGATCCATGAAATTGGGCACATAATCCACAATGTGTTTTAACAACAACGAAAATAGTGCTTTTGAATACAGGGAGAGATATCCCTTTGCACAGTTGAAAAACCATTGCAGGGATATTATTACACTTTGGTTGATCGCTGAAGCAAATTTTGACCAAAGCCGTATTCAAATTTTGCCCATCGCCACATCCCTGATTTCGACACTTGCATACAGAGAAGGAAGAATATCAGTTTACCATAAATGGGGACAACATAAAGATAATTGAGTGGAAAACAACTCCTTTCCAATTTTGAATGAACTCCCACGCCTCCTAAATTGGTTGAATTTCTCTTTCACATCCAGTCAAGCATAGATCTAGATATCCTCTATCATAGATCCTCATAGGATAAATTTTCCAAACAACATGTATACCTTCTTTTGCATTGCCATTCGTCAAACAGATCGCATGGCTTCCATCAATAACAAATATCTTTGATACCATCACAACATACAGTGAACACACCTACAAACAAAAAAATAATATAATTTACTCACACAACACAATCCCCTGTCCTATTTATTTACAGGAAAAAACATTAGAGAACTTTTGAGTTATAAATTGGGCCTCCTAAGAAAAATGTACATCAAAAATAAACTTTATAAGAACCAATAGGATTCATTATGATGATTTCAACCATGGGGGATGATTCACCCTTTTTGGGGTACAAAGCTAAAAAGATTAAAAAATAATAAAATAATAAAACTACTTCTTCAACTTGTATTTTCAACTCATCTCCCTAAGGTTTTACTCAAATTTCAATTGAGAGTACTTGTTGGATGAAAAATTTAATTCCCCATCCAATGACTACCCTTGTTGCATACTTTTAATGGACCTTGCTACCTGAAAAATAATAAATACATGAAAAAATATGATTGCAACCACATTTTTCAGGTATTTCTCATTTTTCTTGTAGAAGGGTCCATCAAAAGTATGCAATATGGGTACTCCTTGAATGAGGAATCAAATTTTGCATCCAATGAGTGTTCCTGCTATAAATCTGTGTAAACCTATAGGGAGATAAGTTGAAAATACGAGTTGAAAAAATAGTTTTTTCTTTTTTCTCTCTAAAACTTGATGATGTAATCTAATATTATTTTATTATTTCCACTATTATTTTATAATTTCCTCAGAAGGCCCATTTTAGACCTCAAAATTCCCCTAATGAATCAAGGCGTTCTCACATTTTCCTTGCCCTCCCTTAAGGGGGTCACGCCAGAACCAACTTTGATACCATGATAGAAAAATAGAAGAGAGAAGAGAGAGATTTTGCACAACAAAAATATCACACTGGTGATTTTATTTATCACAAAGGTTACATATATATAGGATATAAATTACTGACTTCGACAAATCTAGATCATGACTACAACTCATACATTGGGAACAACATCTAGATTGACTCCTCGTGACTCTTAATGACAACTACACATGACATGGAATCATTACTTCCAACATATCTTTTGAGAAGATGTACATAATCATAGGAAGGTCTGAGTCTAGTGGAAGAACTTTGTTGGTTCCGTTAAGTAGTTAAGTGCAGCTCACTCTGACAACCAAGCATTATATTTGAATATTGCTTACAATTCTTCTACTAAATCATGACACAATACTTGTTATTTTTCAAAATCAATAAAAATATTTAAAAAAATTGAGACATAGTATAACATTTAGATTATATATTAGGTTAATCTTAATTAGAGGTCGAGGTGTTAAAAAAATAAGACCATATTATGACATCTCCATTTCCATATTGGGCGCAACCCTCAATGAGGAAGAAAGGGTATACATGCAAAATCATTTTGTAATCTTCATTTCCATATTAAGTGTAACTATCAATTAATTGATTATCATTTATAATGAATTTCAAAAGAGGTGCAACAATCACTATATATAATAAAATTAATGATTTTCATTTTCCAAAATATCAAACAATATCCCATTTTCATCTTGGGTGCAATTATCTATGTGGAAGAAGGGTATAAATGTAAAATCATACGAAAAGGATATTCATTTCCATATTGGGTGTAAATATCTCTGGATTGATTGGCATTTATAATTAAATTCAGAAAAGTGTACAACAATCACTATATATGGTAAATGATTTTCACTTTCCACAATATCAAACATATGAGACTACTTTATAATAATGAATAGAATATTTATGCAATAAATTTATTGATTACAATTAACATAAATTTATAAATGTGATCGATCCTCAAGTTGAATGATGCAAGAGCATCTTAGGGGTATCTTCAAAAATCATTTTTCTAAATCTAAGAAATCTTTATTTGTAGATTATGTAATAACTGTAGTTTTTTTAGATTTTTAGGAAATGCTAGATCATAAAGTTTAGAAATAGTTGTTTTTTGGGAAATAGCTATGATAGGTTCCTAAAATCAAAATATTCTCTCTCAAGTTCCTCCATAAATCAAAGCGATAAATTATCTCTTTATCTTCGATGATTTCAATGATTACGACTTTTTCTTTGCAACAACTTATTCAAATGCTAGTTATAAATAGCATGAATATATCTAATTATAATGATGTTAACACTTAATTGTTGATTATTCACATAAAATTGTTTTTGACAAGATGTACATAAGCATATTATATTTGAATATTCATTATATTTCTTCTAACTAAACTATGATACGATACTTGTTATTTTTGAAAATCAATAAAAAATATTAAACAAAAATTGAGACATAACATTTAATATTTGAAATATGGCTTATGTTAATTTATACATAGATATTTTTCGGTAATAATCACATAACAAAGAACTTTGTCAACGGTTTTGAACTAGCCAATGTGATTCATCTTTGGGACAAGATGAGAAATCAGACGGTGGCATGAGACTTAAATAGATGGAGCCAAAGATTAACTGATCGTTATGTTATACCAACTAGTTTGACTAAAAGGGAAAAAATATTATTATTTTAATTATGTTATTTATTTTATTTTTATTTAATTTCAATTAATGATAATTTCTATTTAATTTATAAGGTTTTTTTAAATCTATATATTTATCTCATTTAAATGTAAAAATATAATTATTATAATTCAATCTATGTCATAGCTTATTTTAATTTAAATTCTTTTTATTATGTTTTTTATTTTATTGTTATTTGATATCAATTTATTATATTTTCTATTTAATTAGTCATCCATTCCAATTAGAGAGTGGTACTTAGTCAATGGTCAAAGTAATATTATCAATGTTTATGATGTTTTTAATAAAAAAATGTATTCATAAATAAAATAAAATAATATTATAATTAAGGAATAATCATTAAATTTAATATGTTGAATGAATGAGGGAGGGGAGATCAAATAAAAAACAAGCTATGAATGTAGGGTAGGGATCGAACACATGTTAATACTCCAACCATCATCTCTATTGAGATTAAGCGGTCTTTTTTTAATCTCTAAAGCCTCCTTTAACTTGCGATGATGAAAATTGTCAATCTTGGCAGTGACCTTAGCCTCTTCTATGCAAATGTGATGGTTGGTATTTTTTGAATGTTCCGCAAAAGAAGAGGATTCATACCTTCCATGTTTTAAGTCGGCTGCGTGTTCACAGATCCTTTGATTTATTGATCGACCAATTTCACCAATGTCTGAAGTCCCATATGAGAAATGAATGAAGTAAACACCCTTTCCATCTCTGGCATTCACAGGGTCTTTAACTAATATCATAGAGCTCCTAATAGTGTTAAGGGGTTTGAAGGTCGAAGAAACATAATGTTTTTTTTCTAGTGATCTTATCTGTGGTTCCTTGAATGAATCGAAGGTGCACTCCAGACAACCAAACATTAGGATCATTTTTATTCTTAGGACCTTTTTCTACCTTTTGAAAAGCTCTAAGGCCTATAAACTTGCTATAAATATTTTTATTAAAAACATTCAGGAGGTGGGATTTTACTTTATTTAATTTATGAACAATTTTTTAATTATTAAAAACATCATAAACATTGATAATATTACTTTGACCATTGACTAGATACAACTCTCAAATTGGAATGGATGACTAATTAAATAGAAAATATAATAAATTGATATCAAATAACAATGAAATAAAAAACATAATAAAATGAATTTAAATAAAAATGAGTTAGGACATAAATTGAATTATAATCATTATATTTTGACCTTTAAACAAGATAAATATATAAATTAAAAAAATTTATAAATTAAATAAAAATTATAATTAATTGAAATTAAATAAAAATAGAATAAATACATAATTAAAATAATAATTTTTTCCCTTTTAGTCAAACTAGTTGTTATAGCATAATGGTTGGTTAGTCTTTCACTGCATCTATTTAAGTCTCATGCCACGATATGATGATGAAACACACTGGTTGGTTCGAAACATGTCGACAAAGTTGTTTGTTATGTGATTATTACCGAAAAATATCTATGTATAACATAACATTTAGATTAGATATTATTAAAATCTCATGGTAAAAATGATTATAAATTTTTTTTATGTGGGTAATTATGTATCTACCTAGATATGTGGGTAATTATGTATCTACCCGAGTATGTTGCCTTTGAGTCCAGAGGAAATCCACATCTTTCTAGTAGGCTTCGTCAATGTTTGATTCTTCTCATACTCGGTTAATCCAGCCGCGGATATAGATGACGTGACCACCACTCACTTTACGGTTTTGGCCTTGGTGCACATCGTCAAAACATTCAACGTTCCATCAACTACGGGCCTGATCACATATTCGTTCTGCGTAACAACAATTTCATCTAACTAAATATTAAATTGATGCATATACATAAGAGCCACACTGTTTTCGAGAAATGAATTGGCACAATTATTTAGCTCAATATCTTTGGGTGTGAAGTCAATAGGACTGGAAACATGAAAAACACCATTGCAGTCATCGATGGCATCATCGAAACTTCAATCTTTGGACAGATCAGCTCTGAAGAGCTTGAGTTTCTCCTCAACTCCATAAATTTTGAGGAGATACCACACTTTTATCTCATTCTCTAAAGACAATGTTCTTCTGGTTAAATACCATAACCCCTTTATGGATGAGGAGGAGGAAGAGAATGGAATTGTTTGGACCGTGCATTGTAGCATGGACAATGTAGCCCTTGTGGAGAAAGAGCTTGATAAGCGAGGAGGCCAATAAACATGTCACTCCTGTCTTAGACACTGTGGTTTCCTTGTAGCTCTTGCCACTAACAGTTCTAGCAGTCATTTTCATGGACTAGGTGGGCTCTCATATCTTACAAGTGCAGAGGATAGTAGATCAACAAGTTGAACGGTTACACAAATCAATATTCAATTGACCATTAAAACCATGGCATCTAACGATGGAATAACTTTTAATCGTCTAACAATAGATCTAATGGCGCAAAAGAGTGCAGAGTGAAAAATAGGGGAGTTCCTCTCAAAAGAAAGCGCCTTACGGTGTAATTATTATTATTAAACCATCTAAAAAGGAAACACCTTACGACGTAATTATTATTATTAAACCATCCATTCGAAACATAAATCTATTTAGTATATTATTACAATGGCCATTAATTTATATTTGAACCACATTATAATTAACTATATTCAAGTATTTATTTATAAAACCCATTTAAATTAGAGCACTTATATGTAGCATAATTTAATATTCTAAATTTTTGCTTTTTAAATTATATTATTTTATTTAAAATAATAAATTTGAACTATGTAATTTTCACAATTCAATTTTAAATAACAAAACATCACAATCTTATCAAAAATTCTATCATCAAAATATCTAATTTTTGACTTTACCTTTAATTTTTATATTTTAAAACCATTTTATTTATTTTTAATTATGGAGACATCATCAGCAAATGGGCCACTTGCCACCCCACTATCCACTCTTCAAGTCTAAAATATACCATTCAAATTCCTATGGTCAACGTTATACCTGTCATAATTTAACTTGGCCTTTATATTTTTATATTTTAAAACAAAATTAATACTTTTTTAAGTTAGGAAACATCATGGGCCACTTGCCACGCTACTATTCAAGTCTAAAATATACATGTTATAGCACAACTTGTGCACGTAGTGGAGATCACTCAAACTAACCAGTCAATCAAGTTGGAGGAACACTGCCCAATAACACCCTAACAAGTTTTTGTTGGGCCAACAACACTTCCAACGCTTCCCAAGTTGCAGAAAAACTGCCCAACACTTCCAGTCCTAACAAATTTTGGTTGGAGCCTAAAAGCTTCCACCAACTTACTGTTGAACCACTACCCAACAGTGAAAATAATGTTGCTAAACAAGTTGGAAAACAGGAAAAACTTTTTTGAGAAAAAACCTTTTTAAAATTGTGTGTGTTGGTTCACTACCCAACGGTGAAAATAATGTTGCTAAACAAGTTGGAAAACAGGAAAAACTCCTTGATTTTTTTTTGAGAAAAAACTTTTTTAAAATTGTGTGTTTTTTTAATGCGAGAACAAGAGGTGGAAAAATGCTAAATAAATCACAAATTCTCATCTTTATAGGGATTTTTAAAAAATTGGAATACAAATGTGATGCAACCATCAATCAAAAAAATTAAAACTTACTATTAAGGTAGGCAGTTCCAATAATATTAACCAGAAGTAAAGCAGATTTACTTGAAAAAAATGGCTGAAAGATGGTTGCTGCCAATATTTTGACAGCACTACTCACAACGAACATGTCAAACCCAATCAGTGAATTCATTAGAAGTTTGCAAGCAATAATTACATGTAAATGTTGTTTGGTTAATTCAGATAATTGTTTTGACCAAAATTTTATCATTAATTTATTTTAATAGTTTACAGACTTTTATAAAGAGCTTTTAACTTTTTCAAATTTGCAAATTGTTTTTGAGTTTATGTTAATTGTACATTCCAAATCTTTCAACTTTTTTCTAATTATAAATCATTTTGAGTTTCTACAGATTTTGACATCCATCCAACTTACATAAAACAATTAGTGAAATAATTATATTTATTAATTATATATGTAAAATCTACAATCCACATAAAAATATTCACCAATATAAATCCCAATAAATCCATGTAAAAACTACAATCCACTAATATATCCACCAATCATAAATCCCAATAAGTCCACATGCAACACCAAACCAAATACCTATACATATGTAGAAACAGCATATTATAAACTAAAAATCACCTGGATGGGCTCCTTAAGAATCATAAGGAACCTGTAGTGCTCTAATGCATCAGAAATACTAAACGAAAAATATTGCAAACCTCAAGCACAAAATAATATGCCCATTTATAAAAAGGCTATATAATATTTATATTCACTATTCATTTTTTTTCACATATTTTGATTAAGGAGACAAAGATATCGCACATTTGGTGCTTCGGGTTTCAATCAATTTTTCTTAAAACACATCATAAATATAACTAGAAATTGTATCATATGTTGCAAAAGAAATTTCGTAAGGCAATAGCATAGGAAATAGTAGCCTATAAGAAATAAGAAGGAAATAGCATAGGAAAGAGTAACCCAAAAGAAATACGATGTTGTAGAGAACAAGTCATTGTGAAGGAATGAAAGGAAAATTTTGCTTCCATGGAAGCAAGTCATGGAGGTTTCAAAGATATTGATGATAAGAGTTATCAACCAAAAAAATTTGTTATAGATTTTGAAATAGGCAATTGGGGGTGAAAATATATATGTAAATCAACATAATATGTTCACATATATACAAATTTTGTTATAGATATTGAAATAAGAAATTGGGAGTGAAAATCCTTTGGTGATTAATAATCCAGCACGTAACTCAAATAAGATATTTTAAATACATTCAAGTACAATCTATCTAGCATAGATGTAAATAAAGAGATTTTTTATTAACAAAAAGAGAGTTTACTTCAAGTTCATCTACATATCTGAGAGCCAATTGCATGCTTATCAGAAATTGTATATGAAGAACAATAGTCTTGGTATACAAGAAAGTGAATGTCATTTTAATATGGAGACATTTTTAGAAGGAGATATTGTTCTTTATGTTATGGTTCATTTTCTTAACTCCAAACTTGGTTTATTCTTTCTATATATACATAAGAAAAAAAATACAAAGTAAATAAAAAATTTAAGGTATAGTTTTATATTTGATAATTACAAATCTAGTTTCCTATTAAAATATTTTACACATCCTAGGTTATTCTAAATTGATAAAGTGTATAGAATTATTAGGGTGGTGTTCTATGTGCACTAAAATTCCCATGAGGTCCATCACAATGTATGGGGTTCATTGCAACCTTGAATATATTCTGTGAATTGTTGTGATTTTTTGCTTGTGGCTACAACTTAGTTTTGGTTTTCACCTAGTTATCATGATTCAAAACTCTGTTATCATCTTAGATCCTTATAGAATTATATATATTATGTGAGCTAATGTGATGTTTTGTTTGTCACAGTGATTCAAAAATCAGTTATTATACCACAATATTGACTTTCTTGTTGTTTGTTTTGTTTATCTTATTAAAATATTTTGCACATCCTAGGTTATTCTAAATTGATCAAGAGTATAGAATTATTAGGGTGGTGTTCTATGTGCACGAAAATTCCCATGAGTTCCATCACAATGTATGGGGTTCATTGCAACCATGGATATATTCTGTGAGTTGTTGAGATTTTTTTCTTGTGACTGCAACTTAGTTTTGGTTTTCACCTAGTTATCATGATTCAAAATTTGTTATCATCTTAGATCCTTATAGCATTATAATATTATGTGAGATAATTTTATGTTTTGTTTGTCACAATGATTCAAAAATCAATTATAATACCACAATATTGACTTTCTTGTTATCTGTTTTGTTTATGAACCCCTTAAAAAAACCAGAGGAACATTAGATTTTACAGTGTGATCTCCCCAGCATGGGTGGGGGTTTCAAAAATTAGAGAGTAAATTGAGTGGTTTTTGTTAGAAATTGTTGTATAATATGGAAAATTTGGATGGTTTGTAGAAAATATGGATGTCATAACATATATCTTTTTTGAATTTTTTAGTGTCTCTAGCCACCATGCATCTAATAGGATCCATTTCAACTAAGGACGTCAATACATCACTGTGCGAATGATAACTTGTGACATCCCTAGCCATTTTATTTTATTATGGATCAAGTTATAAACTAATAGCTTGTGAAATCCCTAGCCATTTTCTTTGATTGTGGATCAAGTTATAAACTAAAATATACACTCTCTTTAGAAGACTCTACATTATATATTGGATGGAGGGAAAGGTTATGATAAAAATTGTACAAAAAAACCCCTTAAGGTTGTCTCAACTTACTCTATTGTTAATCATAGTGTCAATTTTGTAAAACTATAATCTACAATAAGGACTGAGTGGGCTTTTTCTTCTGTAAGTTTTGTTTGGAATTGAAAAATAAATAAATAAAATTACAAAATCTAAAATTATGTAGTGGGAAACATTTTTTAAAATTTTAGAATAAAAAGTTGAATAAGTTTGACATCATATAATATGAAAATTGTTTGTGATTATAAAGTAAAAAACATGTAAGATTTTTTAGCTAAAATTATGTAATTAAAGATATGCATATAGTTTGTTTATAACGGAAGAAAGAGTATGTCTGTAGTTAGAAACTGTTATGTAGTTACAAACTATTACAAGTAAGTAATTAAAGATAAATTTAGTGTTATTTAAGAAATGAAAATTATGAACATTCATCATTATTGCTTGAGATAAATCATGTTGCGTGAAATAATTTGGAAATTAAAAAAGCTCACATATTTTAAAAATTTTCATTATTAATTTAATTTTTTATATATTAAGAAATACTACACATGAATAATAAAACAATTGTAACATAAATAATATATAACAAAAAAAACCATGTATTTTTGGAATAATAAAATAGTTGTAACAAAAATAATATAGAACATGAAAAACTATGTATATTTGGATGTATGAAAATTTAGATACATTTTATTAAGTGAAATTTTAAAAGAATAATGGTTATAAACATTTAAAGATAATTTTATTAAATAACTAGTTTGATCAATGAGGTTTGCATATCAAGACATTTGATCCCTCTTGACTCTTGGTAGATCCATAGTTAGGCCATCTTAATTTCTCCCTTTAGATAAACCGCATTCCACATGAATACCATGAGTCAATACCATGGGTTGTTTTTATAGTTCAGTAAATAATTTTATTAAATAATTAGTTTAGATCTATATTATTGATGAGAGGGATCAATGAGGTTTGCATATCAAGACATTTGATCCCTCTTGGCTATTGGTAGATCCAGAGTTAGGCCATCTTAATTTCCCCTTTACATAAATCACATTCAACATGAATACCATGAGTCAATACCATGGGTTGTTTTATAGTTTATTATTATTTTTATTTTTTATTTGACCTAGTTAAAATGTTCATTACAATATGTCAATATTTTTATTTAATTTTATTTTATTTTAATTTTTGTGTAATTTGACAAAGTCACCAAAATGTAAATTCAAACACTTATTAAAAAAAAAAACTAACATTATAAAAAACATATATAAAACTTTTATTTGTGAATCTAATGGCCTAAAACATTTCAATCATCTAACATTTGATCCAATGGCTCAGACATTGACATGGTGACACCTAGGAGAGTTGTTTTCAAATAAGAACGTCTTACGAGGTAATGATCAAAATACAAAGTAACCCTTAATATATAATATAACAATTAATATCTATGTCGCAGGGGATCTGTCTCCATTAAATTTTATGGTGGTTTTTGCATTTTGATGATCTCGGTACTTTAGAACTTGTTGGAAACATTCCCAATTGGCCAGGATTTGGACTTCCAAGTCGTCCCTGAACTGTCCCTTGAAAAATCAAGGAATTTTAGGAGACTTTCCAAATGTCCCTTGATAAATTGGGGACTTTAGGACATCCCCTAATATCTTTCTCCTTAAATGCAAACAAAAAAATTAAACCCAAGTTCAGAAGTTTAAATAGTAAAAATTAAAAATCAATTTTGAAATTTAAAATCCTAAACACTTTGCATACTACCTAAACCTATACCTACATATCGCACTACTCATATGAAACCTATGGCATACTAAGCCTATGAATTTGACTATAGTCTATGACTCTATAATTTATAAATTTATAATCCATGGTTTTCTAGACTCTTAATTTTGGTTTTATAATTAAATTTTAATGATTTGTTCATGTTTACAGTGTTATTAAATTTTAGTTTTAGGCTTTAAAGTTTAGTTTCTATTTAAATTTTGAAATGATTCGTCATGCATTGCAACATAATAGAATGATTATGTAGACAATAGTAGATTGGGTTGTAGCAAACTAATTGTACTTCTTAAGTTCTTGACAATAGGAAATGATAACGAGACTTGTTTTTGTGATGTGCAATGATGATTAGATAGTATTAGTATTACACAATTAGTATTTTATTTCGTATTTTGAATTTCAAAATTAGTAATAGTTCTAATTTTTATATTTAAGTCATCATACATGTTCATTGTTTATGTTGAATTACTAAATTTCATTTTAATTCTAATTTTTTAATAAAGATAAAAATTAGTTACCGCACTTACCATCCCCAACCTGTCATCCCCTGAAAATTTGGGGGTGTGCTCTAGTTGTCCTGGAAACTCGTCCCCCCGTCCCGACAAGTAGTGCAACATAGATTAATATAGACAGTAACCTTTTCGAACAAGGAATAAGATAAACAATCTTAGTTGTGTCAATCCAAGTCTAAGCCAGGCTAAAAAATACTCATGATCAATTCTTATCCAAACGAGAACACTTCTAGCAGTAAATAAGAAACCCAATATTCAATTCTTCTCTGGCAATAAATCAATAACCATAAATCCCTGTGCTACTTTCCTTATAACATTTCATATAAAGCGAAAAGCGAAATAATGATATCCCCATACATATATATATATAGGCGGGATTAGAATTAGGGGTAAAGTTAGGGTTAGGTTGAATATTTTGTAGCCAGTGTCGAGGAAAATGGAGCTACATCATTAACTATTGGGTTATTCAAAGGATTTTTTTATTTAAAGATCAAATTTTCATAATCTACACGAGTATCATTTATTTAGTTAAAAAGTATCATTTCTTTAGCTAAGAATTTGCAAGGGGTGATTTGGAGGCCGAAAAGGGTTTTGTGAACAAAATTTTTGAATAGTGAATTAGGCATGCCCCTCATGCAATTATTGGGCTTCCCGGTACACAAGGATACTTCAGTTGACATGGATTAAGTGTTAGATTACTCCTAAATTGAATATGGGGTTGATGTTGTTAGTTTTGTTTACATTGGTGGTGCCAAGGCCTCAAAGCTTACATAACAAAGGTTTTGTAGTGAATTCCTCGTTGTTTTTTTGGTTAGCAAGGTTTTGAGTTAGTGTTCAAGGGGTGACATAGCTAATATGGAGACTAGTGGTGTAGGCTTTTCCTGTGGGATTTTTTATTTTTATTTACTAAGAGGTTACGTAGAAGTATCAAAGAAGGAAGGCAAATCTAAGAAACAAAGGAAGGTTTTGACATGATGAGAGGGGGTTCTTGACTAGTGGTTAGTGAGTGACTTGAAGGTTAATTATCTTCTTTAATATTATAGTAAAACCTTAGATGGAAAATTCCAAGGAAGGAGATTCTCAATGGATTCTTTGAACACTTGGTTACACACCCTTTAAGATGACTCCATCTTAAAGGGGTTGCGAAGGTAGATGTGTCATATAAGTTCAACATATCTCACTCAATAGCTTGAGTATTGGTGGAAATCAGTGTACATGGAAACTTATATGATTTGGAGGTGATAGTCAAGAATCATGTTTTCAATCAATTTTTGGATTATGTTGATGTGTCATTTCATTGCTCCTAGTGCCATACTTATGGCATGTTTTCACAGATTGTGAAAGATATTTCGTCCCAAAATTTTAGGGAAAAAATGATCTCACAAAACCTTCAATTCCGATCTTTGAAAAGGACATGAGCAATAAGGCCAAGGTAGGGTGTCAATCTAGACTTGTGAAGGATTGTGAAGTTCCTTTGGTCCATGTGAAAGATATTCAAAGTACACACAACATGTTTTGTCTAGTGGAGTCCTCTTAGAAAGATATCATATGTGTAGCAAAGTCATCAAATCACATCTAAGGTTTTCAAAGAGGAAAATTTCGACCTAGTTGAACTTGTGGGGGAACATATAATTGCCAATTCTAATAATCACTCATCCCTACTTTGAAAAAATATTCATTGACTTCTAAGACTCGCCTACAAACATCCTTTGTGCCAAAAAAACTAGAGGACATAGCGTCATATTTAGGAATGGCTAAGTTTCTACCAACTTGTTGTAGCCGCTACAACACCACCCAAAATTTCGGGTGTATTCAAAATTTCGGGTCCCCCTCTACTCGCTCAGCACTTTAAGTTTTCAACTCGGCCTTCAATAAATAATATCCCTTTGACCTATTTCGGCTCAGCCCTGTCACCACACCCTCTTGGAGCATGGTCCCGGTTATTTAAAGATGGCCTTCTATGTGAATGAATCGCTACCTTATGGAATCATAAAGTGTCAATGGTGTACTACAGTCAATGGTTGCATGAAAATATAAGTTTAAACCGGTTTCCAAACTTAGAGATGCTCAAACAATTGACTTAAGTTACAATGTCTTAGTTTGGATATTTCAATGTTTCTGCTCCTCGAATGAGATATTTTTCTAGTCATTTGTTTTTTCTTTTCTCATTATTACCAAGAACTGACTCATTCACATGCTATGCCTTTCAGGAAATTGGTCAAAGATTCTATCGGTATACTTCGAACAATGTATTGGTTTCATTAAAAGGTCCATTGGCATGACACCATTAAAATACTCTACAAGATGAGGTTCCAATTGTCCATGTGAGCTACACAAAATCTTCGAAGGGGTTTTTGAACATGGCATGATGATACCCTTTCCAACACGCGGTGATTCTTCAAAATATGGCATAGTTGGCATTCAATACAGGTAAAGGATTAATTCCTTCAACTTTGGACTATATAAGCACATTCAAAAGCCTCAAAATTCGCATGGTAACCATTGTAAAGGGCCGACACACTTCAAAGAAATGTGTAAAAAGGTAAATGACAATGAAGAATTCTAATGGTTATGCATTATAAAATAAAATTCATGAGCCAACATGGGCATAAGTCCAGCTCCATAAAATGTGCACTTTATTGACTACTCAAAGAGCCATATCTCGTATAGAGTTTTGCAAACTGCCACATGACGTAGGCACATATGTCTCGTGGAGCCTTGTTGGTTGGGAGGCAATTTGATTTGTGTGCTAAACGATATCAAGCTCTCCCCACGTAAAACTAAGGAGCGCTTAATGGGTTAATACAAGACACATACGTGGCATCTTGTTTTAGCGTTACACCGAGCCACACAAGGAAGAGAGAGCACAACTCGATGAAGACCATCTCTGGCCAGCCCGAGAAGAGGAATGTGACTAGTCGCAAAGTCGCATATGTGGAGAGAGTGACGTGGAATGCAACTCGTGGAGGTTGCGACTCGGTGACCTCGCTGAGTCACGTTGTTGGAACCTCCATCCATGCAACGTGTGGTCCGATCACGCGGCCAAGCCATGAGGCCGCATTCCTTTATTTTCGCCATCATAAAGAAAACACGACATGTCAGTTTCTTTTCAAAGGATAGTGATGCGATTTTGTCCTGGCCTCCCCTTGTCGATGTCCACCTCCATATCAGATTCAGATAGAAATTGATGGTGAGCACCCAACAACCTCTCCAAAGTCGTAGCATGAAATCGAGTCCTGTATGCATGTCCACTATCAGCTCACGTCTTAAATCTCGTCAAATGCATGGTTTGTTGTCGTTTATCTGTGTGGCGAAATTCGCTTTGGGGAGATGTACCGAGCTTGTGAACTTGGATATGGTGATCCAAAGGTACTCTAGACAACCGCTTGATCCCTCCACAGTCGTATAGTCTTGGGTATTCCAACCACAATGGTTTCTGAAGGATGCAACTCATGCGCCAGGAAATTGCACGAGAAGGTAGGCCTCACGCAATAAAATGTATGTGTATGCATGGTCGCAGAAGGGCAGTTCATGGGCCTCATATCACAAAGTCACAATGTTTGCTTCCGGTCAGGAGATGCGACCCAAATCCAATGCAACTATGCGACCTCTCCGAGGTTGCAAGGTCGCAAAAAAGTGCGTCCAAGAGAGACTGCAACTGGTGCAATTCTCTGACTATGCGACCTTCGCTCCAGAAGTGTGACCTACTCAAAGGCAACACCTATGCCCATCCAAACACAAAGTCGCACTCTTCAATAGGGTGGGAAAGCACTTAGATTACAGGAGGTGGTATGAGCTTTAAAAAAGAGAAAGGAAACCTTCTGTGTTACGCATGAAAAGCATTGTCATGTGATGCAAAAGTGTATGGAGATAGGATATTAAGATTATGTGACAGTAAATGATCGAAGTGCTATTGTGAGAGACCCTATAATCGCACTATTGAAAGCACAATAGGGATGCACCAGAGGGATGCATGCGTAAAAATATATTGGCTTTTCCAAGGATGTATCCCATTTTGAAGCCATGCAAAGATTATACAAGGTAGTGACCAAGGAAGCAACACGTAAATAGAAGTGCGCTCGACGAAAATTTTCTTTTCTCCTTACCGTTACGCCGTAGAGAAGAAATAAGTCTTGGGTAAAATGGCATAGGGTCATCATATGCGAACCACATACACCAATAATGTTGTGATGTGAAAAAAGGCTACGCAGGGGTCTAAGCTAACAACTTTTGGTTGAATCACTCTTGTAATTAACTAAATGCACCTCTAGCATTATTATTTGATCATAAAGATATGTGACCTATGTTATTTGATTGTAGGTAGAAGCTGTTGGTTTTCACAAGGAGCTAGGGTTTTCCCAGCCAGCAAAGGGGATCCTTTCAAAGCTTGAAATAACCTCACCACAGGCTCAATGTAACATCTATCACCGAACCATTCGCATAAGACTGGTACAAGGGAAAGGCATTGGGTTCTGCAAGGGCTGAGCTCCACAAAAGGAGAAGAATCGAAGGAATGACCCAAGGTCACAGGTCGCAGATGACCCAAGGTCACAGGTCGCAGATGAACCAAGGTTGCAGGTCGCAGATGACCCAAGGTCGCAGGTCACATATGAACCAAGGTCGTAGGTCACAGGTCGCAGGTGACCTTAGGTCAGAGGAAGCATATAACCCTGGGTCACAGGTCACAAGTTACAGATGAACTTAGGTCGCAAGTCGCATATAACCCTGGGTCGCAGGTTGCAAATGGCCCAAGTCACAAGCGAGGCTAGGGTTTTGGTTTCATGCATTGAGATGAATAGCCCACATTCCACTATTGGGTTTTGATGAGTTGTAAACATGTAGTTGACGTTGCAACAACATTAATAATATTATTCTCTTTTCCAGCACTGATTCACGTGCTTGTTTGTGGTGATAGTACTAGCTGTCTAATATTTCACTATGTTGTACTGATGCTTTCATGCATGCAATCGATTATGAACTAATTCACAGCAGTTGCATGTACGTTTTCTCTTGAATCAGTGTTTATTTGTTCCTTGCCATGTCAGTGATCTATTGTGAACTATTTTTCAATTAACTTCTGGTGTGTTTCCTTTCATGTATGTCTGACTGGTTTGGTCAGCTCACCGAGCCCACTCACGACATACCCTATTTTATTTCGTTGCTTAGACTTTCTTGTATCTTTGTTTGTGGTTCGTCAATCTTGGGACGATTTTTCTTCACTGATTGGTCATTTCACCTTCGCCTTCGCTTCATCATCTTCTCATCTAACAACCAAGAGTGGAAACACTTATGGCGGTAGTTGGGCCCACATACCAGATGGGGCTCCTATCCCAAATGGTGTGAGGTATAATTGGGGCCTTTCACTAGGGAGACCCCCTTGTTGTTGGTAGTAAAATTGTGCCCATCAACAAATTGGCACTAGAACAAGGGCCAGATGAAAATTTGAGCCCTTAGAGCCTGTAGTTAGTCTCATATCTGTAATGGCTCATCCCCAAATCATTCTCTTGAGATGTTTATTGGATTTATCTGGTTCTCGATGCTCAATCCCCGATGAAACTCTGTATCACTTGTCCCAATTAAAATTCGATGGTGAGAACGGAGTTTCCATAACCAAGCACCTTACGGATTTCTATGAGTTTTGTGTGTTACGAAATTGACGATCAGGAGTTGGCTTGTGTGATTTTCTCCCTAACTCTCTAAGGTAGCGTTAAGAAATGGTGCTGCACATTGTCAACAGCTTCCATCCAGTCATTCAAGCAACTTGTCGATGAATTACAACAAGCTTTTCATAGGTACAATTTTCAAAATGTATTAATAAGGTTAAATGAGATCAAGATGGAACCTCAAGAATCTCTAGAGGAGTTTTCTATCAGATTTGTTCATTTTTGTTTTGAGTTATTTGAAAGGGATGTCAATTGGACATATTTAATTGAGCAGTTTTGACAGGTGGCTTTCATTTCCATAGAACACTTTCAATCGGCAACCAAGCCTGATCCCAGTGTTTGTTATGATGGTCCTCAAGTTGCCAGTTGTTCGAAATCTATCCCTAATGTTTCCTTATCTATCTCCTTGAGGCCAAAACACATTCAGGCCTCCAAGAAGAGTATTACTATTTGTGACATTCCTTTTCCTCTTCCAGAATTTCCGTGTAATGGAGTGTTGGTCTCAAAAGTTCTGAGTGATGACGGACATGGACAAGAAAATAAAACCTTACCACCCCTGAATCTTTCACGCACCCTATCAAATCAGAGCTTGAAAACCATATTGGCCTAACATCTCTCCCTATTAATGAAACCCATCTCGAGTCCACTGAATGTTTTCCTGGGTACAGTTCTAAATCTCATTCACATACTGATAATAAATTGAGTCTTGGCCCAGATAAACTTGATTTCCCTATAAAATAATTGGATCGTAATGGGAATGCATGACCATTGGCCTCTCTGGATGACATTGATGTGTGAGATGAAGGTCCTTGTACGATTGATACCCCCGCATCTAAATCGTTTCATCCATTATTCCCTGATTCATTTCGTAAGTCTTCGATACCAGTAATTTCTTCAAGTCATTCAAAGTTGTCTTATACTAGTGTTGACGAAAATCACGAACACATGAGTGGTGTTTCACAATCACATTACAAAATTGATGAATCTCTTATGTCTATTCTTTCTCATCCTAAATCTTTAAACAACCAAAAGAGTGACTTCTTGTCTCGGCAACATCAAGATGCTTCTTTTATTGATTCATCCCAACCGTTAACCCCAGGGGAGCCTAACATGCCAGGTACCCAATCTGATCAAATTGATGGCTCCAATGATCACTACTTATCTAAAAAATTATTCACTCCCACCTCTGAGAATTGTCATTCGTATATATTTGTCGACCATATGAAGCCAACGAAATTCGTTGATCTGATTTGTGATGATTCAGGGACCCATCAGGAAATCAAAGCGATTCAGCTTCTGCTGACGGTTATCTCAGGTTCTCACGATCCTGATGAGACCCCTGAAACAAGTCAAACTAGGGTTTCTCGAATTAGGGTTTCTGAAATAATGGTTCCCATGTATCACACTCATCTCATTATAACCGCGCCAGGTGTTATCTCATCTGAGCAAGCCTTCCATTCGAGTGATGTTTCTCTGAGCACATCTTTCTATCCCCTAACATATGATATGCAAAAACCGATATACTCTAATTTATTCACTAGAAGGAAAACACTGGCCATTGTCTCTAATATTTTTAGTTGTTTCCCAGCTAGTACCAGTCACGTTCAGGCACAAGCATGTGATTTTTTGAAAACCTCTCTATTTCCTGAAAATTGTCTGGTCAATTCATCCCATCTTGGGAAATCTAAAGAATCTGATAAATTGGATTATCAATCTGTCAGTTCGCAAACATTTGGCTGAATTAATAATAAGCTCACTGACGGTTGTCCAATCACCACAAATAATGATCACATCCATTCGCTAATTGATCTCACGAAACCATCGAAGTTTGAAAGCCCCCTGCTCAAAGGTTTAGAGTCTGTCGAGGATGGCGAGACACTTCAGCCTCCACTAATGGTTACTTAAAATCCTAAGATCCCCGAAAAAACCCTGGGACAACTTCAAACTAGAATTTTCAAAATTAGGGTTTATGCACTTGGATTTGTGAGCACCTCAAATTCGCTCGGTCGATGCTTATTTTTCCCATTCCATCGAATTGATCATCCTCAACATCATGATGAGATTCCCAACTGGTTTGAAAAATCTTATCTGATCAATGTATCTGCAAGAAGGCAATTTTTTACATCGCTTCTGTCGGATCTAGGTTTGTGCATGCATGGATATGTGTCATTTATAGATGATTTTAGGTTTCAAGTACATATTTATGTGTGTCAAGATGAAAGTGAAATTCAACATGAACAATCCATTCTGGCACATTCTTTGGTAAGTAGCCATGACCTTCTTGTTGTCGCACATGCTTTTTAGGTAAGTCTTGTTGTCGGTGCACAATTTTGTATGATAGCTCTGATTGCAAACATTCTTGTTCTTGCAGGATGGGAACTAATGCGGTGGCTGCACTGGAAAGATGATTTCACATAACTCGACTGCCTCTTTGGTTAAATTAGGGTTTTAGGTTTAGGCTAGCTAGGATCTGTTAATAAAAGTGTGCTAGTTCAAGTTGTTAATTAGGTTTACTTGCTAAGGTTTTGCTTTATGGTTTAAAATTATGTCTGTTGTATTTTCTTATGGTCAATAGATTCGTGCATTATAATTTTCCATGTATTTTGCACTCATGCTTTTTAGTTCGCTTATTGTTGCATCATGTATTTTTCACTTATGATTTTTTCAATTCACTTATTGCTACATAATATTCAGATAATCATTGCATTTGATTTGCCTTGTCTCTTCACCTGCAACTAGGTGATCTTCCTCACATGGCATTGCATTACGTCATGATTCTCATTGGTTGCACCACTTTGTACACTTTCCTCGCATCATATGCACTGGTTGTTGACCTAGCTGTGAAAGTTTCCATACATTGCATACCACTGCATGGGCCCTCATTGAGCCTAGAGCCATGAAACCCTCGGTGCCCCGACTAGCCTCCTTATTCCTCCTTGTACATGTTGAAGCCGGATGGATTGATTTCACCTCTTTGCACACATCAAAACCCTGCTGATCTTTCTTACTTATTTCGCCCCGATTGTTGAAACCCTAACTCCATTGTTTGCGTGAGGTTGCGGCGGTTACCTCAAGAGGAAGCTTCTCTCATTACAGGTCATCAAAACCATGTTCTCAACATATTGCCTATGAGTCTAAATTCCTTATCCAGGGAGATACGAGCTGGTTGATCGTGGTGAACCCTAACGAGTTTGAATGGCCTATATCCATAACCTGAGCCTTGTGCCCGCCTTAGTCTTGAATATCTTAATGATTTTTTTTTCATAGTTTGCATGTGGGTGGGAGATGGGGTGTGAAGGCTTGGCATGAGGGGAAACCCAAATCAGAATATCGTTCAGTTTCTTTCAAACAAGAAACAACCTCTCTTTCCCATAAAATAAGTCGAGATCCCTCATCTGCCCATGAAAAAAAAAAGTGCCATGAGCACATAAAATAAGTGCTTCAAGCACATGAAA
Organism: Pinus albicaulis; assembly: GCA_034641835.2. NCBI lineage: Eukaryota > Viridiplantae > Streptophyta > Pinopsida > Pinales > Pinaceae > Pinus > Pinus albicaulis. Next base: position 1,192,466,779 of record CM076574.1, on the reverse strand, counting down.
CAAATAAGGTTAAAGGATTGAGAAAGGCTACCTGCACAGAGAGGTAATGCAATGACTTCGCCAGGGTACTGACCAAGCTCGCTGGCAGCGGAGCAACATTTGTGATTTATTGAAGTGATTCCGCTGGGTAACTGTCCAGGCTTGCTGGCAATGGAGCAACACTAAAGACTTATTTTAAAATTATGAATATAATAAGCCCACTGCCTTGCTCTCTACATCATCATCAAACTACTCGCATCCGTGATCTTCTACTTTTACGTTTTCTGATTAACAAGACCTAGTTGAGGCACAAGGATTGGGCATATCTGTAAAGGTCAAAGTAATACAAAAGGTACCCATAGAACCTGTTCAATATTCCCTTGCATCACTATTGAGACTTAGATTATCATTGGGGCATTGGCAGAGATGTTAGATTCTACCAATGGTTCACCATTTGTTGTAGCCGCTACAACACCACCCAAAATTTTGGGTGCATTCAAAATTTTGGGTCCCCCTCTGCTCGCTCAGCCCTTTAAGTTTTCAACTCGGCCTTCAATTGGTAATATCCCTTTGACCTATTTCAACTCAGCCCTGTCACGACACCCTCTTGGAGCATAGTCCCAGTTATTTAAAGAAGGCCTTCTATGTGAATGAATCGCTACCTTGTGGAATCATGAAGTGTCAATGGTCTACTACGGTCAATGGTTGCATGAAAATATAAGTTTAAACCAGTTTCCAAACTTAGAGATGCTTAAACAATTGACTTAAGTTACAATGTATTATTTTGGATATTTCAATGTTGCTGCTCCTTGAATGAGCTATTTTTCTAGTCATTTGTTTTTTATTTTCTCATTATTACTGAGAGCTGACTCATTCACATGCTATGCCTTTCAGGAAATTGGTCAAATATTCTATCGGTATACATCAAACAGCGTATCCATTTCATTAAAAGGTCCATTGGCATGACACCATTAAAATACTCTACAAGACGAGGTTCCAATTGTCCATGTGAGCTACAGAAACTCTTCGAAGGGGTTTTTGAACATGGCATGATGATACCCTCTCCAACAAGCGGTGATTCTTCAACATATGGCATAGTTTGCATTCAATACATGTAGAGTATTAAGTCCTTCGACTTTGGACTATATAAGCACATTCAAAAGCCTCAAAATTTGCATGGTAACCATTGTAAAGGTCCGATGCACTTCAAATAAATGTGTAAAGAGGTAAATGATGATGAATAATTCTAACGGTTGCGCGTTATGAAATAAAAGTCATGAGCCAACATGGGCATAAGTCCAGGTCCATAAAATTCACACTTTATTGACTACTCAGAAAGAAATATCTCGTATAGAGTTCTTCAAACTTCCGCACGGCATAGGCACATATGTGTCGTGGAGCCTTGTTCATTGTGAGGAAATTTGATTCGTGTGCTAAACAATATTAAGCTCTCTCTATGCAAAAATAAGGAGTGCTTAATGGGTTAATACAAGACACATATGGGGCATCTTGTTGTAGCATTGCATTGGGCCACATAAGGAAGAGAGAGTGCAACCTGATGAAGACCATCTACGTCCAGCCCGAGAAGAGGAATGCGACTAGTCACAAAGTTGCATATGTGGAGAGAGTGACGGGGAATGTAGATCGTGGAGGTTGTGACTTGGCGACCTCGTTGATTCGCATTTCTGGAACTTCCATCCATGCAACGTCTAATCCGATCACGTGGCCAAGCCATGAGGCCGCATTCCTGTATTTTCACCATCATAAATAAAACATGACATGTCAGTTTCTTTACAAAGGATAATGATGCGATTTTGTCTTGGCCTCCCCTTGTCGATGTCCACCTCCATATTAGATTCAGATAGAAATTAGCAGTGAGAACCCAACAACCTCTCTAGAGTTGTAGCATGAATTCAAGTCCTATATACATGTCCACTATTAGCTCACATCTTAAATCTCGTCAAATGAATGGTTTGTTGCCGTTTATCTGTCTAGCGAAATTCACTTTGGGGAGACGCACCGAGCTTGTGAAATTGGATATGGTGATCCAAAGGTGCTCTGGACAACCGCGAAATCCCTCCACAGTTGTACAGTCTTGGGTATTGCAACCACAATGGCTACTGAAGGGTGCAACTCATGCGCCAGGAAATTGCACGAGAAGGTAGGTCTCACGCAATAAAATGTATGCGTATGTGTGGTCGCAGAAGGGCAGTTCATGGGCTTCATATCACAAAGTCGCAATATTTTCTTCAGGTTAGGAGATGCGGCCCAACTCTAATGTGACTATGCGACCTCTCTGATGTCGCAAGGTTGCAAAAAAGTGTGTCCAAGAGAGACCGCGACTGGTGCAATTCTCCGACTATGCGACCTCTACTCCAGAAGTGTGACCTCACTCAAAGACAATACCCATGCCCATCCAGACGCAAAATCACACTCTTCAATAGGGTGGGCACGCAATTATATTACAGGAAGTGGTAGGTGCTTTAAAAAATAGAAAGGAAACCTTGTGTGTTATGTACACAAATCATTGTCATCTGATGCAAAGGTGTATGGAGACAAGATATTAAGCTTACGTGACAACAAATGATCGAAGTGCTATTGTGAGAGACCCTATAATGGCACTGTTGAAAGCACACTAGGGATGTGCCAGAGGGATGTGTGCATACACATATATTGGCTTTGCTAAGGATGTATCCCATTTTGAAGCCATGCAAAGATTATACAAGGCAGTGACCAAGGAAGCAACGAGTAAATAGAAGTGCGCTCGGTGAAAATTTGATTTTATCCTTACCGTTATGCCACAGAGAAGAAATAATTCTTGGGTAAAATGGCATAGGGTCATCATATGCAAACCACATAAACCAATAATGCTATGACGTGACAAAAGAAAACGCAGGGGTCTAAGCTAACAACTTTTGGTTGAATCACTCTTGCAATTAATTAAATATGCCTCTAGCATTATTATTCGATCATAAAGACATGTGACCTATGCTATTTGATTTCAGGTAGAAGCTATTGGTTTGCACAAGGAGCTAGGGTTTTCCCAGCCAATAAAGGGGATCCTTTCAAAGCTCAAAATAACTTCACCACAGGCTCAATGGCACATCTATCACCGACCCATTCGCACAAGACTGGTACTAGGGAAAAGCATCGAGTTCTACAAGGGTTGAGCTCCCCAAAAGGAGAAGAATAGAAGGAATGACCCAAGGTCGCAGGTCGCAGATGACCTAAGGTTGCAGGTCACAAATGACCCAAGGTCGCAGGTCGCAGATGACCCAAGGTCGCAGGTTGCAAATGAACCAAGGTCACAAGTCACAGATGACCCAAGGTCGTACGTCACAAATGAATCAAGGTCGCAAGTCGCAGATGACCTTAGGTCACAGGTCACATATAACCCTGGGTCTCAGGTCGCAAGTCTCAGATGACCTTAGGTCACAAGTCGCATATAACCTTAGGTCGCAGGTCACAAATGGCCCAAGTCACAAGCCAACCTAACAGTCGGGAAGACCAAGAGTCAAGGGAAACTAAAAAGACATCTCAGCCTATATATACAACTTTGGGAAGTGACCAAAAGGAATTTTTTCTCTACAATGGAAGCCAATATGATAGAGGAATTGGTGCTTGAGAGCTAAAGGCACTCAGATCTTGGTATCAAGTAGAGAGAGAGGTAGCGAGGCTAGGGTTTTGGTATCATGCATTGAGATGAATAGCCCACATTCCACTATTGGGTTTGACGAGTTGTAAACATGTATTTGTTGTTGCAGCAACATTAATAATATATTCTCTTTTCTGACAGTAATTTACATGCTTGTTTGTGGTGATAGTACTAGTTGTCTAATATTTCACTATGTTGTATGGATGCTTTCATGCATGCAATCGATTATGAAATAATTCACAGCGATTGCGTGTACATTTTCTCTTGAATCAGTGTTTATTTGTTCCTTGCCATGTCAGTGATCTATTGTGAACTATTTTTCAATTAACTTATGGTGTGTTTTCTTTCATTTATGTTTGACTGGTTTGGTCAGCTCACCGAGCCCACTCACGGCATACCCTCTTTTATTTTAATGCTTAGACTTGCTTTTATCTTTGTTTGCGGTTCCTCAATCTTAGGAAGATTTTTCGTCACTGATTGGTCATTTCAGCTTTGCCTCCGCTTCATCATCTTCTCATCTGACAACCAAGAGTGGAAACACTTATGGCGACAGCTGGGCCCACATACTGGATGGGGCTCATATCCCAAACGGTGTGAGGTCTAATTGGGACCTTTCACCGGGGAGACCCCCTTGTTGTCGGCAACACAATTTTTCCCGTCAACACAACCTTGATAAAAATCCATTCGTAAAAGAGGAGGGTAAGGAATTTCTCCCTTTCTTGTTACTCATACCCCATATCTATAAGTAGTTTGAGAGAATAGGTTTCTTTATGGGAACATAGCTCCTATAAATGGGGAAAGACATTACCCTTTTTAGCCAAAGAATGGAAAAGAGAATCTAGATGAATTGGTGGCTAAAAGGTTGGGTAGGGACAATCTAGGAGATCATGGGTCTATATTTGTGTGTAGAAATTCTCCACTCAAAAATGCGCAAGAGAAAGCCATTAATGAGATTAACCAAGGATGTCAAAAATTTATCATTGTTCTATGAACCATGCACCTTAAATATGATAATAAATCAAAGAATATAATCCACTTTTAGGGGGAAAGCTCCTTTTACAATGAATTCAAAGCACAAGAAATATATGATGATCCTAAGATTAGGTTTCCTTGGTTGATGTATATATATATATATATATATATATATATAAGAGAAAGGGTACAATTATAATGAAAGGGTATGATAAAAATTTCTAGTTGGCATACTAACATAAAAAATAAACAAATAATGAATTCTTATTAGGGCTTTAACGTAGCACAACCCACCCCTCCTTCCCCTGATAAAAAACGTTGTTCCCTCAAAGTTTGTAATTGAGGGTGTTTCTTCACGAACTACTCATTTTCTCATGTAGCTCCTTTTAGAGGCATATTATTCCCCTTTATTAGGTACACCATAATGGTTCTTTTCCAAAGAGATGAAGAACATTGATCCATAATGTTTTCTTATTCAAGAATCAACTTCTCTTCTTCATCTAATTCTAGAAGTTTTATTTGCACTGGCATAGTTTTTCCCAAAGCCCTTTTTAGGCAAGATACATGAGAAACCTTATGAATGCAATAAGAAAGAAAATATAACTCATATTACACTTTTCTAATCATGAGAAAAAATATTGTAGAATACATATTACTTTGGAGCTAATTTCTTATTCTTCTTTTGCTTGAGTGTAGATTTCCTATAAGGTTGTAATCTTAGAAATACCCAGTCACCCTCATCAAATTGTCTTTCACTTCAATGTTGATATTCTTACCACTTCATCCTATTTTTAACTATTTGAAGATATTCCATAAGAATTTCCAAATTTTATTTAGTCTCTTCATATGTGACTTTATTTCCTATGCTTTGGACTTATCTTCCAAAAATTACGAAATATAAGGAGTTGGATATCAATAAAGGACCTCAAATGGGTTCATTTTAGTAGATGTATGATAGGTGGTATTATACCACCATTCTACTAGAGGAAGAATAATATTTGTAGATAGTATTCTAAACATTTGTCAACTATTTTTGTTTAACCAACTATTTTTGGATGATATGCTAAACTCATTTCCAGTGTTGTTCCACTTATATCCCATAAATATTTCAAAAATGTTCCTTTCATTTTTGGATATTTTTCACTTATTATTACTTTAGGAAAAACATGAAGCCTATGAATTCCTTCATGAAAATTTTTTCCACTTGGATTTTCAAGTATGTAATTTGAATTCCACAAAAATGTGCATATTTTGTGAGTCCATCAATGACCACATGATCTAGGGGATCAAAATATGCTCAAAAATCAAAGTGCTCGGAATTGCCAAAAACTAGTGTTAAATCATAGATATCGTCATTTTGTGATCTAGGTGGAAATTGGTGGCCACCTACCTATTACACTTGGACCCACACCATTGTTTCTTTCAGTTTTTCAGTTTCCCTAATTGTAGCACAATTTACTATTTTCGGCAGTTTTTCGGGTCCTAAACTTCTAGAGCCGTTTTGAGGCACTAAACGACGTTTTTTGGGAAATATTGTTAAAGTTCAATGTGAGTTGAAGACTTGAAATTAAATATAAGCTGTTGTATTCCTTGGATAGATCTTTCTAATGAGGTATAATGTGCGCCAAACGGAGATCGTATGCTGAAGTTACGACCCCGGGATATTGATGTACCAATTTACCCCAACGGGGCCCATAGTTTGGCATTTCATCTCCTAGGGTTAGGTTTTTGGATGTTTAGGGTTTTACATTGTTTCTAAATAATAAATAGGCCTTCGAGCCTCATTTTAAAATATTTCAGAGGCCTGTAGCTTCCACTTCTCTTCTTAGAGATAAGCTACTAGCGTCGTAGCTAGCTTATTTCCATTCTGTCTGTAGGCATATTTCAGTTATGTGATATTAATGAAATGAAGTCTTATTTCTGCATATCCGCGTTTATGTGTATTTATGTATTTTATTGTGTTCCTTCATAAGTCCAGATCATTTTGATTCCAATGACACTTGAATAACTTTAATCATTCTGAAGCTTTTGGCAAACAACTAAAATGTCATCTCGCAGGGTTGACTAGGCTGCTGACTGGGCAGGTCATATAGTGACGTGGTGCTGATGTCAACAAGATGACTTGGATGTACGGAAAAAAGGTGGATCAATCACATGATGACATGTGGCCTAGTTGTACAAGGACATTTAGCAGGTTTTGATTTCTGGTTCAGATTTGTGGTTGCCCAATTAGGAGGTGCCACGTGGCCCTTGGGATTTGTGTCAAAAAAAATTTTGGGTCGAGTAAATTACAACCTTAGGGAAAATCAAACCCATGACCTCATCACAACAAACCAAACACTGATTCATTATACCAGATATTTTTCTCATTTAATATGGATGGTCGCGTTATATTTAAATTTGACTGTTTTGGTGGTCGGCGGGAAGGGAAGAGCACATAGCCCCAACCCTGGTAACTTGGCGCAATGAAAGTGGTTGGAGGGTAGGGTGGTTAGGCCCTAACCCCACGTTCTGTGAAAACATTCAACCGTGGTATATGGCAGAGGGGGTGGGGAGTTGGCCCCAACCCCCAATCCCAACGGATAACCATAACCATAGTGAAACCAACAACAGGGGCTATGGAGAGGGGTTGACACATGGTGCCCAAATCGTAGCCACATGGCCTTCCACATGCCTAGGTGCGATAGAATCTGTCAGGCTTGTGGCCTCTGGTTTGTGCCCCTGGAAAAATGGTGACATATAACTAAGACTCGAAAGCTAAGGACTCGACACTCGGGCCTCATTGACTCATTTTACTATTCAACATTTTCCCCAAATTTTGGAAATATTTAAATCATGCCTGAGTGAAATTTTCACATAGAGATCTACCAAAGGGGATGATTTTGTTACCTGGTTAGCCAGTTTTTCCATTTTGTAGGAAAAATAGCAGATAAATGAGCCAGGAGGCCTAATTTGGTCATTTTTCAGTCTTTTTTAGCCGAAGAAGAGCCTACACAAGGGTTTTTGGTATTTTGAATTCAATGGCAGTATTAATTTTTGTATTTGATCATTATATGTTGGAAATATTTTGGATCCAAGTTCATTTGTGTTGCATACAAAGACTATTTTGAGGCCATTTGGAGACCTTTCTGGGCACAAAGAGAGCTTAAATAGGGGTTTTAAATCTTTCCTGATGCATATACGACAGTTGTTTCTTCATTAGAGCAACCCTTTTCAATTTATTCTTAGTATCATTGTGGGAAAATACCTTTTGAACAATTCATTATGAAGCAGTTGGATTTGTGCTTCTTGATCTCAGAATGAGCGCATGGACATGTTGCCACATTAAGTGAGAGAGTCCTTTTCTTTTGGCATCATCATTAATTTGGTAAAGGGAGTTAACTTGTGAGTGAGATTTATTTGAAGGAGAACATTTATCTGAAGAAGAAACAATGCCACTCTATGTAATATTCCCAATTAGCCATGAGCTAATTGGAATATTAATCAATTTTGTTTTGTTGCTTTGTTTAAAGAATAAGAGGACAAAGGAGGCCCATAATTCTCCTTAGTAATGAATAAATCAATGCCAAATGTGAAAAATATAAACATTTGTAGCTTAATTAAGCACCCTTGGTGTAAAAAGGGGTTGGATCACTTTTACTGGATCAACCTTGACCAAATCAACAACACTGTCATGGAGGAGTGGTAATCAATGAGGGACAACGTAGTTTTAGATGGAGATGATTTGTGTTAATGTAGTTATTTTGTTGGATGGGGCTTAGGGTTTTCAAGTTCATATCTTATTTAAGGAAGAGGATGTCAACCATATCGATTATGTTTTGGTTTATTATATTTCTGAATATATGGTATGTTTAGACATATATCTTTCTCTTGCTATTTAGATGAGATAGAGTGATGTTTAGCACAGTGTGTTTGTGATCAGGAATCCCACCTCTTCCATTGAGGAGCTCTTGGAGGAGTCTTGTTTTACATTTTCCACTATCAGGCTTAAGGCCAAACTTCATATTTCATTTACATCCCAAATCTTGTTGAGGGTTAGGTTGTTTTGTAGGTTGCAGCAAGTGGAGACTACATTTCTAGATCTAGGCTATTCCATTGCTTATTTTTAGTGGATGAGGCTTCCCTTCCATTGGTAGGACAATATTGAAGGCTTTGTGATTATTTTTAGATCTTGGCATCATGCCAACCAGTTATTTATCCCTATAGCACAGTTTACTTCTAGATATAAGTTATTTCTATAGGAGGAGTTGCAGGGTGGTTTGGCACACCATTTGGAGACCTGATTTTCTAGTGAAGGGGATCTGCCTTTCACTTAGAGGATCTATTGGAGGAGGCTATTCTATTGATCATATCAAATTAGCCACACTTTCCATATCTATATTTTACAGTAGATCTGCAAACTTGGGGCTTAGATCTACATCTTATACTTGGTGTTTTGCTGAAAACCCTTAAGGGGTTCTTCAAAGGAGGTTGTATAGTGCTCAGATATGATATAGATCTATCTTTTGAAGCACATATCAGCCCTAGATCTAATGTATAATTTTTTTCTATAGTAGAGCTAATAAAACAACACTGTAAGGGTCTTCCAACTTTTCTAAATAATTGCAGCACCTCATTTTGAGGGATTTGTCCATTGGAGGCTTGTAATTTCTTGTTGTGTATCTTATGGGCCATTATTCATGTATATTTTTCTGTTGTTATTACATTTAAAGGCTAAAATATTGGCCTCATGCTTTCATATAATGTTTACACTACTATTTCCTTGGTTTTGCACTATATTCCTGTTTTTCCCATTTGGGAATATTACACTGTAGAAGGATTTTTACTCTACGAATCAAAGAATTGCAATGTACTCTTTTTATTTTTTAGATGAATAAAGCGACCTAGACATTGGTGCAAGGCCCGGGGATGTAGTCTACACTAGATGAACTTCATTATCACTTGGTTGTTCTCTTCTTAATTTTCATCATGTTGGGTTGCATATTATTTTGTTTCATCTTTAAGTTCATCTAAAACTTAGCTATTCATTTTTGATAAGTTACAATTTATGTGATTGTTTACAGATCCAAATTTTTCAAAACTTGCAAAGTGTCAGAGGACGTTCAATTTTCAGACCACTAGTATCAGAGAAGGTTTTGACTATATTGGGAGCATGGGTGAAAGTTTTCATCATGCAAGGCTCCTAGAACTGGAAGAGAGGAATTCTTCGCTCCAAGTGGAGAACATGAAACAAATAAAATTGTTTGAAGCAAAGGATGAGAAGAAGAAGTTGTGTTTGATGTTGTAGAATGTCATTGAAGAGAAAACTGGGTAATGTTCAACTATCGAAGCTTCCCCCGAGACTCAACAAGTTTGTGGTCATGGGATGATTGATATTTTTACCCTTTTTCAGTTGAATAACAATGTTGATATTTTAAATCACAAGAGTGTTTTTCTTGATTCTTCATCTACCAATTCGTCTACAAAATAGGATGAGATGGATAAGCTTCAGGAAGAGGACCAAGAGTCACAAGAATAAAAGGAGGTAAAAGATACTTCATGTTCAATTCATTATCTTGATAATGACAATGTTTATTTTGCATCACTTTAGAAACATGCCAAGGGTATTTGTATGAAATTGTTGAACAAAATGGGATACAATGGTAAGGGTATTGGAATTCATACTCATGGTATCATTAATACTATTAAGGTGAGACTAGAACCTTGACATGGCGGATTGGGATATGTTCAATAATAAGTTGGAAAATTCTCCAAAACTGCAAATTGAAGGAATTCTTCAAGTGTGAAATTCATGAAGAAAGAACTCCTGCAAGCTGAAGGAGTATCATATCATGATGATGACATTTATGGAAAAATATCTCCAAAGAGAGATGAGCACTTAAAAGGAATAAATAAGTCATTTTCTCCTCACCAGACTCATAATCCAAAGGAAAATCATAAAAGGTGTAAACATATTGATTATTCAAAAGCCTTCTATGATTATAAGCAACATGATGATTTGAATAAAATGTTGTGTAATGTGTTTCCTTGCACTTTTTTTCATGCACATAACCATTGTGTAGATAAGTGCCAAAAGGGAAAAATGTAGTCAAGAAAATTAATATGTCGATTGGAATTGAGATCAGGAAGGAAGAACCTCTTCCAATTCCAAACACATTTTTTCCAAGAAATGCTCACAAGTTTTTTTTGTACTCATTGCAATATAAGTGGGAATTGGATCGAGAAATGTTGGAAGTTGCATCCTAATCTTCATCCAAATTAGAAGGACAAATGGGTCATGAAATCACCTAAGAAAGAGAAGGAAAGATAACATGTGAAGCACACCATACCCATCTCTGAAGCAGCTCCAAAAGAAAGCGAGATTCAAAAAGAAAACTCCCTAGCTTGGTTAGGTAAAAAATGGTTGGATTATTTTTCTAGTTAAATATTGCATTTCTTTGTAGTACACATGTTTCATATACCCACAACTGGGTATTTTTTAAAAGTGATGATGTGAAAAAATCAATTATATGAAAAAATGTTTTATTTGGAATTGATGTTATTCTCGCTTGTTGATGAGTCCATTTATATGGGAATTTGAGCGTTGAACTTCTTACATATTGGAAAAAATGCATCCCCTTCGTGGATATTTTGGTAAGCATCCTAAGATTTTGGATGAGCAGTTACATTGCATCCAGCATGCTACAATCGTTCCAAGAACGCATCTACACAAGTTTCTCCATTTGAAGCTTGTATGGGTTATTTTCCAAAGGCTCCTTTGTATTTCATCTTTGGTAAAGTTATTCCAGTAGATGAAAATAGTATTGTAGAAAAAGCCAAGAATTTCATTGAAAAATTGTAGCTAGTGCATCAAAGGGTACAAGAGAAACTTGAGAAAAGAACAACAAAGTATGAATTGAGGCATGAAAAGCGTCGAGTTGATCATTATTTCCAAGTGGAAGATCAAATTTGGTTATATATCAACAAGGGAAAAACTTCAAGGTGAAGATTATATGAGCTGCCAAGGAAAGATGGTCATGAAAATAATGTTTAGATTCCATATAATGAATATTTTTCTCCTGAATATTTCGATGAATTGCAGGTAGACTCAATTCTTGATGGGAGAATTAGGACTTCATGCAAAGGCAATGTGGAGTATCTTCAATTGGGGATCAAAGGTAACAATCCAAGTAAAGAAATGTGGATTTAGATTTGGAAAGTAAGGGAGTTTTACTCTCACTTAATTGTTAAGTAAAAATGAACTTTTAGTGGTCAAAAAGTTTCCAATCGAGAGGAATAATCTAAGGGATCAAAATATGCTAAAAAATAAAAGTTCTTAGAATCACCTGAAACTAGTGCTAAATCATAGATCTCATTGTTCTTATTCCAATGATGCTTGAATCGCTTCAATTCGACACCATATGTGAAAGTTGTTGGGTTCTGAAGTTTTTGGAAATAGATGAAATGTCAACTTGCAGAGTTGATTGGGCTACTGACTGGACATGTCATACAGTGATGTGGCACTGACGTCAGTAAGCTGACTGGGCTATATGGAGGACATGTGGACCAATCATGTGATGACATGTGGCCCATTCATATGATGAAATTTGGCATATTTTGATTGGTTATTAAGATTTGTGGTGGCCCAATTAGGAGGTGCCACGTGGTCCTTGAGATTTAGAAAAAGCTTGTTGGGTCGACCAATCAATAGCCTATAGGTGAATCAAACCCATGACCTCACCACAAAAAACCAAACACTGAACCATTATGCAAATTATTTTTCTCATTTCATATGGATGGGTGTGTTATATTTAAATTTCAGTGCTTCGGTGGTTGGTGGGAAGTCTGGGGCACATGGGCCCAACCCTGGTCACTTGGTGCAACGGAGATGGAGGAGGAATCATGGTCACTTAAGACCGTGGTATATGATGGAGGGGGCGGGGAGTTGGCCCCAACCCTCAGTCCCAATGGATAATTGTTACTATAGAGGAACCAATGGTGAGGGCTATGAATCAGAGGGGTTGAATTGTGGCACCCACCATGTGGCTACACAACCTTCCACATGCCTAAGTGTGTCGAAAAAATTCAGCGAGTGCGTAGCCTCTGGCCTGCACCCTTGGCCACATGGTGTCATATGACCAAGACATGGGATCTAAGGAGTCGGCGCTCGAGCCCCATTGATGCATTTAATTGTTCAACATTTTTCCCATATTTCGGTGAGATTTATCTTTCACCTGAGAAAAATTATCGGGTGCAGGTCTGCCAAAAGGGATGATTTCATTGCATGGTTAGCCAATTTTCCCATTTTCTGGGACAGGTAGTAGAGAAATGAACTAGGGGACCTAACTTAGTCATTTTTTCAGTCTTTTGGAGCCCAAGAAGAGCTTACATAGGGGTTTTTGGGTGTTTTGAACTCAACGAAAGTATTATTTTTATGATTTGAGAATTGTATATTGGAAAATTTTCATAGCCAAGTCATTTTGTGTTGCAAACAGTGACTATTTTGAGGCCATTTGGAGACCTTTTTGGACACAAAGAGAGCCTAAACAGGGGCGTTGTGTAGGTAAATCCCCTCTGCGGACATAGGAAATCCCTATAGCCCTAGGGTGGGTCTAGTAGCAAGAGGAAATGTTAATGCGTCGATTCCTAGTTACTAAATGAAACTAAGTCGGGATAGATGACCTACCTTTGTTCCAATGCAGTTGTCGTAGCTGTGGCAGTAGTCTCGTAATCTTCATCCTAACACGTCACAGTCCTTCAGCGGTGGTACTCAGGTGTCTACACAAGGAATAAAGAATGATAGCAGCATACGAAACAATACTTGCATTCATAACTATCTAATTTTTCAAGGAGAATTAAATGTATTGAAAAATATTAATCATATCAAATGCAAGATGGGAACCAAAACATCAATCATGTATTAATTAAGAAGAGAGAAATATTTTACAACCAAAAGAGCCTTGACGTTGCAGCCTCCTTCAACGAGTCTAGTCAAAACGCATCTCGAGCATTCGTCGGTGAATAGGACTTGGCGAGGAAATAAGCCTAGACTCTCTCTTGATGATAGGTCTCTCTCTACTCTATCTCACACCAGCTAAATCAGACTGTTCAACTATTCAACCATTTCAGCTATTGTACAAAAAGTTCAGTTAGCTGCATCTATGTGAGACATATGTATTTATAGGAGAGGAGGAGGAGGAGGTTGGGATTCCTCAAATGGTGGAAGGGAGGCCTTATCCTTTGGGAGGTTGCTCAAAAGTAGGAAACAAGAAGCCAAAAGAAGATATTCTACGTTATTCAGTCAAACAACTCATGCTAACTCCACTCACGAAGTGGTTGGAAATGGAAACTTCGCTTCTATTTTAAAAACTTTCCAAAAATAGCTCGACGTGGGAAATCCACTGAGATAGAGCGCCAATGGGTGTGGAGCCTAGTGTTAATTTATCTATGGGAACGAAGTCATAACTGCCTACCAGCGCTGACCCAAAATCATGTGTTTTTGATGGTCTGTTTCAGAAATAGTCAACAGAGGAAATGTTCTTCTCATGGGAAGGGATGCAATAACAATTTTTGCAAGGCATGACACTACATATAAGTCACAAAAATGGTCCTCCAATGTGTGGGATGGGGATTGTAGGGATGGTGACAAAATGATGTGTAACAGATGCCCCCTGAAGCATGAGGTTTGAGAGAGAGGGAGGAGTGAAATGCCTAACGAGAACGCATTTGAACCAAACAGCATCGTCGAAATACCTGCAAGTACAAATACAATTGATATCTCTGATACATGAACATGTGGCATGGGCGCATCCATCCATAATAGAGTACATATAGAAATGAGATCCGAGGTATGGATGCAACCATCCAGCAGTAAGGATCAATAAATAGATGCAGGTATAGTTGCAACCATACAATCAAAAGATTCATGCATATAGTCATGATAAACCAAAATATCCTGCAGCCTAGATTTTATTAGACAAAATCTAGGGTCTTGCACTCCATCTCGACCTAAACAATTAAAATTCAAGCATGCGAATTTGTGAGTTGAAGTCGAACATGTAAGAAAGTCACTTGATTACCAGCCAATGATGTAAGTTGTTAACAGGCATGAGAGAAACCACCAATAATGGAAATGGCTCTCAAGGTACAACAAGTAAAATCCACAGAATGTGAACAGTGATCTGGCGTTGAACACCCACAGAATCACTCGATCGAAGGCCAATGATGAGGACCTATTGTCGAATGCGAAGAACTTGCCATTGAGGCATGAAAGCTTCAAGGTACCGGAAGAGAGTCTCTAGATCAATTTCCTGGATAATGAGCTGGAGTCAACAGGAAGTGACCTGGTTGAAGGTGGGCCATAATGTTTCCCACACCATCGACACGAGACAAAGTACTATGATGATAGTGAATCATGACCAAAAAGAGGATCAAAGGGAGGTTGAAAACTACAAACGGAAACTTCTCTTGAACATATCAATGACACGACTCCGGATTTGGAAATATTTGACATCAAGGGATTTGAGGTCATGATGATGTGGAAAAGACAATATGAGAGGTCAAAACATATTACCCAAACCCATGGAGGAAAAAATGACGAAATGATATGTCCCCAACCCGACACGAATGCAAATGAGTGTCATGTTCAAGAGTGACATACTACCAACACAACTGAGAACTGGTTCCATTTTCCCCCACCATTGCTGGTGAGCACCCCAATTATTTTTGGAAACAAGCTTAAAGGGGATAGCATATGCTTGTCATGTAAGTTTGTCCTTCAGACAAATCCATCGTAGTACATTTTAAGATCCCTAAACACCATATGGATGTTTTTGCAGGTGTGAAAGGACAAAATGGTGATCGAATGGAAAGAACGAGAGCATAGTGAAGAAGATGACGAAGCCATGGGAAATGAGAGATGCATGGAAGCTCTCAGAGATTGTGGGTTGAAGAAATTATTTATGGCACCATGTCTTAGAGCTTAATCGGAGTTGTTGAAGTACTTGATCAGTTTCTGGGACATTGATTAGGAAAGATTCATTATTCGCGATCAGGAACTTGAGATTGAGGTCTCATATATTTATTTCATAACCATATTGTCGCGGAGGGGGTTAGTACAAATACTAATTGGAACTTGGGCCACAATGGAAAACATGAGTATGGTTATCAACAGAGTGTGTCGAGGAGCACAGAAAGGATCCAAAAGCAGGAAGGTGGATATCCAAACCATTCTCGATCTGGCACTCAGAGTAGTGCTACACACCATCACACGAACTACAGGAGTTCAGGCTCCACATGAGGCCACAAAAACACAATTACTTCTTGTAGTGGATTACATGGCACCAACACTCTACAAATAGGTAGAGGCAGTAAAAATCAACATAAAATTCTAGTTGAAAGAATACAAGAATGGTAAGCTGAAGAAGTTCGGCTACAGGTCCATCTTGGTACCTTTTATCTTGGAACGGTTACCAATTTTCCAACGTTAGGAGGTAATGGTTCCAACACCACTAGCTTAGGAGCCACAGATGGTCCATTGGGTGGCTTTGAAGCCAAGTTTAGGGGGTAGTCAACAGATGTCTTGGAGACCAGAGTTCTTTGAGTGGTTTCACCGACAGCTGAATTTAGTGGAGGACTGGCCCTACTTTGGCACAAAATTCACCAGTGATGCGGATCTCCCACCCCCAGAAGGAGAGGATTGGGATGAAGCATTGGGTGAGACTCATTTTTTATTTTTATGAGTATTATGATTTTTTTGTTATGCATGTTCTGACATTAATCCATGTAATTATAGATGTTGGCCCAGAAATACTTGCAGGCATGTCGCCAATGGCACGGAGGATTCCTTGTAACTTTGATGTGGCCCCTCATGGTGAGGGAGGCAAGGAGGAGGAAATCATATGCAACTTGGAGGGAATCTCTCATGGGATCCCAAACTATGCGCGATTCGATGATGTTCCTCGCACGTACCAGAGACACACTGCAGGGATGTCGAACTTTGTTCACCAATTGTTGAGGTATATTGTATGAGTAGTGATGTGCTATCATGAGCGTCACACTGACTAGACACCTAGGCTTTCATTTCCGCATATTTTTGGAGAGACATGATGTCTCAGGATGTAACCGAAACATACATATTTTTTGAACTTATGATGCACATGGATGAAAACACTCGATATATATATACATCTATTTTCCTGTATGGATCTTGTCATGTGATGATGCTTTTTACAAATTACACAAATTTATATCTAATAAAATATTAGCTACAGTATCAATCAACACATTCATTCATCTAGGAATATGTTGATATGTAATGTAATCAAAATGTCTTTCTAGTAAACGAACACACAAATACAACCTTAAGATGTGAGGATTTCTAACAGAATAATGCCCATTAAGTTGAAGAACAACAAGCTGTGAGTCTAGGTTAACAATCAATGCACGAATGTCGAGAGAAATGGCCTCGATTAATAGTTCAATAACAACACTATATTCAACGACATTTTTTGTGGTTCATCCTAGAAAAATACCTTGAAGGTCTATCAACTCACCAGTAGGATCATAAATCACCCAAGCTGCTGAAGACAAGTTCTAAGTACTGCAGGAAGCACCATCCATGAAACGGACATAAGGGGTAATAGACATCTACACATTAAGCAACGATCCAATAAGCAGGAAAAAACTCGCAAAGCACACCAACCCAAAAATGTACAAAAATGAAAAAAACACCTATGTACAAAGAAACATGGATGAATGACTCATGCATAGTAATTTTTAAGATACAACCCATTTTTGGGTTGATCCAAAGGATGACCTTCATAGTCAATAAGCTCATAAGCCCCATTCTGCAAAACGTGTTTAACAATGTAGGGCCCATGCCACATGGGTTGAAATTTTCCTACCCCCAGCTTATCGTGAGCTTGGTCGTACAAGAGGACGAGGTCTCCTTCTATAAAGGAACGAGGGGAAACTGAATGGTCAAAATGAGCTTTGACCTACCTTTTCTATGCTTCTATGACCAGAGTAGCAAAGTGGCGAGTTTCATCAAGCCTCTGTAAATATAGAAGACACTCTTCTTCTGGCGCAGTATTTGGAAGCAATTCAACAACTAGTTTGAGAGAAGGAATTTCACATTCAATCAGAAAGGTGGCTTCTAGACCATAGAAAAGCTGGAATGGAGTGAATCTAGTCACATCCTTCACTAAGGTTTGGTAAGCCCAGAGAGCTGAAAAAAACTTGAGATGCTAGTTTTATTTGTGCATCCCAATCGTACGTTGAAGCACATGGATGCAAAAACTCGATATATATATATATATACATCTATTTTCCTATATGGATCTTGTCATGTGATGATGATTTTTACAAATTACGCAAATTTCTATCTAATACAATATTAGCTACTGTATCAGTCAACGCATTCATTCATCTAGGAATATGTTGATATGTAGCGTAATCAAAATGTCTTTATAGTAAACGAACAAGCAAATACAACCTTAATATGTGAGGATTTCTAACAGAATAATGCCCATTAAGTCGAAGAACAACAAGTTGTGAGTCTAGGTTAACAATCAATGCACGAATATCGAGAGCAATAGCCTCGGTTAGTAGTTCAATAACAGCACTATATTCAACGACATTGTTTGTGGTCCATCCTAGACAGATACCTTGAAGGTCTATCAACTCACTAGTAGGATCATAAATCATACAGGCTGTTGAAGACAGGTTTCAGGTACTATGGGAGAACCATTCGCGAAACCGACATAAGGGGTAATAAACATCTTCACAATAAGCAACAATCCAATAAGAAGGAAAACACTCACAAAGCACACCAAGCCAAAAATGTAAAAAAATGAAAAAAAACACCTATGTACAAAGAAGCATGCATGAATGACTCATGCATAGTAATTTTTAAGATACAACCCATTTCTAGGCTGATCCAGAGGATGACCTCCATAATCAATAAGCTCATAAGCCCCATTCTCCAAATTTTTTTTAACAATGTAGGGCCCATGTCATATGGGTTGAAATTTCCCTACCCCCAGCTTATCGTGAGCTTGGTCATACAAGAGGACGAGGTCTCCTTCTATAAAGGAACGAGGGGAAACTGACTGGTCAAAATGAGCTTTGACCCACTTTTTCTGTGCTTCTATTACCAGAGCAGTAAAGCAGCGAGTTTCATCAAGCCTCTCTAAATATAGAAGACGCTCTTCTTCTAGAAAATTATTCGACAACAAATCAACAACTAGTTTGAGAGAAGGAATTTCATATTCAATCAGAAGGGTATCTTCCAGACCATAGAAAAGTTGGAATGGAGTGAATCTAGTCGCATCCTTCACTGAGGTTCAGTAAGCCCAGAGAGCTGAAAACAACATGAGATTCCATTTTGATTTGTGCATCCCAATCGTACGTTGAAGCATAGTGACGAGAAATTTTTTAGGACTTCAACCTGGCCATTGGCCTGAGGGTAGTATGGCGTTGAGCTATCATGATGTAGACCTAACTTGGAAGTCAACTCCTTCGCCATGTAATGATGAAAATGGGAACCATGATGGGTAACAATGGCTTGAGGGACACCAAACCTAGAAATGACATGATTGAATAGAAACTATATTGTTGTCTTACTGTCAGCTGTAAGTGTAGGCATTGCTTCTGCCCATTTTGTGTAGTCTACGGCTATGATGATATAAGCATGCCCCCCGGATGAGTGAGGGTTACATGTCATAAAATCGATGTCCCATTTCACAAAGGGACCAACAGTAATGTCAGGGTGGAGATGGGAAGGCGACGCGCACATCTTGCATTGATAGATCTAGAAATCATGGCACTTACGAGTAGCAACAATGCAGTCTTTAAAGATGGTGGGCTAGAAATACCAAGCACAAAGAATATTCTGTGCAGCAGCATACCCATACATGTGATCGCCAGAGGCGCCACTGTGACAATCATTCAGAACCTTTTCAGCCTCCTTGAGAGTCAAACACCGGCGAAGAATGGAATCAACTCCGATGCAGTAGAGTGTATCTCTGACTATGCGATAGGATTGCGATTGATGGCAGATGCATCAGCGAGCATCCTTCTTCAACTTAGATCATTAAGTGGAAGTCTAAAGATATACGATGATATCACCATACCAAGGATCGAGGGTGCTAATAAGAAAAATTGTGTCGTCTGGAATGTGTTCCTCGGAACCAGATGAAGCAGAATCAGAAGGGAGAGAGTATATCAAATCGATGAATACCAATGACTTCTTCGAATTGGTAGTAGTGAAAGTCGAATAGAACTCTTGGAGGATGACAATGCACTTTGAGTATTTCCCCCCCAGCAATTGATGAGTCAATATGTAAGTCATAGGGTTGCAATCAGAAATCACGGTCACTATGCGCAACAGAATATAGTGACGAAAACGTTGAACAACTTGAACAACAACCAACGCCAACTTCTCGACATGTGCATAATGCATCGTAGTATCTATAAGCTTGCGACTTAGATAATAAATTACATGCTCGTCACCATCATCATCATCTTGTACCAAAACCATGGCAATCATGCTAAACACGGCAACCAAATAGAGGGAGTAATCGTGATGATAATTTGGAGGACGCAATAGAGGAACATTGAACAGCAATGTCTTCAGTGCATCGAAGGAATTTTGGGCGATCTCATCCCATAGGAATGGGATGCCTTGCTTCAGTAATTGTGTAAATCCTTTGGCCACTTCAGCATAGTTAGGTATAAAACGGCGCAGGAAGTTAGCTTTCCCCTGCAGGCTCTATAGCTAATGTAAGGAGGAAGGAGAGGGGAGATTAACAATAGCTTCAACTTTGAGTGGATCGAGATGAATCCCGTCTTTGGAAACAATAAACCCTAAGAGTTTATCGGAGAAAACGCAAAAGACACATTTATGCGGATTAAGCCACATGTTATATCGTCGATAGTGAAGAAAAATTTGACGGAGATGATCAGGATGGTCTTTACGCTTGGCCAAATGAGCTGGAAGTTCATCCAGATAAGGTTGAACAATGAGCTTGATATCATGGAAAGCATATGACATTGCTTGCAGAAATGTAGCCCCATCATTTTTAATACCGAAAGGGAGCTTTTTATAAGCGAAAGTAACCCAAGGACAGAGAAAGGTGGTCTTATGTTGATTGGTCGGGAGAATTTTAATCTGGTTGTACCCAGAAAACCCGTCCATAAGGGAAAAAATCTCACTCCCAGCATAGTCATCAATGATTTGATAAATAAAAGGAGTGGGATAATTATCCTTAGGATAAGCATGGTTAATGTCATGGTAATCAACATAGACACGAATGGTACCCTATTTCTTATCGATAGGAAAAATATTGGAAACCCATTCTGTCAATGGAATCGGATAGATAAAACCAACTTTAAGAATTTTTTCAACTTCTCCCTTAATAGCAACGGCCTTTCTAGGGTGCACAGGAAAAAGACGTTGGAAAATGGGCTTCACACCAGGACATGTAGGAATCTCATGCACCACTATACTTGGATTGATGCCAGACATTTCTTCGTTAGACCATGCAAAAACGTCACGAAACTCATGGAAGAGATTAGTATAGACCTGGATCACATCGGGAGAATAGGTCACCCCAATATTGATGTTCTCGACAACCCCTAGTTTAATGGAGATGTCAATAAGCATCTTCTATGTGATGTTTCCCAAGTTACCTTTCACAAAGACTTCGTGTGTCAGGATGGGCGTTTGAAGCAGAGGAGAAGGAACTTGAGAAGAAAACCTCTCGAGACAAGTAAACATGGTCCTGAGGCTAGGCATGAACGAGGAACGATGATGACTATCATCCCAAGGAGGGTCCTCAAGAGACATAGTTTCCACAATGGCTTCATCGGAGGAAAATATCTCACTCAAGGGATCGGGCAAATCGGAATCGCCGAGCCAAGTGTTGGGTGTGGAACCTGATTATCTTGTTTATTTTGTATCAAAGCATTGGACCTTTATACTAAACGTTGCCTAGGGGGCCCGAGGGGGGCTGTGACTTTATGGAGCCCCCCCCTGGTAGGGGGTTTCGGGGGCAGCGCCCTCGAAGCTAAAAAAAAATGTAAAATTGCCTTGTAAAAATATAGTAATTTCTAGTCAATCTAGGTCGTTCATTAGGAAAATGATCTGACAGTAGAAGTTATGTTTAGATTAGGGTTTTTTGCCCTAGAAGGCAACCCCCTTGTATATATGAGGGTATTTTATTGTGGCTGTGTATTATGTGTGTATTCTCAGAGCGAGAAACAGAGAGGGAGACTGTGAGAGAGAACAGAGGATATTACAGTGGATCTGCTGTAGGTTTTGTCTCTTCATTTTTGATGGATAATAGAAAGGAAGGACTGGCTGTTCGGGGTGGACGTAGCCCAAAATGGGTGAACCACGTATATCTGTGTCTCTCTGGTTTTATGTGTTTTGTGTGCTTGTATTTTCCGCATATTTTATGTGTTGCATTGCTCCGTAATATATAATTTTCTGAAGACTAAGGGGATCGAGTATGTTTCAAGAGACATGCTCAAAGGAGCATGATTGGGAGGTGGAGGATCCGAAGCTGAAATAATTTCACAATAATCCATCTCGATTAGACTTAACGACATCAAATCTCCAAATGAATCAATCTTCTCGGGTGAAGGGATGATCCACGGATTAGAAGACTTGGAGATCATATTAACTTGAACAGTGTTGGGTGGAGGAAGAGGAAAATACCCATAAGGGAATGATCCTTTAAGAGACCCAACCCTGTGCTCTCATAAGGCGTATTAATTTGATCGACGTATGGAACGTTGCTCTCGGAAGGTGAAGAAGTGAAAAAATACAACTGATTGACAGTAATGATATTTCCTTTGTACGGAAATCACAAAACATGAAAGAGAGTGGATGGAATGCACAACATGGTGTGAGTCCAACTGCGACCGAGGAGAAGATTTTAATTGAGCTTGGTTTCAACTACTTCAACCTTGACGTTAAATTTTTCCCCTTCTAGAGTAATCGGTAAACTAGCGAGAACACCAAGAGGTTTAGATTCCCTTCCATCGAACGCTTATAGAGAATTTGGAGATGATTTGAGAGATAGAGAATCAATGGCTTTCCAACAAGTAGATGACATGACGCACATAGATGCACCCTCATCCACGACTGCTCGATGGATATTCAATCCATTAATCCCAACTTGGATGATCAGTGCAAGCTGGTGAGGGAGACGTGGAATGAAATTCTCCAAGTCAAAAGTGATAAGGCTCGAATCAGCGAGATCAACCCCACCAATGGTAGATAGAAAAGCCTTCTGTTGAGATGGAAAACTCTGAAGTACTTCTAATGCATACATAGTAGATGGCGCCTGAGCCAAATCCTCAACAATACTGTAATGTTGAGCAGCACGAACGTTAGGATTGTAAGAAGACTTACGGAGTACACCTTTGGAAGGTGGTCGTATAACGGGCTCAATACTAGACCTTTCAATCTGAAGAGGGCCAGAAGAAGGTGGAGGAGGAGGACCATCAGGGATCTCTTTCCCCACTACCTGACACCGTTTGGTATAATCTTTCAACCGGGTAGCAATAGAAACAGATGCAGGACCGTTCATCATGAAAACATGAGAGCCAAATGGGGCAAAGGATTGAGATTTCTCTACCAACTGAGTTTGTTATGACATAAATGGTTCTTTGAGAATAGCCAGAGTTCCTTGGGTTCCTTTGAGCAATCGAATCACTTCAACACGTCGGGGACAGTCCTTGGTGTAGTGCTCTTCATCACAAATCAAGCAAGGATACTTCGGTTTATGTTGCGAACCATCATCAGCACGAGATTTATGAGAATCCTATTTTGGGGTATCGGCTTTGGCCTTACCTTTACCCTTATTTTTACCCTTGGAAGTTTTATCCGCCGGATTTGCCTGAATGACATTCACTTCCGCGGTTTTACGAACCAAGATTACCGAGAGTAGTATCATTGGAAGGAGTAGATTTTTACTTCTCGGGATTTGGAGGAGGAGACTTTCGAGAAGTATGGAGACGCGGAACCGATGACAGTGCACCCGATGGCATCGCTTGCTTGAAGTTCCAGTTCAGAGAACTGTGCAAGAGTCTACACAACGTACTGCATCGAGAGTACATAAGATCAAGGTACCAGGAATGAGCAATGGATTGTTACTATACATGCCCCCATAGCAATGTCCTTAGCAACGTAGCAACGAAGGAGGTAGTAAACCAATCGCTAGAATTCTGATCGTAACTTCAAACTTGATCGAGTGACAAAGACGCCTCCATTCATGAATATGATCAGAGATATGGGTAGCTTGATCTTGCTTCAAGGATGTG
Source organism: Pinus albicaulis (assembly GCA_034641835.2). Classification (NCBI taxonomy): domain Eukaryota; kingdom Viridiplantae; phylum Streptophyta; class Pinopsida; order Pinales; family Pinaceae; genus Pinus; species Pinus albicaulis. The sequence goes on along the minus strand of CM076574.1, from coordinate 1,192,442,862 downwards.
AGGAGGTGCATTCTGGTTTCATACCAAAACGGTAACTGAAAGTGCGTGAGAAACGCCATGGCTAAAGAATTGAAATCTTGGAATACACCACAAGATAATTCAATGTACCACTTGGTAGAGGCACCAGTAAGAGTCTGCTGGAAATGATAGAGTCAGATAGAATTATCAACCCAAGAGTTAGAGGAACACCAAAGGTGGTATGTCCTAACATGCGCTTGGGGGCCTTCTTCGGACTTGCCCTCAAATTTGGGACAATTGCCATGAATTTTGGTTGGAACTAGGGGACAATATGGATTATGAAGGATAGGATCATTCGTAAACTTCGACAAATCGGGAAATTCCAACGTAGCAAGGAAAGGTAATTGATTATTGAAAGGCATTACAAGTCATTGATAAAGACCAGTATTCGGATTCCACCCAGGTTGAGAGAAATTCAGCCCCCATATGTTTTGTCCCGGAGGATTATGTCCATAGGGGTTATAAGCCTAAAAGTTATGCCCATACACGGGTTGAGGACCAGGATATTGATTCAAAGCATACCACTGAGGTCCTGTCTGAGCAACATATGGATTTTGTTGCAGAATGAAAGCAGTGCCTTGAGGTGCATTATACAACACTTGAGTTTGACCTGGCGGAAGATACGTAGTGCCTTGAGGTGCACTATATACCATCTGGGATTGACCTTGAGGGATGTAAGTAACGCCTTGGGGCACACTATATACGACCTAAGATTGACCTTGAGGAAGATAAGTGGTGCCTTGCGGTGAGCAGGTTGCCCACGAGTGCAAGTTGACCAAATATTAAGGTTGGGCGGAGTTAACCCTACGAGCTTGAAGGTTGGCCTGGATGCTGAGAGCCACCAGGTTTCCCTTGGAGAAAAGTTTGGCTTGATGGTTAGGATGGGCCAGGCTACCCCTGAAAACTAGGTTAACCTAGCACAAGACCATAGGGTTGTCCTTGTTGTACAAAAGTTTGGCCTTGCTGAACGTAAGGCTGGTGCTGTTGTACAAAAGGTTGTCCTTGTTGTGGATATATTTCCCCCCGGGGGAGATAATATGCACTTCTATGAACACACGGAGAATTTTAAGGATGGAAGTTTACCTTAAAATTTAGAAACCTTGGTAGATCTTACTAGTCCCAAATATGTAAATTGTAAAAACTTTGATCATATTTTTGTACAAATATTTAGGTTTCTAATTATTTTAAGTTAGTATATATAAAAATTTTGCGATTTTTAGGGTAAAATATTTTTATACTATAAAATTTGGGCGAATCAATGTTCAAAAAATGGAATTGGCGAATCATTTTTTTGGAAAAATAATGGAAAATTAGCCCACCTACGAATATTAGCCCCTAAAATTTTCCTTGGTTGAACATGAGATGCCTTGCTTGAGCCCAGGAAGGGGTTGTCCTTGTTGGACCGAAGTTTGTACTTGAAAGGGTTGTCCTTGTGGACCGTAAGGTTGTCCACATGAAGCGGAGAGTTTCCTGCTGGATCGAAGGTTGTCCCTAGAAGGGTTGTCCTTGCGAACCAAAGGGTTTCCTCTATTGGTAAGTGAATTAGCTAGGATAAATTGGAGGCAAATAAACAGGATTACCGTATGCATTATAATGATGTGGAGGATTGCGAGAAGTTGCTAACTGCTGAGAACCCCGAGGAGTAGAATTCTGCTGCTGAGGACCCTGAGAGGTGGAATACTGTTGTTGAATGGAGAACAAATATTCATCGAATGTATAACCACTAGGAATGGAAGAAGAAAACATAGGTGCAGTGCAAGTAGGATGGATTTCCAAAATGCGAGGTTGTGATCCACTCACAGTGGGCCTGACAGGTATCGTGGGATTGATAAAAATAGAGCTATGGATAGTAGAAGGCCCCGATGATGACAGAGTCATACTAACAACCAGTGCAAATGAAGCCACACAGATAGTGGGTCAAATGGGAAAAGAAGTTACAATCGTTGATGTCACAGGAGTTGAGGGTGATTCCCCCGATACCAAGACAACTAAACTCACGGAAAGATTTGACGTATCGGTCCATATCAGATTCTGATACAATGACTAACTTCCCGGTAATAATCTAACCCAAGTTAGAAAGTTAGATAACCACGTGGGAGAGGGCTGGGAGAACTGCTTGGTTGTGAGGAAGGTTGATCAGAATCCATGTTAGATGAAGACATTTTATCGTGAAAAATATGACGAACAGTGCCAAGAAAAGCAGTAGCTAGTGGGGGTGATCCCGAAGTAAGAGGAGGGAATTCTTCCTCGTTCCCAAAACCAAACCAAGCGTCTCGAGGTTGCCAATTGATATCAAATGGCTCTTCAAGAGGAGATTGAGTAGCGAGAGATAAGATACTCAAAAGGATAGACTACTAGAAATCGATAGACCTAGTGGGTTGAGATGCTTCCGAAGAAACTTCAGGAGAAGGATCACCACTAGGAGTAATTAAGAGGACGACAAAACTGGTGGTTCTGCCACCATGACTGTGTTTCAAAACAGAAAGGAAATGAGATAGCCTATTTGAGGCTTCGTTATCACTCTAGTAAATTCTTAAGTTGTGGGATTTTGGTTTTTAGTCAAATAATACTAGAGGTAACCACAAACCTACTTCAAACTCTAGGATCTAGCCTTCCTAGGGTTCAAAGAGGGCTCTCTCTTTAAAGTTTAACTTTGTTTTAATTTGTGAATATTAGGCTAGCTATGTGTTGTGGACAATTTTGTCACCCCCTAGAGACACGCCTAGAGTTGCCATAGACCAAGGCCTAGGACATCTTAATATAGTAAGGAGCTCTTCATATAGCTTGGGTTGTCAATCCAAAGCTCGCTACTATCTCTTGTAAAACAAGGAAATAAGTTTTGAAGTGGGACCAAACTCTCTCGAAGCCGACACAAATATAAGAATAGTGTAGGACATCATGTAAAACTTCCAATACAAAGGCATTAGACAAATAAGAGACAATCTCATCGTAAAGAGGGCCGCTTCAAATAATATGCCACAGCGTAAATCAAATTATCGTAGAGTGAATGCAAGTGGAAAGAAATAACAAGGAAATACCGCATCAGCTGATATTAGATTGATACCCGTATATACAACAAAACTGCATGGGCTTGCCAATTCAAGGATCCATAAACAATCTTACATTTTAAAAGCACCCTCCTCAAGTAACTAATATAGCAGAAAATATGGAAGAGATGAACATGGAACAGTATATCATGACTAGGCCTATTTAAAGCGCTTGACTAATTCTAGAAAGGGCATCAACAAGGATGAATCCTTACTGCAAACTAGTGAGCCACTCGCATTCTAGAACATGATACAAGAAGATAAATAACATGAAATGAGATATTGTATTAACACATAAGAGAAAATTACATACTGTGAGATACCAAAGACCAAAATCCTCATTACAGTTATAACTCCTCCTCACTGAGACCCTACGGGCTCTGAACCTTCATACAGAAATATTACAAAATGTATACAAAAGCCTTTTCACTGCACAGTCTGCTGATAGAAATCTGGAACCCTTACAACGTCTTTCTTTTTAGCTTTTATAGAAGAGATAGAAAAAATCTAGAGGAGGAGGTAGATGGAAGACATTTAATGACTTATTTTGAAACAGGTGGCAGAAAACATTCGCCCCCATACTATGAATGACTGAACATAAATGACTGTACTTTACGACTTATTTCCGGAAATGAGTGCTGAAAATGAAAATCTTCTTATAGACAAGACGTAGATAATAAAATTATGTAAATATTCTGCTTTTTGTTGGAGGAGGAAGATCTACAGCAGTTAAACCTTGAGGCGCCCGTTTCTAGATATGGTACTTTTCAGCCTTCAAATTTTTGAATTTAAATTCGAATCCTTTTTCATGCCGGACACCGAATTCATTGCTCCTTCATTAATAATCTACTGCTGCATTAACGTGTTCATCCACCCAGATTTTCCCTTTTTGATTTTCTCTGGATGGTTCTATAGATTGAAAAATCTTTCTTCAATGGGGGTCATATCATTGTGACTCTCGGATCCTTTCTGCCAATTTCGTTCCCACAAGAAGTTCCTGCAAAAACAAAAGCCTATTGAATAAAACTAATCATAGAGATAGTGGACATGGTGATGTTAACGGAAGCGGTGGCATCGATTTGAGGGGATGATGAGATGACGCGGGGTGGTGAAAAACACAGAGGAACAGCAGAGGAATGGGAAGTGGGAAGATGATGAAAAATGGCGAAACAATGCTAACGGCACCAAAACTCAAAAATTAACTTTCGTGGGAGTTACAAAGAAAAACATGTCAAAATAATGGAGCAAAGGCTTTGGAAGTGGGACCCAAAGCGCACATCGCAAAATCGCAAATGGAGAAAATGCGATGGAGGGAACGATGGAATAACAAGTAAATTGCGCTCTGCGCTATGCAATGGGCATGACCGGTCGAGCGCAGATCGCTAAAACGAAAAGTGCGATGCCGTAGAATGGCATGAGCGGAAAACTGCGATTTTGCGATGGGGAGGAAAATGTGATAGCGGGATCATGCGATTTTCGATTGACGCTCTAAGGGGCAGCACTTGGCTATATGGGTATGAAGAGGCGTGGAGCTTGGGGGAGAAAAGAGCTAGGCCTTATATGACTTTGAAGAGCGGATTTTAGCCTTTTTCAATGCATTTCCGGCTTGGGAAAGGGCAACGCTAAGGAGGAAAAAAGGAGCATCTAGCTGAAATTTGAAGATAGGGGCTGATTTTATACAACATTGGCTCCATCTGGGGACGACATGTTTGTCCTCGAACATGTTGAGAACGCGCAGACCACTGAATATTACATTTTGCTCTTTAATTTCCCTGCATTTCTTCTTCAAGTAATTGCTAGCGTCCTTTTCTTATGAAAATAAAAACTAAAACCATTTATATACAATATAATACAATCGGGCATTCCCAGTCTGGATTAGAACTGAAAGTATGGTTTGAGGAACTGGCCATTCACAGGGGCCTCCAGCAGAGCACTCTGTAGGTTTTCTAACACGAAAGTATTATTCCTTCCATGATTCACGATTTTGAATGGACTGAACCACAGCGGATCAAATTTAGCATGCTTGCCCTTTTCTGCTCTTCGAACATCCCACCTAAGAACCAGGTCTCCAATTTGGAAATTCCTATCTTTTGCGTGGCGATAAAAAATATTCTTCATTTTTTCCTGATATTCTACCAGTCTCTTATTTACCTGGTCTTGTGTTTCTTCTAATTCCACCAATTGGTTTATTCTTCTGATCATATCATCTGGTTCTTCCTGAATTTCCTGCACGAAACGTGCCACTACTAGTGCCAATTGCACAGGAAACACGGCTGCTCGCCCATATATCAATTCATAGGGAGATCTCCCTGTTGCTCTCTTGCTGGTTATCTTGTTTGCCCATAGAGCAAATTTTAATTGAGAGTCCCAGTTTTTCTGATTCTCACTTATTGTTTTCTTCAGGGCCCTCACCAGGGTTTTATTAGAAGACTCTGCTAAGTCGTTCCCCTGTGGATAGTAAGCTGTGGAGTGAGTCAATGTAATGTTATGCCTTTGGCAGAAATTTACAAACCTGGCAGACTTGAAAGGTTGTGCATTGTCAGTTACAATTCTAGCAGGACAACCAAACCTAGATATGATATTTTCCTCCATAAACCTCATTATTACGGCATCTGTAGCATTTCTGGTAGGTATGGCTTCCACCCATTTCGTGAAATAATCTGTGGCTGTTAGTATCCATTTATATTGGCCACTTGATGGGGGATGTATCTCTCCTATAAAATCTAATCCCCACTTTTGAAATGGTTCATTTACATGAATAGGAATCAAGGGTAGAGCTGCTAATTTCTGTCTTTCTGCAAATCTTTGGCACTTGTCACATGCTCTGATCCAAGCAAAAGCATCTAAGTACATTTTTGGCCATTAAAAACCAGCCCTCAAGATTTTATGAGTTGTAGCCCTCCAACTGTAATGTCCTCCACAAATTCCTTCATGAAATTCTGTCATTACATTCTGCACTTCATTTTCTGTGAGGCATAACAGTAATATGCCTAGAGGGTCTCTCCAATAGAGCTGTCCATTGGCAATTACATATTTCTGGAATTTCATCCTTACAGCTCTGTATTTTATCTTATCACAACTTGGAGGACAGCTAAGTGTTAAAAGATATTCAACTATTTCTTTATACCAAGGACTAGTTAGATATTTCATATGTATCTTTTGAGTGACCATTTCCAGCCCTTGTTGTTCTCCTTCTCTCTCGGATTCTTCATTTTCTATCACAGATAAATTAATGCCCAAAGCTTGATGATTTGATTCAGATAACATCTTAGCAAGTCCCTGTCCTTTAATCAGCTTAGTGGGCCTTACATCCAAATCATATTCTTGTATTTTTGCAATCCATCTTCCTCTTTTACCTTCGCTATCTCCCTGAACAAGAATGTCTTTGACAGCTGCTGTGGGGACATAGGCAGTAATGTGAGATTGCAAGACATATGTTCTAAAAGCTTTTAGGGATTTCACCAAGGCATATGCCTTCTTTTCCAATATATTATACTTTAATTCAGCCTCATAAAGTACTTGACTGAAGAAAGCTATTGGCTGCTCATACCCCTCTTCATTTTTCTGCAACAATACTCCGGCAATTGTATGAGGCGAAGAAAATGAGAATATCATAAATGGCTTTTTGTAATCTGGTCCGGCTAGCATAGGAGCTTCAAAAAATGCATGTTTTATCCTGGTGAATGCGTCTCTAGACTCCTGGGACCATTTTACTCCATTCTCCTTTTTCAACATAGTAGTTACATGCCTAACTATCTCGGCATAGTTAGGAATGAACCTTCTCAAAAAATTGATTCGACCTAAAAACACTTGTACCTCCTTCTTATTCCTGGGTAAAGGAATACTATTTATTACTTCCACTCTCTTAGGGTCTATTTTCACACCGTCTTTAGTTACAATGTGCCCTAAAATTTTTCCCTCATCTAATGCAAATAAAGACTTTTGAGGGTTGAGGGATAGGCCATACCTTCTACATTTTTCAAAACTTCTTCTTAAATGCTCAATATGCTCATCATCATTTTTTGAAAATACTGTGATGTCATTGAGATATACCACCAAAAACTTGTCCCGCTCCCCAACAGAGGCTATGTCCATTTCCCTTTGAAAAGTATCTCTTGCATGAATTAATCCAAATGGCATCCTGACATACATAAAGGTTCCCCATGGTGTAGTGAATGCAGTTTTATTCTGATCTTCTGGGAAAACAACCACTTGATTATAGCCAGAAAAACCATCCATCATGGACATTCTGGATGCTCCCACTACTTTCTGCAAGATGTGGTCCATCTTGGGCAGTGGATAATTATCTTTGAGAGATGCTCTATTCAAATTCTTGAAATCCACACACAGCCTTATTTCTCCATTCTTCTTTCGAACAGGAACAAGGTTTTCTACCCACTCAGAGTATCTCAATGGCACAATTATTTTAGCTTTCAATAGCTTTTTGACTTCCTTTTCAATAGAGGGGAGCAACAGAGGATTTATCTGTCTTAGTTTCTGCTTATAAGGCTTTGCACCTTCCCTCAAAGGGATTTTATGCTGCATTATATGAACATCAAAATTTCTTAGGTCCTGATAGGACCAAGCAAATACATCTTTATAAGATTGAAACAACTTCAAATACTTTTCCTTGTATTCTTCTGGGACCTTTTTAGATAATTTCACAATTTTGGGATCAGCAGAAGTACCCAGATTCAGATCTCCCACTTGATCTTCTTCGGTCACTTTGTTTGGCTGCAACGGAATATCATCTTTGTTAAATAACCTTTCTAGAGGCACCAAACCTCTAGGTATAACATTTACTTTCAGCTGCATCACTCTATTACCTGCTATCTTTTCTTCCCATCTGTTTTCTGCAATATTTTCAACTTCCTCTTCCCTCTAATCATCAATCTCTATGTTAGAGAATTCTCCCACTGTCTCCATGAATCTCTTCATCTGTTCATCATCTTCAAATACCTGCCAGTGCTTTATATTATCTGGAATGGATGGTCTGTAATGTACCACCACTTCATATCTTAAAAGTGGATTATGAGGAGGACGAAATGTACTGGCAGCTACAGCAAGAGAATCTGCTATTCTGTTCTGCTCCCGGGGCACGAACTGTATGTTGAATGCTGAGAGGAAATTTTCTATCATATCCCACACTTCGTTTCTATAAGCTCTCAGCTGTGGATGCTTAGTTTTGCATTGATTTTTGATCTGTCTTACCACCAGCTCAGATTCCCCCAAGACTTTTAAACTTTGGATGCCCATGCTTCTAGCTGTTTGTAGTTCTAATAATAGTGCTTCATATTCCGCTACATTATTGGTAGCCTCGTATTCCAATTTAAAGGACAGTGGCACCCATTTTCCTGTAGGAGAGATTAATAATACCCCAGCTCCATTGCCTTCTCTTGAACTTGCTCCATCGAAATGCAAAGTCCAAATTTTTGATTCCCGATCTTCTTTATGCTGCTCAGCTTGAATTTGACCAAAAAGGGGCTCATGGGCATAATTTTTACTTTCTTCTAACATAAAACATGATAAGTCTCGCTCTTTGTTATAAACTGGAGAGCTCTCTGACCAGTTAGCCTTAGTTATCATTTTAACAAATCTAGTCTCCCTGTATAACCTCCTCTCCTGTCCTCCAAAGACTGGGACGGTAGCATATGTTAAATCCAATTTGATTGACCCACCAATTTTTGTACCCCAGGATCTTGACAGCAGCATGCCAAAGCGGGCTGGGATATCGGCAACCACAATGTCCATGACCACACTTTTTGCTGGAATTTGGGCCAAATTGACCACTAAATCCTTAATCATTCCTAAGCATTTAACTCTTTTAGAATCAAATGAATATAGGTCCTTATAGGGTCTTGTAATTTGCAGCCCTAGTTGCTCCATGACAGACAAAGGCATAAGATTATGGGAAGCCCCAGAATCTAACATACAATTATGTAACAGCAAGTCATGAATAACTAAAGACACGTAAAAAGGAGGAGTAGAAGGGTCTATCTCCTCGACATGTGGGCCAAAGACTACCATGGGTCTTTCTTCTTGAAGGTTTAAACTATCAGGCATGATTGGTATTACAGGAGGAAGTATAAAGGAAGAAACCTGAGACTGGTATACAGGCTGTTTTAATAGTTCAGTCAGGGGGACTAGAATCTTAATTTTCTCAAGTTCTTTTTGTAAATTAAAAGCAGAAGGGGGCTTTTCTGTTACAACTTCTTTAAATTCTTTATTTTCAGCTGAAGACTTAATTTCTTTCGACACTGACTCAACATTAAGAGGACTGCCTATTTTTGAAGAAGAAGGAATCTGATTATTAGACTGCGGGGGAACATTTATAGGGTTCTTACCTTTTTCTATGCTTTTCTTTGTTGCTAATTCCTCCTGAGCAGGTGCTTCTTTCTGAGGCAGCTCCTCCTCTTGATCTTGAGTTCGGGTCCTCTTTCTTGAAGATATGAGATCATATTTTACATTGAATTGTGCTTCCATGAAGTCAGCAAATTGATTACAATACTGGTCGATCTCTGCTTCTTCTTCTTCTTGCAAGGGGCATTGTATATCATCATTGTTCGAAAAAGCTAGATTCGAATCTTCTAATCCATAAGCCGCATCTTCAGTGGAGTCTTCTGCTGGACCTTCCAGGTACAGGGGATGTGGTACCTGATCTTGTTGTTCCTTCGCTTCTCTAGGCAATATCTGCAATGGTGGTCTTCTGTACTGGGGATTGTATCCTCTATTTGGAGCATTATAGAAATTTTTGGGAGCTGCATTTTTAGCTTCCAGTTCAAGCTTGACCATCTTCTTTATCATTTTTCTTATCTCATTCATCTTGTCCGAATTCTTTTCCTGATTAGAGGTGGAAACTTCTTCTTTGCCTCTCCTCCTAGTATCCTGCTCGATTTTTCCCTTTAATTTCCCGGTAGAGGAAAAGTTTGCTTCTAATTCCAGAGCGTCTGACTGTGCATCATCTAATGTAGCAGGTTTTCTTTCCCTCAATGCGAAGCCGAAATCAAGATCAAAGGCTGCTATAAAAAATATCTTAGCAGTTGTTTCGTGGGGCTTCATTTCAGGAGGAAGACTCAAATATAGCTTGTTAAATATTTTAATAAACTCCGCCACTCCTTCATTATGTTTCTTCTTCATAGTATTAAACTCAGTAAGACACTGACCATGATCTTTCTTTTCTCCCCACTTTCTGAGGAAAGTATTCTCCATCTGGTCCCAGGTGGTCACAGAATGATTTCCCAATGTTTTGAACCATTTTCTGGCTTCGCCCTCCAGAGATTGTACAAATAACCTTAAGACCACGTCCAGATGTTCAACATTTAAGTTTTCTGCAAAAAAGCAGAAAGTCTCAAGATGTTTCTGAGCATCAATTTCATTTTCACCATTAAATCTTGGCAAAATCTTCAAATAATCCTGTGGCATATCATTCAACACTTGGGGTAAGGCTAGAGGAGCATATTTGTTCAGTAGAAAAGCAGGAACATTAGCCATTGGGGGAGGTGGGGGTTGAGCAACAGTCTGAGAGACAAATGAAGGGAGAGGAGTAGGAGGGAGTGGAGTATGAATGACAATGGGAATATATTGCACAGAAGCCTGAGGTGTAGATGGGAATAGTTCACGGTTAACAGGAGCTACTTCTGTAACTTCTTTAATTTCCTTAGCCTCGAAGGTAGGATGAGAATCTTCTTCAATCAAGGCACTTCCTCTACATGGAGTTTCCGAGTAAAACTCGGGATTTTCTGTTCTAACTTCTTGAGAAGAAGAGGGCGGATAATCTTCAATGGAATATTCAGGGTTTTCAGCACGAGCTGACTTCCTCTCCTTCCAAAATCTTTTATGAATCCTGCACAGTAAATCGGACATGTAGGTATGCCCAGTTAAGATGTCGACCTCAAATATATTACGAGGAACGGGAATACAATAAATTTATCAAACCAAGAAGCAATTGGTGTAGGGTGAGAGATACGCAACTCTTCAACTCTCTGTGCTCACCTGATTAGAGAGTGAAAACAATTTGTCGAGGCCCAGGAAAACTGATATTCTTAAATTCGGTCCCCGGCAACGGTGCCAGAAAGATGTTGTGGACAATTTTGTCACCCCCTAGAGACATCCTAGAGTTGCCATAGACCAGTGCCTAGGACATCTTAATATAGCAAGGAGCTTTTCATATATCTTGGGTTGTCAATCCAAAAACTCACTTACTATCTCTTGCTGAACAAGGAAATTAGATTAGAATGGGACCAATCTCTCCCAGAAGCTGGTACAAAGATAAGGATAGTATAGGAACAGCATGCAAAACTCCAATACAAAGGCATCAGACAGTTAAGAGGCAATCACGCATCGGGAGCGTTCAAATAATATGCCACAGAAATAAAATATCAGAAAGTGGATGCAGTGAGAGGAATAATAAGAGAACACCAATTGATATTAGATTGATACCCAGATATACAACAAAACCATGCATGGGCTTTCCAATTCAAGAATCCATACACAATCCTGGCATTTTAAAAGCACCCTCCTAACACAACTGATATAGCAGAAAATATGGATAAAGTGGACATGGAACAATGTATCATGACTAGGCCTATTTAAAGCGCTTGAATAATTCCAGAAAGGGCATCAAAAAGGATGAATCCTTACTGCAAACTAGGGAGCCACTCGCATTCTAGAACATGATAAAAGAAGATAAATAGCATGAAATGAGATATTGTATTAACACATGAGAGAAAATTACCTCTTGTGATAGCCCAAGACCCGAATCCTCTATTCTGATTATTACTCCTCCTCCTTGAGACCCACGGGCTACGGGCCGCTATAAAAATATTCTGAAAATGTATACAAAGCCTTTTCTCTACACAATTTTACGATAGAAATACACGGAACCCTTACAATGTCTTTTTATATTTTTGCTTTTATAGAAGAGATAGAAAACTCTAGAGGAGGAGGTAGATGGAAAACATTTAATGACTTATTTTTGAATTCGGGTGGCGGAAAACATTCGGCACCCACACTTACTTTGTAAGGAGGGCCGAGTTCGGATAATATATACAATCAGAGTAGCCAAGTGAATGCAGTGAAAGAAATAACAAGAAAATACCAGTTGATATTAGATTGATACCCAGATATACAACAAAACCATGCATGGGCTTGCCAATTCAAGAATCCATGCACAATCCTGGAATTTTAAAAGCACCCTCCTAAAACAACTGATATAGCAGAAAATATGGAAGAGATGAACATGGAACATTATATCATGACTAGGCCTATTTAAAGCGCTTGACTAACTCCAGAAAGGGCATCAACAAGGATGAATCCTTACTGCAAACTAGCAAGCCACTCGCATTCTAGAACATGATACAAGAAGATAAATAGCATGAAATGAGATATTGTATTAACACATAAGAGAAATTACATACTGTGAGATACCAAAGACCAGAATCCTCATTACAGTTATAACTCCTCCTCACTGAGACCCTACGGGCTCTGAACCTTCATACATAAATATTACAAAATGCATACATAAGCCTTTTCACTGCACAGTTTGCTGATAAAAATCTGGAACCCTTACGATGTCTTTCTTTTTAGCTTTTATAGAAGAGATAGAAAATTCTAGAGGAGGAGGTAGATGGAAAGAAGAAACGTGTGGATACTTTTGAATCGGGTGGCGGAAAACATTCGCCCTGCCCATGGCTGTTGAACATAAATATTGTGCTTTTACAACTTATTTCCCAAAAAAGAAGCTGTGAAAATGAAAATCTTCTTGTAGACATAAAAGGAAAAAGGCAAATAGAATATTAAAAATATGTAGATATTCGCCTCTTTGGCCCTTTGTTGGAGGAGGAAGATCTGCAGCAATTAAACCTTGAGGTGCCCGTTTCTAGATATGGTAATTTTCAGCCTTCAAATTTTGAATTTAAATTCGAATCCTTTTTCATGCCGGACACTGAATTCATTGCTCCTTCATTAATAATCTGCTGCTGCATTAATGTGTTCATCCACCCAGATTTGCCTTTTTTGATTTTCTCTGGATGGTTCTATAGATTGAAAAATCTTTCTTCAATGGGGGTCATATCATTGTGACTCTCGGATCCTTTCTGCCAATTTCGTTCCCACAAGAAGTTCCTGCAAAAACAAAAGCCTATTGAATAAAACTAATCATAGAGATAGTGGACATGGTGATGTTAACGGAAGCGGTGGCATCGATTTGAGGGGATGATGAGATGACGCGGGGTGGTGAAAAACACAGAGGAACAGCAGAGGAATGGGAAGTGGGAAGATGATGAAAAATGGCGAAACAATGCTAACGGCACCAAAACTCAAAAATTAACTTTCGTGGGAGTTACAAAGAAAAACATGTCAAAATAATGGAGCAAAGGCTTTGGAAGTGGGACCCAAAGCGCACATCGCAAAATCGCAAATGGAGAAAATGCGATGGAGGGAACGATGGAATAACAAGTAAATTGCGCTCTGCGCTATGCAATGGGCATGACCGGTCGAGCGCAGATCGCTAAAACGAAAAGTGCGATGCCGTAGAATGGCATGAGCGGAAAACTGCGATTTTGCGATGGGGAGGAAAATGTGATAGCGGGATCATGCGATTTTCGATTGACGCTCTAAGGGGCAGCACTTGGCTATATGGGTATGAAGAGGCGTGGAGCTTGGGGGAGAAAAGAGCTAGGCCTTATATGACTTTGAAGAGCGGATTTTAGCCTTTTTCAATGCATTTCCGGCTTGGGAAAGGGCAACGCTAAGGAGGAAAAAAGGAGCATCTAGCTGAAATTTGAAGATAGGGGCTGATTTTATACAACATTGGAGGAACAGATAGAGGGGGAAATATACTTGTCATTGGGCTTTGAGTCTAAGTCAAGCTAATAGAAGCTGGGATCGAGGCCTAAAGGTCCAAATGTCTTCAAGGCAAGATAGATAACCCTTGGAGATCTTGAAGAATTGGTTTTTGAGATGGTATGATGGGATAAAGGGCACTTAAGGATCCTTTGATCGAGAAAGGAAGTAGTAGATAAGAGATAGGAGAGGAGAAATGTAAGGTTTCCCTACACCATAAGTCAGGAGAAGAAAACAAGGAAATGATAACTAGTTAAAAACAGGGTGCTATTAACATGTCTTGTAGTAATACTCTTAGTTATACATTCAGATTTAGAATTAAAACAAAGATGTATGCATGTAACAAAAGAAGATAACAATGACAAGTTTAGAGAGTATTTCACTCCGGATAGATTATCACAGGGATCCTAAATTATGATGACAAATAGTCGATCTAGTTTGCTACTCAAAATTGAAATCCAAAGCCTTCAAGTCAACAAAATATCTATAGTAATCTCTAGCAATTTTATTCCACACAAAATACTTCAAAAGAGTGAAGCATTTATACATAATGTTTTACAAAATATCCTAGATGACTTCTAGGAACTAACTTAGGAAAATAAAATATCTTACAACAATAATAGTGACAGCTGCTAAACAAATCAGCAAGTTGTCCTATTTTATTCAAAAGAAATAGAAATTGTTTTATGATAAGAAGCAGGTGGCAGCTTATGTGTCCTCTTTGCTGGCTCTTTAGATATTTTTTAGAATCTAAATTTCCTTCACCGACACTCTTTTCTCACTGATACTCTTTCTTACTGATACTCTTTAACCTTCAGTCAAACTTTTTTACTGTTGTAAAATCTGTTTTGACAGTGAAATCAACAAACATATTTTTTCTTTTTCATTTGTTTGTTTTCATTCTTCATAATAAATCAGTGAATGCTTGCCAATCCTCATTTTTAGGAATTTGGATATTTTTTAGTTTCCTAAAATTTTCATCAGCTTCAGTATACCTAGCAAATGTGGGCTTGATGACAAATAGGTGTTTGATCTCATACTGCAAATAAAACAAATCTTCAAAACTTTTCAACGATACTTTTCCTATGGGAATGCCTTGACATGTTGGCTTATTCACCTGCTCCTTGGCATATTCTCTTATCTTCTCGTCATAATCATTTTGCGGCATTAACTTATCATTAATAACCATGATATCAGGAAGTCCTTTTTGCCTTAAATTGGTGAACTTAACCATGAATCTGGTTATATCAGTATTCATACCTTCACATTTTTCTTCAAGCTGCCTCATCAAATTTCTTTTGGTGGTAACTTTCCTAATTTCTAGGATAGTTGCTGTCCTGTCATTGATTTTTAGTTCTTCCAATCTCTGTCTATTCTTATTGTTGAGGAAATTGATTAATCTTACAGCCTGGTCTGGCTTATCAACCAAATCAGCTTGTGTCTTTTGGATTTCTGCTTGGCCTGCCAATAATAACTCTCTTTGCTCAAAAATTACCTGAATGGAAGGCCATACATCATGGATGGCTTCAATTACATTATTCCATAGGTAATTTTTTATGTATGATATCTGATCCTTGAGAGTTAATTCTTTTTGTAACTTTTTTACCTCTTCACTCAATCTGTTTTGCTTTTGTTCATGAATTTTAACATTTTAAAATCATTTACAACATATTTTATGCAAAGAAAATAATATTTATCTGAGTTATCTGAGTTGATTTGTTTGTCTTCTCAAGATTTTCAATCATCTTTGTCAACTTGTTAATTTCATTTGTCTTCAAAGACATCTCTTCCATTGCTTGCACTAGTTGACTGCTTTCATATGTGGGTTGCAGTGCTGTGGTGGAGGATTCAGTAGCTGAAGTTGTTGAAGAAGTCACTGGCACTGTAGTGGCCAGTGGTTCTTTGGGTGCCAACTTTTCTCCTAAAGTTGAAGGCACTGCTGCAGTGATGACTGGGATTACTATAGGAATCACTAGTTCTTTCACTGTCTCATTTTCTTGGACAACTTGGTCCATCTATACTTCCATTTCTTTAATCTGAGCTGTCAGTTGAAGTATTAAACTCATCATTTCATCTTTTTCCTTTTGTTCCTGTAAGACTTCCTTTGTCTGAGGATGCTCACTTTGAGGAAGTTTGCGCTGTTTCCTCAAGGCAGCTATATCCTCATTTTTCTTCTTTACCAATGCTTCTGCTGCTTTGATGTTTGTAGGATCATATCCTAGCTGCAATACTAAATCTTCTAAGGCTTTTATCCTTAGATCCTTTGCATATAATGAAGCTTTATCCATCTTCATTTGATCTTGCATATTAGAGATGGTATTTTGAAGCTTATGAGCACTCATAGCTTTTGTTGTGATTGTGGAATACAACATCTCTGAGGTTTGCCTATGAAACTCAGTTTGATCTAATTCATGGATTTTGTCTGTAGCTACTTCCATATCAACTTTTTTATAGTCAGCAACTGTCTTTGGCACTGATACTGTGGGTTGTAATACCGACATAATCAATTTTTTAGTTGAATAATCAAATGCTGATATGAATCTATTTTGATCACCTGGCTTTTGTTTCAAAAACTGAGAATATATTTCAGTTTTGATTTCCTCATTCTTCAACTTGATTTGCTTGTATTTCTCTTTAATATCCAAATCCTTTTCCTCAGCTGAATGTGAGGAAGAAGCCTCCATACTTGCTGCCTTTCCATCATCTGTGTATCTTCATTATTTAGTTGTTCTTCATTCTGATTTGGCTCACTGATGACTACAATACCTACATTGGTCTCTGGCAAATCAGTGTTGGTATTCAAGGGCTCTGCTTCTTCAACATCTATTGTCACTTTACCTTTAGCTGTTGTATCTAATTTTGGCCTTTTGTTGTAAATGATCTTAAACTTTGTTTCTGTTGTAGTCTCTGCAGTATAAACTCCCTCTTCTCTGATTCTCTTAATGGATGTCTCTGGCTGTTTGGAAATTTCCAAAGTGTGACTAGTATTCCTTTGGTTTATTGCCTTTGTTAAAGTGTTTTCAACCCACTCAATTTGATTAGCAAAATTCTCTACTTCTGGTTTTGATTCATGGATAAAGGATGTCAATTTACATTTTACGCTTATTTTACTTAAGATCCCTTGTGGATCATAATTCCATGGGAAACTTTCTTCTAATTTATATTCCAGTAGTTGATTTTCCACTTCCTTTTTTGCATCTCTGTGATTACATATGAAGGGCCCAATTTGATTTTTAAGTTTGAATTGGGTATTCTTTTTGGCTTCCATGAAGTTAATAGAATCAAAATTTAGGATCTGCCTGATGTACTCCAAGGCAAAGATCCTCATTGATGGATGCTTGGGTAACTTGTAAGGCAACAAGTTTGACCCAAAAACTCTGATTTTAGTGAATTTCTCATACAAATACTAGTCACCAACTTTGCTTTGTTCTGATAACTGCAATATTTTCTTCATTTCCTCACCTATTCTAGGCTACTCTGTTTTGGTCAACATGGTGGTTACTGGATGTAAAAGCAACTCTGCAAACTCTGAGTAATTGAAATCTGTGCCTTCTTTTCTGAGTATGGATGTCCAAAAGATAACAGATAGAGGTTTTCCTTCTATATCCAGCTTTTGAAGTGAAATTGGAAAGCTCTCTGATTGGAAGAAAAGAAACACGTGGAAAATATAGGAGGTATATCTGAAAACTCCTTCCATCTGTAAATTAGTCAATTGATAGTGAATACTATCAACAATGAAACCAACTTAGTCAAATATAATTGAAGGTGATTGATCTAGAGAAAAGGTGGACAAAAATCCCAAGATAGACTCATCAGTGTGCTCATCAGTGAAATAC